>CM050212.1:8477500-8617500 GCA_027475355.1 Coilia nasus | reverse complement strand
TTATCTGTGAGGACTTAAAATAAAGCTCCTATGTCTTCTTTATCTGTGAGGACTTAAAATAAAGCTCCTATGTCCTCTTTATCTGTGAGGACTTAAAATAAAGCTCCTATGTCCTCTTTATCTGTGAGGACTTAAAATAAAGCTCCTATGTCCTCTTTATCTGTGAGGACTTAAAATAAAGCTCCTATGTCTTCTTTATCTGTGAGGACTTAAAATAAAGCTCCTATGTCCTCTTTATCTGTGAAGACCTAAAATAAAGCTCCTATGTCCTCTTTATCTGTGAGGACTTAAAATAAAGCTCCTATGTCCTCTTTATCTGTGAGGAGGAGACAACAGTGGCTAAGGGGTGTAGAAGACAGGGTCACGTGCTTTAACGTGTTGGAAAAAACACTGTTTAGCATCTCCGAGCAGGAAATAACAGCTTTACTGTAGCTCTCTAAAGATAGAGGGATGCAGGCCACACAGTGGGACACATTCTGACTCTGTATTCCTCTTTCTTTTTCTTGTCTTCTTTCTTACTCTCTCTCTCCCTGCCCCTCTCCTCCTCTCTCTCTTTTTTTCTTGCTCTCACGCTCTCTTGTGCTCTCTCTTCTCAGCTCTGTTACTTCTGTCACCTCTCTGACATGCCAGGAGTGTGTTTTGGGGAGCACTCATGAGGAGTGTTTCCTAACTTTCACTCGTGTGTGTGTGTGTGTGTGTGTACGCAACATGCCGAGGTTTCACTCAAACGTTTTACTGCAATTAAAATGTTCTTGCTTGTAGAATGCTGGACCTTATGGTATGCTGTGGTCAAAGTGATAAAGCCTTTCTCCGTGTGTGTGTGTGTGTGTGTGTGTGTTTGTCCGTCCGTCCGTCCTTTTCAGGGGGAGAAGAATGCAGGCTTCGATGTCCTCTACCATAACATGAAACATGGCCAGATTGCCACCAAGGAGCTGGCAGAGTTTGTGCGGGAGAGGTAAGTTTGTGTTGTGTGTGTTGTTTGTGTGTGTGTGTGTGTGTGTGTGTGTGTGTGAGAGAGACACAGACAGATGGAGGCAGAGAGATGGTATTCAAGTGGAAGAAATGAAGCCTGCTATTTTTTGGGTGACTTTTTCTTCTCTGTGGGGAAGGTTGTGAGAATCAGTTTAACACTCTCTCTCTCTCTCTCTCTCTTTCGTTCTCGTATAAGCGTCTCTGTCCTGTTTCTCTGGTCTATATCTTAAACCACACTTCCTCTGCCTCTGATCTTGGGCTGACCTGGGGGGTATTCCAAGTTGGTGATCCAGTGACTAACCCAGTTAAGTTAACTCAGAGTAAATGGTAATGGTCTTAATAGAGGGGTCTTAAGGGTTCATTCTTCTGGCAAAACTAAGTTACAGGGCTCTTCTTTTAGTAGATTTACCACTTGCTCTGAGTTAACATACCCAGGTAAATGACTAAACCTGCTTTCTAGAATACCCCACAGGTTCTGTTGTAAGTTTTATCTGTCAGTGTTTGAGAGGATACATTATAGTGCAGATGCCCGTGAATATTAGACAACTCTTCACATCCATATATACCACATACACATCCAGTTACAGCCACACACACATGCCATTAACACACACACACATAACATACACATAGAACACAAAAGCAATGCAGACGTCAGTGTACACATGCACCACACATACTCATACACTCTTACACAGTGACATACATACGTACATACGTACATACATACATACGTACGTACATACATACGTACGTACGTACGTACATACATACATACATACATACATACGTACATACGTACATACGTACATACATACATACATATTACACACACACACACACGCACTTTGTCACATAAACACTCTCACTAGCTCAAACACACACACATGCAGAGACAGAGATACAGACACAGACACAGACAGAAACACACCAACCAACACAACAACACACACACACACACACACAATATTACATACACACACATTATACACATCCAAAGGAGACACAGGAGCTGACTGAGGGAGGGAGAAGAACAGCCTGAGGGGAACAGCTGTCAATCACTCATATCATTGTGAGCTGAAGCTAGCTGGCATACACTTATGCAGAGAAGGAGGCACTTAAGCCCTAAAAGTGAAGTTATATTAGTCAGGCACTGTAAGGGGAAGGTATACTGTCAGTCAGGTGAAGTTACACACACATGCAGTATAAAGAAAACTTATACACTCAGTATTAGATGAGGCTACACACTCAGACAGTGAAATAGATCGGACTGCTGTGTCACATTTGGGTGTTTTAAATCAGTCATGCAGCAGTTATAACATAAACATATGTTAACATGTTGTGTTTGTGACCGCACATTTGTGTGTGTGTGTGTGTGTGTGTGTTTGTGACTGTGTGTGTGTATTGACAGGGCTGCCATTGAGGAGACCTACTCCAAGTCCATGAGCAAGCTGGCAAAGATGGCAAGCAATGGGAGTCCCCTGGGGTAAGTCCCACAGCAGTGTGTGTGTGTGTGTGTGCACACCTGTATGTGTGGGTATTTCCTAGATTATTGATTAAAACATGAAGTGTGTATGCATTGCGCACATGTGTGTGTGCAGGTTTGTACATTGGTGAAACTGTGTGAGAGTGAGACGGTGAGAAAGCATGTTTGTAAATGTGCAGATTTCTGTGTCTGTATGTGTTTGCGGGTTTGTATGTACTGTAGATGAGAGTTTGGTGTGTGTGTGTGTGTGTTTGTATGTATGTATGTGTGTGTGAGGGGTGAAGGTGGAGCGACAGGCAGGGCTGCAGACAGCAAATAACAGGATGGTGAAGCGTGGCAGGGATGTGTGTGTGTGTGTCTGTGTGTCTGTACGAGGTCATGGGTCGCGTTCTCTTCCTGTCTGTTGCAGTGTCTCTTTCAGCACGTCCCAGCCTGTACTGGGCTGTAGCATCCTCTACCCAGCATGGCTGCTTCCCTTAGTGTTTGTGCGTGTGTGCGTGCGCGCGTGTGCGTGCGTGCGTGTGTGTGTGTGCGCGTGTGTGTGCGTGTGTGTGTGTCTATGAACAGCATGCTTTTCTCACCTCATTCCCACCTTACTAACGGCAGTCCAGGCAGGTGTTTCAAAACATGTTTAGTCACTTCCCTGAGGATGTTAATTTAGATTAAAGCAATAACTTACCTTGATATGTTTATTGTTATCTCTGGATAAAGCTATAACTCAGAGTTAATTTAAAGTAGAGTCATTATTTACCTTGGTATGTAAATTCAGAGTAGAGTCATTACTTACCTTATGTTAATTCAGAGTAGAGTCAGTACTGACCTTGGTATGTTAATTCAGAATAATATTACTTGTTAATTGTGTTATTGTATGCTTGGCATGTTAACACAGGGTAAAGCTATAACGTACCTTAGTATGTTAATTCAGGTGTCTTCTAATGGAAGATTCAGAAAGTAGGTTTAGTTTCTTACCTGGCTGTGTTACCTCCAAACAAAGCCATAGGGCGCTTCGATTTGGACACCACTTGTTTGCTAGTAAAATGAAGCCATCAGACTCCCCTGTGAAAAGGTTAACCACCTATCGTACAACACTCGATGACATTAAAATTCATACATTTGCACAAGGCAGTCAGAATAACTGTGTGAGAGAGGGAAAGAGTGTGTGTGTGTGTGTGTGTGTGTGTGTGTGTGTGTGTGTGTGTGTGTGTACGTGCACGTGCAGGAGTGTGCAGCATGGTAAGCAGTAGGCAGAGCAGCTGGTGGATTTGTGTAATCATTAGACCCACAGTCATCAGCCTCCCCCAGTATGTCGCCCTCATCAAACCTTTATGAACGGTGGCCCAGCGCACAGGAGAGGGAATGGTGCAGGGAGGAAGTGTGTGTGTGTGTGTGTCTCTGTGTGTTCATCAGGGAGCTGAGGCCTGTGCAACTTAACCCACACAGAACTCAAAGTAAAGCTGCAGTTATGCATAAGATCTTGTGTTTTCTGGATTGTCAACAGTCATGTCAACACTAGCACTTATCTTTGTAACGGCTCTGTTTTATCTGTAAGAAAGCTGGTCAGCGGTTCCTTAAACTCATAAGGCACCTTATACAGCAACCAATTCACATGAATACAAACCAACAAATGTCAGTGTAACTAGATATAACAGACAGAACATCAATACAGTGTGGGAAGCTCTACAAAACCTGTAATATTTGACATGCTTCAGCTAAAGGTCTTTCGTACACCTGGATGGTATTGTACACTTGAAGAAGCTCCTCGGTCTTGCAGCTGTGTGTGAACTTTCTGTTTGTTCTGGGTATTTATGTTCCAGCACCTGTGTGTCGCATGTGCTGGCTTCCTCTTTCTGCAGTATACTGCCATTTAAAGCAAAACTAAGCTGTTTTTTTTTTTACCTTAAAATAATTTTTCCAAAATTGTTTCAGTGGTTCATCAACTTGTAACAGAGTGAAAGGCACTTCTGAGTTCGCTTTGCCGCCCTGAAAGGGCTACAACCACAATAAGTTTGGAGGAGTGGACCGTCTCTCTGTAGTTCTCTGACAGATAATTCCGCTTCCAACCTGTAGGGTGACCGAAGACAAAAACTACTTAGTGTTGCTTTAATGCACCATAAACAGTGTGTAATAGACCTCTGTGAGAACATAAGAACAAGCAAGAAATGAAGTTAAATGGTAAGATATTGTGCATTGCCAGTAAAATGAGTTATCTGGGATGATTAAGTCTGTGGCAGGAGTAGTCTAAAAGGTCTGCTGGCCCGGCTGTAAGTGCCCCGCTTATCTTTCTGGCATTCCCATACTCGTACCACCTTGCCAGGCTGGTGTCCTTGTGTACCCTCGCCTGATGGCCCCATCCCTGTGCCCCTACCCGGGCATCAGTGTGTGCCCTGCACCTCCCCAGGCTAGGATCCCCGTGCCCTGGAGGACCTACCCTACCTAGGCAGGGATCCCCGTGCCCTGGAGGACCTACCCTACCTAGGCAGGGATCCCCGTGCCCTGGAGGACCTACCCTACCTAGGCAGGGATCCCCGTGCCCTGGAGGACCTACCCTACCCAGGCTAGGATCCCCGTGCCCTGGAGGACCTACCCTACCTAGGCTGGGGCTGCTTAATCTGGAGCCCAGGCCAGGATCCCCATGCTGGGGAGAACCTACCCTACCCAGGCTAGGGCTGCTTAATCTGGAGCCTCCTCACTGTGGTGCTCCTGTATGGTCTGCTACCATATAATTTATGTCCATCTTACCTTGTAATTGCACATTAATTTGGCGCTCTGCTCTATATTTCTTTATGTCCTCCCACTCTATCCTCCCCCACCCCTCTTGTTCTCTTGCCCATCTCCCTCTCTCCCTCGCTCACTCTTTCTCTCTCCTCTTTTCCTCCCTCCCTATTTTTCTCTTTACCTGTCATCATCATCTATTTTTATTTCTGTCGTCGCTGTCTATGACTAAATCTCTATCTCTATATCATTATATTCCAATATTCATCACCATCACTCCCCTCCCTCTCTCTTTCTTTCTTTCTTTCTTTCTTTCTTTCTTTCTTTTTCTTTCTTTCTCTCTTTCTTTCTTTCTTTCTTTCTTTCTTTTTCTCTCTGTCTCTTTCTTTCTTTCTCTTTCTCTCTGTCTCTTTTTCTTTCTTTTTTTCTTTCTTTCTTTCTTTTTTTCTTTCTTTCTTTCTTTTTTTCTTTCTTTTTTTTTTCTTTCTTTCTTTCTTTTTTTCTTTCTTTCTTTCTTTCTTTCTTTCTTTCTTTCTTTCTTTCTTTCTTTCTTTCTTTCTTTCTTTCTTTCTTTCTTTCTTTTTTTCTTTCTTTCTTTCTTTCTTTCTTTCTTTCTTTCTTTCTTTCTTTCTTTCTTTCTTTCTTTCTCTCCCCCTCCTCCTGTCTCTCTCCTGCCTGCAGTACGTTTGCCCCGATGTGGGACGTGTTCCGCGTGTCGTCGGACAAGTTGGCCCTGTGTCACCTGGAGCTGATGAGGAAGATGAACGACCTCATCCGTGACATCAACAAGTATGGAGACGAGCAGGTCAAAGTTCACCGCAAGGTACCCGCCACTCATGCTGATGCTGATGTTGGAATAGTGCCTGTTGGTGCTGTGCAGATGGTAGTCCCTGTCAGACTCCAGTCACTCTGTCCCTCACTTTTCTGTCTGTCTGTCAGTGTCCTGTGTCCTACTTCTCTACCGCTGACTAGACACTTCTCTTGGTTGAATTTTAAAGTATGAATTTTTAGGTGTCAGCCATTCTGTTTAGTGTGTGTGTCTGTGTATGCTGGTGTGTGTGTGTGTGTGTATGTGTATGCCGGCATGTGTGTGTATGTATGTCTATGCACGTGTGTGTGTGTCTGTGCATGTATGTAACTGTGTGTGTATGCTTGTGTGTGTGTGTGTGTGTCTGTGCATGTATGTAACTGTGTGTGTATGCTTGTGTGTGTGTCTTTGTGTATGCGCATGCCTGTGTGTGTGTGTGTGTGTGTGTGTGCGCGTGTGTCTCCTAATCGCAGACGAAAGAGGAGGTGGTGGGCACCCTGGAGGTGGTGCAGGCCCTGCAGGTGCAGAGTGGGCAGTTGCAGAAGGCCAGAGAGGCCCATCACGCCCGCTCTCTGGAGGTGGACCGACTGCGCAAAGAGAACGCCCCTCAGAAAGAGCAGGAGAAGGTGTGTGTGTGTGTGTGCGCGCGAGAGAGAATATGTGTGTTTCTGTCTTTAAGGACGCCTGTGTGTTTGGGTGTGTCTGTAAATTCATTTGTGTACTTGTGTGTGGTTTGTGTGTGTGCCAGTGTAGTTTGTGTGTGTGTAGGGAAGAATTTATTGCAGTTACTTAATTGAACTCACTAGTTGTGATTTGAATGATATATGCCTTGACAGAACTTTTACAGAATGTTAATCCTAGCGTTACAGAGATTCATTGCAGGATGATGAGATGCATGTAAAACTATTCTCCGTCCCCTGCCTGCTGCCCTTGTTTTTTCTTCTTCTTCTTTCCTTTCTTTTCCCTTCCTTTCCTCTCGTCTTTTCTCTGCAGGCGGAGCAGAAGTGGAAGAAGGCAGCGGAGCACTTTGCCGGCGCGGTGGAGAAGTTCAACCGCGTGGGAGGCGACTTTGAGCAGAAGATGACGGACTCGGCGCAGGTCGGTTTTCCTCCCACGGCGCTCCGCTCTGTGAGTTTGTGGGCTCTCCGTGTGCGTTCAGGTGTTTGAGAGGGGGCTTTCTCCACTTAGGCGTTCGCCTAACTTCCTGTCTTCCTGCGGCATGCAGCCAGCTCCACGGAGACGGTCTCCAAGGAAACAGACGGTGACATAATAATTAGGAGTTTTCTGAACATTTTTGACGTACTGCAGGGGTGGAGGGCACTGCTGGGTCACTGCAGCCTTTCAGAGAGAAAGAGTGAGTGTGTGTGTATGTGTTTGTGTGGCTGTGTGTGTGTGTGTGTGTGGGTGGAACCCAGGCTTCCCCAGGCTGTTCTAGACACAGCTGAAAGTTGCTGGAGTTTCCTAGAGTTGAAGTGGATCCTGTGCTGGTGTTGCTAATATTGTCTGACAGCTCTGGCTCAGAATTTGAAGGCCCTACTTATGCGAAAGACGGCTTTAAGCATCACTATACTTCACACTGGAAAAAAAAGACTGACCAGACTGTGTGTGTGTATTTGCAGAAGTTTCAGGACATCGAGGAGGCCCATTTGAGGCATATGAAGCAACTGATTAAGGGTTATTCCCATTCCATCGAGGACACACACGTACAAGTGGGACAGGTATGTGTGTATTTCATCAGGGACACACATACACACACACACACACACACACACACTCAAACAAACATAAAAGTTGGACTTGTGTGTGTGTGTGTGTGTGTGTCTTCAGCAGGTTACCCTACCCTTTTGCTCATTTTGCATGATTGATCACCTGTGGGTGTGTGTTTGGGTGTGTGTGCAGGTTCATGAGGAGTTTAAGCAGAACCTGGAGAACATTGGCATTGAGAACCTCATTCAGAAGTTCACGGACCAAAAGGGGACAGGAAAAGAGAAGCCAGGTATAGTGTCGTCTCGCCTCGTCTCTCTGCTAGTCACACTGTCAGAAATGCAGGTCTGCTTCTTCACGTCTCTGCTCTGTCGAAAAAATTAACGGGGATGATTTTTCCCGAATCGACGGGTTGTTTAATTCGCTGTATTTAATTACTATGTTCAATTCGCTTGTGTTTCACACGGACCGTGCGAAGCAGGCCATTTAAAACAATGGACAATGTCTGCTAACTTTAGCCTGCTAAATGTCAGCTAACTTTAGCCTAGTAACTACCAGCCTACACGTCTTTTCCATTGCTACACATAGGGTAATATTGCTGGAAACCTACAAGAAATACAAGCACCGACCAAAAACATTTAGGATTTTGTTTAGTTTTATTCACAAGCCAACATAGGTGCAAACCTGCAGTTCATTTATTAGGCTAACTTATTTTGCCTTATCCCATCATCCTGCCATCACTCATAACATCTTACACAGATCAAAACACAGTAAATATACACGCCAACCCAAACCTTTTAGGATTTATCCAGTTTAATTCCCAAATCAAGATGCAAACCTGTAATTCAGTCATGTTTCACTCCTCTGACATGCAAGTTTTTCCAAACTGTTAAACTGTGGCATTTAACACCTCTGACGAGAAGATTGGTGTGTGTGTGTCGAGTGCGAATTGTCGGGCGCATCAGTGATGTCCCTTTCTCATGAGCAGAATAAAAGCCAATTGGTTTATTACTTTCAGACTTGTCCTTTTTATCATTTTGCAAATATATACTTTTTATTAGATTACTCGATGAATCGCTAGAAAAAAATATATAGATTATTCGATTAAAACAATAATCGATAGCTGCAGCCCTAATTTCCACCCTTGCTGTGGTTGCTGTGCTGCAGCTCCAGTGTGTCTTGAGGAGTACCTGTCGTCAGTAACGGCCGACATTGGGAAGAAGAGTCGAGGGAAAGCCTTCCGCATCCCAGGCCTCGGCAAGAGAGACAAGGAGCCCGACTCCACGTAAGACACCAACCTCTGCTTATTATTTATGCTGTAAACAAGCCCGTGCTGACCATCATTGCATGCTGTAAACATCCTCGTGCTTATGGTCATTATATTATACCATCAACATACCTGTGCTAGGATGACTAATCTTTTTGTATTTGATGGAAAGGTAGACATTTTATATTTATTTGGGTGTATTTGATGAAAAGGTAGGAGTTTTATATTAATTTGGGTGTTTTTGATGGAGACTAGGTAGGCGTTTTATATTCATTTGTGTGTATTTGATGAAAGCTGGGTAGGCATGTTATTAATTTGGGTGCTTTTGATTAAATAGTGGGTGTGTTGTTTTAATTTGGGTGCATTTGATTGAATAGTAGGTTTGTTGTATTAATTTAGGTGCATTTGGTTGAATAGTGGGGGTGTTATGAAACTTGTTTTGGGGAAGTTGTTATACCACTTCTTCAGCTCTTGGTTTTTTGGCATCATGCAGGCACACCTAATCTAATGTAATCTAATCTAATCTAATCTAATCTGATGTAATCTCCGCTGTTTCGCACCATTGGGTGTCACCCAGTTGCATTGGGTGTTAAAAAGCAGCTTTGCTTGTCACAGAGCAGCTTTGATCATAGCAGTATGTGTGTTTATGACCAAGATGCTGCTAATTATTCCAGCATGTGTGTTTAATTGGAAACTCTGTAAGCTTTGACTAACATTGTCCTTGCATTTGCTAATTGTATTATTTGAGAGTGTCCTGTTTTAATTATTCCAGCATATGCTTAGGAGCAGCCCGTGGTTAGTTATTGTATTATGCGTGACCGAGGCGGCTGTGGTAATTGTTGTAACATATGTGTAAGGGCGGCCTGTGCTTATTAGCGCAGCATATGTTTAGCAGCGGGCTGTTGCACATGCACAGGTCATGTGTGGGTAATGCCAGGGCCAGGGTGAGAAAGGTGGCCCACCTTGATGTCTGACTGTGTGTTCTGTTCTTCTGTGGTTGTGAACTTGTGTGGTGAATATCATGAATGCTGATGAGTGTGGGAGAGAGCATTAGTCAAGGTGAAGCGCTTCTGTAATTCTATTACTTGTGCTAATGAGAGAACTGACAAAAAAACGCAGCTGGAATGTAATTGAGGCCCTACTTGTCTTTCACAGGGATTCAGTCGTCACTGATGGACCAGTGAGTACACCTCCCTCCTCTTTCTCTCTCTCTCTCTCTCTCTCTCTCTCTCTCTCTCTCTCTCTCTCTCCTTTTCTCCCTTTAAAATTGTAATTCGCTCTTCCCCCTGCTCTTTGTTAGTATTTCCATTTATTTTATACATTCATTGGCTTTCACTCACACACACACACGTGCACACACACATATACATACATACATACACACACACATACACACACACACACACACACACACACACACACATACACACACACACACACACCCCTTGCAGTGACAGACATGTAAACGTAAGCATTCACATTTGTACAAACGCACAGGCTCGTGAACTCTCACAAAGAAGAGTAGGAAGGCAAGAGACTGAGTACACAATGGACAGCTTATGTCTAGGAACACAGACTCCAGGAATCCACTTCTAAAAAGTCCTGTTTCTGTGTTTGTGTGTGTGTGGGCGTGTGAGATTAAGCATGTTTGTTTATGTGTGAGTGACAATGACGTGCCTGGTGGCATCTGGTTACCTGTGTTATTTTTATCGTCCGCATCACTGCGAGGGGCTTCAGGTGGTGCAAGTTTAGCGTTGGGCTGCCACAACCCCTTTTTTTAACAGGTGGACGTCTCTTGGAGCACTCTTTGCTCCAACACAAACACACACTTACGTAAGGGCTGGAGAGGTGTTCCCACAGCAACCCTCAAACACACACACACACACATGCAAACATTCACACACGCGCACGCACACACACACACACACACACACACACACGGACGCACGCACACACACAGACGCACGCACACACACACACACACTCAGGTTCTCATGGCGCTACTTAGGCTATGACCGCAGTGGCCTAAAATAGTGTGTGCCGAGACCACAGCTAAGGTTACTTTGTTGATGTGAGATGTGATCACATGCCTGTGTAAATTCCAGCTGTTAATGTGCGGATGAAGTGGAGATGGTGGGGGTTGTGTAGAATCCATTTGCGTCAGATTAAGTTCTTTTGCCTGACTTTTTAACTCTGATCTTTTTTCCCCCCTTTTCCTTCATTCTTTTCATCCCTCTACCTCTGTCTTTACCTTCTCTCTATCACTCTCTCCCTCTTTCTTCCACACTTACTCTCTCTCTATGTATCTCTCTCTCTCTATCTCTTTCTCTCTCTCTGTCTCTCTTTCTCTCTCTTTCTCCCTGTCTCTCTCTCTCTCTCTTTCTCTGTCTGTCTGTCTCTCTCTCTCGCGCTCTCGCTCTCTTTCTCTCCTTCTCTCTCTCTGTGGGAGCAGAACTCTCCTCTGGACGTGGATGAAGAGGGCTTTGTGATCAGAGCAGATGGGAACCAAAATGATATCCTTTACTGGAGTGAGCACCCTGGGCAGGAGCATGGTCTGGCACCAGGCTGGTCTTGGAGAGAAAGAGAGATGAAGTGGGGGAGAGAGAAAGAGGGCATTGCCGTGAGTCAGAGGGAAGGAGAGAGAGAATGAAAATGAGAGTCTGGAGGTCAGGAGATGTTCTTACCAGATGGGGAACATTTTCAGACATTTCAGCAGACTATTAATATGTTATTCTGGCCAAAGTTGCATTCAAATAAAAACTTGTCCCAACCCTAAAACAGTTCAGAAGGCACTATAAAACTAAACTAAAATTAGGCCTTAAGGAAATGTTACCTTTATTTTTGATGAACTGGGGTGACCTTGTTTTTGTTCACACACTTGGTGTGAAGTTACATAACAAAGATCTCCCTCTTGCAGGGCAAACACGGCTTTGCTCTTTCAGCAGAGCACAGAGTTAAGTGTAGCTCCTACTGCACGACACTGAATGACACTAGCAGAACTGGAGCCTAAGGTGACGTGCTTGCCCTCGCGTTTCCTGTCTTTGTTCACATTCTGGCCAATCAGCAGTCTCCTCACGGTGCTGGTGACAGATCGCCCAATCTGATAAGATATTACTTGCTCATACCTATGCCAAAAGACACACGCGCTTGCTGACATTGCACACACACACGCACACACATGTGCACATACACACACACACACACACACACACACGTGTGCGCACACATACACAGCAACATAGCCAACGGAAGGGAGTGAGAGGTTAATGGGTTTTGACATTTTAACGTCAACACAGTGTTCTACCCTTAATGTGTTTGTCTCTTAAAACAAACCAATGACCTCAGGTGTACAGCAGATAAAAATAGATGAGTGGTCATATCAAAAATACATGGCACAGCGGCGTGTGTGTGTGTGCACGCGCGCATGTGTGCGTGCCTGTGTGTATTTGTGTGTGCATGTGTGTGTTTGTGTGTGGGATGGATGCATGGATGGATGGATGGACAGATGTACTTTATTGATCCCAAGCTGGGAAATTGCAGTGTAGCAGCAGCATGACACACAGGGACACTCAGAGACAATAACAACACAATGAAGAAAAAGAGCACAACCTCGACATAATAAGCAATACATACAGAAGCAGCATAGAGAAGTATGCAGGAGCTTAGACCCCTGGCTTAAGGGTTGATTTACAGGAGGTCAAAGTGGTACCCAAACTGATATATTCATACAAATGCATTGGAGATGCCTAAGACTGACACGTGTCATGATTATTTGCTAAATGTTTGTGTTGTTGATGGTGGAGTGTTTTTGCAGCATAACCCCATACGGAGCTGAGTCTCTCTTTACAAAGCCAGTTTATGCCAAGTTCTGGCTAGTGTGTATGAGGTAGAGGGTAGCTGTGTGTGTGTATGTGTATGTGAGAGTGCAGGGGGGTGTTTCAAGAAGGTGGTTTAGTGACTAACCCAGCTAAGTTAAGTCAGAGTGAGTGATAACCTCCTAATAGAAAAGTCTTAGAGGTTCATCCATTCATTCTCGGAGGTAAGTGACTAAACCTGCTTCCTGGAATACTACCCAGGTGTGTGTGTATGTGTTGTCAGAGTGTTAGATGGTCTGGTGAGTACTAGTCAGGTGTGTGTGTGTATGTATGTGGTGTGAGAGTGTTATATGTGTGTGTATATGTGATGTGAGTGTGTAGTGTGTGTGTGTATATGTGTTGTGAGGAAAAAAGTGTGTGTGCTGTTCCCCTTAACCTTCTGGCTTCCACGCTGTGTGGACGAGAAAGAGTCCAACTTCTACTCCAGCGACTCGGACTTCGACGACGACGAGCCCAAGAAGTTCAACATCCAGATCCGGCCGGTGGCCAGTGGTAGTAGCCGTGGCAACGCAGCGGCCCACGAGCTGGAGCTGAAGGCGACGGTGGGGGCGCTCTCCCTGCCCCCCAACACTGGGGTAGGTCAGAAGAACACGGCAGTAGAACACACTAGAACACTGACTATGTTTACATGCGCTTAAGTATCCCCAGTATGAGGCTTATCCAGACTTTGATCAAATTGGGAATAAGGTTTTTACATGAGCGCAGAGTAATCGGGTTAATAATATCCCGGATGAAAAACACTAGTATCCCGATTTCTTGAATTTCTTGAATAGAATTCTCTCTACATGCGTGTAACCTGGTTACCAACCACAGCGTTCTAACATGTGTTTGCGTTTACAAAAGTTAACCTTTATATTAGCATTTACGAGTCAGTCTTAGTTTGTATCAGCCTAAGCAGTAACAAAGTAAAGAACAAACTGCAGTATATGAGTCTCAAAGTGTCTAGTGTTGTTGACCATGAGGTCTTATCTAAATCAAGCTCTCCAGTAGGATGTTCTAGTTAGATGTTCTCTGTGAGAATGGGAGTCAGTCAGAGAGACGCGATGAGCAGATTCACACACAGACATTTAAAAGGCACTAGGAAACACTTAACTAGTTAGGTATAGGAACACACATTAACTAACATTATTATACGGCTCTTTAGAATGCTGACAGTTCTTCTTATTGACTCTGAATGGGGCACTCCAACATTCAGAGGTCAAATCATTTTGTACAATGAGTGCTATTAATGGCAGAAGGTGTTGTGCTTCTTTCATATCACTCCGCCTTAGCAGTAAATCATATAATCACTGAAATGTGGATATGGATTGTTATTTTAATATCCAGACTTCGCGGCTGTAATGTTGCCGCTTTTTGTCACTTGTAAACTGGCCGCCTGTCACATCTTTTTGACTTTTGTGTGTTGTGTCACTTACTTGACCTAATCCCCGCGTGTATCGGCAGACAACACTGTCAGAATCCTCAGTATTCAGGATAAGGTGTTTACATGCCACAGTATACCGGTTTCTTTCGGAGTACTCCACCTAGCACATCCCAGTTTCTCAGAAACCAGGATGAGAGCCTATTTGGGATACTGAATTCGGGGAAAGGTGTTTACGTGTGCAAACGCAAAGCCGGGATACTTAGCATCCCGATCATATTTGTGATACTGAAGTGCATGTAAACATATAACTGATGAAGAGACGGGAGACACCCAGGCTTGTCTTGTTAAGGGCTCCACGCATCGACTTCGACAAAAGTGCTGCTACCTGCGTCTGACATTATATTAGTTTACATTCCATTGATTTTAAAACAGCTCTGCACACTGGCGTTAAACTCTGTTGCCGACAGCATGTCCATTATAATGCAGCTCTGTTTTTCTCAACACCTCTCATTGAAATTCATTGTTGAACGGCATAACGGCTGTAGAGGGATACTATGACGGTCGCTACCCAGCTGGTGTACGGGGGCTAACGAAATCATCAAGCAAAAGTGCTCCGCAGTAGTCTTGAAGCCAGTGTACTAAGGCCCTTAGAGATGAGCATTAATTTAAATTCAATTTCAATAAGTCTGTATCAGCCTTGAGCCCATTATGGGGATGCTAAGAGCATTGCTGATTCTAAAAAGTGTTATTACCCACTAATTAATACACATTTCAGGATTGTTTGTAGTGTGATGGAGTGGGAGAATGTTACGAGTCCCTTGAGCTCAATATGAAATTGTTTGGAGGCAGAAACAGAAGGCCATCATAATCCTCACACAGCAGGAAGTGACATTTTGCAGAAGCACTCCACTAATCTGTCTGGCCACTCATATTGATATTGTGCTATTTATTATTGCTGTAAGGTTCCAATATATCTTGACCTGTCAAATACATGTCACTTTTGAGTTTGATTTGAGTTTATTGTGCCAATAAAAAGAGTGCTTGGAAGTATAAATATGTATGACCTAACTGTTCTGCTCTTCACCCCCTCCGTGTAAAACAGGTGTCCGTGAAACGCCATCTTTCTCGTAAGTGTATCCCTCTTTTGCTTTGGTGTGTGTGTGTGTGTGTGTGTGTGTGTGCATGTGTGATGTTTTTGTGTTGTGACCCAGTGTTGTGTGTGTGCATGTGTGATGTTTTTGTGTTGTGAGTGTGACCCAATGGTGTGTGTGTGCATGTGTGATGTTTTTGTGTTGTGACCCAGTGGTGTGTGTGTGCATGTTATGCTGCTACTGCTGGTGTGTGTGTGTGTGTGTGCGCATTTGTGGTGTTTGTGTGTTGTGGACCAAATATGAAGGTGTGCCCATGTTATGCTGCTACTGCTGGTGTGTGTGTGTGTGTGTGCATGTGTGATGTTTGTGTGTTGTGGGCCAAATATGAAGGTGTGCCCAGGTTATTCTGCTACTGCTGGTGTGTGTGTGTGTGTGTCATTTGACCTTGTGTGTGATTGGCACACAGGGAACTCCAGCACAACTGGTGGACGCTCAGAGGGAGAAGGGGAGGCGGCCCCACACAGGGGTGAGTGATGTCACTTCCTGCCAATGCACATGCAGGTTAAGTAGTTCTCTCAGCTACAGCTTAGACTGAGAAAGATGAGGAGGAGAAAGTTGGGGTGTAGGTGTGTGTGTGTGTGTGTGTGTGTGTGTAGTGTGAGAGGAGAAGAGTCTGGTCTGTAGAATTGTTGAGGTAGTGGTGGTGAGGTGGATATCAGGTGAGTGGTGAAACGAGAAGAACAAGAAAAATAGAATGAATTATTGTTATACAAGCACAACAACATTTAGGCTGGCATCTCTCAGTACCTAGCAAGTAAAACAAGTTAGGAACGAGCGAATTTGCTGCGTTCACACGCACTGCCATCGTCATGCTGAGGAGAGGAGAGTGGGAGCCTCATTGGTGGACATGATTAATGTGTGAACGCTGAATAGAAATGTTGAGTCCACACTCAGTACACAAAGGCTTGGTTAGGGGGCTGTGTGTGTGTGTGTGTGTGTGTGTGCGTGCGTGCACTGTGTGTGTTGGTGAGTGTTCAGCTGTATCTGACAGTCCAATCCAGATGAATGCCCCCACCCTACGCTCAAAATGCAATTCTGCAGTTCTAACTGTGCAGGCACACACACACACACACACACACACACACACACACACATACATAGATAAAATATAGATACACGAACCAACATGATGTGTGTTTGTGATTGTAATAGTGTTTATCTGCCATACAGAGGGAGAGCAGAGAGGGCTCCGCAGGTCGACCTCTAGTCCTGACCCCAGCAGGTGAACCAAGGAACTGCATACAAAACATACACAAAAACTACACACACTTCACAATCTGACCACACAGCAAATATGCATTACAACCCCAGACTATACATTTAGTACATTAACAGAAACTACACAAGCAGACAAGACACATTAGACAAACCCAGACTACACACATATACTGACTGGCCCTACAAAGCAAAAAGGCAGTAACTACATATTTAGTCAAAACTGAGTTTATACTGGAAGTTGACTTTATAACGCTATAACACTTGACTTTATTAAGAGAGTGTATAACAGCTTCACTACTATTATACCAACAATATGTTTGACTGGGCAGTGTGACAACTTTAAAGGCATTTTTCTAATTTTCAGTGTTCATGTAGTTACTGCACATTGCCTTTGTAAGGCAGCATACAGACTACACACGCACACTACACACACACACACACACACACACACACACACAAAATAAATGCATCCTAATGAGAAACAGAGTCACGAGCTATGCCATGTTGATGCATTAGGACATGTGAAGCGGTGTTTGTCCTTCATCAGTGTCCTCCTCCTCCTGTCCAGGCTGAGCTCGGTGGCATCTGGCCCTGACGCGCTGTTCGGCCCCCCACTGGAGATGGCTTTCAAGTCCAGCAGCTTCGGCGGACACGAGCAGCTCCAGAGCGCCTTTGCCGTGTCTGAATGTGAGTCTGCATCTCGGATGAGCTGCTTTAATTAATCCCTCTGTTCTCACAGAGCTCCTCTCATCACCCTACTGCATAATCAGACCTTAATGACGAACAGCACCAGACACTCCAGAGATCAGCCCAGCACTGCCTACTGCTCTCTCTACTTTACCTCCTGCTAAAGTGGTTGGAAGTTTGTAAATGTCATGCTTAATGTTACTGTTAATGTAACTTTTATCGTCAGTGTTACCGTAAATGTCACCATTACTGTAATCCCAAGTGTCTCTGAGCTGTCGGAGTGTAAATCTGCTCCTTGAAGCACTTTCATTGGCTGCCATTCTCATGGCGTGCATCTCATGTCTATCTGCCATTCTCATGGCGTGCATCTCATGTCTATCTGGCCTTTTCACAGCGCAGCATCATGCCAAACTGGCTGGAAGCAGTGGCCTCTCCAGGCCTGAAAGGCTGATTAAAGAGGAGTGGCATTGTCACCTTAAACTCTATAGTTAGCGCTCAACTGCACACTTTCAGATTTAGCATTGAGCCTAATGGAGTTAATATTCCCACCACGCATTTGCTAGATAACAACCATAAACTGACTGAGGCAGGCCATGCTTTACTTGATGTTAAGCTGGTCAAAAGTATTTGTAAGTAAGGGATAGTGTTCTGCGAGGCGGTCATTCTTGTGGAATAAGCCCCGACAGAGTGATGCTCTGAATCACTCTAAATGGGGCTTATTATATGGCCACTTGCCACAAAACAATCATAGGGAGTTAAAAACTTCTAACAATGTCATATTTTAAATATTTAGTTGTCGCTTCATGGCCTCTGCTACTAAAAATTGTTTATCGAGGAAATAGAATGTATAAGATAGCAAGGTGTCCAGCTGCCAAATAACTCATTACAGCTTATTGTTGATGTCCCGTTATGCTAAATGAGCGGATTACTTGCGGAGTGATATGAAAGAAGCACAAAACCGGTGCAATTAATAGCAGTCATCGTGCGAAAACCTCTGAATGTTAGAGTGGCCAATTCATAGCCAACAACAAGTTCGTCAGCATTGTAAAAGGCCATATAATAATGTTAGTTAATGTGTGTTCCTGTACAAAACTAGGTAAGTAATTCCTTGTGCCTTTTAAACGTTTGAGTGTGAATCTGCTCATCTCGTCTCTGATTGACTCCCATTCTCGAGGAGAACATCTAACCAGAACATCCTACAAGATGGCTTGCTTTTTAGATAAGACCTCATGGTCAACAGCACTAGATACTTTGAGATTCATATTCCGCAGCATGTTTACTTTGTTACTTTCCTATGACCCAAAATGTTATCTTTGCTTCGATAGGTCATATTGATATTTGTTTTTGTGCATTTAATTTTATGGGGGATTTGGAAGTATTTGTAAATGCAAAATTTGTCAAATTTGGCTGGAAATGCCATAACCTCCATTGTAACTGTTGTAATTTATTTTCATCAAGACCACCCTGTTCAAGATATCCTGTTATTACCACATAGCTATTTTACTTTTGTGCTTTTACATATTGTTCTTTGCTTTTATTTTTGTGAAGCACATTGAATTGCCGTTGTGTATTGTGCATTGCTCTACAAATAATCTTGCCTTGCCTTGCCTATAGATAGTATCCCTGAGAAAGAGTTTGGTTTTATTTATGCGTTTTGCTCTCATCTTACATTTCTTCATTTTTTTTCAGATGCAGCCTTCTCCTCTGACTCCTCTTCCCCTGAGAATGTGGAGGACTCGGGCCTGGACTCGCCTTCCCATCAGCCCCAGGGGCCATCCCCGGAGCCCAGCGGCTGGGCGGCGTGGCCCCCGGTGACCCCTGCTCAGCCCGCTAAAGAGGCCTTCTCCCACCGCCGCCGCCCCCCCCGACCCCTTCCTCGCCGCCTTCCGGGACCCCTCTCCCGCCCGGCCCCCCCTCACCCCGGACGAGGTGTCGGCAAGCGTTTGGGGAGGGGTGTCCCACTCCCCCTGCGCGCCCCCCGAGGTGGAGGGCAGCGCTTTCAGTTTCCCCCCTTTCTCACGCTCTGCGGCGCCCCACCAGGACACGGAGGGTTCGGTGTGGAACTGTAAGCACATGGCCACGGAGGACCCCTTCCTGGCCGCGTTTGAGAGGACCGGCCACCAGGAGGTGCTAGCACCCCCACGCCAGGACGCCTGGGCCCCCGTTCCTGCTCCCGCCCCTGCCCCCACCGCTCACCCCCACCACTCCCGCAAGAGCCACGGCCCAGACCCCTTCTCGGCCCCTCCGGGCAAAGAGGGCACAAAGACCCTTCCTCCCCCGTCTTCCACCGCCTCCTCTTCCTCCTCCGCCCGGAAGGACAGGAAACGGGACCGCAGCGCCCCGCCCCCTCTGGAGCCGCCATTGGACAATCCCTTCGCCATCACCATGATTGGCAGCCCCACTCACCAAGCCTCTCTAGCTGCAGCCGCATCAGCTTTGTCCCAGGGCACCAGCGTCAGCAATAAGCCTCCCGCCATCCCACCCACCACCTCCAACCACAAAACCCCCATCCCCCCCAGCATCAACCCCACCCAGCCCAAGAAGGAGCTGCACCACTGGGGCTCGGTGCACAACCCTTTCAGCTGCGGCACCCAGGGGGCGCCGGGTGGCCCGGAGAACAGCAGGGGGCCCAAACAGGGGGCCCGAGGTGGGGGAGACGAGGAGGAGCCACGACGCAACGGTCCGCCCCTCACACGGCATTCTGGGCCGCAGGAGGACCTGTGCTTCTCCACGGATAAGGACCAGGACTGCCTGGACGTGGGCCCTCAGCCTCCCTGCAGCCGGGGCTCTCTCACAGGTACACAGCGCCCCCTGCTGGACAGCCTCATAAACCTCATGAAACACCACTGACAAATTACACACTGACTCCTAACACACTACAGTAAGCAACACGCCAAAGTCTTTAGCACCAACAACAAATGCTTTCAAAGTCTCATTTTGCGAGCGTTTAGTTCATAAAGAGTTTTTTTCCTCAGGCCATCAGACTCCTCAGCATGGACATGCCTGCCAGTTTAAAAGCTACATAGCCTGTAATTTTCACTGCCCAGCTATGCATAATTAGCAGTATGTAGGCCTACATGTACAGTATTTATTTAATTATCAATAAAAGTTTTCCTTAAATCTAGATTTTCCTGCTGCACAGTTATGGAGTTAAACAGTCTACCTTTTGCTGTAAGTTGTACATGCGGTAGCTGTGTACGTGACAAATAAATCTGTCTCCTCTTACTTCCTCTTTGCTTTCTTACTCTGTATCTGTTTTTTTTCTGCTCTGCCATCCATCCATCCATTCATCCATCCATCCTTCCGCCCATCCATCCATCCATCTGGTGTGCTCTCTCTCTCCATCCCGCAGGTCCCCAGCACAGTTTCAGGCAGGACAGCTCGGAGCTGCTGGTGGCGGCTCCTCCTCATCGCGTTCGCTCCAAGAGGAGTGCTGGCCAGCTGGGCGGCTGTGAGCGCGTGAGTACCTCTCCTCCCCTCACCTCACCATAGGCATAGCCATGGGTGTGCTAGCGTTGGTCTGTGCATACCCACCCTATGCACAGTCAATCAGGCTCAGCCAATCAGAAGGCTCTGTGAGTTTGATTGATTGTTTAAGTAATAATATTAACCTGTGTGTGTTGGGCTAGGCCCACCTGATTTTTTTTCTGGGCCCACCCATTTTATGATTTCTGCCTATGCTCCTGCACTGACCACAGCCAAAAACTCTTATTACACCGACTAAGACACTGACCAACTACCTAACTAAACACCTACTTTAACACATGCAGCAACACACATTTCCACACTTCCACACCCACAAACAAACTAACACACTCTTATGCTAATAAACACACCACAGCTTCAACTTAACCTTTGAGACCTGTAAATTTAATGAAATTAATATCCAGTAATTTATTTGCTTGTTCCTTTTCATTTTAACTGGTGTCAGAAACATGACCTCAAAAGAAACAAGAAAACTGCACTTCGAAGCTTTTCATGATGATGGCTTTATTGGATCATGTCTAAAGAAACAAACGAGTTTTGGCCCATGGCCACCACCAGTTCTTGAAACTGCAGTGAAAAGCAGCGTATGCTTCAGCAATATTGTTACAACCAAAAATGCTGAAGAGTCTTACAAAAATAAACACCTCTTTGGGTGTAAGTGATAGAAGTGGAACCTAACAGTTCCATTGCTCATCACCAGATATCACCTCAGCCACAGGTGAGGAGGTGAGCACACCTGTAGTCAAGGGAACTAAGTTGTATGCAACTGGACTTCTTTTGCCGCTTGAAGACATTTCACCTTTCACCCACAAGGCTTATTTAGTTCTGACCTGAAGATGAAGAACCAGGAGCTATATCTCACATGAGTCAACTATTAACATATGTCAAGGTGTGGAGTGAAAGTCATTGTGAGAATGAGAACTGCTCTGATGGTGAAGAGCAGTTAAACTTGCTGGGATGAGATCTCAAGGCATGTAGGTATGTAGTAGATAGATGGAATAGCTGATGTAGCAGATAGAAGTCCAGTTGCATACAGCTTTTCTCTTTTGACCATGACCTGGATGATTGACAATGGTCACAGACCTGTAGTCTATGCACCTATTCACCTTATTCTGACACGCCCATTTTCAAAGTTGCTCGTCTTCCGCGATTGTAACATTACTTCCGGTCGGTTTGCTACAGCAAGTCAGCTACTTTGGAAAACCTTGCAAATAAAGATGGATAGCTTACTCAGAAAGACACCTAAAAAGATTGGATGGAGAGATTGTGCCTCATCACTCGAGGTTAATGAACTCCACTGGGTGGCTGGATAGCATGCATAGCATGCAGCGGTGGGCTGAGGCAGGTGGCAATTTGTCAAAAAATAAATAAACGTGTGTGCAGAAAGGGATTTTTTTTATTCACGGAAATGGCCATTGTATTTTTAACTTCCCTAACTATGCAGACGTTGCTTAGGATACTATTTTTCCAGCAGCATCTTACGTTTAGCTTCTGCAAGCCACCAATACAATAATTTTACCTTAGGCAATGCTGATTAAGATGCTAGACAACACACACGCATACAACTGCACTTGACTGAGCCGCCTGTGCTGACAGCAAGCCACTGACGACGCAGCTCTCTCCACTTCACGTGAGCCAAGTTCCTACACGAAAATGTTACAATGTTTAATGTTGTGTTTGGTGACGTTCAGAAACATTAAATGTAGAAGCGCGGAGCAGTAGGGAGATTTGAGAAAAAAAAACGAACGAACAGAAATGGGTTGTTTCTTTATTAATAAAATGGCCATTGTAATTTTTACTTCCCTAACTGCAGACCACGTTGCTTAAGCTACTGTTTTCCTAGCAACATCTCACGTTTAGTTTCTGCAAGCCACCAATAGATTAGTTTCACTTTAGGTAATGCATAATGAGCAGCCTGTCGCGCTGTTTCATAGATAGCTACACCTGCACTTGACTGACCCGTCTGCGCCGACAGCAAGTCACTGACGGCCAGCTCTCTACATTTGGCAAAGCGCAAGGATTCACTGCACTCTCCCAACATCATAATTTCCTTTGCTATCATTCTCATGTGTTAATCTAGTTGTTTTGTGTGCGGATCCTGTGGAATACGATGTTATTCTGCTCTGAAGGCGTTGTATATTTAGTTCGGTCCCGGTTTGCCTATCCTCTGGCTGAGCCAGTTTCCCACACTAAAATGTTACAATGTTTTATATCGTGTTTGGTGACGTTCAGAAATATTACATTTAGAAGCATGGAGCAGTAGTCTATTTGCATAGCTTACTCCGATACTAGATGTATGGACCGGTATTTTAGATCGTTAGATTTCAAGTAACATCAGCTGAGTTGCATTCATAGACAGTAGAAGGTTGCATTAGGGCGCATAGTACCCGGAAATGGCGTTACAATACGGAAGAGTGTCACGCCGCCCATGGTCGGTTCCAGAATAAGGTGAATAGGACACCACCACCACTGTGTCACTGGTGCTCCTCCCTGCTCCTAACGTGTGTGTGTGTGTGTGTGTGTGTGTGTGTGTGTGTGTGTGTGTGTCCTTCTCCCTCTGCTCCTCAGTCCAGATCTCTGTGCTCCTCGCCCCTCCCCGACCCCAGCCCCACCCTCAACTCCTCCTCCTCCTCCTCCAGCCCCAGCGACTGGGGGGGCCAGACCAGAGCTCCCAGCCCTGCAAGAGGTATGGGACACACACACACACACTAATGCAAACACACTTGCACACGGCATACTTTACAGATGTTGATGATATTATCGTAATGCATAGGCCATGCATACACACCCTCACTGACACCTACATGCACACACACACACACGCACACCGTACTGTGCAGATGTTAATGAAAGCCTTGTTATGCTGCAAGACCATTGAGCTTGTCGCACAACTGTGCATACACACCCTGTACAAATGTTAATGGTTACCCATGTCATCCCCCTGCTCAGTGGGTCTGTCTCGGGGTCCCAGTCCCATCTCCATCAGCACCCAGGAGGCCTGGCCGGTAGCCACAGCCATCACAGAGTACATCAATGCCTACTTCAAAGGAGGACAGCACAATAGGTCTGTATACACACACACACGCACACACACACAAGTACCTCAGCACTTCAAAGCACGCACACACACACACACACACACACACACACACAAAACAGCCTAGCACAAACAGCATGCAGGTTTTTGCATCGTAGCAGTTTGATGAGTCACAGGTGTGTCTGTGTGTCTGTGTCCAGGTGTCTGGTGAAGATCACAGGGGATCTGACCATGTCATTTCCTGCTGGTATAACGCGCTTGTTTACGGCCAACCCCAACGCTCCCGTGCTCAGCTTCCGCCTGCTCAACATCTCACGCCTCGACCACTTCCTCCCCAACCAGAAGCTGCTCTACAGGTAACATACACATACACACACACACACACACACACACACACACACACACACACCTACACACACACACACACACACACACCTACACACACACACCTACTGTACACACACACACCTACACACACACACACCTACACACACACACTCACTTATGCACACTCACTTATGCACACTCACTTATGCACACACACTTACACACACACACACACACACACGTACAGACACGCGCGCACACACACACACACACACACACACGTACAGACACGCACACACACAGTGTATTTTGTTTTTGTATCTGTGTATTTATTTGTGCACTTACAGTGATTTATCAGTGTGTTAACTTGAGGCTTTTTACGTTTGTTCGTGTGTGTGTGTGTGTGTCTACCTGCTAGTGACCCCTCGCAAAGTGACCCTGACTTCAGGGACTTCTGGTTCAACATGCAGGCCTTGACCTTTCACCTGCAGAGGGAGGCCGAGCTTAACCCACAGGCCTCCTACTACAACGTGGGCCTGCTGAAATATCAGGTGAGGGGGACAACTGTGTAAGAGGGTGATGGTGTATTTCGGTTGGTCAAGTTCAGGGGAGTCACTAGACCTATCACTGTACTGGGGCACAGAAAATTAATGCGAGCGCACAAGCAAAACATTTTTTAGCACTTATTTATCATAAAAAAACACAAATAGTGCTTCAAACTATACAATCATATCAGATTATGTTGATATGCTCATCAAACATCGTCGATGTAGGACGGCAATCTCCAGAAACCGAGTATGGGAGCTCAGTTACATGAATCAACAATGATGATAGGCATATGCCAGTTAGCTAAAAGACAGCAGCTAATGTCTCCAGTTGGCTACTTGAATTTACAGCCACCACTAGCTTGCAGGACAGCTGCCTCATACACTGAAGGTAAAAAGTTGTAACATTTAAAACAAACAACAATGATGAGCAGTTTACCCCGTACTAACCTGTGAGACCGGTGGAAAGAAATAGTGCTCAGACACAGTTGTTAGACCTTACATCCCGAAGTTGTTTCTGAAGTGAGCACAGGACCCCAATCACAGCCAAAGTCACGTGAATAAATTGCCATATTAATTAGCCATGTGCGCATTGTGTATGGAGTAAATAAAGTAGCAATAAGTTTGCATATTAAGTAGCTATGTGCGCATTCTGTAAATTATGCCATGTAGACCTAAAACTCTAAAGTGATTTTTTTTTTTTTTTTTTTACTGTTGAAATTTATACTGGGGCACTACAGACCAGTACTAAGGCACGTGCCCCAGTAAAATATGTCTGGCGATGCCGTTCGGCCAAAACCATTACAGTGGTCCCTCGCTATAATGCGGTTCTCCTTTCACGGCCTCGCTGTTTTGCGGATTTTTTAAGTGCATGCTTTTTTTTTTTTTTTTATAGAGTGCATTGTATTCTGTGCCCTGACTGGCTAACGGACTGTAGAACATTGTCAATCAATCTACTCCATGCTGTGTCTCCTGTACAGTACAGAATGCGTTCATCTTGTAAAATTTACATAAATCTTTGCTCACTAGCTGTGTGACTCTGAAGTGCTGTATGTTTGCAAGTTTGAACTTGAGAGTAGAAGAGAGAGAAATGTGAGAAAACGTCAATGCCTGTCTGAAAAAATGTATAAAGTGTGTAGTGAGGGGTTTTACACCCTTAAAACATCTACAATAATTGTAAAAAATAAAGCTGACTACTTTGCGGATTTCGCCTATTGCGGGTTACTTTTAGAACGTAACTCCCGCGATTAACGAGGGACCACTGTACACTCAAACAGCACAGAAGTTCCCTATGGGCATGTATGGTAAAACAAGCTGCCAACAAGTATCTGTCATGCTTGAGCCTCCAACATTTACAATAGCTGACTGTTGATTTGGTGTATCTCAGGTTTTCTGAGTGTAAGTGTCATCTCTCATGAGTGAGCAACAGGGTTGGGAGTGTAGTGTGGTACACTACTATCAGAAAGTGTGTGCGTAAATATCAGCGCACTATGGTTTTCAGGTTTGTAGAGTCAGAAAAAAACTTTTTATTTCAGAGTCGCACCTAAGAGGATTTTCTGTCATAACACGGACAAAACAAGAAAATGCCACACACATCGTGTGATGTCACTGGCTAAACTAATTGTACCTCTGATTTGATTGGTCTATCAGGTGTCGTCTCAGGACCCCGGCCGTGCCCCCCTGCTCCTGTCGGCCGAGTGTCAGCGCAGCGGCACAGTCACCCGCATCTCCCTCGACTACCACTGTTGCCCGGCAACCGCCCCCGCCACCCAGCTCACTGCCGTACAGGTGCTGCTGCCGCTGGACCACACAGCCACCGACCTGCAGTGTCAGCCCGCCGCCACCTGGTGAGAGTCTCACTCACACACGCGCACACACACACACGGCCACCGACCTGCAGTGTCAGGCCGCCGCCACATGGTGAGAGTCTCACTTACGCGCGCACACACACACACACACACGGCCACCGACCTGCAGTGTCAGCCCGCCGCCACCTGGTGAGAGTCTCACTCACACACACACACACACACACACACACACACACACACACACACACACGGCCACCGACCTGCAGTGTCAGCCCGCCGCCACCTGGTGAGAGTCTCACACACACACACACACACACACACACACACACACACACACACACACACACACACACACACACACACGGCCACCGACCTGCAGTGTCAGCCCGCCGCCACCTGGTGAGAGTCTCACTCACACGCGTGCTCACTGACACACACACGCACAGAAGCACTCACTGACACACACACACACACACACACATGCACAGAAGTGCTTGCTCACACACACACACACACACACACAGAAGCACTCACTGACACACACACACAGAAGCGCTCGCTGACACGCACGCACAGAAGTGCTCGCTGACACACACACACACGCACAGAAGCACTCACTGACACACACACACACAAACACACACACAGAAGCACTCACTGACACGCACACAGAAGCACTTGCTGACACACACACATGCACAGAAGCACTCACTGACACACACACACACATGCACAGAAGTGCTCGCTGACACACACACACACACACACACACACACACAGAAGCACTCACTGACATACATACACACACAGAAGCACTCACTGACACACGCACACAGAAGCACTTGCTGACACACACACACACACACACAGAAGCACTCACACAGAAGCACTCACTGACACACACACACACACACACAGAAGCACTCACACAGAAGCACTCACTGACACACACACACAGAAGCACTTGCTGACACACACACACACACACACACACACACACACACAGAAGCACTCACACAGAAGCACTCACTGACACACACACACACACACACACACAGAAGCACTCACTGACACACGCACACAGAAGCACTTGCTGACACACACACATGCACACACACACACACACAGAAGCACTTGCTGACACACACACATGCGCACACACACACACAGAAGCACTTGCTGACACACACACATGCACACACACACACACACAGAAGCACTCACTGACACACACACACACCCACACACACAGAAGCACTTAGACGCACACATACATACACACACTAGATGGATGAACAAAGACTAGCATAGGCAGGACTTGGCAGGTGTGGGTTTTGATTGGCTCAGAGCAGACGACTGACTTTGCCATCTTATTGTCACAGGAATGCGGAGGAGAGACGTCTGCTGTGGAAGTTGCCCAACCTTTCTCCGACCAATCACAGCAAAGGTTACTACCATGTCTTCCATTTTGCGTCCTACTATGATTTAGCTTACTGTCCACCAATAGACCTAAGAAAGCCTGATGCCAAAGCAGGTTGTTTTTGGCTTTCTAATCACCAGTCACTAGAGGGTGCTAACAGCCTGCTTTTTTAACACGCTGCTTTCTATCTGACCATCTAATTTACATGTCGAAGACAAAATGTGCTAGTTGCAAGTATATACGTCATTATATTTTGTTAAATGTAAATGTCAGGTGCAAAAGAAAAAGTCTGCTTGTCTGAGTAAGCCCGAATTGTCACGGTAAAAAGAAAAAAAATTTGGGAGTAAAAACCCATGTCGACTGTTCTTTAGTCTTGCTCCGTTTAAACTCTGGATGTACTGTCCTCTCTCACTTAAATGTAAATGTCTACATAAAATCAATGTTATTTTGTGGTTAAATGGTCTTTGTACCTTAAGCTTCCTGTAATTGATGATGTGTTAAGATAAACTGAAATGCACTATAGACTGTAGCGTAATTTATCATGTGGAGATGGACTGGGGCAGTGTGTTGTGGGAGCCTGGGCGGATGCCAGCTGACTGCTTTATGCCCCTGCCTTAGGCTCTGGCACGCTGTGTGCCAGCTGGCAGTGCCTGGAGGCTCCTCGCGGGCCGCCCCCCAGCCTGGCGGTGCAGTTTGTGGGCTGCGGGGCGTCGCTGTCGGGCATGGACGTGGAGCTGGTGGGCACCCAGTACCGCATGTCTCTGGTCAAGAAGCGCTTTGCCACAGGTGGGTGCCTTTACACCCTGAGGGTCATGGCTTTGCATCTCAACACACAATAGTGTGGTTGTCCATGGTACACTACACACACTGTGTGTGTGTGTGTGCGCGGGTGTGTCCTGTGTATCCAAATACATTAGCAAGGTTTAGTCAAAGGTGGGATCCAAAGGTTCAGTACAGAAATCTAGGGCAATGTTCCAGCCAGGTTATTTGAATTAAACAAACAAAAAACACACGTTCTAACAGTTAGATGTGGTAATAAGTGAAATTGCCTGTATTACATGCAGTTGTAAAGACCAGGCATGGTAGGACTGAAGTTGTGGTCTCCTTCCTCTGATTTTGGTTGGCTCATTGCTCTTTAACCTGCAATAGCATAGTTGCCTGATTTAAGGGTCACACACACACACACACACACACACACACACCTGGCTAACAACCTGTGGAGAACTGATTTTTTTTTTTCTTTCCTTTCTCTCTTTTCTCTCTGTTGTGGTGGCGTGTCCTTTCTAGGGAAGTACATGGCAGGCTGCTCTTTGTGAAGAGGAGGGGCCAAAACTACCTGCTGGACTACTGGTTGTGGGGGGGGGGGGGGGGGCTGTCTACTACTGGCATACAGTTTGCACTTTTAGCCCACTGAGCCAGGTCTACACAGTGAGGAGGTGAGGGGAGAGCACACACACACACACACACACACACACACACACACACGTGCGCACACACTTTCTGAAACAGTGGATCCAAAAGTCCTTGCTGCTACAGAGGACCAAGTTGAGTTCTGACCTGGCCTTTTCTATCTCTGAACCTTTCTTTCCTTTTTTGGATTGCGATCTAAGATTTGTACTTGTGGTAGAATACAGCACAGCTTTGTTTTCATGATGCCTCCTTTTGTCTGTTGTATAGACTGTCGGTAGTGTTGCTTAGCCATAAAATATAAAAAAAGAAGAAAAAACTGTTTGTGAAGGAAAAAAAGAAAACAAAATTTTTGAGCACACATTAAATTACATGTTTTATAGTTTTAGATAGTTATTGTCATTGGAATCTGCTTGTGTGTGCATCAGTACGTAAAGGTGTTGGGGAGTGATCAGTCACCATGGCTCAGTTCTTTGCACTGTGAGTGCCGCTACTTTCTGTGTAAATTTTAAATATATTTATAAACTTTAATGCTTCTCCGTAAATGGTTGCCGTCTGGTTATTGATGACCGTGATCCGAGAATGAAGAACGTAAACAGCAAAATGCAGCTTACACCAGTTTCATTTTATTTTATTTTTTTAACCGGTACAAAATACAATTGAACTATGCAGTTTGTTACAGTCTTTCTGTCCTCAGGCTGGGTAAAGAAGTCAAGAACAGGTTTAAAAATACACAAAAATAAAGTATCAATATACTTGTGAGAAGAATCAGACCTAGTCCAATAAAAATAATCCTCAACCAGAAGTCTAAACAGCATTACAAAAAAAACAAAAGAAAAAGGAAAAAAAAAAAAACAATGAAGAATAATATTTTCCCCAAACACTCTAAAGGCAAGTTACGGAGACAGGCACAAGTTAAAAACATGGACTACAAAGCTTTACCCAGGTCTTTAGCTCAGGACTTGGACATCGTACAGCTACTGGAATGGGCCAAGAGCAGGGACGTGTACCGCCAGGCTTCCTTACGTGTACAACCAGCGCTAATAAATATGTGAAACGGAGAGAGGGAGGGAGGGAGGAGAGAGTGCGAGGGCACGGGGGTTCGGTTAGCGTGTGGTACCAAGAGACGACACGGAGGCTTCGTGGAGGAGAAGCAAACCGTTAGAATATTCACAGACCAGACCAAACGATTGCCACACATCAGAAATCGCATTGCCATTTTCTTTTTTTTTTTCCCCAACTAAATAAACCTGGGTTGATGCCAACAAGGGGAATTATGGGAACAGAACACTGGTCACTAGGTCCCACCCCACCAGCCGACCCATGGGGGACAGCGTGAGGTGCAGCCAAGGGGCCGTCACATTGGTACAATCCAAAGCTACTCAACTGGCTGCTATAGTGGACACATTCAACAGGTCTTTGAACTGAACTGCAAACACCATCAAGAGGCTCAAGAAACTTTTTTTAAACTCTTTTTTCCCCCCATACATCTCATTGAAAAGTAATAATTGTTTTACTTTAAAAACTCACTGTAATACATCAGGGGGTTTCAATGTCAACTCAACTAATAATTCACCTATTTAAAAATTGTTATTAAAAAGGCCATCTGCCCAGGATTATACTGGGGGTAAAAAAAAAAACCCAAACACATACAGGTAAATATGAATGTGATTTACACCATTTGCTGCGCTGCCACTGGGGGAACGCAGGTTCCATCGTCACCATTTAACTCTGAGGAACTCTTAACCGGAGGGGCACCAGCAGGGGCAATAAACAAGACCCTGGACCCGTGCCTATCTCGAGGCATTCTCGCCTGCTTGTGCAGTAAGACACGTTTGGGAAAAGAGCTACTGTAGGATATGGGAGATCGTGAAGCCCTTGGCTCTGCTCCCTCACCATCACACGGAGGAGCTTACCCCGGACCTGCAACCCACCCGCAGCACATCTGGCCCAGGTGTGCTCGTCAGATGGCACCCGGGACAGCGCTGAATGCACGACCTGGACAGCACAGACGCAGGGGGGTGTCCCGAAAGCCTCCTGGGTGAACCCCTCCGACAAAGACTTCCAGGTATGTCTCATATGTACACCTCATTGTACTCTCAACAGGTTCACTGATAATCACTGTCTGTCCCATCACTTAAAGTTTAAAATGTACACACCAAACACAAATGTAACACAACGGGGCTGATGTGTAAGGCCCACTGGAATAGCGATTCGTTTAAAAATGTACATTGTACAACAGGCCTGATTTCTCTCGTCAGTGCTAAAAACCAAACTACTTTGGCAGATATGTCTCTCAAGCAATCAGGTTGATGACATCATAGCCGAGGGCATATGTAGTTTTCACATAGATATGTCAATAAAAACATTTACAGCTTTTAAAAATTAGTGAGGCAGAGGAAAGTGACTTTAAAAAGCAGGGGGGATTAAAAAATATAGTGTAGATGAAATCTCCAAGCTAGTCAAATCCCACACAGTCGCTGCGCCAGGAGCAGATGCAGGTCAGAGCTGCCCCCCAGCTCTAGCTGCTGTGTGGGGGGGGGGGGGGGGGAATCTCATATGGCCAAGGGTTCCATACTGCATTCAGCACCACAGAGGCTCGCTCAGGGAAAGAGAATGGGCGAGAGCTCCCCCTGCTGGCCTGGATAGGGTTGGGGGGATTAGGGGGAGATGAGGCGTGCTTTGGGCTGACGAGTCGTAGTGACGAGCAGATCAGCTACAGGAGTGCAGCGAGTGCGAGTTAGTTTCTAAGTCTTTAGCTCCTACAGTTCTAGAAGGTGCTTCAGAGCGCTTTCTCTCTTGAGGTTATGGAACATACATTCATTCTGTGTTAAGAGGCACCACTAGGGGGGAGGGAGGGAGGGGGAGTGGGAGAGAAAAGGAGAGGAGGCAGAAGGTTCTCAAGGTAAGTTTGGGTTGTGTTGTGTTGGTTTTAATCAGACTTGTCTTTTTTTTTTCCTTTTTAAATCTCTAAGGCACTGGAATAACAGCTAGCTATGGCACAGCTCTAACAGGATAAAGTCACTCATACAAGGTACAACTGATTCACAGTCACAGACACGGGTGGGAGTCGGACCGCACCGGGGGGAGGCGAGGGCAAGAGAACAGAAGGCAACTAGAACGACACGCGATCTCCCCTCTCTGTCGGGTCACAACTCTCTTCTCTGAGGAACCACACAGACCCGTAACACACAACGTGACTGAGGGGATGCCCACCTCGTCATCCCCTCCAGTCCTGGGGGGTGTGGGTCTGTGGGAAAACACACACACACTCTCACACAGGCCAGCTCATCACTAGGGGTGTGTGTGTGTAATGTGTGTGTGTGTGTGTGGAGCAGCTTAGATCTCCTGCAGAGAGTGGTTGTGCTCGATCCTCTCCCTCTTCACTGCCGGCTCACTGGGTCCTCGTGACACGTCGCCATCGCTGCCCAGATCACTCATGTCGTCAGAGAAAGAGGGGTCTGTCACAACAGGCAGGGAGAGGGGAAGGTTACACTCAGGCAAGCTCTTCAGAGGGACACTGTGTGTGTGTGTGTGTAAGTGTAAGTGTAATCGAGAGACAAAAGGACTGACCTTTATCCATCAGCACAGGCATCATGGAGTTGAGGTCGCTGAACTGGGGGTTAGAACAGGAAGAGCATGTCAGTTGGCCTGCGCTGACAGAGCGGACAGTGCAACAAGGGTAGCTCATGGTCATGATTCCCAGTAGCCTTGTCACTTGCACTGTAAGCTTTATTACCAAAATACTACTTGGAGTGGCACATACTATACTATTCCATGTTGTAATATTAATGCAATTAGTTTGACCTGTTCTTGCTTACGTAGGCTCATTACTCTGTCTGACCTGATTTCTGAAGCTTTTCAGTAATTAGCATGCTTGCTAACTATCCTTCGGCTTCAGCAGGGACACACAGGTACACAACTGCCCGAAGACAGCCGTTGCGGTCAGCATCGCACCATGCAAAGTTACTTTGGGCTGGTATGAAATCGTCTGATTGGCTAGTGGCTGGCTTAAAGCAGTGCATTCTGGACTTGAAATGGTGAAGTTTTTGGACAATCTTGTCCTAGCGTCAGTATACCACATGGGTGGGTACGATGTGGTATGGTGACGTTCGGTCCAAAAATGTCACTATTTCAAGTCCTAAATGCATTGCTTTAAGCCAGCCACTAGCCAGCCAGCCGATTTCAAACAAGCCCTTTTTAGAGGCTACACAACGATGTAAAACACTGCAATATGCTGTTTAAAGGAGAAATTTGGTGTAAAATGAAAATTGGCATGTTAAAACATCATACCGAGTTGGTATGTTTGCTGAGGAGCAAAATTGAGTTAGCCTGTTGCATTCAGAACTTAACTGTATTTTACCTTTTGTTTCAGAAGGCTAACCATGGAAGTGGTAGGTGCCCTTACACAAAGCATGAAGATTATGCTATTATCAAACCATTAAAACAGCTCGAAGAAACTCCACACTCCATCGGTAGTACAACAAAGGTACTGGCATTCAAAACAAGGCACTAAGAACTTTGTAAGTGTACACAACGTTTATTAAAAAAAAACTGTTCTTACATGCAGTACCTTGCTGTAGTTTCTCGTCGCCGCCATGATGAAAGTCCAAACAAGTCGATTGTACTACCTCTCTTCCTACTGGTTCGTGTTCCTCAATCGACTCGTGCGGACTTTAATCATAGCGGCGACGAGAAACTACAGCAAGGTACTGCCTGTCAAAACTGTTCTATTAATAAACGTTGTGTACACTTACAAAGTTCTCAGTGCTTTGTTTTGAATGTTGTGGCCCTTTGTTGTGCTACTGATGGGAGTGTGAAGTTTCTTCGAGCTGTTTTAATGGTTTAATAGTAGCATAATCTTCATGCTTTGTCTAAGGGCAACTACCACTTCCATGGTTAGCCTTCTGGAACAAATGGTAAAAAACAGCCTGTTGCATTCAAAGCTCAATTTCGCTCCTCAGCAAACATACCAAATCGGTATGATGTTTTAACATGCCAATTTTCATTTTACACCGAAGTTTTCCTTTAACCTTCATACAGTCTGTGACGAGCTCACACACACAAAGGCTTGCTTTACTCACTTCTCCCATGACGGCGATGGGCGTCTCCCCGGTGGCCTGTGCCACGCGGTGCTCCACCAGGTAGAACATGTACTCGTCGTACAGCAGGCGGATCAGGTGGAAGGAGCCGAAGCTGGCGGCACTGCGCAGGGTCAGGTCCCGGATCACCATGGAGCTGCAGAGACACAGAGAGGGGAAGGGAGCAGAGGTCAAAGGTCGGTGGGAAAGGAAGGATGTGGTGAACGAAAGGGAAGCAGCGTGGTTGGAGAGGGTGATGGGTTCAGGGAGAAACCACAGAAACACATCAGTGGCCTTCCAAAGGTGGAGGTGCACGGTGGGGTCTAACCATTTGATTGCTAAATGCAAAACCCTGCAGCTTTTTAGCCAGTCTACATATTTCTAACAGGGCTGGGGGATTACATGCACCCAGGTAGAAAGAGAAAAGAGAAGGAGAAGGTTTGTGTGCACAGGTACAGAGAGTGTGAGGGGGTAGTGGGGGTGCATGTGTTCAGGTGGAGAGAGTGAGAGTGGCGTTTGTGTGGTATATTAGGGACAGGATAAGGAAACGGTGGGTCGGCGTGGCTCACCTGTAGAAGGACCACTTGAGCAGGAACTGGCGTGCGGCGCGGGGGAAGCTGGCGCTGCCCTCGTGGGGCTTGAGCACCTGGTTGACCACGTTGTCCAGCCAGGCGGCCCACTGGTCCAGGGAGCTCTGCTGCTGCAGCGTCACCTTGAAGTCCTGCTCCAGACGCTGCACCATGCTCTCATCACACTGGCACACCCACGAGGCCTGCTCCTGTACCAGCGACACACACACGGTTAGGGAATACCATACACACACACACACACACGAGGCCTGCTCCTGTACCAGCAACACACACACACGGTTAGGGAATACCACACACACACACACACAAGGCCTGCTCCTGTACCAGCAACACACACACGGTTAGGGAATACCACACACACACACACATACGACGCTTGCTCCTGTACCAACGACACACACACGGTTAGGGAATATCATACACACATCCACATACGGTTATGGACAACCACACACACAGTTGGGCAGTACCATACACACACACCCACATGACCTGCTCCTGCATCTCCCACACACACACATGCATGGTCGGGGAATACACACACCCACAGAATATCTTAGGGGATTACTATACACATATAGTTGGGGACCACCACATACACGCATACCCATGACGCCTGCTTCCGCACAACATACACACAGTTAGGGACTGCCATACACAGTCACACATTCCCTCCCAAAATCACCCAGCCAAGACACCACTGTAGAGTTACTGTACTACTGCATGCAAATACAGGGAAAGTATGCCCAAATACTCAGTCCTGCTTTTTATCAGTAGCTAATTCTGGGAATTCCCCAATTGAAAAAAGGTCTGAAAATGTAAATTTCTGCTTTCTAAATATCACTTGGGTCATATCAGTTTACATGCCAGCAACACACTCAGACAGACTGGATAACCAGTTTGGAGCTGATTTTACTGAAATGACACGCCCTACAGTTTCAGGGTGTGGTACACACACACAGACAGCGACTGAGTGGGTGTCATCCATCAACAGAAGGCCTTGTTTTTAAAGTGAGAGAGAGGTGTGTCGTGGAAGGGCTTCTGCTACTGTATAAACTGATGCTGTAGACATTAACATACTCAATGCATGTCACTGGTTACCTGTATGCTATACTAGGTAACTGACCACATTAGTAAACCAACTGAATTCACAGCCAATTTCAGCCAGGGCTCAACTAAAAGATGGATATTCTGATAAAGAGATAAAAATGGGGATGTTAATGGGATGGGGGAGGATGTGTGTGTGTGTGCAATGGTTAATTGGATAGGGGCAAAACTAAAGCCGGGTACCTGGACATTGGCGAAGTCCACGCGGTTGAGGTCGGACAGCATCTGGTTGATCTGGGAGGTGTTCTGCAGCACGGCGCGGGCTGCCTGGGCCAGATGGTTGAGGGATGTGTACCTGCGCAGGGTCTGGGCAAACGCAGACACTACCGCCACCTGTGGGGGGCCGGAGGACAGAAGAACGTCAGGACGCGACCCCACAACATGTAGTGATCCAAAACACGAGTCAGTCTTTCAGACCCACAAAACTGCTGCTGCTGCTGAACAAGATTGAGGTGCAGGCTGCAGTCACTTATGAAATGGAACCCTGGCTGTTGTGTTTTTCAGTGCCATGGCAACCATGCAATGTAATGTTCATGAGAACTTTTTAATGAAGTCAGACTGGAAGAGAGATTAGGTGTTAACACCAAAGTATCAATATCAGAAATCAAAACAACTGATTTTTTACAATTGTTCGGAAGTATAAATAATGTTGTAAATGGTTAATAAATGTCTAAGGCACGGTCATGCTGGTCGTCACCTTGGTGCGCACGGTCTCCTGAGGGAAGTCACACATGGCTGAGGTGAGCCAGTTCTCCAGGCTCTTGGCGAAGTTACGGATGGCCTGAGTCAGGGTGCCTGTGGAGGAGCACAGCGGCAACTCATCATCTCACACTTCTCTCACCAGTTTTTTTTTTTTCTAGAACTAAAATAACTGATTTTGGAAGAGCCACAGTGTGAGTGGGGAGTTTTACATTGACCTAAAATAAAGGCCCATTGATATGCTTTTACTTAACAGTCACTCTTACTTGGTGCATGTATGTATAAATACTAGCATTTTATCACAATGTGCTCTACACTTGTAGTACACTTCACAGCACGACTTCCTGTCATCTCTGTTGTGGCTGGGAACGCAGGGGTGTGAGGGTGTGATGTGAGACACTGCAACGCGACAGACAGTGACAGTGAGCGAGCAAGCAGGCCTTGGTGTGAGGCTGCCGTGTGAGGGGAGAGGGGAGAGGGAGAGGGCAGTGGCGGTGGGCACTCACTGGGCACTGGTCTCAGCACGTCAGGGATGAGGATCTCCACCAGGGCCTGGTACAGGATGTGGTCACAGCTCCGCATCCACTGCTTCACCGGCTCATACTTACACAGGGCCACCAGCTTCTCATGGGGAATCACATTCTCCCCATCCTCATCACTAGCAACAGGACACACACACACACTGGGTGTTACAATATACCAGTATTGTCTATAACCATCCCGTATGAGGTATGTATTCTTTGATCATAGTAATGATAATAACATGAACTGAACATGGTCTTATTACAATTGTGAATAAATTCACCTTGTTGTCTTTTTCTAGAACCCGTTAAACAGTATATCTGAGTGTGTATGACTATTTTTTTGGCAACAGGTACAATGAAAATGAATGAATGAATGAATGAATGAATGAATGAAACTGTAAAGATGACTTTTGACCAACTGCATTGCTAGTACTGCTGGCCATTGCTAACCTGTTGGTGATGGTAGTGGATCCGTCAGTAGATGGCGCCCGTGAACACCAGAAGGACTGCCAGAGCTTCTCAATATAGTGGAACTGCAGGTTCATCACAACATCCAGGGTTGCCTAAGACACAAAAACACATTTGACACTCTTGGGTGATGTTCCAGTCTTAAGTGACTCCTGCTTGAGTTTACCCCCCCTCTCCCCCTGTTAACGGGGTGTTCCCTGCCACACTCAAAGCTCTGCTGCTCTTGCACAGAGAGGTATTGGGCAACAGTTTCCTCTGTGTGAGTGTGTGTGTGTGTGTGTGTGTAAATGAGCTGAAGGTGACAGCAGGCCCTGCACCACTTCCTCATAGCTGCGACGCAACACTGAAACGTCTCCCCCGTCGTCGCCACAGCAGCGTAAAGTGAAGCACAGCGAGCGTTTCACTCACCCACGCGCACACACAAGAGCCAGTCATGCAGAGCCAAGGCAGAGGGGGTGTTGAGCTTGCTGATTCATTCACTCCCAATAAATCATTAACTCATCAGGGAGTTATGCCCCTGACCCACACACACTCCCAACACAAACACACCTCCTAATCCTAAGGCTCATTCCAAAGACAAAAGTAGATGTAACTGCTGCAAATGGGGCAATTCTTCAAATATTCCTGACATACCTTTACTCCACCTTTCACCCCTAACTTGCATGCACACACACACAGACATTCACACACAAACCTACATTGACAATGTCTCTTCCACACTTCCAGGAAGAGAACATGGACAGCCCATATCCTCATCAGCTATGGTTATCGACATACCCAAACTCCTCTTAAAGATTTTAAAGCCTGTAAATTTAACTTAAAAGTGAGCATGTCCAAATGCCTCTGTGGCTTTAAAGCGCTGTGGCTGGATTTTGTCTAAATGGCTTCGGGTCAATGGGTCAGGGTTTGTTTTCATGGTTACCGTTATGAAAAAACAGATTTTCACAAAATTTTGCAAATGCCAAAGTAATTACTTTTGGATTATAAAAACACAAGACATACCAAGAGGAGAACATAAAGGAGCTCTGAGAATTCATTCTTTTTTTTTTCTCTGCCCACACACACTGACAGTGTGTCTCCGTGTGTGTGTGTGTGTGTGTGTGTGTGTGTGTGGAGAGAGAAAGCAAAAGGGAAACAGTGTGTGCACAGGGGCAGGCGGGAGAGGGGAGGGGGGGGTGAAGAGAGTCTGACATTTTTCAATGTGTTTTGTCTATTATGCATCTCTGTGGTCCCTCGTCTCCATATGAGCATGATTCACGCCATGCCCAGAGATTCTCTCCTGGCAGAGCGTGCGCTCCGCTATCCAGTTACACTGCTGTATAGGCTTTCCCTTCAATCACATGATATGTTTTCTGCTTCCTCGCCAGGGATTGCCATGGCAACCTTGTTTACCGTTGCCCGGGGCAACGGCTCAAAACACGGCGCTCCAAAACAAAAAGGGAAGGGGGGGGGGGGGAGAAAAAATTCCCCGGCCCGCACAAACAGGGAGCAGTTGTACCTTCAGAGCGCCGGAGCTCAGAGGAGAAAGACTGGGTGTCTAAAGCTGGGTAATTTAAGAAAGAGCTGAACACAAATGTTTCCACGATTCCACCCCCCCAAAACAACAACCTCCGCTTCAGTCGCTGTGTGTGTGTGTGTGTGTGTGTGTGTGTGTGTGTGTGGCCATGCACGGGCATGCACCTGCATTCTTCCTATTTCTTTACTTCCCAAAAGCTTCTCCTCCCACAACCTCCTCCGCACTTACATGCAACTATACAGTTAGATGGTTCATTAAAACACATCTACAAATCCTCACAACACACACACACACACGAATAGTAAGCCCCTCTCCTGCTCTGGAGATAAGGCAGACATTCAGTGTCCAGATACAGTAAGTGACACAGAGATACTAGCACACACACGCTGGAGCAGAGAGGAGCCACAGGGAGTCCAGCTCTCCCTCTCTCACACACACAAAGTCACAGACGCAGACACACACACACACACACACACATAGATGTCCCCATGTCAGTGAAAAGGTTAATGGGCAAGTCTTGAGCACCAAGAGGAGGTGAAAAGAGGCTGCAGGACAAAGGCAGTGTGTGGAGCCAGATGAAAGGGGGGTGGGGGTTTAGGGGGGACAATACATAATATGACAACCCCCACCCCCACCCCCACCCCCACCTCCCAGCCACTGTTCTTGCCTAATAAAGCCCCCTCCTCACCACAGCAGGCTTCTTCTGACTCGCAGCAGTGCTGTAGCTGCATGACTCTGGGCCACACCAGGGCCACGCCTGACCCAGGCCTGCTTAGCTGCACTGGGCGGGGCTTAAAAGCAAAAAACCATAAGTATCCTACCATAAGTAGTTCTCTTCTTAATAATCTCTATAAGTGTGTGTTTATTTTATGAGTAACAAACACAGACACACACACGAACATACACACATATACACAACACTGGCAAAGGGAACGCCAGCAGGAGTCAGTTGGAAGGTGGAGGACACTAATAGGAGCGCAGGTCCCATGCTGGAGACTCATGTGGTGGTGGGAGAGTGGGGTAAAACGAACAGAGAGAAAATACTAGTCAGGCACAAAGACCTGCTAGTCAGACAACGAGACCTGCAAATCAGACATATAGACCCACTTGTCAAACACGATGGCACTAATCAGGAATTGAGTGGCAAAGACACAATAGAGCAGAAAGAGGAAGGGTGTCTGTGGGGACAGAATGTGTGAATGTGTTTCTACAGGGTGGTGGTTAACAACTAAAGGAGAAATACAGTGTAAAATTAACTTTGGGTTTGTTAAAACATAATAATGAGTTGGTATGTTCACTGAGGACTACGTTGCGGTAGTTTCTGGTCACCGCCATGTTGACAGTCTATACAATGCCAGCGTAGTTTTGCTCCTTAGCAGACATACCAACTCATTATCATGTCTTCAGATACCCACAGTTCATTTTAATTTAAAGTTCATTAAATTTCTTCTTTAAGAAATGTGTGTTTGTAGGGGTTTGAGTTTGAAATGTGTGTGTATGGTTACAAATTCAGATGTGCATAGAATTACAGGGTGCGCATGTGTGTGTAAGCTGGGCGTTTGAGATGCGTGTGGGTGTTTGAGTCAGTTTAAAGGCAGAGGTTCGTGAGTGTTGCTTAGGGTTACTGACCTCACAGTGGTCCCTGTAGAGGGTCTGCAGCTTCTTGATGTCGGCCATGTTGATGCGCTCAGGCAGGGGCACGGGGCCCAGGTCCAAAGGAGGGAACGGAGGCAGAGCGTGCGACACATCTGCAATCACACAACAGCCTTACACACCGTCCTGATCACACCTGACACCATTAGGATACAATAACACTGCCCACACAGGCAAAACTGTTACGTTGGCATCATATCCAGTCTGTATGTGTCTCTTGACACTGCAGACATTTATGATGATTTCAAAGTCACAGGCCGTCCTCAACACGCCAGACAACATTAGACTACAACAGGACCTTTCACAGTCTACATGTGTCTAAAATCAGAACAGATATCTGCAATAACACAACAGTCTTAGTCTATCCTGAAGACCTGACATCACCATGGTACAACAGGACCGTCCACACGTGGGAACTAAACCCATCATTAATATTATGGTCCACATGTGTCTAAAAACATGACATGACATTTGCCTACACCACCAATGTCTGCACTGGAGAAGGAGCTGCTTTCAGTCTCACTGTGCATGTGTATAGTGTACATTGTACATGTGTATAATGACAATAAAAGGTATTCCATTCTATTTAATGAAGTATAACTGCATGCAAGTGTGGTACGCTCATGGACTATACGCGTCACACAAACCTGCCAAATCCATGGGCTACATATAGTGCCTTCACCTGCTGAGGACACAGTCCCTGTGTGGCTTCTGCCATCACATCGAAAAGTAACAACAAATCCAACAAATATGTAGGTAGGGGAATGTAAGCAGATAAACAAGCCAGCAAACGCAACTGAAAGCAGCGAGAATGACCTCATGCTTTGCTGTGTAAACTATAATTAAATCTGAATGCTACACTGCGAGTGTAACAGGTGCAGCACTAAACATTCAAATAAACTCGCTGGAGAAAGAGCTGGTCTCTTGAAACAGTCAAGAAGACTTGTTCTGTGCCAAGCCTTGTCCAGGCAGCAGCACAGAGAGGGGTTAGTGTGAGGGATGGCTGTTAAAAGGTTGATAGAGGAGAATGTGTGTGTGTGTGTGTGTGCGTTTACCAATGTACTGCTGGTGGTGCTGGCTCTGGGCAGCCACAGACTGCTCTGGGGTGCTGGAGGCGTGATGGGAGCCACCAGAGAAGCCATCACCGACACTCTCCACCTTGTGCAGCGGCTTAAACCTGAAGACAGACACACACACACACACACACACACACACAATCACAGCCAGTCACAACAGTGCAAATGAAGATGAGCACACCTGAGGGAAGGCTAACCAAGCCAAGAATAAAAATGAAAACAGATCCCAAACAAAGAGGCAGACAGGCAGGCAGACAGACAGACAGGAAGTGTGCGAGTGGTCACACCTCTGTTTCTGGTGTACGGGCTGCTGCCTCATGGCCATGTACTGGGTGTCCTCCTGCATCCGGTTGAGGGGGGAGTCGGGCTTTATCCGGATGCCGTAGTAGTGGTACTTGGAGTTCCCCCTGCGGCACATCACACATGTGAGAAACTGACAGTAAGCTAAACCACCAGCACACTAACCACCGGCAACACTAAAACCACTTACACTTGACACGCCACCAACGGCCTTAGTACAACCGCTAAGTGTGATGGGCATCGAGGTTAACATAATGAACTAGTATATAATTTATAAGAGACTGCTTGTCATTATCGTATCAGTGGAACCATCACTTAAACTTCACACAGACAGCAGCTGATAGTGAGACTTTCCTGGCTCGGCTGCCTTCTCAGTTCATTGGTATTCCGTAGCTGCAAGTGTGCGTGTAAGTCAGTGAAAGTCAGTCCCATTTGTCATTGTGATCACACGGCACATCACAGCACACAGTGCACACAACGAAATTCAACCTCTGCATTTAACCCGTCACACACATGAGCAGGGGCAGCCATGACAATGGCGCCCGGGAAGCAGTGACTGGGGACGGTACCATGCTCAGGGTACCTAAGTGGCACTGCTGGAGACCCGGGATTCGAACCTGCAATAATAGGTCCGATACCTTAACCTCTAGTCCACCACTGCCTGTGTGTGTGTGTGTGTGTGTGTGTGTGGAGGGGCTGGGCGTCTGACCTGGTGCCCAGGCGTCTGGTGCGCAGCCCCATGAAGACGGAGCGGATGAGCTTGCCGAAGGAGGCGGCGTTGACGGGGTCCAGCTTCTGCTCCTGGCAGTGGCGCAGGTAGTGGTTGTAGAGGGAGCAGCGTGCCAGACTCACCCCCTCCGCAGTCTCGTAGTTATCCAGCAGCCACTGCAACTGAGGAGCACAGCCATGGTCAGGGATGACCCACTTACACACACAGACCCACACACACACACACACACACACACACACACACACACACACACACACACACACACACACACACACCCACGTACACACACACCCGAGAGCACACACACACTGAAACAGACACACACACACACACACACTTTTGCATAGAATACACTCGCATCACTGTCTTTACCATACATACATTCTTAAGACTTAGACCCATAAACATCTACAAGTGTTACAAAAACGGCAAATCCAGTCTTAAGCAAGATTAAGAACCATACAAACATTTTCAATTTTGTATCCTCAGAGTTCACCCAGAAGGCAGTCATGCACAAACACAAGCACTACATATGAGGGCAGAGGGGAGAGAGGAGCAGAGAGGAGCGGAGAGGTTTAAGGTTTAACTCTACAGATGCCTACAGCTACAGGCAGAACTCAGACAGGGGCCAGCGGCCAAGTGCAAGCTTTCTCTAAACAGCAACCACCCCCGGCAGCTGAAAAGCTGGGAACTGGAAATGTTAAGATTTTGGGAGATTCCCATTTTCAAGTTGAGGGCATTCATAAAACGACAACAGGCATACAGTGGAGCAGGGTCAGTAAACTAGCTATCCAGAAGGTAAATATTATGTTAGTTCGATGAACGTAAACTGCAAAGCTGTGTTTAACATCACATCCACCTGCAATAATGAGAGCCACGCTCTTTGGCCTCCTTGTTGTGTAATCTGTGGTGTGGCTGTTAAACACCAGCTTCTGTTGGGGAACAGCAGATTTGGGGACAAGCTGTGTGACGTTGAAGCAGTGAAGAACCCAGACTGATAGACAGCAAGACATAGGTAGGCAGATAGACTGGCAGGCAGGCAGGCAGACAGGTAGGCAAGCAGACAGGCAGACAGGCAGGCAGGCAGGCAGCAGAAAGACAACGGCGTGCTCCCTCGTCTGCGGCCGTTTCAGCTAAGGCCCACTGGAAGGCGGGTTCCTGGGTGACTTACATGGCTGTTGAGCAGGCTGCTTTTGTGAGTGGCAATCCCTTCAGACTTTTGGAGGTTTTCAATCGCCATTTCAAGCTGAAGGAGAGAAACATGGGCATGCAGTGGAAAGACGGACACAGGGTGGGGGGTGGGATGGACAGGAGTACAGAGGGAAGACGGACAGTTGGAAGGACAGGGGAACAACAGAGAGGAAATAAGACGGTTAGCAGCAGCCAGATTGTAGCATTTCCATTAAAGTGGGTCAGCGTGGCAGCCAAACTCATTATCGCTGGGGCCAAACTCATGCAAATGCACAGTGAGAAGGGTTAAGATCCTGACCGGAGCCTCTCCCTGTCTGACACTAATGTATGCAAATGTGCTGCAGAGACCCAGGGCCACCCAGGTCACACGGGGGCTGGGATCCACCGTTTGCAAAACTTCCCCCAGGACACATTTTAACATGCCGCCCCTGAAGTCCTATGTTAACCCTCCTTCACCTAACGCCACCATCTTGGAGGACACGAGGGAAAATAAATCACGCGCAGGTGTGTCAAAAACATACAGTCTCTTTAAACAGTTGTCTCAGCTCAGGGGGATGAGAGAGGGAACTCTGAATCACACTGTGGATATTTAGAAAGAAAGAAAGAAAGAAAGAAAGAAAGAAAGAAAGAAAGAAAGAAAGAAAGAAAGAAAGAAAGAAAGAAAGAAAGAAAGAAAGAAAGAAAGAAAGAAAGAAAGAAAGAAAGAAAGAAAGAAAGAAAGAAAGAAAGAAAGAAAGAAAGAAAGAAAGAAAGAAAGAAAGAAAGAAAGAAAGAAAGAAAGAAAAAAAGAAAGAAAGAAAGAAAAAAGAAAAAAAAAGAAAGAGAAAAAGAAAGAGAAGAAAGAAAGAGAAGAAAGAAAGAGAAGAAAGAAAGAAAGACTCTAAAAGTGGTGGTGATGTTCTGGGCCAAGTTGGGAGGGCGGGGGTACAGTAAAAGAAGAGGGCCGGAGTCCAAGCCTTGTGGGGAGGTAAGGGGGGTGGGGTGGGGGGGTTCTCTGGTGCAGAGGCATGCTAATGAGGCCCAGGGACTGTTTTGTTATGCAGAGCACTCGTGTCCCAGACGAGAGGAGAGCAGAGGACAGGACTTGTGTCCCTGACGAGAGGAGAGAACAGGAGAGGAGAGCAGAGGAGAGGAAAGGACAGAAGAGAAGAAGAGAGGAGGAGAGGAGAGGCACGGAGCAGGAACGAGGCGATGGTCGTCTCTCTCTCAACCCTCACCCCATGACTTCATTTATTCACCGTCTCTCCAAGCTGGGACTTTGTGAGGGGTCTCTCACCACTCTCACTCTCACTCTCTCACTCTCACTCTCACTCTCACTCTCACTCTCTCACTCACTCACGTAGCCCCACTGGAGCTATTAGTAATGCCTCATAAGTACAGGGCCACAGGTTGGAGTTGTGAGGCAGTGTATTTACAGAGTGCATTTTAAGGTGGCTGGAACCATTAGCGGAAATGAACAGTGAAAAACTCGACAAGTTGGAAAATCTTCTTTTACCCCACTGGAGTGTGTGTGTGTGTGTGTGTGTGTGTGTGTGTATGCGTAGTTTTTCTGAGCAAGTAAATAATGTGGGCGTTCTGTAGCACTAACAGGGTTAAGTGTGTTTAAATGTGAGTGTGACAGCAGGAGTGTGTCTGTATGTATGTATACACAGCAGGAAAAGAAGCAGAAGAACATTTATATCTGTATACCATATCTGAAGGGAGTTGAGACTTAAAGGTTAAATTCTGAGCATGACACAGTATGTGTGTGTGTGTTTGTCTCAGTGTGTGTGTGTGTGATTTGTGTACCATAGCTGAAGAGGAGCGTGAGGTGGGGGTGCTGTGGTGCCGTCCTCCCTCCATGCTGCTGCCGTGGATGAGGTAGGCGCTCCCGCTGGAGATGATCTGGCTGCCGCCCACATCCATGGCGATGCCCACCATGCCGTGCGGGTGCCCGCCGCCGCTGGCAGAGGACACCACGGTGGTGACCTGGGCGCCGCCCGCCTGAGAGTCGAAGTAGGGCCCGCTGCTGCCCTGGCCGTACAGCTGGGCCTCGTGGTTGTAGGAGTACGCCGCCCGGCTGGAGAGACGGGGAGACGGGAGCCATGAACAGATGACACAGATCGCCTTTCTAGATACCACAAAGCACCTCATGCAACACAGAGGCTCATTTTACCACCAACACAGAAATCAGTGAAGAAGAAAATCCAAAATAAACAGAAATTCCTCATAACTAACAGGATGAATAAGCTGTATATACAAGAACGCATTCTGAGGTTAAGAAACAGGAACAACATTTGTTGTGATGTAAAAAAAAAAAAACCCACACCAACAAATAGATTTTTCCTTTTCCTTCTTTTACCAGTGGGCACGTCTTAAGTAAGCACTTCCCACACCTAACACAGACAAATGGGATGCTCTGCTTTGCATGAAATCCAGTCATAAAAAACGCTACACTTCACTGTGCAACCCAATCTGCTTCCAAGCTATTTAAATTACAATCCATATAATCCATATAATTTAATGGACGATAAAGGCTATTTAAATTAGCAAGCTATAGCTCATGAAATGCGATTTGGAATAAAGCATTAAATGGCAATTGTTATAATGACTTCATCTGAGCAAACTAAATAATTCAGTGCAAAGCCCAGGGGTAAAGCCAGAGATGGGCTATATCAAGGCCATATGAAGGCTATATTAGGCCCAGATGAGAGATGAGGACCATATCAGGACCGGATGTGTGCTACATCAGGGCCAGCTTTGGTCCAAGAGGAGTGACCTCAATGCCCTGTCGCTCGTGAAGCATCTCCAGGACACCTGATGTAAGTATGCTGCCGCTAACCACTGCTAGAAGGAAGGCTTGGAGCTTACATGGTTCCGTTGGTGTAGACAGCCTCTCCGCTCTCCACGTACTGAACCTGGGAGGGGTACACGTGTTGTACCTGCTGAACCTAAACACAAACACACACACACACACACACGTTACAATAGAGCACAGACAAGCACAGACTCTGAGGGCTTTAGGAAGAACGGGTTCTATAATTTCTCCAGAAGTGATGACACGTCTACAACCTGCCCAACCACTAAAATGACGACAAGACAGCAAGGCCTCAGACAGAGGCCCTATGTCAACTACATGGTTTGGAAACAAATCTAGGCAAGTCCATTCAACGGATGGGGTAAACCTCCTAACAAAAGAGCCCTCTAGCTTTGTTTTGCTGGGAGAAGAAAACCCAGCGGGCTTTTCTGTTACTCCAATTTAAGTTACTCAGGTCTGTCACTAAATCACGTGTCTGAAACCGCGCCAGGATCCACAGTGGAATACACAATCATAAATCTGGTTCGTTAAGGGAATTACTTGTGTAAGGTGGAGTGATAAGAGTGGTGACTGTATTTAGTCGTCTTTACATTTTAATTTGGCCTGGCTACAGTCTATGTAGCTGCATCGGACTCTTGACCGGTTCCGTCCAAATCAAGGCCGGATCCAATTTACAGCCTGCTGCCATTGTTGCCATTGTATTGTTAACTGGAAGAGTCAGGGGGATTCCTCAGAAGGCCTTCATTCCGTAATGGAACATGAATTTTCACATCTGTTACATCCTGTTGTTTCTGCACACAATGAAATGGTTCTCTGACCCGTGCTCCTGGATGTATGCATGTCTGTGTGTGTGTGTGTGTGTGTGTGTGTGTGTGTGTGTTGAGGAAGGGGTGCACAACCATAAGACCTAGACACAGCCTCGGCATCTTCTTTAACCCTATGTACACAGGCGAAGGTATAAGACTAATACTGTGTGCAGCAGCTAACTTCAATTAACCTGAGCTTACAGGAAAAGCCAGTTTTTGGGGGTATTTTGATGTCTTTGCTCCAGAGACCAATTATGGCTTTAATACCCTAAACAGCAGCTTGAAGAAACTCAATCCCACCATCCTGTGAGCAAGGCTGTGACACGTTGCACTGGTGACAAATCCCACAGCTCTCGAGTACGGAGCAGGTTTAGCGCGCGGCAGGCGAACTTGTGTCAGGGCGTCACTGATGGGAATGCTTGTGGGATGAGTGCGGAGAAGTGGATGACAGGGAGAAGGGAGGGAAACAAAATCAGAGAGATACGCTACACTCCATCGCTTCTCACAGAGCGCAGTGTGCGACTGATTAGACCTGCTGAGGTGGGTGTGTGCATGAGTGAGTGCATCTGTGAATGCTTGTGTTTTGCGCTTTAGTGAGTGTATCAGTGTGTGTGTGTTTGTGTGTGCATGTGAGACAAAACCTGTCAGTGGGTGCGTGAGTGTGTGTACATTTATACCTGCTGTGACACCTGTTGTACTCTGGGCACTGACAGCTGCTGCACCTGAGAACTCTTCTGAGATGCTCCTGTGGTCTGAACCAGCACCCGCTGCAGGAAGAACAAGGGTGCACACACACGCGCACACACGCACACACACACACACACACAAATTCACTTTGAGAACACACACACAAATTCACTTCGAGAATTCACTTTAAGTGGCCATTCTATAGCCTGTCCTGGTAACAGTCACCATACCTGCTGTGATGCAGGAACAGGCTGCACAACCGGTGCCTGGGCAGAGGTGACCGTGCGCAGAGCCACCGTGGACGCTGAGTCAGACCCTCCCTCTGAGCTTTGCATTGTGGGATACTAGAGAGCGGGGGGCAAGAGGAAGAGAAAACAGGTGATTAATGAGGACACAGTCAGCATTACGAGGCAGAGCCGCCTCAGATGAGCAGGATAACAGAAGAGACACACTTGGCTAGGAGAGAGAGGGGCCCCGTGCATGTGCCAGCAGGCCACACAAAGACCCTTTTCAGACGCTCCACTCCTGAAGGAACCAGCGCATTCCCTCTGCCCAGGACAAGAGCACTTGGTGCGGGGAGGCAGGGGTGGCTCACATCCTCCACAGCAACTGTCGAGCGGCTCCTAGCTGCTGAACCTCGTTTTCACGCAACTCCCACCGCCAATTAATGGCAAATAGCCCTGAACATTCGATGCGAATGTGTTTTCATTTTACTTTTACATTAGATGTTTTTTGTGTACATGTTTGAAATTGTTACATTTTGTTGTAGCCTTACAGCAACATCCATGTCTGTTTACCAAAAATCTACTTAGATTATTTTGTGCAATTTCAAGATTGTTTGCCTGCATTTTTGATTCTGAACCTGCCCCACTGTCTTATTCTACACTTCACTTCCACCCACAAACAGGTCTACACACACCAAAGAAATCAGGGTGTCCTCCCCAATTGCAGAGATACAGGGAAAGCTAGAGACAGTGGACAGCTGTGGAGGGCCCTATGATGAGAGATGCGGAAAAGACAGACAGTATCATGGATTCTACACATTAAAACAGAATTTTATAAACGCATTATAAACGCGGAATCACACAAAATCTGCATATGGTATTGATATTTCCGTCAGCATTTCTCAGTCTGAAACTTCTTACAACAACCACTCTGCGAGTGTGAATGCTATTTTTCCTAGTACCCATGTTAGGAAGATTCACATTTGTCAAACAATTCTTCTGTCGGTTGTCAACACGAATGCATAAAGACATGTGCAACAATCATGTCAAATCCAAAGTGACAACAGGGCCAGTAAAACAACCGCTGCCAGCTCTCTCCAGGTTATGACTGAATCAACAACAAAATCATCACATGCAAGGCATGAGTTTGTGGAAGATTTTGTTTTAATGTATATACAATGTGACATATTGTTGGACAAAATAAAAAGGATAGGCCTACATCCATTTCTTGTAAACATTGCAGAGAGGCAATCCAAGAAAATGATAGGAACTTTGACAAACACAAGCAAAAAGTGCTGCAAGTCATCCGTGGCAGAAAAACATTTTTGTGGTCATGGATGAAATGTCTGACAACCATGATTGCAGTGTCCTTAACATTGTAATGTAATGTGTTTGTCACATTTGCCTAGCTTTAATTTTGCCACAAAGCATACTGCAGCATGCATGCATAGTTAGGCATATATTCAGCTGAAAGAGACATCTGGATTTCAATTTATTTCCACATCCATCTATCTATGTCTTTATTTTTGCCTTTAGTGGTGTGCATGCTTGCCGTTGTTTAGTCAACAAGAAGATTAACTGATATTTGTGTCTGGCCTTGACTTTTCAAAGGCAAATATTGGTTAGTCTTCAAAAATCTGAAATAATAAATACAAATCAAAAATACAATCAAAAATAACATGAATTTCATAGGGTAGTTGTGGCACAGCCTAAATATCTATAATGCTATAAGCATGGTTCTGTTGGCTTAACCGTTTCTACAGGACAAGGAGTAGTGCAAACACTCACACAGACCTGTTGCAGATGGGGAAGGAACACGGAGCAATCAGGGCTGGGGGAGGAAAGACAGCAGAGGAATAAAGAGCGCTTCACATCCGTAGCTCAGCACACACACACACACACACACACACACACACACACACACACACACACCCCTCAAAACTGAACAGCGGGGGGCTGGGGCCTGGGGGGTGGTGTGTGTGTATATATGTGTGTGTGTGTGTGTATGTGTGTGTCTGTGTCTGTGTGTATGTGTGTGTGGTGGGGGGGTAGTGCGGCGCTGATGATCTCCAGTGTTTGTTTCCAGCAAGGGCTGTCCTCCAGGGGCTGCCATAATCCAGCTGATAGGAGGAAATTCCACAGTGCTTTGTAAACGTTTGTCGGTTGCTATGGTGAGGCAACCATGACGACCACCCCTAACTCTAACCCCCCCTCCCTTCCATCCCAGCCCACCCCTGCAACCCCCCCTCCCCTCCCCTCCCCTTTCTTTTTTAAGCCTCAGCACGGGAACTTTGCCGCATGTGGCAGAGGGGAGCACGAGAGGGGAGCACGAGAGGAGAGGAGAGAAGAGAAGAGAAGAGAAGAGAAGAGAAGAGAAGAGAAGAGAAGAGAAGAGGAGAGGAGGGCATGTGAGTGGGGAGCGCAGAAGTACATACGAGAGTGGCAGGAAGAAGGGAAAGAGGGCAAAATAGAGAAGACAGTAATTTCAGAAAAGCACAAATGGGGGTTTGAGGGATAAACAGAGAAGCAAAAGGCAGAAAGAAGAATGAGACACAAAGAGATGATTGAGGGTAAGGTACGAGAGAAAGACAGGGACAGTGTAGGGGTAAAACCACATATCCAACGCCATCTCCATGGCTCAGGGGCATAACAAAATGAGACAGCAGAGCAGGCTCGACACACCCCGTGCTGTCCCGCCTCAGCCACACAGCCCGGAGTGGGGGGGGGGGCAGGCCAGCGGGGTTAGGGCCATGACTCTCTCTGCGGCTAATGAGCTCCACTCGCCGTAACACCAGGCCTGCTGCTGCAGCTGTGGCCCAGGGCACACAGACGCTAGTCCCAGCAGCAGTCTGGCTCTGGTCTGGCTCTCTAATGGCCCAACACCGGCACAGAGAAGTTCACAGTACCGGATCCGATCGGGGTCTCATCTGGCTCCAAATTGGCCCTGGTGTGGTCGAGGTCTGTCAGAACGTTCAACAGGCATCTGTTCGCTGCATGTGAAACTCACGTGCGTAAAGACACACACCCGTGGCCTGAAAGAACGTCTAGGTTACTGAAAGCTAAGGTCTCAGCTCATGTTTACAGAGTGGAAGCTTATTTAACTTGATAAGAGAGAAGAAAAAAAGAACAATCACACCTTCTTTGCCTAATTAATATATTTCTTTTGGTAAAACACCAAAGAACCGTTTTCACAGTGTTTCCAGGCCAGAGAGCTGCACAGAGTACCTCATTTCGGCCCATGCATTTGGATGAGCGCAACTGCACTAGAGTAACTTCAGGCAACACCCATCCTGCCGCCACAGATTTGCTAAACCACAAAAAGCCACTTCAGGTAGGCATATCACAAAACACCAAAAGTCACACACATGATAAAAAAACAGGGAAAAAAAAAAAAAAAACACTTTACACTTGAGCTTGCTGGTATTGCCAAATAACAGCTCCGCAACAGCAGTACTTGAGAAACAGACTAACAGGGTGTGGCCACCGCCTACAACACAACCCACAATTGGTCAAGTCGAAGGTTGAGTAAGAGAGAAGCAGAAAAAACACAGAGATGTCGAAACTCAAAATTCGACGCGACGATCGGATGTGCATGTTGAAGGTAGCGTGATATCCTTTCAGCCATAACTAGTCATCCCGTGGACTGCATGGCCCGCATGCAATGGGCTTCACCAATCCCAGTTTCTCATCGACGGCTATTGTATTTGGCGGAGAGGATGCAAAATTAGCAAGTGTCTGCCACCGTCTACAAGCACTGCGCTCATAATCAGGACAAGCCTGCCTGACAGCGAACAGCCTCTCACTCACAGTGCCCATACTACTGCATGCCTGCACGGATCACCCATGCAACTAACCACAGGCTTCTCTTTTTACAGTCAAAGCAAGGACTTTGCTGTAGAGCATACAGATTTTAAGACAGCCAATGGGAACAAACGCCTCCTAGGATGTAAACTGGACACTGGGTTTGGTGTGGCGCAGGGCTGAGGGAAAGCCCATCGGTGTTTGTCTGGAGCTGCGCTGCGGAGAGGAGAGGAGAGGAGAGGAAAGGAGAGGACTCCGCTCACTTGTTCCACGGCAGAAAGCAGCCCTAAACACCAGAGGCTTCTGCACTGGCACCACTTACTTAGAGAAGAGAGTATTAAAAGGCTGTACCAGCACACACACACACACACACACACACACACACACAGACATACACTTAACAAGAAAAAGACTGTCCACAGGCTTGTGCTCTAGGCCAACCAGGCAAAGCTGAGAGGAGGTTAAAAGGCACACAAATTCCCTACCAGCTGCTATGAGCCCCACAATAACTGGTCACAGCAGGAACCCAGGGCACTAGGCCTTCAACAGTCTCAATAGAACTGCTCTTTTATAGCACAGCATGCACATGCACACACACACACACACAAACCTCAAGGAGTTACAACCAACTCCACCACCACAACATAAGACTATTAAAAAAACAATGATATAGAGTAGCAAATAACTGAGACTGCTAGTTTGGTGTTTTTGTGATTCTTCATACTCTTCGTGTACCTGCTGCGCAGTATGAAGCGGTGGGACAGGATGTAAGCATGTATGTCAGTGATAGATCTAAGCTTAAACAGCACTCAATCAGAGAAAAACACATACAGATGTTCAATTAAAAACAGGAGCCCGCAGTCTTGGCTCATGTTTGCACTGGCCCACATTGTTTGCAGAGCAACAACGGTTGCTCGTGGCAACACCGTCCACTCCCGTTTCCAGGAGCCTGTTGCTATGCAACCAACAGAATACTTCCCAAACCAAACAATGCCATACCCCCCCAACTGATCTTTCTATCTCATATTAACCAGAAACTTATAACAATAAATATGAAGGCTATTAAATTTACACAGCATGTGGCTGGGGCATAAAAGACACTATTTTGTAAAAGCATACACACAGTTTAATGTGTAAAAACATCTAGATATCACTCTGTCTCTCTCTCTCCCTCTCTCTCTGAAAAACACAGCTGCAAACTGCAACTGCTGATGTTCCTATGAAAAGCCCTTTCTCTTGCATTCTGTGATCATATGAAGAAGGAATGTTAAAGTCATCACACAGTATAGCGAAGAAAAAAAGGCAAGGAAGAAGAACTCTTCCTGGCTTACACCTCCCAACTCCAAAAACAACAGTCGCTCTGAAATACAAATCCTAAATGAGTTTTCCAACTAAATAATCCACACGGTAATGTCCTGCTTATCCAGCACACACACATACAGAGTATGAAAACACTTCCAATAAAGCAGAGTTGGAGGCACTTGTTAGCTGCACAGTAAATAAGATAATAGTACTCTAGGGCTTTCATATTGGCATGAAGTTAAAACCTAAAACTCACATTTGCAAGTGTGTGTTTACAACAGTGACCACCCTGCTTTAAATCACACCCATCCAAACCTCACCTGTTCTCCCAAACGCCTTCAGATAGACAGGCATATTTCAGAGCAGTGGCTGTCCAGGAGGCTCAGAGGAACATTTCATAATATTCATATTCAGCTTAATAAACTTAATTATCCGTGTCCACACAACACACAGCTCAGAGACATCTACACGCCAGTATAAATAGTTACCCACTGCTGCATCTGCTCACTCTCCAGCGGAAAACCAGAGACGAATGGGGTGTTTCATGGTTAACTGGACTGACTCCTCTACTTGTGCTGGATCTCACTAAGGCAGCGCCCCAATCCAGTGACAGGACTTTAGGGGGGACACAGATGGTTCAGCTGGGGCGATCGTCTGAGAAGCAGCCAGAAAAGAGCTGACTAGTAGATGATGTGGGTCTAAGTAGAAATACAGATCCATAGAGGCATAATGTACACTCTTGTGTACTGTGAGTGTGAGGTCTTGTCCACACTTCAACATCTGAGACCAAGACTCAACAGCAAGAGTCCCATGTGGCTGCAATGGATTCGTGTGAACTACACTTAGATGTGAAGGGACTCAACTGTGTAATATTTGAATGAGCAGGAACATCATTCGAAAGGTTTCAGGATCAGGTAATGAATCTAACTCGAATAAAATAAATCAGGTGCATGGAGGAGCAACGCTAACTATTCAAACAGTGCTGAGAAGGCTCATCTTGGCAAACCTCCTGTGCTGAGAACGCACATCCTGACAAACCTCTTGAGCATTTGGACACAGGCATGCTCCCTAATGAAATACACCACCTGGCTTCCTCCTTGGCTTTCCCTTCCGGTCTTCTGACAACAGGTCCGTATGGCACCCTTTTCATGACACTTACAAACTGAACATCACTTCTCACAGTGACAGGCAGCATTGGGGTTAAACATCACAAAGTTTTCATTTTTTTTCCCCATAAGCTACTGATATCCCGAATTGGTCTTCTGTGGTCTCACCATTGGCCTTTGGGGGCCTAAGGAAATGTACCATAAACCTTGTCTAGTGATTGTCTAGAGATTTATCCTCTTTCTCCCTCTCTCTCTCTCTCTTTCTCTTTATGGCCAAAATCCACCTCTGTTCACCATCCGTCACCCATATGCAGTTTAGCCTTGACACACACACACACACACACACAGTGAGAGTGCGGGAGAGCGGGGGGAGAGAGAGAGAGAGAGAGGGAGGGAGGGAGGGAAGGAGATCGGCCATCTGTTGCCATGGATACCGTTTGTTCACACTTACAACTCTCTCCACCCCCAACCTCCATAACCCTTTCCAGTTTTTCCACCCCCAACCCAAAAAACAGAGGACTTCTCACTCAAGAAGAAAGGAGGAAAGCACTGCTGAAAAGGATTTTCTACACACACACACTTGGGCATGGGCAAATGCACAGCTAATGTCCTTCAGGCAAACTGCTGCATTAGGGAATCTCTATGATTGTCACGATCTTCCACTTTTCTCTTGCTGTTGGCTGACAACAAAATGGTGGAACTTTAACCTTTGTCGTCATGCCACCTTGTTGCCATTGGCAACAGGATAACAGTTTGCACGTGGCAAGGGGTATGTATAAGCTAGCTGTTTTTAACATGGCTTTGTAAAAAAAACAGGTGTTCTGTTGAAATAAAAACAAGAAATATATATTTTATAATAAATCATCCTGTTGACATGTTACTACAAAAAATTACTTCATGAATCTAAACCCACGTTTAAATGCCCCTTTTTTGTTTACTTATAGCAGAAAAAGATACATCTCCTTTGGCACTGTATGTATTATACAGATAAAATAATCTTAAAAGCAGCTGTGATTACAGACACACACACACCTTTCAGGTTAAACCACATCCATTTCTTAATGGTGGCTGATAAACACAGCTTAAAGATTTCCTGTGATGAAGCATGAGACTAAACACACAGCAGTGCATCCTTGGTTGCCAGGCAGCCGTGCCAAAAGCGGTTTTAAAACTAGTCTGGATTGTGTCTGGGAGTGTGTGCCTAGTCCACTGGTGTTACCGCTGTGTTTGACATCACTCACTATGACACAGTTAACAGATAAGACACAAATAATACATAGACAAAGACAAAAAATTATACTGAGAGTAAAGGAAGGGCTATGATTCTATATCCTAATTACCTATGTTAACTGACCTGTTTCTTGTTGGCTTGGCCAAACTAAGTGCAATGAGAAATACATCACAGTCTCCTTTACTGAGAGAATAAGCCTGAGCCCAGATTTTCTTTGTTTGCAGTGCAAACTAATACCTTAACTTAAGATCTCTGTGAGAGATTTTGCTATGATTTGACAGAAAAAGTAAATCATATACAGTGGCAGTGTGAGCGCATCAAAAAGAAAAATAACAGGAATATAATAATTCCTGTCAGGATAATAATTCCTGTCACAATTTAAATCCCCAACCCACTGCAGAGCGGCAGTTGCAAACTTAGCCGGACAGCAGAATCCAAAGCCCCAGAAAGCCACAGGAAGCTTTCTTTAGGCTTATGTCGTCATGTTAAAATTATCTCCACATTACGTCTACCCCTCTAAGGGAAAACAGCAGTCCTTATATTTCAGCACTCATTTCGAGTGAACTATGGTTCCTCAGGTAATCCAAAGAAAAAATACATTATGACATGCTATAGTGCCGAGGGAACAACTAAGAAGTTTATTCCAGTGCTTTCCAAGAGGATTCAAAACCACTGCTGATACTTAAGTCATCTTCAAGTCAAGTTGGAAAGCTTTTGTTCAAATCAAATTAAAATCTGGCTGTCAACATTTCATAAAAATGCACACTCTGATCATTGTCGTTCATGACTATCGAGAATTAAGGTTTGTGTAAAGCAAGAGCTAGCAAGCAAGAGACTGGAATGTTGTAGCTATGGCATAACTAGCAAATGCACAGTATTTTTAAACTGGGTGTTCATATCAGAAGGGACCAAAGCGTCATACGTCATGAGCGAACAAAGCGAATTCAACAGCAAAGCTTCTTCAGCGACCTTGGTGACCTGTTCGCTTTGGTCGCTTCTGATCTGTGCGTACAGTAAGTCACAATTTAATTAAGTGGGACATCAAGGACTGCCTCCCCCCAGTTTGCCTACAAGGCAAATAGGTCCACTGAGGACGCCATCGCCACCGCCCGAAACTCTGCCCTGTACCACCTGGAGAATCCTGTGAACTCAATAAGGATGCTCTTTATTGACTTCAGTTCGTCCTTAAACACCCTCATCCCAGATATCCTCATAGCCAGGCTGGTGGACTTGGACTCCCGCCTTCATCCTAACCATCACCTGTTCAAGATGCTGCCCTCTGGGGGGAGGTTTAGTAGCCTGGTAAGCCAGCCCCCCGTACTTCATTTCATTTTGTACAGAGGGTCTGGACCAGACACCGTCAGAAATGATTTCTTCCTGATGGTGTGGACTCTGCTGAAGTTTAAAACAAGTGCCTCTGCCTTTAACCAATCGCTAACGCCTGGTCGTCTCGTATGCAACTGGCCTACCTACGCACTACGATTCAAATGTAGCACACAAGGTCAACGTCACGGCTAACGAACACACCCTCTGTTCACGGATTGGATCGGTCTTGCTGGGGCCGACTAAATGACCCTCAAGAGATTCCAGACCCTCTGTACAAAATGAAATGAAGTACAAGGGGCTGGTTTACCAGGCTAGAGGTTTAGATCCATCAGGAGCAAAACAAACAGACAGCTTCTTCCCATGGGCAGTCAGAACTTTAAATGCACTAGAACAGTGATACTGCTTTTTCGAATAGTGTTGTTACTTCACTGCTGCTGTTGATTAATGCTGATTAATGTCAAATTATGTTTTGCCACCTCACTGCCGCTGTTGATTATGTTCAAAATGGGTTTGCCCCATTGTGCAATACCTACCTCACAGTGCAGTATCATTATTCACAGCCTCTATACATAGCCCATTTACCTTTTACTATTTATTATGCCTTTGTATACACTCCCCTCTTTCCTTTTCTTTCTACAATGCTTCATCACCTGACACTGACACTTTTACCTTGCACCTCTGTGGCTTTTGCCATCTAATTTCATTGCACAGGCAACTATTCAGTGAACATAAAGGTCTTGAAGTCTTAAAAGAATAGAGGTGGCATTGTGTTTTGTCAGGTAATGTATTAGTCATGGAAGTGTTATAAACATGGAAAAGACAAGTGTCCTGTTGGTTGTAATGGCTTTACCATACTTTTAGACATAAGAGAGATGGGAAATGGGAAATAGTTAATATTTCAACTAGCATAATTTGGTGGTACTCCAGTGAACAAAGCGAATGAAGAACGGTGAGCCATACATTCTTTCGCTAATCAAGTTGGAGTCATAATAAACAACTCACACCCATTTTTATTGCTGCCATTATCATGATATCAGCTGATCGGGTAACTGGTTCAGCAGTTAGATCATGGTGTACTACTAGGCATTCTGGGAAAGCAGCTACATACCACTGGCTTCAAGATTGATAAAGACACTTATGATGTTAACAATATGTTAACTAATGTTGGAGTTGCCAGACAAACAGGTTTATCAGGGGCTGGAGACCATGTGCCTCAGGAAACAACATGTAAGAGTTAATAGGATTTCATAGTTTCACAGTTTTTAATATACTGGCCCCAAACAGACTGGGGCCAGTATATTACCACACTGTACCCCCACAACATTCCCACGCTTCACTTAAGTGGGGTTGGCCGGGGTGGCAAAGGCTAAACATGTAGCATAAAACATTTGCGGTATATTATTTAAAGATAGCTGTGGTACTATTACCATTTCCACCAAAACCAACTAATATCTACATTCAGTGAAAAAGAGTAACGTTGGTTCTCATTTTTTTCATCAATACATGCATGCTATATCACTATGCATGCTAAGGAAAAGTTTGTCAGAACAATATTATAATTTATAATAAAAATACTATAACAAATATTGGCTAATGTAGCAATAATTTAATAATACACACAGTAAATGTATTAAAACAGCGTGTGGGAGGGGTATTTTAAGTCTTAACTATAAAATAAAATGTTTTCTATATGGTCTCACTATATTGCGGATTTTCACCTATCACAGGGTTCTGGAATGTTACAACCCAGATAGACGGGAGAACACTGTAGCTGATTGATTAATACTGATGGTTAGCCTATGTGTGGTGGCATAAGAGGCTTTGGAGACAGGCTGTAGTGGCAGTAACAGGTTAAGATGCTAATTTGGGCAACAGAGAGAATTGAAATCATTTTGAAATGAAAATAATTTAAAACACTTTAAACACACATTTTAAGGGAGTGTATTTTTCTTTGCTATACCTTGGTGCCTATGAGGGGAAAAATACCCTGTCAGTCTGAAAGATTAAGGCCATATGGAGAAAACACCGCAAAGAGCGACATCCGTTGGAAAGCCGTTACCTGCCTGTTTGGTGTGGAGAAGAGAGAGCTAAAACAGACACACGCACGACTGATCTAGCGCCTATGGTGTCTCTCTGAAGTCTGGCCTAATTCCAGCCTACTTCTATCAATTAATCTTAAACCACAGGTCAGGTGTTTGAAGTGATGGCCAGAGTGCGCTACAACATACCAGCCTGATACCCCACTTCATGCCTAAGAATACAACTGGCTAAAATATTTACACTGAGTGTATGAGGTGGTGATTTGATCCTTTCTTTCTTAAACATGCAGAAAGCACAAATTATCAAACAGTTAAAGGAAAAAAATCCAGGATTAAGTCTTAAGAAGAAAATCTGGTATAAAGGGGCATATAAGAAGAGTGAAAGTGGAAGGGGAGGGGGAGGTGTGTGGGGGGCGGGGGTAAGGGGTTCTTTATGCCTCCGCTGTGCCCTGCATGAAAGGCCCGAGGGGCTGGGGGGGTAGACGCCTATTGTCATGCAAATGTCAGAGCCATGTCTGCTGTTTGTGGCAGGAAATTTAATTAGCAGTTGTGTAGCTACGATACAAACCAGGTGGAATGTAAAGAATGCCCTGGCGAAGAGAGGCTCACAAGAAAGGGTAAAAAGAGAGAGAGAGAGAGAGAGAGAGAGAGAGAGAGAGAGAGAGAGAGAGAGAGAGAGAGAGAGAGAAGGAGGGAAAAAAAGATGAGAGACAGAGATGGGGGGGATATGAAAAACATTTTGTGTTCCAACAAGTTACAACCTGTTGAAAGTGCATGGGAGGCTCGCACAAGGCTTTCTTCCCACTTCGTCCACATGGAGAAATCCTGCCATGTTTTAAATCAAATTAGGCCTAATATTTACATGGTGCCTCTAATGGAAATTTAAGAGAAAACGTGTCCAGATAAATGCACAGATACTGGGCAAGAGGAAAACTTTTTAAGATTCAACTGGAATGCCTCCACCTCCAAGTATCTGTTACACTCACTCATGCACTAGGACAAACAACAAATGGTTTGAGTTGGTCTTTGAAAACTGTACAATTCCTTATTCAGAAAACGACTCACAGTAATGAGAGCCATAATAGCAAAGAGAAGACCCAGGCTTTTGCATAAAACCACATAAGCTAGGCTAGTTTTGCCCAGTAAAGACTTTAATGACATTGCCCAGGAAGCCCTGTGTTGTGCTCTGCTTCAGTCCCTTAGCCGAGATGGCAGCTGCTGGATAGAGAGCAAAGGACTGTGGTCCATCTCAGAAGGGCTGGGTCTTCTCCAAAAGGGCTAAATTCAGAACATAAACACACATACACATGCACACGCACACACACACACATTCTTCTAGGTGGACATGTGACCCCCCCCCCCCCCCCATGATTACCCACACACCACTGCAGCTGTCCCCTTAGTGCTGCCTCATCACGGGCACATCCATTTAAAGCTGGCCAGGCTATAGAGTTACGGTGGCCTCCGCCACAACCATCAGCACCCCAGGCCTGCGAGGGCGGCGCAGTCGGGAGCAGATGAGAGCTCACGTGCATGCCTAAGAAACGGATGGCAATGCTGAGTCACACATGATGTATGACGACCACGGTGACCTGTGTATGTTTGTGCATGTGTGTGTGTTTGTGTGGGTGTCTGCTAATCTCAACTACAACGAACATCACAACCTGTCAGTTCTCTATTAGGCTCACACGGAGACAAAAACAATCCCAGAGTCTGCACTGCACCAACACTACAGCTTCCAGTGATACAGCTTGCTTTGGTAGGGTATCAGCAATCACTTAATTAGCCTAATGTGTGTACGCCTCAGGCAAGACTTGGACAACAGGCCTAGAGACGGGGAAGGAGATACAGGTACGTGTGTGTTTAATATGCACTTGGGAGTGAATAACTAATGCTCTTTCGGTCAGAGTGTTAATGCTGTTTGCTTCACTGGTGTCCTATCAAAACTGCACCTATCCCATCCCCTTACTAGCCTGTGTGGTACTTCACTCTTAGGTTATCCACCTAGAATCTGTTGTGTCCTACAGTCTGTTGTGTTGCTACAGTCTTTGTTTGTGAGTTACATTAACTATCCATGACAATAACCACCACTGACAACAGGTTATTGATACTGCGGTATTTTCCTACATTCTTCTTTGGAGACAAAGCACATTAGTTCATGCCAGACAGGGGAAAGACTCTCGGGGTGGAGGCACTTGAGGTTCACACCTGAAAAACAGGTGGGGAGCTCAGCACTGTGTGGAGACGGAGAATGTTTATGTCTGCAAACAGCTGCTCCCTGTTCCTGTGCTCAGACACACGCTCATACCGCGCCATCGCCTCGCTTCACCCTGCCTCTTCCGACCTGCCGCTGCAAGACTGCAACAAACTATTTGCATCAATCACATGGCGAGACCAATATAACACAGTTAAAAATACTAATACCTTTGAATTTAAACCACAACACTGTATCCCCCACCAAGCCCCAACAACAGCCCTCAACAGTTCTTCCCCGTCCATTAGTTTGGGTGTATTTGTGTATCAAGTTGCCATGTAAACACAACTGCTGCTTGCTGGGGTTTCTGGTTGCTTGGGACATTTCCCCGCCATTCCTTTATTTTTCTTTTGTGCTGGGCGTGGAACAATCGCAAGCCTGATTATTGCACGGCTGCATTTGAAGTGCCTTGTCAAAACAAGTGAAAACGAATGTGCTTTCTGTGGCAAAGGTTTTTGATCCTACTAAAAATAACCCTTAGTGGAATCTGAAATAATCCAAGATTAAACCAGGTCAGCTGTTAATTTTATTTTATAACTTATATTTATGGCAGGCTGGCTTTGGTGAACTTTTTAACAAAATAGAACACTGTTGGTTGTAAAAACATTACCATGTGGGCTTACTAAAAACAGGCCCATCTTCACATACAAAATAAATGTAAATAAATCAATAATTCATACAAATTAAATAAATAATTAGGCTACCCAGAAGAAGAGCGAATCTTGCATTGATGCACTCCTGTGACGCCATATCCCCTTACCAGAAACTCGATATCTCGGTCTTTAATTAAAGAAGCTGTGTTTACACGCTGGGCCGGTCTTCAGAGAGTCAACGAGTTAAAGCTGACACTTCTGACAAAGAGGCACCTGACGAGCATCTCCCCGTGTGTTCTCATTAGCTATGGCACAGGAGAGGTGCAGGAGGCAAGAACTTGCCTAATCACTGCCACACAGGATGAGGCTAAAATGAAATGTAAAGACGTAACACAGACATGAGCGGTCAATGCAGCGATTACCCTCATTATCACCATGGCTTTCAATGGTATGGCCACTCAGCTCCACAGAAAAATCAATAGCGCCATGAGGCCAGCGAGCGGTGACACCTGGACCATTGTTGTGGAGAGACCTCATTAGGAGCGGTGGCCATTTGGTTGAGCAGGTGTAGAATCACCATAGTGATAATCTGCACCTTCGAGCGATTTTTCAAGTTTACCTTACATCACCTTAAAAAAGTGGAGAAGAGTGTTGAAGAAAATAACTGCCAACTGGCTTAATTAGGCAAATGCACAAACATCACTACAACTCCAAATGGGTGCAATATTAACTGAACAAATACTTTTTCATTCAATAATTTACAGTATGTAATTTGGCATGTCTCAGGCAGCCTATGCATCCTTAAACTCTACTAAAGTCTAAGGAATGAAAATGTATTATGTTGAAATATATGTACATTTAAAATGGAGTTTAGAAATAAAACACGTTCAGTTGATTTTTGTCTTGACAGTCCAGTTAGATTCTGCCCATTATGTCAGATCATTTACAGTACAGTAAAAGTACGGCGGCACTGCTGTTTGTAAACTAATGATACATAAAACCGTACATTCAGAGTGCTACAACCAAATGTCAACACTAATATGATTTGATCCTCTAATTACAGCGACCAAATATTACTTAAACATAATCGTCGCACTTTCTTTTCTGACCTTCCTTGAATCCACAGACTACTACAGATAACTCGAGCGAGTTCATCGCACTTGTCCCTTTAAATTCATCCAGCAACCTGTTGACCACCTCCATTAACCTGAGGCAGCCATTCACTACATTTATACATCGAATAACGTTAAACCATTTCCAAACACCGAGTAATATGTTTTAATAGTACGCTTTCGCACGCATTAACCAGATCAACGTTACTTTAATCACAACCTCTTAATTTGCTTAATCTGACGGAGATCTCTTAGACGGTTTTAAAAAAACGATAACGGTGTCAGAGGATGGATAGCAAGCGAGCTGAGTTCCTCAGTGGTCTAACTGATGTGGGCAGTAAGTCATCTTTCACAGGGCAGAAACAGCAGGGTACATTTACATTAAACCTCACGATAGTTTGAAATGAGTCGCTTTAACCCACAGCCCGGAGTGATGTTTGTACTGAAGACTGAGCCAAGTTAACGCAAGATATTTACCAACCTCACCTTGTGAAATCTAAAAACATGATTCATATGATTCGTGGTTTTGAACAAAATACACTAAATAAAACAGGGCCAACTGATTTTATTACTAACAACGTTTAGAATCAACAAACTGTCTGCTTTTAAAACAACATCAGTGTAACCTTACTGTTTGCCAAACAATTCGTTTTTTGTCACTACCTTTCCTAGTCCTGTTTAACTTAGACAACTGACGAGCTAGCTGCAGTTGCGAGGTAGCTAGTGGATAGCTGACTAATAAGGCGCCTAGCCAACGTTACCTCACATTAGCTTGAGTTAGCTAGCTACCCACAACTACCGCTAGGTATTATACAGAGCTAGCCAGATAGCTTACTAACTTCGTAAGTTATCTATAGCAAGCTACTGGTTGGCTAGTTGGTTGGTTAGCTTCTTTAACAGGTGAGGACGAGGGGAAATTTCTGTGTGAAGGACAAAAGTCCCTGAACATCCAGTTACACGAAATATAAAGTTAGAAAATCGTTGTCTCTACCTTGTGACAAATTAGTCTCCTTTTCTCGTGCTTAGTTCTGCCCTGGCTGTGGTTTCTTTCTCTCACTTGCTTGCTCGCCTCCAGTTGCTGCTGCTGTTGCTGAGTGTTGCTGCCGTTGGTAAGTAACTGTCTCCACGGCTACAGTCTCTATGGCGCGCGGGGGTCTCGAGGCAACTGTTGCTACCCTTCTCTGCATACGTCAGTGTTTAAAAACAAAAGGGGTGTGGATCAAAGGTCCCTCCTACCCGCCACAGCTCTCCTTTACCGCCCAGCACGAGTTTTTAGCTGCAGAAACCCGCCAGTCATGTGTTTTCACCGCGAAAGGTGTCTTCAGAGGCGAAACTACCTTACATCAATCTACAGCCAGTCAGCCACTGAAACGGATTGTAAAGGTGACAAGATGTTTTAAATGGTCAGTCAGCTACACATTTGACACGATGGCAGAGATTACGTGTTCGGAAAGTACCTGGGTATAGGTAATTGAAGGCTGTTGCCAACCTATTTCAAAACGATCATAGTCGTAATAAAAGAAATAAAGGGTGACTGCGGGCTTTAGCAAGTTAATTATAGGCCTGCCCATTATGCATGCATCGAGAAGCATACCGTTGTGACATGATATGTTGTCGCTTGTTGTAGATGTTGCAGTAGTGTCGTGTGCATGTTGGCCTAATTTTACCAAAATGTAGGTATTTGCGGAGTTTTAATAGTATAGGGAGTTATTTTCCTTGAATATTCAACATGATTGCTCTGCTGAGCACCCAATCTTAATTGAAAAAATCCTCTTAAATGTTCAAAACAACTTTTTTTTGAGGATGATAAACAATCATGACAGACACGTGATCTTGAGTGATCACATAATTATTCTGTCATAAAATGCTGGAAAGGGACAGAGATGACAAAGCCCTTGGCCCTGACCACATCTGGAGCCATAACCAGAAATACTGTGCAGCAATTATTGCAAGGATCCAGTCCCAGTCAATTGAAGCACTCCACATTCATCCTCATCCACTACTAAGAAGATTGGCCACAAAGTCCTGAATAATCTCAGACTGATAGACTTTCCTTGTCATAAGACCCAGAAGATGATTGTGAATTTATCCACCCTATACCACAGTTGCACAGATCAACCCTACAAGTCGCAAATATACAGGTCCATCATGCCAACAGTGGGGTTGGCAGTGGCAAACTCTGAATTGAATACTGTCTATGAACACCTATAGGGCACAAATTCTATTCGCAGATTTCTCACCTATCCTCAGTACCCTTTAACCTCACATCCAGGTGTGAATAAAAAGCCATGCTTCAACCTGGACCAGTTTATTGTGTGGCCTATTGATGTCCTCACTAGCAGCACAAGCACACACACACACACACACACACACACACACACACACACACAAGCAGCTGGTCAATACACATGCACTAGCTCCCCCTGGGTTGTGTGCTATTCGCCTTGTGCTTGGAACACTACAGACTCCTCCATCCTACTCACTACCTGGTGAGGTTTGCAGATAAAGCTTATTCTTTTCCTGCACTCATCTCAGGTCATCCTCAGTGAGTTTTTTTGGAATGGTGTAAGCCACAGAGACCAAGCAGAGAAGCGTTCATTTCAAAGGCATGAAATAGGAAGGAATGCAATTGTAAATCATGGGTACCATTGAAAGTCACACACAAGTGCAATACCTGGGCACTGTCATTGATGACAAACTACATTTTACAGCCAACACAGCTGATTATTTAGTGTCAATAAAGTGGTTATTTCTTACAAAAGCCAAACTCCTTTGTGTCACCATCTCTCAGTATTCTCGTCACATTTAACAACTCCTGCATGGAATGCATAATAACCCTGTCTCATTCATGTGCTGGTTTCCCTCTCTCACAGTCTAAAATAAGAAGTAACTCCAGAATACTGTGAACACCTGCTCCAAAATGCCCCCCCCCAGTCTCTGACCTCACTGTGTGATCAGGTAACACAGGGAAAGCCAATCCCATCATTCAACACCGGACACAACACAAGTCCTGTGCAAGGTCTTTGATTCGTCGTCCTTTCACAGACACATGTTAAAACAACAACCAGAGAAGGGCAATGTATAAATGAGGCTATTTACCTTTCTCAAACTCCTTATCCACCCCCCCCCCCCCCCCCCCCCCCCCACACACACACACACACTCACACACCAACTGTATCAACTGCAACTGCTCTTATACATGTAGACTCCTTATTACAATAACTAACAAAAAATGTGATTACTGATGGGTTACATGATCTCTGCCACAAGTGCTACAGACATTTGTTAGAGATTCCGCTACTATTGTGTTTTTTGCATTCTACACATGACCACTGATGTCTGTCATGCACTACAACAGGAAGTTGGTTTTTGTAATGTCTGCTTTCTGTAAATATTGCCTAACCACAATAAATGTTTTTTTTTTATTCAATTTCATTGATGTGCATTATATGCCAGTAACAGAATTAAGCATAAAAATTCATAGCCCATACTGTCTACAAGTAAATCACAAAATATGTAAAAAGGTCTCTCATGATAGATGCCACGTTTTGTGAAGTTCATTTACATGTAGACTACAAAATAATCACATTTTTGAGGCTGAAAATCCTGTATAAGGCCTAGCTTACAACAGCCTCGGTTAGGGGAGAGAGAAGGCCTACACCTATAGTATCAAAAAGAGCTTGGTGGCTTTTTTGTTTAGTTTGATTAAAAAAATAGTTTGACAGTGCTGTGGTGCTTGGATTAAGTGCTCCCTAATCAAATATAGAATTATCAGATAGTTGTAATTGATATTATAATCACTATTGTTGAAGGTGATGTTTTGTGAGCACTTGGATACAACTTAAACACTGCTGCACCAGACTACCACTAGCCTACTATTACTACTACGAGGATACTGCTACTACTGTTACTATTAATAATAACAATAACGTGTACATTGCCATATAGCCTACTATTGCATGTGGTCGTTCATGTGATTTTGGAAATAGTTGCCAATTCAGGTGTATTAACCTGTTATTACCACTTGATGGCGGTACATACACACTGTAGAAATAGAGATAATTATAGTGGATCATTTTCATGTCTTGTGCCATCTCGTTTGCTGATACTTTATTCTTCATCAAAGCTGGAAATGTAGATTCACATATAGACGCCATTTTCGTTAATATGTCAGTGCTACTGTGTGTCAAATACAAAATAAACGTTCTGCTGTCGCTGCACCAGGTCAATTAGTGTCGCTGGCTCAACGCTTGCTCACGAACACGTTTGCATACGTGCTTGCGTATGTTGAATGGGGCGGGGACATATAATTGGCGCTACTTTCGCTTAAGTTCTTTCTTCGAATCTTTAATGATTGGCCGGTGGCATTAATTCCAGTCCAACACACACACGCGGTTTTTGAGCGGCTCTGCTTTAGTTGGGACATTAGGTCTAAGTTAGAGTAAGTCGAGAGACTTATTACCTCTTAACCACTAAAGTCAAGTTCAGAAGTACTCCAGTCCAGTGGTTCAGACGGCTTTGTCTGGCTGCGTGAAGATTTACAAACTGATAAACTGTAGACCGGTAAGTGCAGGCATGTTTGTTAGCCGACGCTGTTCTTATCTTGCCAGCATGTCTGGATTTTGAATTAGGTATTTAAAATGATGTCTGACTAAAATACCTTTTGTTATGAAGCCAAGACAACATGATATGGTCTGATTGCACTTGATCGAAAATGTGTGTACCGTCGATAACGTTTGATAACCTATGGATGGTAATTGGTCCATTTGGTCATAGTGGAAGTTACCTTACGATATCTGAATTAAATAAAAATTGTGGACAGTAAGATAGTTATGGACATTACATGTTCGTCACACGTGAAGTTAATCACTTTGTTTCGAATTTTGTTACTATTTAAATTTTCTCGTTATTAAAATTAAGTAACTTTTACGCAGGTGTATTTTTATTAGTGCCTTAACATTAGCCACCTGTAACTGGAAATATGTTAGCCTTTTTTTTTTCAGCTGAAGAAAAACAGTAAGCACGTGAACTGAAAAGTTAACGGTTGGCGTTGGTTAAGATAACGCTGCGTGATTCTTCGACATTTTAGGTTTTATAAAAGTACATAGCCTACACAGGTACATGGAAAATATAAACGTTGGCTTGTTGACTTATTTAGCTGAGTTTGCTTTGTCACTAACGTAGATAAGTAACATTTTCCAGATGTTGGTTAAAATTGACCGACAGGCTATACATTTTTTTTCTTCGAGGTTCATGTTCTCTACACAGATTCTTCATACATCCAGACCAAGTTATGTCAGCTGTAACAAGAGTAAAATTCCCCTCCAAGTTGCTGTATGTAGCAGATACCGCAGATGTTGGATTCATCTGTGTAGCCACGTGTCATTTGAGTATTGAGGGCTCATGTAGGTAGTCCAGCCCATCGCTGCCTAGCGCTAGTCTGTTTAGTTTCTTTGGTATTTTTGGTGTAGTGCAGCGGCACGGAGTTTGTGGTGTCACCGCCTGCAGCCTCACTAGAAGGGTCAAGTTAGCCTTTGGTACCAGGCTGTGATGATCTGCCCTAGGTTAATGTAGTCCTTAAGTTAAAGATGACCTCCTTCCACTCTACTGGTTTCTGATCTTCAATTGTTACAATGTTGACTTAACTAGTTATGATTACATATCGTTTAAGTATTAATTGTATTCATTGTATTGTATTTTAAATGCTAGTGGCAGAAATTTTAAAGTGTTCTGTAATAGTTTCTATGATCCATGGAATGATCGGTGAAATTGCATGACTTCACAGCATAGGCAACACTGGTTACTGATCTATTGTCAGTCGCTTTGTAATGTACTGATAAAATACATGTCTGACAGAAGAATTAAAGTGGCGCGTGACGCTAGATTCCAGTGTAATATAGCCTAGCTTCCATCTTGTTAATTTCTTTATAATTCTATTAGAAATAAAAGTCAGGTGGTTGAAAGCATGCAAGTCAAACATAATTCACAGAAGTACTGAAAAGCAGATCAGCTTTCCCGAAAGTCCGTTCTTTATGCTAGTAGTGATTTAGAATGTGTGTAAACCAGCTTGTGCACAGCGCTGTTAAAACCCTAAGGATGAACCGAAGTCATTGTCCTACAGTAACCTCAGGATGCTGACACGATTGCCACGCAACGAATGCACCAATGGAGAGATGGCTGGCTTGTCATGTATTTTACGTTTAGCATCGTAATTGGTAGATGCGATCTGGCTACAGTGGAAAGACACGTTTGACGTTCTATCTTGGTGAAGAACAGTGGCTTGTTGCATGATTAGTAATAAGGGAAAAAAGAAATGTATACATTATCAACAGAAAAAACACGAAAGACATAGGTGCTGGAAAATTAAGAGTATACATCACTATTGAAAGTTTTAAAGGGCTGCAACGTTTCTGCCAAATGCCTGAAAAATAGGAACAGTATTAAACATGGCGCACATCATAGATTTGTTGAGAGGGTTATTACTTTTTTTTTGTCATACAGGTGTACATTTCTACCTGATAATGTTACAATGTGTACTTAATAGTTTTCATTTTTACATCCATATTTTAAATGCAGGTTAAAAAAAATTGGATAGCCTAATATGCCATTGTCTACAGATAATGAACGGATGATGGCATTGCACTACAGAAGGGATGTCAGTTTGTGTCATGTTTACCATGGAAGTGCAATGATTGAAACTACTTAGAAATGTATGATTTGCGGAAGTACGGATGGTTTATGTCCAGCTGAGTGCAAAAAACACTGGATTTCCACAAGCACAAAATAGGACTTTAGTATGGTGGTGTGAGTGTCACTGCAGGTTATGTTGGGGCCCTAAGACCTTCATCTCACCTGATATTTAACCTTTGTTCGGGCATTTCAGACCAAGACCAAACATTATACCCTCTGCTCTTTGTACTTTAACTTGTTCTCTGCCAAGTTACATTTGAACGGGGCATGACAACCTCCACTCTCGGTAAATTTTTTCGCATTCAGACTTTACAGTAGATTTATGAGTATGTTCCCTGTCCTACTCCTTTACTGCGCAATGGCACTGAGATTTCATTGTGTTGAAGAAGGTGGCAGCAGCATCACTGAGCAATTTTCATGATGTAACTGGCCCTCTTTGTAATTCCTAAACAGCTGATTTTGGCAAGGTAGCTGCCTCCAGTTTCTGTTGAGATTTCAGAACTGTGACGAGTTCAGAATGCATTGCGGCTTGGCCTGTACACCGTACTCCTGATATGCCTATTAAACTAGCAGTGAAGTGCAGTAGCTATGGGAAACGGGCATCTGCATCATCACAACACAGTATCACGACCACAGCAGTCACAACAGCACTAATGTGGATCGGTATAACATGGGTATCAGTGAAAAAGTACTTTATTTCTATTGGGTTTTCCTCCTTTTCTCTCTAGAGCTGATTAGCTGATTAGGGAAACTAATCAGCAATATTCTGTTTCAGCACAACATAAATCAGTGAAAATGTTTTTTCTTAATGTGTGAAGTTTCCCTCCTTTGGTCTATGGAACAGGAAATACAGGAACAGGCCGTTTGACAGATTCTGTGTGACTCACACCTAAGCCATGTGTGCACAGGGCTGAAATTTAGGAATTTGTTAATTCATATTGGCATGCAGTAGTTAGGTGTTTTTTTTAGGATTGTAAGGTGGATCAGAGTTTGTGGTGCAGTGCTGTTAGACTGGAAGAGCCACATGCTGGAGAGGTGGAGGCCATGGCTCTGGTTACTGAAGCCACCTCTTAAGCTGAGAACCATAGGAAATAAGCACTGGCTAAATTCGCATAAAAGCTTCATGAAGGAATTGGAAAAATTAATTTCCGGTTAGCCTCTGCTTACAGGATGTGTTTTGTGTACCCTTTTTAACAGCAGACGGCCACCTAACGTCCTGTCTTCACAAACATGCAGCTTGAAAGCAGAGCACTGCTGTGTGTGACCAATATGTAATAGGCATTGTATATGTGAGCGATTAGATAAGATGGATACTTTATTGATCCTGGGGGAAATTTAGGCAATGCAGCAATTTTCATAGTAATATTAAGCCTTATTGAGCATCATTACTGCAGGTCAAAATAAAGTTGTATTGCTATTGCATCACTGTTGTGTATGCATACATCTTCCATGGTGTCCTGTTGGAAGTAGGTCAGTGGGGCTGGTGTGGTGTATGAAGACTTGCTCCATGTCTTGCCTTCTGCTTGTGTTGGGGATGCTCATGAAAGGCAGCCATGAGGCAATGCAGCTCCGGCTGCAGTCCCAGGCAGCCTGGATGCGCACTGAATCACCCCAGCTGTGTGTCCGACAGTAACCCCGGCATTTGCGCGAGTGTGTGCGCGACGGGGGGATGGAAGGGGAAGACCCCGCCCATGCTGCCTTGAATGGAGCCCTGGCCTCCATATTTGGAACATGAGCTCTGTGGTGTGAGACGAATGGGCCAATCAGAGGGAGCGGAATGCAGGATGTCTGGTATGGTAAGCGTGTGTTTGAGGAAGTAGAGTGGCGGCAAGGGGGGTTGGGTGTCGGGGAGGGTGTGGCTAGCCAAAAGCTGCGTGTGTGTGAATGTGTGTGTGAGAAGAGTGATGTGTCCTAGTCCGTAGGAAAGGCAGTACAGGGGGCTTGCATATTTCAGTTGAGCAGCAGTCTGATATACCGGTGTCTGTAAAAGCTCCCGATAAAAAAGCTTTCATTTGAAAAAGACTCCTCCAGGATCATCACATCAGCACACACATCATTACAAGGATGCACTGTAAGTCTCTCATTTAGAATGTGTTTAATTTGAATCCTGGAATCATGCGTAATGTGTTCATTCATTTCATTTGGTTGAATGTAACTGGTAAACTGTTGGTTGATGTAGAGTAGTGCTACTGATTTCACTGGGGAGATATAATCAGTATGTATTGTATGGATGCATACTGAGGAGAGATGCTGAAGGTGGGGCTTGAGTGAAGACGGAATGCCTGAGACACTTCTGTCTGAGTCATTGATTGTGAGAGGGTTTGATATTTGATATAAGGATCTGTAGCATTCTTGGTATGAAACTGTTGCTTCTGATTTCTCTCTTTCATGTACACACACGCAAACAAATTGTGCCTGGTTAATATGGTCAAGCCGGTCTGTGCTAGTACTTGTGTGTTAATAGCGAAGGCAGAAGGCAGGGGGCTGGGATACGTCTGCCAAACAGTCTGCCATTTAAAGCCGGCATTAGCTGAACTGGCTCATCAAGAAAATGGGTTATTTACAGGCTGGTCTATGCATCAATGCCATTTTTACCAACTTTTCTCTGTAGATCAGTATTTATGTTGTGTGTGTGTGTGTGTGAGAGAGAGTTTCTGGGTGTGGCAGTGTGTTTGTATATGAGGGGGCCCCTTGTGTGGCGTGGACCCCCCTCCCCCTAGCTGCCAGTTTATAATGCTGTCCTCTCAGTTCCAGAGGGGAGGAGCTGCGTTCCGCCCACCCCCCTACACACACAAACACACACACATACATGCAGTTAGCCTGTAGTATAGCTTAATGTGCTTATGGATGTTGCCCATCTACAGGGGCAGGTGTGTGTGTGTGTTTGGATGCTGTGCATCTATGAGCAGTGATGTCGGACAGTCGGGTGTGTGTGTTTGGATGCCCTGCATCCGTGAACAGTGGTGTCAGACAGGTGTATACGCGTGTGTGTTTGGATGTCCTGCATCTGTGTGTGTATGAGGAATGCTCCTTTCATTATGCTCTGTGCTCAGCTCACTGGGGCCACATATGAATTGAGGCAGTTGATGTCAGTGGTGGTGTTAGTGTGTGCGTGTTTGTTTGTGGAAGCTCCAGTATCTATGGTTCCTAGCAGTCTCATGGGGGTCAGATCTCTAGGGTGTCGCCAAAGAAGAAGCAAAACAATGAACCTGCTTAACAAGCAGCACTTCTAGGAAGGGGAAACAGACTCAGTGTGTTCATAACTGATTAGCAGACCATCAAAAAATGCTGAATAACGGTAAGGTTTGAGATACTAGGACACTTTTTTTAGGGGTAAGAAAAATTACTCCGAATTTATTACCTATGGTTGTGAGTTTCATTTGCCAAGTGGGTGTTTCTCTGAGCTGGTGAATGGTCAGGTGACCAGTAGCCAGGTCAAACGGTATGTCCCACCTACATGTCTTTAGTCATTAGAGTGGCATAGAGAAGTGGGGGGTAAGGCTGGGGTGTTGGGAAACACCCTGGGGGAGTTTTTACAGAGGAATGTCTGGAAGATTACCTCCTCCCCGCTGACTACTTGCCCTCTTTGCTAGGCCTGTGCAAAAAATCGATACGATTTAAAAATCGAGTTGGCAGGTCAAATCGATTCATTTTCCCTGAAACTCGAGTTAAAAGATTTTTTTTTAATCCCGTCCCCATACAGTTTATATTCCAAGCGCACAGCGCATGCATTTCATTTTTACATTCGCCAAGACCCAAGGCTATCCCTACTGCACTTCCCTCCTGCCCAAAAGTCCCACACGTCCGTAATTTGGAATTGGTTTCGTTTTGCAGCATCTGATGAACACCAAACAACGCCTTGTTGCAACTTGTGTCTGAAAGCGGTTATCATAAGTGGTAGCAGGACGACCAATTTGTTTCAGCATTTGAAGCACAAATCGTGAATCGAGTTTTTTTTTTTAAAAATCGAAGATTTTTTTGGGAGGGGAAATCGCCCAGCCCTACTCTTTGCCCCAACCCCCCCCGGGTGTAATCAAGTGCTTTGTGTGGTCATGCAATCTAGGTGTGACCAACCCCCTTCCTACACATCAACAGGAATGACAAACCAGTAAGACCTTGCCCAGGCTGCCCCAACCCCACCCTCCTCAGTCGCAGGGTCACCCTTTTATCATGGCTAGGGGTTAGGGGGGTTGGGTGCTGTCTAACTGAAACCAAGTCAAGCCTTCACCTGAGCTCTGGCTTTGGGGGATGGAGGCCCACTGTAAAGGAGGATGTGGGGAAATTTACTGGAGTTGAAAACTTTTTTTTTTTTTTTTTTTTTTTTTTTTTTTTTTGTCGCGGTGTCCTCTTACTGCCACAGCTGCAGATGCTGCTGGCTCTGTCTGCCTTTGGGCTGAGACGAGAGCCCAGGAATATCCAAGGAGGAACCGGCGTGGTGTGTGAGTGGCGTGACCGGTGGCGTATGCGTCTCCTGGGCGTTCATCCTAAGATGGCACACGGCTGTGTTTTCGTAGCATCTAATCTCTCTGAGTGGTGTGACAGAACCTGGGTTTGGATGCTCAGCTTGCCAGCACTGGTCAGCAGAACCAGATGGCTTATTGCATAAATAAAGGAGATGGGAGGTTGATGGCTGGTCGAAGACATACTGCGGTTCCTCTGTACCAGTTTGTTGTGTGCCTGGTAGGAATCTTCCCAGGCTAACACATTCACATTAAGACCAACACCCAAACTAAAATGGGCATCAAGATTGAGCACCACCCATCTCACACGGCAGTTGTCCTCATATTTTCAGCCAGGAAGCCACCCTGTTACCTTCATTTCAGATGAAGTGTCTTAGTAAAGTCCAGAAGGTTCTGTTGTCCTTTTAGCCATATACACAGTATGTAGTGAAAACAAACAATGTTTCACAAATAAACAGTAACACAGTGAGTGAAGATTGGCTAAAGGGTCTCCATATGTTGTCGGTTTTGCTCTCACACCAAGGTGACCTGTGACTTCCTCCATTTTAATGGCCCTCATTAGTGCTGGTCCAGGAAGGACGCCTCTAATGAGCACAGGTGCTGCAGTGGGTGGCTCTGGGCAGCTACTGACCTCGGGTGTGTGTGAATGACTGATGTAGCTGAGCATCAGCTGTGTCAGTGTGCCTTGTGCTTCGATTTGTTTCCTTCTCGCACGCACGCACACACACACACACGGTTTGCACATCCCCATCCATCCGTAGAGTTGAGGCAGGACGCTTCATCATTCTCCTGATCCTTCCAGCATTCTCCTCGCTTCCACCCAGGCCTGGTGAGCTTGTTGAGCTACCAGTGGCCTGATTGTCAGTCAGTTGCCATGGCGCTGAGTGCCCCTCTTCAGCATGCAGTAAATCCCACTGTCAGCTCGGTCTGTGCCACGTCCACAGCCTGGCATTGGTATTTTAAACCAAGTAAGGGATTCACAGCCTGGCATTGGTATTTTAAACCAAGTAAGGGATCCACACCCTGGCAGTGTTAAAATCCTAATAAGGTACCCACAGCCTGGCATTGGTATATTAAACCAAGAAGGGTGTTCACAGCCTGGCACAGTATATTAAGCCTAAGGGGTCCCAGTGTGCTGAACCAGTTGACCAGCTTTAGGGGCTGGGTTGGTCACGTGGATATGCCCATCAGGTGTTTGAGATGAAGCTGTGTGAAAGAGAAGGGCCATATGCTAGTTGTGTGTTTCAGGTGGAGCTGTGTGTAAGAGAGGAGGGTTGTGTGTCTAGTGGACTTTTCCACTGAATGAGCAGGAAGTAAACAAGCATAGTGTTTTCCATGAGTTTATGTCTTTGCCCCTGTGTTGTGTTTTACCTCCTCTCACAGATAGGTAGTATTTCATTTGCCTGAGCAAATGTCAAAGGTATAATCAGTCATCATAAAGTGTTTCAGACACACACACACACAAGTACATACATACATACATACATACATACATACATACACACACACACAACTGTGTGTGACTGCCTGACATGAGGGGTTTCACGTGGCAGAATAAAGCAAGAAACTCTCCTTGTTGTGTGATCTTGGCAGTGACCGCGTGTGAGCCCGCTGCTATGTCTGCTGCTGTGGCGATGGACCCCTCTGCGGGAGATGCCAGCTACCTGCAGTCCTGTGGGGCGGAGGACAGTGCCCACTCCCTCGAGGATGTCACCGTGGAGTCCGCTGCCAAGTAAGGAGCATTCGTTATTTTCGCCAGACCTCCTCTTCCTCCTACTCATCATCCATCCCCTAACCCCTCTCCTCCTATTCACCTCTCATCCTCATCATCCTCTCTCTAGCTGGCTGCTTTTGTTTCATCTGTTTTCCTCTACCCACTCTTCTTTATCCCAAACTTCCTCTCTTTCTCGTGTGTGTGTGTGTGTTGCATTGACTATTGCCTATAAACCTGATAGCTCTTAAGGGACGTAAAAGGTTTGCACAAATAGCCGTTGCTATTGCCGAGAGTCCAGCACTGTTGCGGTATGGATCTGTGCCAGATCCTGACCGGATACGTCCCACCATCTGCAGCTGTGTATGTCGTTTTGTTTTTCCAACCTATTTTAGTCTTAATGACAGCCATCATGGCACATTACAAGATGGAGTACGGTCGTAAGGGTCAGAATTTCCCTGAAACTTCTCTGTGCGTGATGCAGGCGTGGATGTCATTTCATCTCTGAGACTGCTGCCTCTGTTGGTTTACGGAGCAGGAGGGAATTTCCCCAGACTGATATTGCTAGCTAGCGATGAACAGGATTCTGGGAATGTCATTAACGCCACCGTCCTTCTTTCCCCCCTGTTTTCCTGTGTACTTTCCAGCGAGTCGTCAGAGGAGGAGTCCACCAATGAGAAAGAGGAGGAGACCAACGAACAGATCGCACAGACACAAGGTGAGTACCGACACCAGCAGTGTGTACACGACGGCCAGATCACACACACACACACGCACCTACATACACGCATATGGTAAACAACAACACCAGCAATGTATACACATCAGCCGGAGCTCACACATACACACACAAGGTCAGCAACAACGGCAGGAGTATGTACACACAGATATAGGTCACATATTTCACCATATAACCACACCCCAACAGGTGCACGCAGTTTAGACGTTGCATAGCCTTTCATGAAAAAAGATAATGAGCACACACAGGCAAATTGTTATGTAGCCCTCTGAACACACACACATACACAAAACATGTATCTATATAGCCCCTCAAACACGCACACGGGCAGATGACCTTTTTATATAGCCCTACACACACCCACATACCTTTCTAGGTCATATTTTGTAAGTCTTTACAAAGTGTTAAATGCCAGAGTATGTTTGTTACAGAACACAAACACAGTAAACCATGTGGCCTACTCCAAGTACATGACAAGGCGGTGACCAGATTAAAATAGCAGAGGGACAGCACATCACGCTGCTATGTAGCACCATGGCCTGATTACATTCTTAGCGTGACACAGCTTTTGATGTGACTCATTTCTAGCTCGCCCTTTGAGTGCCACAATTCTCACACAGTGGGGGTGGAGGGACTGGTGGGCTGTATGAGAGCTGTGAGGCAGGAAACGGACACCCTACATCAGTTCAGGATCTCTTCCTGTTCCTGTCTCCTTGCTTCCTGTTTCCAGTGCTGAGCTCAGGCCAGCCGTGTCACTTCCTGCTGACGGCCATGGTGGCGGACAATGGGGGGCGCGCCCTTGTTGGCCTAACAGGTCTGGTCAGCACTTGTAGGTGTTGTAAACCTAACGTTTGTCATGGAACACCACGCACGGAGCCTCACCTCAAAGGAATGTTCCTTTGTGTTCCGCCAAATCACAGCCTCCATAAGGGTAGTGCTCACCATATCACATCAAGGATAAACAGTAGAGGTTTCTTATCTCATCAGCCCTTTAACTTTTGAGTGGAATATCTCCCTGTTGAATACTACCGGTGTGTGTGTAGTGTGTGAGTGTATAGTGTGTGTGAGTGTGTGTATAGTGTGTGTGAGTGTGAGTGTGTATAGTGTGTGTGTTTGCTCAGGCCTGGTATGTGGTTGACCTCTGCTGTTTAGCCCCTGATGTTAAGCACACAGTGCACTGGCTCCCTGATGTGTACATGTACATGGTGTGTGTGTTTGTGTGTTGGTATGTGGTTGACCTCTGCCGTGGAGTGCTCTGGCCTCCGGATGTGGCGTGACCTTGTGTAAACAAACCGTTCAACGGCACAGGAGCCACAGAACAACATGGTGTGTGCCCCCCCCCACACACACACACACACACACCACCCCCATCCCAGTCCAGAAACATGACCTTCCCCTGACTGTCTGAATCCAGAACAACACGGTATTCCCCTCCCTGTCTAAGTCCAGAACATTCCACTGAATACAGAAGGTCCTGCTGGCCAGTTCCTCCTCCACCAGCTGCTGCTGCTAGTGGTGGTGTTAGCGATGTTTTTGTTGATCAGGGTTACGCAACAGAGTGGCCGATCAGGGTCAACACACTGGACACACGCTGACCCACATGCCATGGCTTTACTGTGCCCAGTTTGCGCGGATTAGACAGCTTTAGTCGCACACTGGGTCAGGAGATGCCTTTTAATCTCTGTGGTAAAAATGTCATGTTTATATTTCAGGATGTCGCTTTAGCCTTTGAGCCCAACTTGATGTTCAAAAGTTTGTAATGTTTTATATGTATTCATTTTTTATGTGTATTCCCCCTTTTTTTTTTTTAGTCCACGACATTTCAATAACATGGAAATGGTTGAACAGATGGCACAGTACCGTGCCATTCTCTGTCTGTCTCTACCTATAATCCCGTAATTCAGGTGTGCTGGCACCTTCCCTCTTGGTAGGGAAGTGTTGTGCAAAAGGCCTGTAATCAGATCTTGGACTGTGTGTGTGTGGGTGCTGATGCAAGGCTAGACTCATGGTTGTACTTGTCTGTGCTGAATGGGCTGATGCTGACATCACAATATGAGTCATGAGGATTGAGTCAGAATACATAAAGAAGAGGGGATTTTAAGAGTGTGTGTGTCTGCTCATGTAATATTTATCGAGTGAATTTAAGAATGGGGGTTTTTGTGAGCAGTACAGCAGCCATGTGGTGGGCTGTGCATGTGTGTGTTTGTGTTTGGGAGAAGTTCTGAGCGTGATGGACACTGTGCCAGGGTTCCCACAGTCATGGAAATCCTGGAAAAGACATGGAATTTTGTAAATTCACTGAAGGTTTTGAAAAGCCCGAAAGTATGCTAAATTCTACACATTTAAGGTGCTGTGAAGTCATGGAAAATTCACTTTAGGTCATGAAAAAGTCATGGAAAACTTGAAATTTTGTCAGTGAAAAAGAGTGGGAACCCTGCTGTGCGAATGAGGGTAGGAGGTTGGACCTAGCCTGAGTCCACCATCCCTCCCTGGCTCTGTGTTGGCCTTTCCTAATGTAGAAGTCCGATGTGGAACATGACATGTGAAATTGCTTAACGATAACGTCAACCTGTTTTTCAGCAGCCACCGTGGCGCGGCCAAACTCCCTGGCAGTGGCGTCGTCGGAAGGCTCGCCGCTGTGGACGACGCGCGGGGACGGCGAGGTGAAGCTGCGGATGTCTGAGTCTGGCCCCGGGGCCGAGCCTCCGCTCACGGTGCACCAGATGTTCCACGCCACCGTGGAGCGCTACGGCCGCTACACCGCCCTCGGCTGGAAGGACGGCGAGGCGTGGAGGACCATGGACTACCGGGAGTACTACCAGCAGTGCCGCACCGCCGCCAAGGCCTTCCTGAAGGTGTGTGTGTGTGTGTGTGTGTGTATGCACCTCAGGCCTCAACCACAGAAACTTTCTCTTAAATGTCAAATGTGTGAGGAACTGGAAACAAGGCTTGCCTCGTGCCATTTCATGTCTTCACTGAGGTACAGAAAGTAAAGTTGAGCTGCAGTGCTGGATTTTAATAAATTATTTATGAAATCGTAAGAAAAAAAACAGACTGGGAATAAAACAGCAGTGCTGTTCTTTTGATGGAAGGGGTCATTTCCTAGTCTTTTGTGCTGCTTTTAAAGCAAACACTGGTCACATGTAGAGGAAGTACTCGCATGCTGAGAGGGCTAGATCTTCTCCAAACAGACAAGCAGAAGGGAGTTTAAATGTCAGGAAGAGGAACAATAGCAGGCATTATGAGCCCTGTCTGTGGGCGCAGGAATCCACTGTGAAAGGGAATGATTCTGTAATATTGAAAGCTAACCTTTACTGTGTGTATGTGTCTGTCTCCTGCGTGTCTCCCCACAGCTTGGTCTAGAGCGCTGCCATGGGGTGGGCATCCTTGGCTTCAACTCCGCGGAGTGGTTCATCGCTGACATAGGAACCATCTTGGCAGGGTAAGCACTTAGTCATGAGTGTGTGTGTGTGTGTGTGTGTGTGAGAGAGAGTGAGAGAGTGAGAGAGTGAGAGACACAGAGAGAGAGAGAGACACAGAGAGAGAGAGAGACACAGAGAGAGAGAGAGAGACACAGAGAGAGAGAGAGAGACACAGAGAGAGAGAGAGAGACACAGAGAGAGAGAGACACAGAGAGAGAGTGTGTGTGTTTTTCTATGTATACTTGTGTGCATGAAGTACAAGTAATTGCAGGAAGTTGATTTGTTTAGAAGTGTTTAATGCTTCTGCTGGTGGTTGTACAGTGGCTTTGCCGTGGGCATCTACACCACCAACTCCCCCGAGGCGTGCCAATATGTGGCGGAGAACTGCCAGGCCAACATCCTGGTTGTGGACAACCACAAGCAGCTGCAGAAGATCCTGGAGGTAATGAACCACAGCACAGTGATCCTCTTAGCGCCTGCTTGGCACTACACCTGCGCATCTAAAGAATCCAGTTCTTGGAACTGTGTGTCCTAATTATGTGTTTGTGTTTTAATTGTGTATGTACACTGTCATTTCAGGTCCAGGATAGTCTCCCTCACCTGAAGGCCATTATCCAATACAGAGAGGAACTCAAAGAGAAGAAGCCAAACCTCTACACTGTATGTGAATATTATGCATGTCTTGCGGTTCCTTGGCCTATGTGGTATTTGTGCTTTCGTATACCGCCATTAGTGCACAATGGAGTATGTCTAAAAGGTGCATCTCATTCCAACCCATTCTTTTAATTTCACTGGGTGAACGAGTTTATGGTCTGCCTACATTCTTGTATGGATGCCCCAGTAGTCTGTGCTGTGGTGCTTTGTGACTAGCCTCAGGTTCTGTACCTAGCGGTGTAAAAATGTAGTTAGCCTTCATTTCAAGGCCTTGTGTTGTAACGGCACCCTTGTGCAGCTACCATGGTAACAAGGAATTAGTGTTCTTGCTCTTTCATAATGCAACTCTCGGAAAGCGTAGTTCACTGTTGGATGTACGTGCTCTGTGTTGATGACAACCACTGGCCATGTGACCCACAGTGGGCGGAGTTTATGGAGCTGGGGAAGGAGGAGCCAGAGGAGCAGCTGGACGCCATCATCTCGAGCCAGAAGCCCAACCAGTGCTGCACACTCATCTACACCTCCGGCACCACCGGACAGCCCAAAGGAGTCATGCTCAGCCACGACAATGTAAGAGTCACCACAGGCACCCCATAATAATCCCTCACACACTCAGGTTACCAAGTTAAAACACTCAAGTTACCAGTCTAAAAGAGTCATGCTCGACCGCGACAACATAAGAAACTCTCCAGACACCCCATCATTTCTCACACTCATGTTACCAAGTTACCTCCAGTCTAAAGGAGCATTGCCTAGTGTTACTTTAAGGCCTTAGTCAGTATGCTGATCTTATTTTTCTACCCACACTGCCCTTATTCTCCCTGTATAAACCCCACCGTCTGTGTGCTGGTCTTATTTCGTCACCACTGTCCACACAGCCCCCACTCTCCCTGTGTGAAGTCCACAGTCCTTACTCTGATCCTTTTCCCTCTATCTGCCCTGCAGCTCACGTGGACGGCGTTTGCCACTGGCCGTACCGTGCGTCTGATGGAGGCGGACCAGTCCCAGGAGGTGGTGGTCAGCTACCTGCCCCTCAGCCACATTGCCGCGCAGATGATTGACATCTGGCTCACCATCAGGGTGGGCGGGGCCACCTACTTCGCCCAGCCAGACGCTCTGAAGGTGAGTTGGAGTGTGTGTGTGTGTGTGTGTAGGGTATGTTTGTACTGTATGTTTTGTGTGTGTATGGTGTGTGTCTACTGTATGTTGGTGTGCTGTGGTCTCCACATCACTGCTTCCCTGCCTCCCCATCCCTGTGGGCTAATCTCGTTAATTTGAACCTGCTGTGTTGTCCAGTTTAGCGGGAGATTAGCGACCCTTTGGCACAGCTTTAATTAGCTCTATTAGTGGAGCACTTCCTCCCTCCCTCTCTAACGAGTCTAATAAGGATGCTTCAACACACATCAACTTGAGCTTGATCTTCAGCAGGACCCCCAACAAACGGTGTTTACACTCACAAACACACACTGCTTACTCCTGCTAGCACCATATTGTGTCTAGCCTTACCATGCAGACAGACACACACACATGCACACCTTTTGGCATTGCATTCGTGTATATATTGTATCTGTCATTAATTGTGTCTGTCCATATAGCACACACAGAATTGCCTCTGTGTGTAATGGTGCACTGTATACGTCATCCTGGCCAATCGTGCCTTGCCTGTGTTGTATTAAAACTGTCACATCAATGTATAGCTGTATAAAGCAGCAAATAATGCAGGTCTCTATTAATGTGAAAGGATGTTAACCAAGTTTAGATAGTTTAGTTTAGGCCAATAGTAGTATATTGCATAGTGTCCTCGAACTCGTTTCTGGCCACTACTACTACAGTCATCATGTGACACTCCAACATCAGCCCACCCATCCAAGTCTACATTGATTGGTGTGTGTTGCATAACAAAATCAGATCTGGCTCACAAGCCCGTGTATCAATGACCATAGTGAAGCAACACCTCTGCTGCTGAACAGGGCACGATGTGTAATATTTGCCCCAGAATTGCCCCATTTGGAAAAGTTGCATAAAGTGCTCTGTACTTCACCCCTGTCTCCTGCCCACTGTGACATTAATCTGCCCCCTGTGTGTTAATCATTGAACTAGGGGGGTAAGTGGGTGGGCGGGGTGGGGATGTGAGGGAGAGCACAGGAGAGCACATGCTGATTGGCAGAGTGATGGGTATCTCTGACAATCAGCTGCACATGATCATATCAACCCAGTTCATCTGCAGTAGATATGGTGTCATGTCTAACCTACATGAACTCATCATGTAGACTTCATATGGTCTCTTGGATTTGATTTGCAAATGGTTCTCTGTGGTCTTCCGATGGTCTACTGGTATCGAGAACACTTGTGTAAAACATTAAACCTGGTTTACAGCCATCTCTGGTGAAGGCCAAAGACATAATTCACAGTGCAAAGTGTCTCGCAGGCAGAGCACACAGACAGGCGTACATGCGTGAACGCACAGACTCATGCACACACACACACACACGCACGAAGATTACTAACAGATTATTAACACATGCACACAGAGAGACCACTGACAGGCATCCGAGACTCGTGACTGCTGTCGTCTCTGATCTGGTGATGTCCTGACTGTGGTGTGCTGGCTGTCTGTCTGTCTGGAGGGGCCAGCTGGAGCCGTGAGTGGGTTTGTGAGGCGTACGTGTCAGTCCTCAGGCACTCCTCAGTTATCCTTGGACACGGCACTCAAGCTCACACACCAAGCCACCACTTCAGTCTGGGGCGCAGGCAGCAGGGTGGGGGTGGGGGTAGGGTAGGGTAGGATGGGGGTGTCATGGCATGGTAACTGAGCGTCGCTGATGTGGCTTAAAATGATATTTGAGAAGTTGCACATGTGTACTTGCATTTTAACCCCACACACAGACATGCACGCAGATGTATTAACCACCCGCACGCATTATCCCACACATTTGGCCTCCATGGTCAAACATTCCTTTCATAGAAAGTCAGAGCAGCTGTCTCGTGGGCCACAGATCCACTTCTCTCTGCATTTGTTCCCCAAGCTTCCATTCCTCCACTACACCCCCACCACCACATAGGGGTGTTTGTGTGGGTGTGTGTGTGTGTGTGTGTGTGTGTGTGTGTGTGTGTGTGTGTCTCAGTGAGCCAGAGTTTGTCTTTCAGAGGCTCTCCTGTCTCTCTGCAGTGTGTCCTTGGTCATTGTGTCTGCAGTTTGTTCTCATTTTTATATGTATTTATAGGGACAGTGCACATTAATAAACATAACTCTATATATGCCAGTGTAGTTGTTGATGTGGCATGATTTTTAAGGAACCATAAACTGGCCAGTTGGTTTTAAAGCCCATAGAATAAAATGTAAGCATGAATGAATAAATTAAAACAGGACAGTCAGTCATTGTGTGCGGTGTGTCTGCAGTCCCGCACTGTGCCCATGCTGTTACTGTGTCTGTGGTTACTGTAGTTCAGAAGGAGAGGGTCAGTCAGGATGACGCTACAGCTCTGAGCTGTTGCATATTAAATGTTTTAAAGTCTGTTATCTGTCTGCAAATATTGACTGACTGTACTGTCAGTCAATTTCTCATCTTTTACTTGCCCCCTCACCTCATCTTTCTCTCTCTCCCTCCCTCCTGCGCTCTCTCTCTCTCTCTCTCTCTCTCTCTCTCTCTCTCTCTCTCTCTCGCTCTCTCTCTCTCTCGCTCTCTCTCTCTCTCTCTCTCTCTCTCTCTCTCTCTCTCTCTCTGTGCATGGCTCAGAAAGGTAGTGTTGCCAAGGCTTACACGACAAAACAGATACAATATCTTATAAAACTTATAATCACTGGTGCTAAGCTAGCTAGTTAACTGAAAGAAAAACTTATCTTAAAATATTACAGTAATAATCATTATTATAAATCCAGGTTGAAAGGGAAACTTAAATGTCTTAAAACGTATATTCTTAAATCGAAATAGAAAGGAAACTTATTTTGAACTTAAAATCGAATCATTTACTTGAATCTCTCCCTCCCAGGGTTCTCTGGCGAACACGCTGCGTGAGATCCGGCCCACGGCGTTCATGGGCGTGCCGCGCGTCTGGGAGAAGATGCAGGAGAAGATGAAGTCCATCGGGGCCAAGTCCTCCACCGTCAGGAGGAAGGTGGCGTCCTGGGCCAAAGACGTGGGCCTGCAGACCAACCTCAGCAAGATGGAGCGGTGAGTCTGCTCCCTTCACACACACATGCTCTACCAGGCCTCCCATACACACATACACACTCTACGAGGCCCCCCACACACACACACTCTACGAGGCCCCCCCACACACACACACTCTCCGAGGCCCCACACACACACTCTCCGAGGCCCCCCACACACACACTCTCCGAAGCCCTCCACACACACACACACACACACTCCGACTCCGACTCCATCACACACACAGTCGCTCTCAACACTCTCACACACATACTGAGGCCCTTCACACACTCTCGACGGCCAGCGACTCCTCTGCCACCTTCACTCATCCTACGCTTCCCCGTGTCCTAACTGCATAAAAATGTATCTGCCAAAACTGAGAACAAGTGGGCGCAGTGGGACTTCAGTGATTTATAGCCTGGTGTAGGGAAGGGGAAGTGTTAATTTTGGTTTGCAGTAGAACTGCTTTATTATTGTATTAGTTGACCACAATTTCAGCTAAATTAATTTACCATTTCTATAATCAATAACATTTAAATGGTAAGAAAAATATCATTGTAGCTTCTATTTTTCTGGTTTCTGTATTCTCCTGTAACAGCAAATTTAACATCTGAGATCTGGACTTTTTCAACCTTTTTCTACTTTTCACATTTTACAAACCAAACAACTAATCAATTAATTGGAAAAATCATCAACTCTAAGAATAATTGCTAGTTGCAGCGTGTTTAGTGTAAGCAAAGACAAGTATTAGTTTTAAACACCACTGCAGCAACATAAGGTGCCTGTGAGCACACATAATCTAACTCAGTATTGCTACACGTCACACTTAGAAAACTTTTATCATTAACTCGTTTGAAAACTGCAGGCAAGTGTGAACTTATTCCTGCCATGGCTGTTTGTCTCAGTGTATGGGTGGGTGGGTGTTGTGTGAGCGTGCATCTAGTTTGGACCTGTTGCTATTTGACTTGACTTCTCCCACACAATAGGAAGTAGCGCGTGAAGTGAAACCAGGTCATCTGCAGAGCATGAGGGTGGCTCTAGGCAACCCTGCTAGCACAGTGTGTGATGCCACTGACTGTGCAACTATTTACACAACCAAGAGCTCATCTTGCTCTCCATAGTATAGCTCACGCTAACATTGAGGCGCCTGTAGGAGGGGTTTTGGGGGGATGGATGTACTTCATTGAGCCCACATTGGGACATTTAAAGGGTTGGCAGTTTGCATGCTTTTAAGGACTATTTGTTTTATTTGTTTTTCAGTTTTAGTTTGTGTAATTTTTTTGTATTGTGGCAGCTGTGGGCCGTAGGGTCTGTTCCTGTACCAGTATATAAGTGAGTGAATGAGTAACCAGCATTCTCCTTTAAGCCTCATCAATCACTGAAGAGTCCTTGAGCAAGGCCCTGAAGCCCACATTGCTCCTGGGGGTCTGTTCTTGTACCTAATTCACTGTTAGGGCTCATTCACACCGACTTGAGCGTGTACAGCGCGTATCCGTATACAATACGTTTGTATAGGGACAGAATACGCTCACATCACGCGTGCGGTGTGAACAGTCTATTTTGTTAACATGCATTCTAAACGAATACGGACTGAAAACGGGCACGCGCTGAATACGCAGAGTGTTTGGTGTGAATGAGCCCTTAGGATAAGTGCATCAGCTGAATGCAATGTGTATACTCCCCCGGCTGTTGTCATGTATTTAATACCATGGTCTCTGTAACCCAGCAATAAGAATTAATTGATCGGTCCAAATTTGAATGACCTGTGTGTCTTACGTCACATTTTTCCCTCTGGTAAAGCTATCTGTCTGTCTCTTCTGGCCCCTGCAGAAATGGTGCCGTGGCCAGGAAGCCCCTAAACTACCTGCTGGCCAAGAAGCTGGTGTTCCGGAAGGTGCGCAAGGCTCTGGGCCTGGACCGCTGCAGCAAGTGCTACACGGGCGCCGCCCCCATCACCAAGGACACGCTGGAGTTCTTCCTGAGCCTGGACATCCCCATCTACGAGCTCTACGGCATGAGCGAGAGCACCGGCCCACATACCATCTCCCTGCCCGACGCCTTCCGCCTCACCAGGTACCTACACGCGCGCACACACACACCAGCATACACACACCATCATACAGCATACACACACACCATCTCCCTGCCCGACGCCTTCCGCCTCACCAGGTACATGCACACACACACACACACACACACACACACACACACACACACACACCATCTCCCTGCCCGACGCCTTCCGCCTCACCAGGTACCTACACGCGCACACACACACCAGCATACACACACCATCATACAGCATACACACACACACACACCATCTCCCTGCCCGACGCCTTCCGCCTCACCAGGTACCTACACATGCACATACACACACACACACACACACACACACACACACACAAACATACACGCACATGATTATTCTGCCTGATGCCCTCTGCTTCTTCAGGTACACACGCACGCGCACATACAGTCTTACTGTCTGACACCTTCGACTTGACCAGATGCGCGCACACAGCTTTTTAAACAAAATTCAGCTTCTCCTAGACAAGTAAATTATCAATGCATGCTCATGCATATCCCATATGACTAAAATATGTTTTGTGTGTGTGTGTAGCTGTGGGAAGGTGATTCCTGGCTGTCAGACTAAGATAGTGCAGCCGGATGCGGAGGGCAACGGGGAGATCTGCTTCTGGGGCCGCCACATCTTCATGGGCTACCTAAACATGGCCGACAAGACGGAGGAGGCGCTGGACGCAGAGGGCTGGCTGCACTCAGGAGACCTGGGCAAGCACGACACACAGGACTTCCTCTTCATCACCGGACGCATCAAAGGTACAAGCCTACACACACAGGACTTCACACTTTATACACACACACACACACACACAGGACTATCTCTTCCATCACCGGTCACATCAAAGCTACAAGCCTACACGCACACAGGACTTCACACTTACACAGAACCACACACACAGGTTTGTGCGCACACACGCACAGGACTTCCTCTTTATCACTTGACGCATCAAAGGTACAGGCCTACACACACAGGACTTAGCGTTTATACATCCACAAACACACACAGGACTTTATTTTTTTAATCACTGGACACATCAAAGTTACAGAAGCGCACACATACATGTGCGCGCACACATGCACAGGCCTTTATCTTCATCACCTGACACATCAACAGTACAGGCCTACACATACACACACACACACACACACACACACACACACACACACACACACCCACATGTACCGCTTGCTTCAAACACAGAGGCAGTACTGTCTTTATGTGCAGCCCTGTTGGATCTACTCTTGTGCTTAACTGTTGTGATTCTGTGCACGCTACAGAGCTGATCATCACAGCTGGAGGTGAGAACATCCCCCCGGTGCCCATCGAGGACGCTCTGAAGGAGGCCGTGCCCCTCATCAGCAACGCCATGCTCATCGGGGACAAGAGGAAGTTCCTGTCCATGCTGCTCACCATCAAGGTACCGCTCCTCACTATGCACCACTACTTATCGCTGAGAACCAACACTTAAAGCAACACTATCCAACTTTTCGAGTTATTTAATCATCTACATTGTTTGTAGATGCTTAAATGAGTCATTACCTCTCTCGACCGCCCCCGCTGTCTGCGGACAGAATACCACGCTTGCAATATCTAAGTGTCCGTCCCGGCACCCTCAGACTCTTAGTCTCAAATATCACGAGAAGCAGGATCATGTTAAGTTCTGATTTTACTTGCCTCGGTGCACACGACTACTTCAGTGTTCGCTGGTTACTCTGATCCGTTGAGTTGAAAACGCATGCACAGGGTGAAGGGAAGGGAAAACGGTCCATTTTTACAAGTGTCCATTTACTTGGAGACACTAGGGGTGGCTTGGTTGAGAAAAAGCATTCAAAGTGGCATGGTATCTCTTTAAGTACCCCCAGGCAGTTTCATTTAGTTTGGTCTTGAGATGATTGTGTAGTCACAACCTCTTGGTCAACTGGACAGTCAGTGTCCTGTGTGCTGCCATTTCTCTTCACTATCTACAAGTGGCCTTCATGATTAGAACTGCTGCTGCCTGCTCACACTACTACACACGCACGCACGCACGCACGCACGCATGCAGGACTTGCGCGTTGCACAACACTCAAGCGGAACTCGGAATGTGAATCAGTAAAGATAATCAGAGACCGATGAAGCCTGGGGTAGAGATGGCAACGAGAGATTAGAGTTCTTATAAACATCTTAGCCTATCTCTGACATGTCAACATCAATCATGTGTGGAGGTCAGGTCACACAGATTAGAAGCTATGCTGATAACATCTCTTTCCCAATAACTTTTGTATCTCTTCTTTGGAAGATCTGCAGGCTTGTAAGAGTAGACCACAATCTTTTTAAGGTTGTACTGCCACCTTGTGGGCGAAACAAAAAAATTATAAAGCAGCACCACAGTTTAAACTGTCATCTGAAAATGGATATAAAATTAATAAGCGATTATTCAGATTGCAGTAAACAGGAAATTAGAGAGTAGATGATGCAGTTCATGAAATTAAAAAATCTGTTTGAGCTTTTTACAACAGTCACGCTAATTCATCAGCCAAGAACATGAAATACCTGCACCAATACTGATGCCAAAACGGAGGCCAAATGTTAAATTGCAAAAAAAAAACTCATTTGGACATTACGTTTTTAGCATCTCTGCATCTTTGTCTCTGTTCTTCTGAAAAGGCCTCTGTATCTGAGAAGTCTGAGCACCAAACACTTAGCTGTGGCCAGTATGTCAGGAGAGGAAGTGTCAGCACACTCTGTAGCCGGCCCAGCACAGTGCTCCAACAGCAGAAACACATTTATTATGGGTTGCAGTTGCAGCATAACAGGCCCAGCCAACTTCACTTTCCTTGTGATGTTTTTTAAATGGGTTTACGAATTACAGTTATCTCACTGATGGTCTCCTGAGTACAGTAGCCAGAGCAGGGAGGAGACACATCGCAGTACAGAGCAGTCAGGCATGGGAAGGGAGATTAGAAGTTAATTTTTAGGACAGGCCCCTTGAGATGCTCTACAAAAACCTCTTCATTTTTTAAGTGATCATCAGATTTCAGACTGTTTTAGCCATGGGTGTTCTTGCTTGAGTTTAACATGGGTGTGTGTGTGTGTCTGTGCCAGTGTGAGGTGAACCCTGAGACGGGCGCCCCGGAGGACGAGCTGACCCCTGAGGCACTGGAGTTCTGCCGCAAGCTGGGCAGCAGCAGCACGCGCGTGTCTGAGATCGCTGGCGGCCGCGACCGCCTGGTGCACGCCGCCATCCAGGAGGCCATCACCCGCGTCAACGAGCGCGCCACTTCCAACGCCCAGCGCGTCCAGAAGTGGACCGTCCTGGAGCACGACTTCTCCATCACCGGGGGAGAGCTGGGTAAGGATCGAGCACACATGTACATGCGTGAGTGCACACACACACACACAGACACACACACTCACAGGGTGTGCATCTGCAATGCACTGAAGAACTGCATGACTCGACATGCATGACATCGACTCAACTTTTCTTTCTTTCCTTCCCTTTTGCTCTCTCTCTCTGTCTCTCTCTCTCTCTCTCTCTCTCCCTCAGGTCCTACCATGAAGCTGAAGAGGCCAGTAGTGATGAAGATGTACAAGGAGCAGATAGACAGCTTTTACAAAGAAGTCCCAAGCCCCACCACCCCGGATGCCCCTCTGCCCCCCAAATAAGTGTGTGTGTGTCTGTGTGTGTGTGTCGTTGAGTCGGAGCGAGAGACCAGCTTTTTGTGTGGTAGTCTCCCCGTCTCCAGCACATGCATAAACACACACTTGTGTTTATCCTGTCTGGAAGCGATCCTCTTTCCCTGTTATGTTCTGTGGTGTGGGGCGGTGTATTTTGTTGCACCATCTGTGTGTTTGGGTTTTGTTTACATGTGTAAAGTGTTTTTTTTTTTTTTTTTTTTCTCCCTATGTGAAGGACACGCCATAAGCCATTGGTAAACATTTGTAATTCCAAATGATTTGTTTTTTATTTGTTTTGTCTGGTTAATTTGATTTATTTATTTATTTTAATTAGTGTTATGAAGTACAATAATATGTCTGAATTGAGCCATATCAAAAATGCTTTTTTCTTTGTTTGTTTTTATTTTTGCTGTAATAACCATAGGACAACTTGCATGAAATCCAAAGCTATATGGACCTAACAGAGGTTTGAGACCACTGATGGAAATGTTAATATCTCATATTTATTGTTTACATTTAGCCAAGTATTTACTCGCAGGTGTATACTTGCATACAGACACGTATTTGGCCAAATGTTCTCAAAGGGATTCTGTCGCGTCAATGTCAAATGCCTTTTTTGGGGAGAACATGGCTGGAAGGTTTTTACATTGGCATCAGTGTCTCAGCACTTACTAGATGAGTTTTCAGCTCAACAAAACACATCAAAACACGATCTGTTATCTCTGTCTGTGGAAGCCATAGAGAAATTATTGTTTGTTTGAGTTACTTTATGTTCTGGTGTGGTTGCTCTCTAGGTGCTGGCCAAGTGTAGGCGCAAGCCAATTGGCCAGAGCTCCCACCAATCAACTCTTTACAGAGAGCAGGGGCCTTGAACAGGAGCAAACCCCTAAAAACACACCACTTAAGCCATAATCCCACATTCACAGGAGTGTTATACAACATGAAGTCAACACCTATCTGAGCTGTTCTGTAATGAATTCTGTGTAAAAAAAACTTCAATGTAAGCTTCATTTGTAAATATTAACCTTTTCTTGTGTTTAAATATGTTTTGCATACCAATATCTGTTCCCTGTGATCTCATTTGCATCTTGTCTAGCTGAGGTTGTTGTACCTGCCTGACCTTAGGTGTGTGCCACAGTGCTCTTGTCTGTCATAGACATGCATCATCCTTCTGACAATCCAATATGAGGACGTAGCATTTTTGGAAGTTTCTGAATTGGACCTTGCGTCAGTCTTTAAGACACTTGAAGTCAAGGCAGTGAATGTCTGGGGTGTATTTGACTGCCTGGTTTAATGTACCATTGCAATTTGATGCATTACATGAAAACCACTTAGAGGGCTTATTAATATTGTCCTCGTGCTGTGCCTCCATAACCTGGATTAGATTAAATGGGTGACAGATTTTCAGTTTGGAGAAGATTGAAATCTGGACATTTTGTAAATACAGTAGGGGTTTCGAGCTCTCATCTGTAATGGCTAAGCCTTTTGAACCCTTCAATGGATTTTGTCACGTAACTAGATCATCCATTATTTATTTGCATTGAGGGAAAGGTCTGTTAAAACAGACACAGTACCATTGATTTAACCCAAAGAGCATTTTTCAGGTCTTATTACATGATCACAGTACAGTGAAGGGGCAAAGGCCCCCTAGCGGAGGTGATTGAAACACGTGTGTGTGTATAGTGTCCACTACAACGGTGTAAATTAAAGACGGTAGAGTGTTGGGCCTCTGAATGTGGGTATGACGGTGAGGCAGACCTCTTGGGGCTAATGTCAGTTTAACCCATGAGAACTTTATCGGTTAATTGCTGGCCCTCGTTGCTAATAGAGAATTAACGAAATAAATGGAAGGCACACTTTAACGAAACAAGATATTTTGTACTAGCTAATTCTACAGGCACCACAGATCGCAGCCTTACAGACATTTGTTTACATTCTGCAACGAGAGAATAACACCCCGATAAGACCAGCCCGTGAGGACTTGTGTTCACCTGACTGCAGCACAGATGAGCTTGCAAACACCTGCTTGGTGTGTGTAGAGTTGTCGTGCATGTCATTTTTAGTCCTTTGGCCTTCGTAGCGATGTGATGGGTCACTCGGCCTCTGTATGTGTATGTGCCTGTATTCCGTCTGAGTGCATGAGCGTGTGGGCTGTAAAATGGAAATAAATCTGATTTATCCTGATGTAACCTCACGTCTCCCTGAGTTGATTGTTATTACGATTTCTGGTAGTTGGTAGACTGGTGTTTACTAGTCTGTAGTTTTTAGTTTGAATTTAATTCAGAAAGAGAAGCTTACATACTATTTCATGCCAAAATTCAGGGGCCTGGGCTATCTCTAAATGTTGACAAATTTCAAAATTTACTCACTTTTGGCCGTTTGTAAATCCTGGTGGTGAGGAAAACTGCCATCTCCTTAAAGCTCTTCACTAACAAATAAAAGAGCCCTAAATACAGAGCCGGTTCAATAGACAACTGGCTTGATTTTTGTGTTCCAGATTAGGATAGATAAAACACACCAGCAGATGGCGCACCCTAAATGATCAATCGCCACTGTAAGGGCTCATTCACACCGACTTGAGTGTGTACAGCGCGTATCCGTATACAATATGTTTGTATAGGGACAGAATACGCGCAGATCACGCGTGTGGTGTGAACGGTCTAATTTGTTGACATGCATTCTAAACGAATACGGACAGAAAACGGCCACGCGCTGAATACTCAGAGTGTTTGGTGTGAGTGAGCCTTAACGTCGCACTGGACCTCGAGAGAATTAAATACATTTCATCTGAAAGTACTTTGGACCACTGAGCTAATGTGCAGCACTTTTTCTCCATCGTCAAGGTGAAACGCTTCTGATGTTGTCAGGCTTAGGATGCACTGACACGGCCCAGCACTTAAGGATCTCCAAAGTTCTACAAACTTCTCTTGACAGCAGGCCTGGAATTTCATCATTTTAGGGGCAAGGCCACTTGGCCTTTTGTGTTGTCAATTTTGTGGAAGGGCATCAAGGCCACTGTGGCCTTCTGGCAGATATTTTTCAAGGGCACAAGGCCAAATTGATGGCCCTCATGGCCCTCAATTAATGGCCCTCATGAAATTCGTGCCCTGTTTGACAGTCTTCTCTGTATTGAGGTGATCCCTGATGTTTCTGTGCTTACTTCTACCACATTTTCCATGAGTATGTTTCGATACAGCACACTGTGAGCCAGCACTAGACCTACTACAGTTTTTGGGCTTGGGAAGGATGTTCTTCATTTTCTAAACAAATGTCAAGTCAACAGTCCTGCCATGACTGTGGCTGGGTGTGCTGAACCAGTCAGATACAGATACTATAGCCTAATGTATGCATAGGCAACCTTATTGAGTTGGAGTAAATCACTATACAACAGGTCTAGGTTTGGCTGCATATAACCTGGTTATCAGAAGACCAAGAAAAACACCAGTCCCAAATGACAGTACTCGATGACTTTATTACTTATATGATTTAAAAATAAAAATTAAAATAACATTTTGTCCTTGATACAACTTGCAATGACATGGCCACATAGTGGCCCTGTATGCCAAGTTAAATAACACGAGATCCCACTGTTCAGCGAGCCAGAACACATGAACCCTCCCGACATGACCCCCACCCCATCCCCATCCTCCACCCCCACCCTCGGCCCCGCTAAGATAAATACAGCCAAGTCCTCCCCTGGTACGGACACACAGGACGAGTACTGACACAGACAAAACCCATCGATCGATCGCCACCCTTCCTTGTCCACCCTGGAGTGTCTGGGGACACCCAACGAAACCCCTCGTGCTGGTACGGTCTTCCTCCCCGGCTGATCATGGGCCGAAGGCGAGTAACACAGACCCACTGAGTAGAGGGAGAGAAGTTCTGCTGGATGCAAGCACTGGTCCTGGTCTACCATGGCTTCCTGAGGTGGCCTCAACGCCACTCTTCCTCTGCAGGTAGTGCCAGGCCTCAGCCTCAGAGGAGGGGTGAGGGTGGGGGTGGGGGTGACTCGAAACAGGAATCCCAGCACAGTCAAAAGGGATTGTTTCAAATGAATGGCTGGCTGAGTGGCTGGCTTAAAGCGATACATTCTGGACTTGAAATAGTGACGTTTTTGGACAACCTCGTTTGAACATTGCCATAACACACGGGGTGGGTACACCAACCTTCAGACAAGATTGTCCAAAAACGTCAGTCCAAAATGCAGTGCTTTGAGGCCAGCCACTCAGCAAGCCAGTCATTTGTGTCAATGAGTGTGTGTCAGTCAGCCTGCCACGGTGTCACCGAGCCAGACAAGAGTGGACGAGTACAAAAAACGCTGCCACATCCTTTTGAGCCCAATTATACTCAAAAAATACCGTAGGACACACGCAACAATAACATGAGAAATCCTCAATGGAAACAAGACTTTTTCTTTCTCTTGGATACGCATCATGGACACTTCTGTCAACGCACAGGCTTTCTTTGATCAGTGACCACTAGTTCCCATGATGTTTGATGGTAATTAACTATGAACACAACACAACATTCCTTTGACACGCACCACTAAGGTCTAAAAATAACAGTCTGTTTTCAGGTGGACATGTTTCTGATGGATTAGGACATAACATGCCAGTACAAAATAAAAAGAAAATCTTTTTTTTTTTTCCTTTTTTTCAGTTGGCAAAAATGTTTCAATCAATACCATATTGCATGTAAATAGTGTATAAAATTCTTAAAAAATACAGTTCAGATAATTAAGTAAGTACTGAAGTCACCACAGCCAAAAGTGCAGAGGTACATAAATAAAACCATTGGGGTTTTTTTCTGTTCAGGGAACAGCTCCTCAATCTCATGACCCAGTCACCCCGTCCCGCACCCTGACCGGGAAACGACCCCACGCCCGGTCAAAGGGCAAAGTTCATGAACTCGGACTTGGAAGTTAAAAGTTCACACACCAACAAAAGAAAAAGAAAAAAAAATGACAGTACATCTTTCGGTCTCTTGTCCTCCTGGAGTTCACCCTCACACACTCTCGCTTTTAATGTCTCTCTCTCTCTCTCACACACACACACACACAAAACATATATGTCTGCTCAAACAGTGGCAGTCTCAAGGATTAAAACCATTCATGTGTTGTGCCAGACACGATGCATGAAGACCATAAGGCAGAGACGCTCCTGCCTGAAGTCACATTAGGACCCACACTCCACACTCAACACCAGCGCTCTCGATAAGACACACTCTACACTGTACACCAGCAATCTGCTCACACACACACACACACACAAAGACACACACTGGGGGGGGGGGGGGTTGTGTGTGTGTGTGTGTGTGTGGGGGGGGGTGTTCCTTTTCTTCAGTCCAAGCAACACAAATCTTAAAGCTATTAGCATCAGAATAAATAGGCAGCTGAGGGAAGGGAAGGAGACAAGAGAGGAGAGAGAATGTGGATGCGGGGGTGTCGAGGTGGTGGGGGTCATTATGCTGGAGTCTGGATTTCTAATTATTCTCAGGGGATGGGAGAATATGACTGCTAGTGCTTTCTCTCCTCTCTCCTTCTTGCTCTCTCTCTCTCTCACACACACACAGACACAGAGACACAGACACACACACACACTCCAAGCAAAGCATTAGTGAAGGATGGACACGGATTTTGAGCCAGCTCATTTGAGCCATGATGTGACCACATAAGCAGCCTGCATGCCCACCGTTTAGACATGACATCACTGGTAGCACTGAGGGGTGATGCCAACTCATTATTTAGACATGACATCACTGGTACTGAGGGGTAATGCCAACTCGTCGCTTAGACATGACATCACTGGTACTGAGGGGTAATGCCAACTCGTCGCTTAGACATGACATCACTGGTAGGACTAAGAGGTGATGCCAACTCGTCGCTTAGACATGACATCACTGCTAACACTGAGGTGTAATGCCAACAGGCAAACTAACCAGAAGTAGTGGAAGGGCCTTCATGACACACCAGGAACACTGATATAAAACACACACACACACAAAGACAAAAAGACACACACATACAGGACACACTAACACCACTGATAAACACAAACAAACACACACACACACACGTTGGGCTTACGAGAGACTGGTGGTGCTGTAACACTCTTATGGACCTGGACCAGTAATATATATGTATGTATGTATGTGTGTGTGTGTGTGTGTGTGTGTGTGTGTGTGTGTGTGTGTGTGTCCAACCTATCCCCTATCCGCTCAGCGATCCACTCGCACACCGTCTGAAGGGAGCTAAAAAGGCACTAACATCTAGCCCTAGAAAAATAAAAGAATACATTCAAATTTCTCTCTCTGCCTAAAAGCCATCCCTTAAATACTTTGAACACGCTGGTAGAAAAATAATATTTTAAAAAGGTCTGGCCAATTTCCTCTACTTTCAAATTGTGATATGGCTCCTTTTTTTATTTGTGGCGTCAGGGAAGGTGTTCAGTCATCCCCACCCCCATGATATCCCCACCCCCACCCCCACCCCAACCTACTCCCCAGTACTTAATCTGGCCCTCCCCACCCCCAGCCCAAAAACCCCTACCCCCCACTCTCACATGACAACCCTTATGGGGGAATGGGGTACCATGAAAGGACCTCCAGGGATGAAGAAACTCATTATTAAAAGGCATGGAGGTGGATCACACACGCACAACACACACACACACACACACACTGAACCAACAGAGACAAAGCCACAGCAGCTTGTGTTCGAGTGTCACCGAAAGCACATGGGGTAGTTACCCTTAACACGCAAACACACGCACACACGCGCGCACGCGCGCACGCACACACGCACACTCACACACACACACACACACACACACACACACACACACACACACACACACACACACACACACACACTCCTTTTGCTCTTTCCTCTCACAGAGAAAGATGCATGCACAAAAGGGGACAGGTGTGTGAGGGTGTTAATGTCACAGAGCTTAAAACAGGGTAAAGTACACCTGTGCATGTGTGTGTGTGAGAGATGTTTGAGTATGTTTAGATGTGTGTGTGTATGACTGAGTGCGTATAAGTGTCGATGGTGTGTGTGGGTGTGGGTGTGTGTGGTGCTGGGTGTAAAGGAGGGGTAGCACTGGAGGAATTCAAGCCATGCCAGGTCTGCACACAGGCTTCCACTGAAGACACCGAGTTGGCAGCCATCCTGCCCTCCACCCCAGCCCCCTTCCCTGGCCCATCCCCCCACCCCCACCCACCCCACCCCAAGGCGCAGTGCTATGGCGGTCTTTTGGGAAGAATCGTTGGAATGCCTGCCCTCTGGGCTCCAGAGTGTGCAGGAGCGTCTCTGAAGCTGCTTTCCTCTCCAGTCCCACGTCCCTCCTTCCTAACTCTCTCTCTCTCTCTCCTCTGCTGTCCACAGTTTGGGTTCATTTGTTGCTTTCGCTCTCCCTCGTTCACTTGCTCTTCTCGCTCTCCTCCCTCTTTTTCTCTCCCTCTCTCGTTCCCCATCATGCCTCTCCGCCTGTCCCCCTCTCCGGGCACCTGGGAGCGAAGGAGAGAGAAGCCCGCCCCCAACAGGCCGTCCGTCACGTGGGCGTGGCCTCCAGGTAGCGCTGTAGTTTGCGGACGGTCGACTCGTCCAATGAGAAAAGGTCAAAGTCAAAGGTGGTGTTGGTGACGTTGAAGTGGCCTGTCTCCTCGATGAGGTTGACAATCTAAGAGGGAAATCATAAACAAACACCAGATTTACATACAATCTACGTCAGATTTGTATGTGTACATCACACATATATAATCTAAAGCCGGATTTATAGTCTAGGCAACGGGCGTCGCTTAGGGGAATTTTCACGCAAGAGACAACATTTCTGTCTGCTAGGGTGTTGCAGAGCTTGTAGCATACATAAAAAAACAAAGCACCATGTTCTCAGAGTCAAGTGTTGCTTTGGTTACGCACATGTCTAGTTCAGACACCTTTTTGTTTTTGTTAAACAACACTCGTCGCCTGGCCTATGAATTGGCCTTAAGAGAGACACAATCAAATCAGATTTCTATGGTACACTTGAAGACAGCTTTGTAAAGCATTACATCTGAAATTCTAACCCCAGTTGTAATCATCGTCTGGCAACCTTGCTTCAAAAAATACAATCTAATGTTTTATATCCCAAGTCACCTAGTTGTATTTATGAAAATGTTATGCCTTAAGCCTCTCGCTTGGCTGAAAAGATGTGCTAACACAGTGAAGTGATTTAGTGAATGGCTGGAAAGAATGTGTGGTACTGCATTGTAGCTTCTGAAACCTGTTTGCCCATGACTGCCCTGCACTGAAGAAAGACCACAGCTGTTTGTTACTAGGGATACAACCATTAAAAACTCAAAGTCCACAGGTGCTCCCCTGAAAGCAAACACGCTTGGCACAAAAAAAACAACACAAAACACTGACCACACCTTTACCTCTGCCTGAAGATGTAAGGCACAAGGACATGAACAGGCGCACACACACACACACACACACAAACACACACACACCTGCTGCAGGACGTTGCGTTCCCTCAGGTCCATGAGCCGGCGATGCAGGTCGACCAGCTCTTCAGTGTAGGCCTAAAGCACAGGCAAAGAAGAGGACAAGAGCTTAGCGCACACACTGGCATGCTTCCTTCTGCCACACATTCATGAGTGACCCACAAAAATACAAATAAAACACCATCACATAACCTGCCCAACAGACAGCACAGCAGAGACAACACTAGGACTGATACCTAGCACATCATCACCATAATCAACAAAACCCTCTAACTTCAGGGATTCAGAGTTCAACATTCACAGTACGTTGTAGAACGTTTGATTCAACCGAAACAGAGGTGTGCTGAATGCCCTGTTGCATGTCACAGGCTGTTAGATTCCCACGAAAAATATATTACCAAACAATTAGGACATGTAACATAAATAGCCAGAGGACGGCAGAAGTCAAAGCGATCATTTATTTACAAAAGAACTGGCATGCTGTATTAATACGCGTAGAATAGAGGATGAGTGGAGAAAAAATAAACCCTGGACTAACCCTGGACTAAGAAAGTAAGAAAGCTAGTCTGCTCCCGTTCGCAATAAATAAATAAATAAATAAATAAATAAATAAATAAATAAGAAAAGTGAGTCTTCCGGTTCTACCTTCTACTCTGACTCGTTCTAGTGTAAGAAAATGCAAAAACCTACCACCAAACTCAACTTTGTTTTAAAACCAACTAGACTGCATTCCTGCAGAAAATCCAAAAAGTGCGCTTGTATGTGGCAAGGTTCGTAATCTTCAGAGCAAATATGTGCAGAAAAATTCTTTGAACTTGGATGTAGCCAAGAATTCCAGTGATGCCAAGTTTTTGAAAAGTGGACATACGGTTCAAATGTTACATGCATAAATGTACCTCCTAACGTTGACCAGCTGACCAGACCTTCTTAGCATTGTTAGCATTATTAACACAGTTAGCATTCTTAGTACACCTACTAACAAACATTAGATAAGTCAGTAAAGTAGCACTGGTAGCATTAGCATTGCTACCAGAACTGCTAAATAGCTTCAGCCAAGTTCGTTAAGTAACACTGTTGGCACAATTACTTACTTAACATTTTAAAATAGCTAGCATTGTTAACATAACTTAAGAAACATTAGCTAAGTTAACAGAGTAATGCTGTTAGTAATATGCTAGTTAACATAGTTAGCTAATTGTCATTGTTAGCATACTAAGTGTGTGAAAATTGGATGTACTGTTCAAAAGTTACGCATAAATGTACCTCAAAGTTTGACCAGTTGGTGGCGTTAGAGTGCCAACATGAAACTTGGTGAAAAGAATCATGGGACTGTCAGTGTGCCAAATTTCAAAAGTTTTTACCAATTCCAACTCCAGTGGTAGAAAATAATGACATTCCTTTAAGAGTTCTGAAATTCAAATTCAAAATTAAAAAAATGGCAGTTGGCCTAGGTGTAACTGCCACAGCATGTTGGCTTTTCTCTACACCTCTCATAGTTCAGAGAAGAGATTTCAGGGCACTTCAGGGTTTATACCCATTATCGGTAATTGGGTAAATTCTTGAACCACCTACCAAACACAAGAAAAATAACTTAAAAGCCTGTTGTAAATTGCAGCACAACTTCGTAACGAAACACGCCATTCAATCAGGAAACAGCTGTAGGAAATCACTGCGCTGTTGAACTTGCCCCAGGTGCAGCCCATTGACAGCAATGATACTGTCAACCAGCAGGTGAAGACACATTGCTGTAGGTACGCAAATACAGCTGCAGGTGTTGAGGGTGGTGCTGTCAACTTGCAGGTAAATACACATAGCTGCAGGTGTTGTGGGTGAAATGGTTCACCAGCAGGTAAAGACATACTGCCACAGGTGCTGTGGGCTAGCAGGTGAAGACCCCACTGCAGGTGTTTGTTGGTGTAGTGGTCAAGTAGCAGGTAAAGATAACACTGCTGCAGGTGTTGTGGGTGGAGTTGTGTGTTTTGGGTGAGAGGAACCATGAGAGGGCATGTCTACCTTATCGTATCCCTTCTTGAGGACCTTCTCAGGACGACAGCAAGGGTCAGGGCTCTTCCTCCCAGACACCTAAAGAGAGAAAAATAGGGGAGGGTGGTAATGTGAAAGAGAGAGGGGCATACATGTCACTGAAAGAACAAGATTCATGTAATACTGTTTTTATTTCTACTCTTTCGTGACGAGTGTGTTGTGTGGCGCGGTATAGGGTGGGTTGTGTGTGTTGTGAAAAGTTTGCAGAATAGCATAGTGTAGGCTAGAATGTTTTGTGTGTGTGTGTTTGTGTGTGTGGAATAGCAGTGCATGGGTCTGGTACTCTAGCCCAGGGGTTCCCAAACTTTTCAGACCGCGACCCCCAGTTTTAAGCTGCTGATGACCCGCGACCCCGTAACCATTCTCTGTCACGTGCTCATGTTCTCGCTCTCTATCGCTCTCTTTCTCTCCCTTCCTCTCTCATTATGTTTCTGTGTTACGCATGCAAGGCAGTAGAGCAAAAACAAAACTGAACACAATCTCTGAACTAGTGTATTTTATTACCAAACTCACGAGCGAAAACAAATAGGCAACATCCCATCATAACGTATATAAAATGCTGAGCATATACGGACATATTACAAATATTACGAACAAAATCCAAATCGTCGCTATTGCTGCTAGTTTCATTAAAGTTTCCCCAATCGTGTGGGCCATTTTTGTTTGCGCAATTAAATATGCCACCTCATATGAAGCCTTCTGCGCCTTTGCAGAGATAGTTGTTTGCTTAGTGATGGGTTTCTTCTGCCCCTGTAACACTCTCTTTTCTGCGAAAAAAGTCACTGGTTTTATCTGTAAAGCTGGGATGTTTGGTCTTCATATGCTTACATAATTTCGCCGGTTTAGACTCTCGTGTGCGAGGACTTCAAAGCACACAACGCACGGAGGGTGTGTACCTGATTTATAATAATACACGTGAAAACCCGACGCTGGGACACAGATTTAAACAGTAGGTGATCGCCAGAGGAGAGTCTGCTGATAGCTATGCTAATCGGGCAGGGCAGAGCAATAGAACGACAACAGGTCACACATTTGATGCCCGCTAATGACAGGGTGACGATCCTCTGGTTAGCAAACAGGCAATAGCATTATTTTTGGAAATCGTCTCGAGACCCCCCTCCACTGCCCTGCGACCCCCGGGGGGTCGCGACCCCGACTTTGGGAACCACTGCTCTAGCCAGCTGGTGTTTGTCAAGAGGTGTGTGTGTGTGTGTGTGTGTGTGTGCATGCGCGAGACCTGCTCTCACCTTGTTCATGGAGGTGCTGTGTTTCTGTGGTGGGGGCGGCAGGTCTCGGCTGGGTCGGTGTGGACCGTCACTGCTGTCGCTCTCGCTGTCCATGCTCAGTCTGGAGGAGGTCAAAGGTCAGAACTAACTTAGATGACAGCCACTTAAAACAGGAACTAGAAACAGCATTGATGAGTGCAGCATTCATCCTTAAACAAAGCTTTTCATGGGGACCTCAGGGGTGCTTTTTGATGAATCATTCCTATAAGGGATATTATACTTGTAAAGCATAATGGCTACTAATTGTTCAAATGGACAAAACAAATTACTGCTGCGAAACATCATGTCCAGCCACTACCACAGCTTGGGAGGTTACTGACCTACATGCTGACCTAACCGACCGAAGCACAGATGACTGCAGATCACTTACAGGACTTTAGGCTTGCTTGTCACTCTAATCCTTTTGTCACATCCTAATCCTTCTGAATACTGAATACGGTTTTTTAGTTCTTATCTGAAGAAAGTGTTTTGTGGCCATTGGTGCAAGAGGCTTTTAAAGTGGTTTCTAACACATACTACAAGACTGACTGCACTATCCATCTCTAATGTCCACTGTGGTGTAAATGAGCGGTCAAAGGCCACAGTATATTTAGACAGCAACAAGCATGTGATGGAATATACATCATGATTGTAGCACGCAGAGATTGCCATGTGCTTTTCTGTAAGGCCCAGCATACTTGATTCTGTACATGGTTCTAATTTGTAGCTGTGCGGCTATGCCTTACTGGAAGCTTCCAGAAGCCAAAAAAACTCTTTGCAAGCCTCCTTGCTACACAGAGCTTGAGGCAACAGGAAAACTAAACTGGCCATGGTTCGCAACACATACTGCGACTGCACTGCTATGCATGCAGAAGTACAGTGATGCCTTGCTATGTCGTGCTTCATTTTTCGCTGTCCCTCTATACCGCAGATTGATTTTTTTCATTAATATAGCACGCTATGCATGCTATGGAAAAGTTTGTCAGAACAATATTATAATTGATGATAACTATACTGTAATAAATATACTGACTAAAATGCAGTAATATGAAATAATACATACAGTAAATGGGAGGGGTATTTTAAGGCTTAAACTATAAAATAAAATCTTTTCCATATGGTCTCACTATATCACAGATTTTCACATCAGGGGGTTCTGGAACGCAACTACCACAATGATGGGGGATCACTGCATACAAGAGGCCTAAGAGAGCCCTAACCTGGAGTCCCGGTTGGTGGGGTTGTTCTTCACCGGCGTCTCCTCTTCCGAGCTGCTGTCGTCGTCGTCAGATTCCTCCGACTGCAGGTCCTCAACCATGGAGCGCAGAGGACCTGAGAGAGGACCGCAACTGTTAGCTGGAGTATTCTCACACAATGACACCCCTCCACACACCAAGGACGGAAATTTGCACCAGCCATGGTAGTAAAATATGAAAGTGGTTGGTACATTTCGGACACAAAATAGTAGCTGACTATTGAGTAGCTGGTGAATTTATTTGTCAGTGGCTGATAAAAGTCAAATCTGACACACGCACCCACACAAGCTGATAACTAACCACAGGGATCATCAGATAACACATGAATGGAGAAGAAGAATCCTGCATTTTTACTCTGCACAAAATAGGCCTCCACATTTAAAATTTTGACAGTAGTCTGACAATGACAATAAGCAGACACTGATGAGACACTGACATTGGAAGTGTGTAGAAAGAAAGAAAAAGAGAGAGACAGCGAGAGACAGACAGAGAGAGAGAAAGAGAAACTACAATGGTGTATTTGTATTAGTAGTGTAGATGCAAAAGAGAAACTAAAAGTTATATTTTTGCTCTATACTTCTCTATATACGCATACACACGCCCCAGAGACAGAACCACAGATCACACAAGCATCCCACACTCATAGTCAATCCATCCCCCAACACGAAGACACACACACAGAGACAACACTGAGACCCCCCCCACACACACACACAGTCACCCAAACACAAATGGCCTCAACACACACACACACACACACACAAACACACTCACAGTGTGGCTCACCTTGGCCTTGTTTCTGCAGGGGCTCAAAGTCTGAGTCAGAGCTGGAGTCAGAGCTGGAGCTGGAGTTGGAGGGACTGGAGGGAGCCGACTGCTGTATAAACAAAACACACACACACACACACGTCTATCAGGTTTGGTGCTTAAGGCAAGACAAGGCAAAGCATGGTTCAACTGCATCGCAGTAGCTCCTTGTGTCTTGACTGCAATGACAGTAGAGACCAGGGCTCCTCACACAAACCACACTGAGCAGGAAGACTGCTACTGTCAGGCTATTCGTATCTGCCTAACCTCTCTAGCAGCACTGTGTGTGTGTGCGCGAGCAGAGGTTTATGAGTGCAGACGTGACACATTAACTCTGTAACCATTAAACTGCTTAATACTACATTCATTGTATGCTTCATGTAGCACATTTGGATAATGTTCATAATCTCTTTAGAACTGCATCTTCACTTTGCTTCTTACACAAACACACACACACACACACACAGCCACAAACCTCAGATTTGGACGACGCCTCATCCTCCGAGTTGGAGTCATCAGATTCCGGAATTTTCTTGTGCTCCTTGACCTCGGGGGCCTCGGACTTGCCTTTGGCCCAGCGGCCCTTCTCCTTGGGCGGCTTCTTCTCGGCGTAGGAGGGTGGGGCCACGGAGGAGGACGAGACGCGAGGGGAGGTGCCAGCGAAGCCGCCGCCTCCGCCACCCCCCGAGCCCTTGGGCCCGTCCGGCGCGCTGCTGCCCTTCTTCTGCTTCTTGGTGCTGGGCTTGGGCGACTCCACGGCCGATGGCCTTTTGCTGGGCGCCTTGGCCTCGGGTGGCAGGCCGCCTCCTCCACCTCCCCCTCCACCTCCGCCTCCTCCCGAGCCCCCGCCCCCTCCCTTGGGAGACATGCCCTCCAGCTTGGCCTCCTTCAGCGTCAGCTTGGGCTCCTTGAAGGCCGCCTTGGGCAGCACCTTCTCCTCCTTGCTCTTCAGCTCCGAGGGCTTCTTGGACGAGGAGGAGGAAGAGGAGGAGGAGGAAGGCGGCTCGCGGGAGCTCTTGCTGCTGCCGCCGCCACCACCACCGCCGCCCCCCATCCCGCCATCGCGCTCTCCGTCGCCCTTGGAGACGGCCTTGCTCTCCGAGTCCTTGCGCTGGCGCTCCCGGTGCTCTTTGGCCAGCTTGTGGGGCTTGGGGCCCTTGCTCCCCACGCTGCCCTCCTTACCAGGGTCCTGCAACAAGGCAACCACACACACTCAGTCAGCCTAAAACAAGTCTAGTCCCCTAGACTTGAGATGAGATTCAAAAGCAGCTAAGGAAGGGGCCAGGCATATGTGCAGTGGTAGCTTGTTCCAGAGCTAAAGACCAATCACTGCAAAGGCCAGGTCACCCTGCTTTTTCAAACAAACAAACAAACAGACAAACAAACGCTCCACAGACATCACAAGACCACCAAAAGCCACATGTGTTGGACAAATAGAACTGTTTTGGTGCTGATGGACATGCCAACCCAACCTTTTTCCCTGAGCTCTACTACTACACACTAAACACAAACTACACTAGGGCTGTCAACATTGCTCAAAAATGATTTTCGAATATTCGCTCCAAATAAAACATGAATATTCGAACTATTCGAACAACAGGTTGCACATTTTGTTAATGACGCGCATTACGTCAATAACAGGGCAAATTAATACAAAGACACATAACTACTTGTATAGGTAGTTTTTTTAAACATATTTAAGAATGCATTACCTACACAAAACAAGTAAATCAAAAAAATATTTGCCAAGACCGCACGCTCACTCTCACACGCTCTTTCTCTCTCGCCCGCACCCTCACGCTCTCTGCACACGTTTTTTTTAAACCTGGAATGCTCCGAGCGAGCTGTAGTGAGGTAGGCCTAAACATGACACTTTTCCCTGACATGAAACTTTAAATAAACAAACCAGTGCAAGCCTGAAGTGCATGAAACTGTAACGTTAAATAAAACGAGGCACACAATTCCGACAAATGTGACAACAAAGAACTTTTACCCTGAGGTTCATAAAAAATAAAGCGCTATTAAAAACGAAAAGGCTACTTACATTCTTGGTACTTGTATAAAAAAGAAAAACTGTCACCGTCGGGTCTTATTGGCCTGAAGACCTACAGGTTATTTGCCAAAAACACAAGATAGTCCACATTTGAAGGGGCCAGCGCCAATCTCTTTTTATTTACTATATTCCCAGCGGAGGAAAAGACGCGTTCAGAGCGCACTGAAGATCCGGGGATGGAATGATATTTCTTCGCCATCTGGGCGACGTGAGGGTATCTCCCAGAGCCCAAAGTTTTTTTTTTATAAAGTGATGTAAATGTTTTTATTGGTTTGCCATGGAATTTACCGTGTGGGTGGATTTTTTTACTCTCACTAAGCAGACACCGAGTATTTCTTTTGCCTTTGACATTCCAAAGCGCAAGTGCACGTTTTTTTCACATTCGAATATTAACTTTCACCTTCGAATTCCTTTTTAAAAAAACTATTCGAATATATATTCGAATTTCGAATATTCGTTGACAGCCCTACACTACACACACCCAACCCTCTCTTAATGACCATACAACCCCGATGGGTACATAGGTTACAATGGCACAACTTCCCTTGTGCAGGCTAACCCAAAAGACTTCAAGACTTCGAGACCCTTGCTGTCACTGAACAGTTGCCTACACAACGAAATTAGATAGCAAGGCCACAAAGGTGCAAGGTAAAAGTGTCAGAGTGTTGACACATGAGCACTGCTTTGCTGCCCAAATGAAATCTGTTGAACAGCCTGCCTTCCCAGTACAACACTTCCATAAGCACCATGCACACCATTATCACAGCCAAAGGCTTGTCAATAAGTGATGCGCACAGTTAGTGAAACGTGCGTGTACCCTTCAGTGTGTGCACCCTTCTCTGGCCCTGCATGTTATATGAGCCCTCCTGCTCTCCCGTTGCTCTGTCTGGTCACAAGCAGCAGACGCACGCAGTGGCCTGACCTCTTTACATCGGGGGGAAGTGCAATCCAACACCATGGGGACAGGCCAGGGCAGGCCAGGCCAGAGCACCAGACAGTGTGGGTCTCGTTGTTAGAGAAATGTTACAACCATCTTCGGTTACTGAAACAGGACGAGGCTTTCACCTTGGCTGTCGTTGGGTGTCTGCATCCAATGGGAGCTATTCTGTTACGGCTCTGCCGGTGGGGCCCATTGTGTCTCACTCAGCTCAGCTGGCTGCACCTGAGCAAGCTCTGCTGCTTTTGAAAGTGAGCCTGAATAGCAGCTGACGGTGAATTTGTCCCTAATCAGAACAGATTGCTTATTGCAGTTGTTTGGGTGGGGAGTAATGATGCCTGACAAGCAGTAGCACACTTGAGCCTGTCCACTTGAGTCAGAGCATTTGTCACATTCAGTCGAATGGGAGTGTAAAGCTGAAAAGGCTCGATTTGCTACATATCAAACATTGTTATCTTTAACGTACTCTGTGTGTGAGGGTGGGAAGGGTTTCTTTTCTTTTTTTTCTGTAGAGATGTTGTTTTTTTTGCTTGTTGTTTGATTGTTTATGAAAAAACTGGACATGTCCGTTCCTGTTCTGTGATATTTACACTGAAACTATGTCCTAATCAAACAAATTATCAAAAAAAAAAAAAGTGTCAACACAAAAGACTTTTTGTGGTTCTGATTATAAAAGGGACTGTCATTACACCAACTCCTCAGGGATACGAGGGGGATATGAATTGTGCCTGTCGCTTCTCAGCTTGTGTGAGCACAAATGGGCCTCAAGGGCTTCCATACTGACCTTGGACCCGTGGGAGCTCTTGGTCTTCTTAGGGTCGGAGAAGGCGGAGAGAGGGATGGTGGGAAGCATGGGGTAGTCAGGGCTGGGTCTGGACACGGCCTCGGCCCCCTCGGGAACCACCTGCATCTGTACACACACACACACACACACACACGCGCACACACAGGGACAATACACATCCAAAAGTCACACAGGAAGCTCAAGGACAATCCCATCACCTCATCTGCTCTAGTCTCCTAATTGTGTCCAACATGCCACATTTTGTCTTCCCACATAGAGAACTTCATGTTTAGGCTGTTATGACAAAGGCTAAAGGCTTAAAAAAAACATACAGACCAGGAGTTACGGAACTTTATATTCATAATAGACAAATTATTCATTACTGTGGATACAGTCATTACACCTTGACCTAAATTGTTGACCATAGTACCTCTAAGATTTGTCACACTGCATAATAATGGCTGTGGGGTTTATCTCAATGGTAAGTGCCATGTTAACCAATTAGAAAATTTCCACTGCCTGCATTAGACATATGTCTTAGACCGGCATCAACAAAGCTGCTATCTAGAGACCTGCAGTGGTGTGTCCATCCACCATCCACACGCACCAATGACAGTAAGCTGTTAGCTTGTTGGCTAGTGTATCTCCTTGAGATGTTGAGAGGAAGATCATTAACATGCATACTGTACAGCACTAGTGACCATTACACTAACCCATAGTCCAGCCCCCCCTCTACCCCTACCCCTGGTCCCTGCTACTTACCCCTCCAGCCTTGATGAGCTTGCGACGGAATTCACTGGTGGGGTTATTGAAGGTTAGCTTTTCGCAGCGGAGGTGATTGACAGGTGGGTTGCCCTCCAGGTTGAGGAAGAGGTCATAGTTGAAGCACACCTTCTTTGGCTCTTCCTGTAGGACATGTCATTAGACAAACAACTTGTCAATCACAGTGCACACATGATGGAATAGTACCACATACAACTTCACAAACTGTAATACAACCACAGACAACAGTGTGACATTACAGTAAAATGATCGTTTATCATAGCTGCCATCTACACTTACAAAATACATACAATATGAATGATTGCACAAGTGTTTCTCTGAGGTTTTAGCACCATCACTGAAGTGCTGACCTATGTCATGTGAGTAGAGGACACAGACCATACTGCTGACGTACATGTTTTTGTGTAGCACTTTGTGTTGTGCAGTTTGTGTTGTGTAGTGTGTGTGTGTGTTTGTGTTGGGCAGGGCATTGACCTTGTTCTTGAAGTAAACCTCGATGGGCATAAGGAAGCCTGCATAACCCGACTCTTCCACTTTGTAAGGTGGCTCCTTACACACTGCAGTCAAAACACACACACACACACACACACACACACACACACACAACAGTGATCTTCATGTTAACCACTGAACACACACCATCAGACTGGGAGCAATACCTCCTTTTACAGCCGAAATAACAATTCTATTTTAATGTGAACAGATACATCTCAACTGGTCTGTTTACAAAATGAGTTTCGTTTTGTTTCGAAACTGGTAACAATGCACATCTTAGACATCAGTTAAGAACATTACTGGCCTACTTTGTGGTATTCCGTACAAAGTGACTCATACCAACAAATGCCACAGCAATCATCGAAGCGGCGCCAAGCAGTGACTCACCTCGCTTGGGCTTGGGGAAGCTTTCGTGCAGCCGGAAGACGACCTTGTCCACAAAGTGCTGAATGTCTCCTGTCTCTGGGCCACGGACAAACACCATCCAGTCATGGGTGAAGCCCTCCGACGTCACCTTCTTGCGCAGTTGTGCCCTGTGGCCCAGCTCAAGCTTCACCTGGACCGTACACTGAAAACGGCAGAAAGCACATGGGTTACACACGCATAAATAAACACACACACACACCAAGATTCACCTGGATCCTGAACACAGGAGAAATCACATGGGTCTCACACACACACATTATTAGGACTGTAGACTAAGCAGAGGGGAAAAGGGTTATGGGCTGACTCACTCACACACAAACACACACACACACACACACACACACACACAAACGCCGTTAACCTTACTGACATTCCATGTCCAAAGAGAGTTTTAAAATGACAACCACGCTGCACTTTGCACCGGAATGATGCACTTGCCACTGTGCACATATCATCTGACCATCACGAGAGGGACAGGAAAGGGTCAATATGTTTTCGCAACATTGAGAGGTCTTCATCAAAGATCCAAGCTCAAGGGAACCTGACATCACAATGTAATGCACTACCTAATAGCTATGTTATATGTTAGCCTTGTTATGTGCTCATGATTGGTTGTTAGCATTTATATATGCAGTTATAGTACGAATCTGTTAGTCTTGATGTGCTCATCACGTCACCCGTACAGGAGTGAGCAGACTCTACACCCGTCTATGTCCTCAAACAGACATCTCACAGACTTAACTCCACTAGCAAACAGACTGGTTTCACCAGCAGCCAATTAAAAAAGCAGCATAGCCACGTAGTGCCCACCCCCAGCCCACTGGAGAATGAGTTGGCTAATGGCTGAGTGCTGGCTGGGGGAAGGGGGGGGGGGGGGGAATCACAGACAAGCCTCCCTCGCACACAGGCTCTGGCGGGCACGGCTGGCGCTGTGCCAACGGCAGTGCCACTCGCTCCCAGACAGAAGTCATCACACTGTGGCCACTAATGGCTGCCCGTCACCACACCATGCAGGCCCAGACGGACAGGTGGGGGCAGGGGAGCGCACTGCTGACCACAAGCAAAGCATGACCAGGTCTGTCTGAAATACTAGCACTGCTGAGATCCTAAATCTACACTAGATACACACCGAGATAACCACTGCTCCTCCGATGTGACGGCACCCCACTCACGTATTTAACAAAAGGCTGTCGCAATGACAAACAGACTGTGTATTTCAATCCACCCTCTACAGCCCACAACCTGTATCTACAGACAGTTTTTATCTCCTATGTAGACTGCATCTTTCTCATTTACTGGCCACATCTATCCCTTATTCAAACTTTTTATCTCCTACATGGATCCAGGCATCTCTCTTGTACACAGTCTGTATCTGTGCCCTATATAGACTGCTTTTATCTCCTTTTTAGACTGCATCTATCCCTTGGTGGACACCCAGAAAGGTCAATGTGAAAGGGCTACCTGAAAGTTTGTTTTCTCTTGAACACACTCCAATGCTGTTGATTTCTTTGTGTACAATCCAAAGTCGGAAGGGACAGAGACAAACGGCTGACGCACTCCCCACCTCTTTTTCACAGACAAGTCAATCACTAGCCTTCAGGGATAATTACAGAGGAGGAGCGGAGAGCACAAGAATAGCCGCCACTGCAAAGATCTCACAGACACAAACAGCCTTTAATGAGATGCATCTGGATCTGTCTGCAGATGTAGCATGGCTCTGGAAGCCCACATGGAAGATACATCAGATAAGCCGGTGACACAGGTACAATGGATAGCTAATCATACCATTACAGATGCATCGAATCCGTGACGCCATCTGTATGATATTCCAGCGGAACTGGCACAGTTTTCAAACATCAAGGGATTGGACAACATCCCTACCTTTTGAGTAACTACACAACTTAGGCAATTGGAAGAACGGGAATAACACTGTAATACCCTTCAAATGCTTCACACCCCCTAAAAGTCAACCAACTTAAGTCTTGGGAGTGAAAACTGCTCATTTCTTTCCGCCAAGACAAATCTGTGCCACCAGTCTACGAAAAACAGCTGTAAAACCACAGAACACAATCGTTCCGTATGAGTAAACTCGCCCTGTACGCCCTGACATGAAAGCGACAACGCAGCATCTTGCTTATCTTCATCTGCCGGCAGGCCTGTAGGGAGGACAAAGCTAACTCGCGAACAGAGGCCAAAGGAAGACATTCCATAGGACCGCTACCTCCGCGGGGCAAACACGTCGGAATGCAATGACCCTGCCAGCTACGTGTTCCTAAACTATTTCCTTTTTTCTACGATCAACACCTATATGTACAGTCCGACTACATGGGGATAAGATGACCAACAATTCTGAATGAACTAATATCTACTTACGTCAGGCGGCAAGACTACATTCACGGTGCAGTTTGTTTGCTTCTCACTGTGAAAAGTTTGCAAGCTAATTGTTACTCAGGCTCGCTAACTGTCCCAGACCTTCGTCTACAACATGCCCTGCCATCTAATGTACAAGTTCTTTATTTATTTCTTGCCCACACAATGTTTCAAAACAAGGCATTATAATGTCACATATCGCTAGTAACATATCCTTCAAGTATATAAAAGTGTCTAAAAACGTATTCTCAACTTTGCTGGCAACAGCTACTCGGACAAATGTAGCTGTGTTTGAACTGGGAGACATCTTTGAGAGAACACACAGCTAACGTTAGCTGTCGTTACCATAATGATCTTTGAGTTGACAAATGGGCGAAGCCAGCTATTCACATTAACTGAGAAAATCCACATCTTGACCTTTATGCATCGAGCAAAATACCACAAAATAGAAATGTGCATAGAGCGGTTAATTGCTTGCAAAGAGACGGGATTCCCGCTTCATGATTCCATTCCTAGCGCCTGCACACAACACCCCTCCCTCCTCCCAGACGCGCATAGCAAACCCCATCACCGGCGCCTTCGCAGCCCATCCATGCAGCCTGAACGGGCCATGCAACAGAAGAGTTAGCATGCTAGCCATGTTAGCTTGACAGAACTCTCTCATTTACTTTGTTTGCTGTCCACTAACCAAATAAAGCGTTGACAAATTGCGGCTGAGATGAATTCGAATGGTAACAGCGGAGCGCAAGGCATTTTTTTTCTTTAAAGGGTACAGCAAACATTGCTCGACAGATAGAGCTAGCTTGCTTTAGGCGTACCGGCTAGTAGATGGAAACAATCCTGCACACTCACCAGGAAAATACCGATATAGCTGGGGTAGCAACAAGGCTAACAAGGATGGCTTGAGATATGTGTTCGATTAGCCGTTTTCTCGTAGCAAGCTAGCTAACAACCAACTACTCATTCTACTCCTAGCTGTCCATTTCATGTACCATATCTTAAGTTCAGAAACGTTAAGAGCTTTGGAACAAATGGTGGCTTTACCTGGTTCTCCATTATTCTTGGGCCTTCTGTTGTTCTGTTTATTTACAGCAGCGATTTGTGAGGTTGTTCCCGACTCATTGTGTGTCAATTTCAGCCAAAAACCGGAAGCCAGACATCTACCCTCCCCTTCGAGACTCCTGGCATGCGACCAAAACAGAAAGCCTTTGTATCCAATCAAGTGGCTTAGAGGTTAAGCCTTTTGCATTCGAACCAACTGCTATGGTTAACAGGCGGGACTTCCCACGGGCTACAAGGCTACAATATGCTGATTGAATTAGAGATGTGTAGTTCACATCGTGTCCTCTCTTCAGAACGTTCTTTGATTGAACTTTGATAGCAGAGCGTGGTCTAGAACTGTCAGGCAAACAACACAACACATTTGAAATGAATCACTTGATTTTCTTTGTCAGCCGGTGGCATGTAATCTTGTAAGAAGCGTCTAGAAATCTAATTATTGAATAATCAAAGGGCTGTAATATCAATGTAATCCTGTTGTCACATCCATTATGTAGTGGAATTGCGGTATACCTTCATTGAGGGTCCTTATATTTCATTGTTTAAAGCACACTATAAGAATGATCAATGCCAGATATAGGAGGTGCACACATACACATAATTTACCCCCACAATACGTTCCTAGACGTTCCTATATCCTACAGATAGGCCTATGTACAGTATTTGTGTAAGAGTTGATTCTGGTGTTGTGTCCTTCATTGTTTTGTGATTGTCAGCCTATTGTACTGACTTTCTAGGCTAGTCCTAGGCCTACTATTTGGAACACACTATTTGGCTTTTATTAATTAGTTATTTAAGTTATTACACATGAAAATGTTATTACCAGACATTTTGAGCGATGCATAACTCAGACGTAAACCCTAGGTATGGAACATTGACAGAAAAGTGGCTTGTCAAATATGAGCCAGTTAATAATGTAGAACCACACTGTCTTGTTTCGCTGTACATGATAATAAAGAGTGCTCCGAGTGCATCTATGAAGTTGGCGCAGTTCGGATAGTATCGGGCGTAAAGTGGTCTGTGCTAAGCTCTACCGTTCCCCCTGCTGGCCATTTTGTTTATTTAAAAAACACATATATCCCAATAGTAGTCTTTTGTTTATGATTTGTGAAATTAAAAAACAAAAACAATTTTTTCTTGGCAATGCAACATGTACTTGCAAGGAAGGCACACCTACCCATCACTCCACACCATGCACAGTGGTGGCCTGGCAGTTAAGGTAACCAGAGGTCGCAGGTTTGAATCCACCAGCTGTTAGAAGTGCCACTGAGATGCCCTGAGCATGGTACTGTCCCCACACACCGCTCCCCAGGCAGTGTTATCATGGCTGCCCCCTGCTTACGTGTGTGATGGGTTAAATGCAGGTTGCAATGTTACTGGGTGCTGTGTAATCACAATGACAAATGGGAATCACTTTCACCTGCCCACCAGCCAATCACCAATCACCCCCCACTCACCACCACAGTCACACCACCTATCACCCCACACAACACAGCCACACCATCTACCTGTCACCCCACAATACCTTTACTGCACACTCACCATGCACCCTTGCCGGGTCTGTTTAAAAAGCACCTGAAAACACAACTCATACTGAGCCCCCCTCCCACTCTCTCCTTGAAGTGGCCTTGGGTACCTTTTAAGACAATATATACATCGTTGTTGTTGTTGTTGTTGTTGTTGTTGTTGTTGTTGTTGTTGTTTTTATTATTATTATTATTATTATTATTATTATTATTATTATTATTATTATTATTATTATTATTATTATTATTATTATTATTATTATTATTGTCTTCTATTATAGGTGCAGTTTATGATTTTAATCTCACAGACTTTGTTTAATTCAGTGACTGTTCAGTGACACAGTGCACACACACACGCACACAAACACACACACACACACACACACACACACACACACACACAAACATATAAACACATAAGCACACACATGCACACAAACACACACACACACACACACACACACACACACACACACACACACACACACACACACACACACACACACACACACACACACACACACACACACAGTGTCTGGACTCAAAGACCTCTAATGTTTCTGGCTCTGTCAGGAACAAAATTAGTTTCTTAACAGCCCCAGCCTATGAACACACTGCTTGGAAGGAAGTTGTCTAATTTTAATGGCTATTGAGGTCAAGAATCAACATCCTTTTCACTCTGAAACGCAAGACTGTACTGCATCTTAAAAAGTATCATGCAAAGATGCTATGCTGACTCAGTCATATCTGAAAAACCTGAATGTCTGTGAAAGAGTGTCTGCAGCTGTGTCCACAGACACGGGGCCAAATGCAGACCTTGGCTTTCTGACTGGCCCTCTTTGTCAGATGAAACCTTTCAGGGTCAGGTGGACCTTTCCACCAAACTCCTTTCAGAGCCTAATCATTATTTATAGCTGTTGAGAACCCAGCACTGTAAGTGCTTCAAGGAGACCATATACAGTAGGCTTGAATAGCTTTTAGTCTTCTTTTATTTGTCCACCACTTACTTGTCAACTGCACACATACCGGTATAGCACGTATTTTAGTCAAACATAAGATTGTAAAGGTGACAGAAATCTCTGGTTCTTTTTTGTGTGTTTTAAATATACCAAAAGGCTGCATACACTTCCTTGTCCATCCAGCCCTTTAGGTTACAGTGCTCAAGCTCTCCAGCAGAGGGAGTCTTATATAACAAGACTGGATGGAGTTTGTGACATTAGGGCGCCAGTCAGTCAAAACAAAAGGGAGAACTAGTTTGCTCACATTTAATTGAGATTCAGCATTTATATTCCACTTGGTAATTGCAGCTTTCACACATTCCACACAGTACTTTTCACGTCAAAAGTGTTACAGTATTGCATTAACATCTCATGGTATTCCGTAATAAACCAGCAAGCATTACCAGCGTTTTTCACGCTGATCCAGCTCACTGCATGCATCAGTTTAAGTAGAAAGCCACTATCTCAGAGCACATGGTATAAAGTCACTTTAAAAACATTTACTTACTATTTAATAAACAGGAAGTTATGTGTTCACTGTAAACATTATGTTTTCCACACAAAACAAATATGAAACATATTTAGAGATAAACAGTAAAAGGTTTCAGGTAGTTAGTTACATTGAAAATAAAAAGTATGCATCTATAGAAAACACTGCAAATGACTTTGTAAAAAACCTGAACATGTTTGCTGTGATCATCATGTTGCCATCTGTTGTGCCATAGCCACACAAAGACAGAGAGACAAACACACACACACACACACGCACGCACACACATGCACGCACGCACACACGCACGCACACAGCCATTGTTTATCTTGGCAACACTGAAGGTGACATACCACCTCCCACATGATGAATATCATTCATAACAACACTCATCTTTGCATAGATTTAGTGTACAACGAACAAGAAATTCAGCAGTGCTGCAACCCACTCTAACCAGTGTATTGCAAGTCATTTTTGGGGGAACGTAACAGTGCAACGTAATTGAGAACATCTCTGAGATGTGTTTAAAATGTAGCATGTTCACATTAGTATCGTCACAGCATTTTCAGTGTATAGTCGTCTGTCTCAGCAGCCCTTCCTGGTCTTTATTGTGCCCTTCAGGACAATGTAGGGCAGACCCAGCGCCCAGCTGTCTTTGGGCCAGTACTGCAGGTCTGGCAGCGAGTACGGGATCTCGAAGCTCGCATCCAAATAGGCAATTAGCGTGCTTCCGTGCGCAGTGGCCACTACAATCAGGATGTGCCTTTAAGGAAAGCAGATATCAGCTCGAAAACAAACCTCTTTGAATGGATTTCTCAATTTTGTGAGAGGTATCGAATGTTTTCTTTTGAAAGTGCAGCCAAACCTTAAAAAAAAAAAAGAAGAAAAAAAACATTTTACTGAAAAATGACCTGTGCTTACCAGATGCCATGCAAGTAGCAGAAGTTGAGCTTTTGCCAGAAGCTGCAGCCAAAGCGGTCACTGATCCAGCAGGAGATGGCGAGCACCCAGAGGCCGATGGAGACTTTGGCCAGACGCAGCACCCGCTGGTCAGTGCAACTGCACGAGAGGGAGGGAGAAAATACATGACCACGGGGGTCAGTTTAGGATCTCTGGATGAGGAAGAGGAGGACAAGGAGGAGGAGGAGGAGGAGGAGAAGAAGAATAAAGCTACAACAGGAAGTCAAAAGAGCTAAGTTGTAAGCAACTGGACTTCAAGCTCCAAAAGAAGCCCAGCTCCTTACAACGAAAGCTTTTTTGACTACCATGACCTGGATGAATGAGACATGCTACAACAGGAACTTGTTGTACTTGTCTGTAATGTGTACCCACCCCCTCATCTCCACGCACAGCGAGTAAAGGATGTGGAGGGCGAAGCAGTTGAGCACATAGGCATTGGCCGTGGGTTTCACGAACGATGACAGCGTAGTCACAACAGTCACAGCCAGGATCATCCGTGAGAAGGAGTTCCTATAAATGACATAAACAGGCTACATGTTTATCCTCTCTTCCTCTCGTGGTATCTTAATTCAACTTCAAGTTGCTTTATTAGTATAACTGTTGAAGTGCAGTGTTGCCAAAGCATAAAGAAAACAGTTGAACGTGTTTGCAGAATAATATTCGAGCATTGAAAAACATTGAGAGAGGCAGGAAAAGGGATGGGATACAGCATTTAAAGTTGTTTCACAGTTCATAACTACAACCAGACATCCCAACTTGCAGAAAGTCATTTTAGGGAGGTCAACAACGCACCCCCCTCCTGCATCTCCATATACACTGATGTTAGTGCTTACAAATTCTTTTTTAAAAGTTATTGTAATTACTATGTAATTTTAAAAATGGCTCGTTATAACATATATTTACCTATAGATTCAGACAAGCCAAGACAACGCTAGTCTCTAGTGTGTGTGTGTGTGTCTGTGAGTGTGCCTCTGACATTGTATACATATACATCACTGACTAATGGCTGCTTAAGCATGAATAAAACAGTAGTAGTAGTAGTAGTAGTGCTTGTCCTTATCAACCCCATAAAGTGCCAATTCACCAGCTCATAACCCCATGCGTGAGGTGTAAAGATATGCAAAGGAGTCAGGTAAATGTTAATTGTTAACAAGCACTCTCGCAGTCAGGTGGGAAATGATTTTAGGGAGCCGTGTGTATTTCCAGAGATAAGATCAGTTGTCTGATGTCCGCCCTGCCACGCCAGTGAATGACTGGGGCCATGGGGGCATAACCACATTAAAGTTTAACAGCAAAAATCTCCATGAGTGCTTTCAAATATTCATGTGTTGTGGTGAAGCCCAGTGGGGAAGGCCTCTGCCCTCGGACAGTTAAAGATGGGATGCGTAGGCTGCAACACCCCACTAGCTGGCTAGCCTTCTACCTGCACTGGGTTACTGTTTCAATTGTAATGTGACTGGTAACACGACCCCTTAATTGTTTCACTGGCCCTTTCTTCTGGCTGTGAAGACTTCATGAGGTGTAGAATAAAGACAGAAAGAAGAAGCAGAAGCAGCAGCAAAAGAAGACGAGAGAAACAGAAAGGAGGAGAGAGAGAAAATGAAAGACAGAAAGAAGAAACACAGTCATGAGAAATGAGTGGTCTTGTGGTCAGATGTGTGGCAGGCGCCTTTGGTTACCTGTCCTTGATGAAGGCAGGGAAGTGTTTGCGTGGGAACCAGAGTGAGTAGCCTGTAGCCAAGACCCACAGGATGGACAGCTCATCCAGCATCTGGCCCATGAAGCTCAACGTCATGTGGAAGTACATAGAGAAGAGACCTGCGGGGAGATGAATAGCAAACAAAACCACACACACACACACACACACAATTGGTAAATAATCTCAGCCATTATTAATTTCATTGTAACACAAAACAAGTCCATTTGCTCTGTTTGTTAAGTGAGTCAACCTGTGGTTTTTCCTGAAACTATACCATCCATTACCGAGCCCTTCCCAACCTTCTCCCAGCCCATCCCACCTTGTCAAAAAACCAGTTGGTGAACTTAGTGGTTCGTTCAAAGTTTCATGAGCAGGGCTTGACATTAACATCCCCCCAGCAGGGCCACAAACACCCCACTCCTAACCCCCACTGACACTGACACCCCACCCACCCACCACTGCCCAGATGTGTTATGGCCTATTGAGCCTCACCCACGAAGATCATCATGAGCCAGACCAGGTGCACGGCCAGGTTCCTCTCCTTGGCGTATGGATGCAGCAGGTACAGCATGATGGGGGAGACCACAAAGAAGATGAAGCTGCTCATCTGGGCATAGATGAAGAGACAGAGAGAGAAAGAGGGGGTGGGGGGCCGACAGAGAGAGAGAGAGAGAGAGAGAGACCGAGAGAGAGAGAGAGAGAGAGAGAGAGAGAGTTGTAGTATCACTTGACGTATTCTTTTGCCAGCCAAATTAGCCTGGAAAACATGGCATAGCCAATGTATGTAAAGGATTAACCAATACAATAGTATTTTGCATGTAAACTGATATGATCTCTCTGTCGCTGTTCCACTATAGCTTATGAAAACATAAATGTACTCCATTCAACTGGCAATTACACGCAGATGTACTTAAGTCGTGAAGCCTTACTGTGTTAAAATACTCCACCACAGTCTCAGAGTGTCGGTAGTTGTCCTCGCACCAGTCTACCTCTGAGCTCTCATAGGCGAACACACCTGCCATATCTTTAGGCTGTAAGTCCACTGGGAGGAAAAGGGAAACAGTGGCTGTGGATAAGAGAAAGAGAGGGAACGTTTAAGGCTACCACAGTGTTACATACACCTATACACCACTTAAAGAATAAAAATGACTGGTGTAAACAAACAAACAAACAAATAAACAAATAAATTCATATATTTGCATATTTGTTGTTACATAATCTTTCGTGATAAGCGGTTTTGATTTCTTGCATTATTGAGTCATCTCGTGATCAGCTTCGGGTTGTCATTTCGGCACTCATGTCAGGGAGATTTACAAGCACACATTTACATTTACAAGCACAATTTGTAATGAGTGCCTAGTAAAACCTTTCTTGTCGATCAGACACACTTGCGACTCACCTGGAAGCGGGTGAAATTTTAGTGGCAAAGGTACCCCAACGCGTGACAGGATTCAAGACAGCCTCACGGCTCGTGCTCAGGTGGGCGAACCTTGAATGAAACGCAGAAAGGTGCGGAGCCACCTACCGCTGCTGGCGGTTACCCTACATATGCGATGTTCGTCAGTGTGTAAACTAACTAAGGCTCAGGTAAAAATGTCCTCGGTCCAGTCGGTCGGGTCTAACCAATGACATCACACCCCAGTGTTGTCGGGTTAAGAGAACACAGGTGAAACTGATCGAACTGTCGCATTCTCTCTCTACTGTAGGGAACTCGTCAGAGCACAAAGTGTCTTTGAACAGGTCGCGCGACAGGTGACTCTTCTCTTTCGCGCATATAGATTCGCTGTGGCATCATCAAGACCTCAGACTACATCCACAACGGCACTATACTGAACGAACACACAGTGGTAGTTACTGCCTGTTTGAGAGCTGAATCAGTTGGTTTTCTCCAGTGAAAGGAACCTTGCCTGAGCTCACATGCCAATTTTAAATTTATTCCAGCCGGAAACACTAGAACACCATTTGTTACCCCAAAGTTCACCTCACTAATTATTTAAAGAGTTAAAAAGGACAGCCAGCTTTAATTTGTCAAATGGATGGCACTAAAGGTAATTCAGGCAGATTCCTGTCGAAAATCCTCTCCAGAATGTCATGAACTTTTGAAACAAGTCCAAAAAGGTCCAAAAGTCTTCCACATGGTATGTAGAATATTCTTTTATGACAGTAAGATCATATACCTATCTTCCTCTGTCTCTGTCACACACACACACACACACAAACACACACACACACACACGCACACGCACACCTCATTAATGGGTATCCTCCAGACTTCCACCTGCTGTCTCCTCTGGCTATACAAGTCTGACAGGTTCGTTTGCTTTCACAGAGTGCAAAACTTCGGAGGAAAGCCTTCAGATATCAGAGAGCATGTGTGAAGCACACAGATTAGTGTTGAAAATGTGAGGTAAAATAAATGGGAAGCCAATGCTTGATTTTCATCTGCTTTGCCCCTACTGTTGGCGTGGTGGCGAAATGGTAGGTATCGCTCCAACAAATGTCAGGACTATTACCATGGATGACCACAAGCAATATTCAAATATTCAAGACCATATAACACACACACACACACACACACACACACACACACACACACACACACACACACATTTTGACAGTCTCATTTGCAGAAAATTCTTTTTTTCTGCATGTGGTTTATTATGTTCTTTAGGGCTTTTCAGATGAGGGGAGTACCATCACATCACTCTGACTTGGCCTCACAGTGAGAATTAAGGAGAGACAGTCACTACCCTCACAATCTTAATACAAGTAATGGTAATGCAAGTTAGGTAAAAAATGTCTGCTGGTTGTTTTACAATCACACAATACAAAAGACAGGGTAGAGACACTTTTACGAAAACAGGGAAGTTCAGATAAAGGAAGACTTAAGTGGTTAAACAGTGAGTCAGAAACGTGTTAGCTGTCACATTCATGTTGGTCTGATAAAAACTTAGGAATACGTCTTGCTCTGTAACTGAAAGAGCAGATTTAGACCCTTCATGACTTTTTCCTCATAATGCCAATGCTTGTATAATCAGAAAAAGGTTTTAAAAATCAATATTCCAACACTGCCCCCTTGTGGTAAGTAGTCTCTAGTCAGTGACAGACCTCCATGAAATACTGAGTGAAAAAAAAAGGTTCCTCCACTTGTTTCTGAACAAGTTCTTCACTCCACTATGTAAACTCTGAATGTGGTTTTTGTCAAGAAAATGGCAATTTTTTGTTCAGGTTCGTGATCCATGGGATACTGACAAGTCCCTCGCTCCGGGTAGGAGGGATGCAGAGTGGCACCTCTTCTGCAGACTGTAAAGTGCTGTTGGGTGGGGGCGCAGGAACACTGAGAGATGGCCTTTAGATTTTCTCCACATAGTTTCCGGGGAAGAGGCCCTGTTTGCCACGGAATCGGCCCGTCCACCACCCCGATGGATCTGGAAGGAGGTGAGACAGGGCTAAAAAACCATCAAATGCCAAAAGCCTTTGCACCAAAAGCAGCTATACGAGGAGCTTGCATTTAACATAACATGTATGTCTGTGTGTGTGTTTGTGTGTGTGTGTGTGTGTGTATACATACAGTATGTGTGTTATATGTATGTATACCTATATGCAATCACAAAGCAGCTCCAAAATCACCACATTTGGTTATACATGTTGTGATTTAAAATACATTTTTTGCCGTACTTTGCTCTACTTGTGTCTGACGTTCACCATATGGTGCAAGACTATGCTTTTTCTTGCATCACAGAGGAAATAAGACAGGAAGCTAAGACAATGGGATCTTTACTATGCCAACTTTGATGTGCTGCAGACCTTAGACTTTATACAAAATATGTTCCATAGAGTAAATTACACTGTATCACAAAACTGCATCACAGTACTGTGATTGCTGTATCATAAAATGTACAGACTGCCAATAATATATCTTGACCCAAAAATCATAATAGTAGCCTATTGTATTGTGAGATTCTATGGAAATTCCTTCTAATAGTTTATTGTTGTATTTATGTACAGATCAGTGTAGTATACTGTATGTGTTTATGTATTTACATTGTACATTTATTTACTCATTTACCTATTTATCTATTTACTTAGTTATTCATGGTTTTATGTAAAGATCTTTGACATACATATATTTACATACTTATACTTTGTGTTTGTAACGTTACTTATTGACATATTTGTTTATTTATGCATAAATCTAAGCGACATGTATTCTCACGGGCTGACCTTCGTTGACGAGTTCGAAGATGTCGCCGGCGTTGAAGCTGATCTCGTCGGTGTCCTGGCCCGTATACTGGTAGAGCGCTCGGCACCGCGGCCCAGGGGGAGGAGCCTGAGCCTTGGGGCGACTGGCGGGCGCTGGGGGGGCACGCTGCTGGCTGATGCTCTTCTTCCTCTGCATGCTTCAGGACAAACACACACACACACACACATACACACAAACACACACACACACACATACACACAAACACACACACACACACACACACACACACACACACACACACAAACACACACACACACACACACACACACACACACACACACACACACACACAGAAATGTATGACCTACTGAGTACCAGCCACATAAACACACTCCCATATAATTTACCTGCCCTACACACACACACACATACACCATACCCAACTCTAACCCAAATACATCATACCCAAATCAAATCTAAGCACGAAGGTGAGAAGCACATATTAAAACAATAAACTTGAGAAGAGTTACTGTTATCCAATCCCAGTGGATGTATTTAGTTTGGTGCTGTGAAACTTTTCCAATACCCAGTATTGGTAGTAGTAGTATTTAGTCACAGTGGAACATCTACAGTACCAAGTACCAAGTCACAGTATAATCACAGAAGACGGTCTTAATAATAATAAACTTTACTTGTATAGCACAGTTCATACATGCAAGATGCAACTCAAAGTGCTTTACAGTTTAGCAGGGTTGTTACAAGACAACATTTCTTGCGGTTCAGTGGTGTCGGAGCAGATAAATACTGTTAACTGTGACATTGTAGACATGAATTAGAGAAGGACAAAAAGAAGACAAACATGAAGAATAAAATGACGATAATTATGACAAACAAAAAGAAGAGAAAGATGAAGAGGAGCGAAGAGAAAGAGGGCAAGAAGGAACAGGAGTGGAAGATAAACCCATCCTGTGCTTGCGCTCTTACCCTGACACCCCTTGGTCGGGCACGTTAAGGAAGTCCAGGTTGCTCTGCTGGTGCTGTGGCTGGGGCTGGACAGGCCCCCGCCGGCCCCTCTGGGAACTTATCTTGGGGAGGGCACTGGTGGGGGGGCGCTGCTGCTGCTGCTGGTGCTGCTGTTTGTGGGGGGTGGAGTAGGTCTGCTCCCGGGGGGTGGGGGGCAGGTTGCCGCGGGAGAACTGGGCAGCACCATTCGGATGGCCTGTGGAAGAGGCGAGGGAGGCAGAGGAAGCATAGCAGCCCGTGCTGGATTAGCACACAGTAACCAGAGATGGGACATGTGAAAGTCAATGTATATAACATGCAGTGTAATGGCGCACACCTCCGACCGCTATTATGGGTGGGTGCACGATCCAAAAAAAAGCATCAAAAGAATCAAGCAGAAATCAGAAAATATCTGCACACTATGTAGCTCCCATTCTATTTTTTTTTTAATTACTTATTTAAATTACAATTTTTTATTTTTAATACAGAATGGGAGCTACTTGGTATACGGATCTTTTCTGATTTCTACCTGATTCTTACACTTTGCTTTGGAACCAGCTCGGTGTTTGTCCCTGCCATTTACTAAACCAGTTAAGTCTAATTATCACAACTCTTCAGCCAAGAAGAGGAGCTCACTCATGAAATTTAAATGTACAGGTAGAGCCAATGCACGGTAGGGCTTTCCGTTCCTCGAGCTGGGGTTTCACACAAGATATAGAGCCAGGGGCGCCGCTAAGGGGGAGGGGACCAGGAAGATTCAGGTGACCCAGAGTTTCGCAGGCACCCACAGAGAACTATAATATGGTTGGGGTGGGGCCCAAAAACGATTTATAACGGCCTCACTGTATAGAGCATCACCAGTTTGTTAAGACGGATTAAAATGACACATCCTGTTATTTTTAACTTGCTGTTAATGTGCATATGTCATACACTGCATGAACACAAGCATGCAGACACACACACACACCCACACACACACATGCATGTACCCACACACACACACCCACCAACCCACACACACCCACACACACCCACACACACGCATGTGTTAAAAAAATGGAAGTCGAAAGCTCAGTGAGTGTGATGCATTACATTACATTACACTTAGCTGACGCTCTTATCCAGAGCAACTTACAGATATTTACAGGGTTTCAGTTACAGTCCCTGGAGCAATGTGGGGTTAGATGCCTTGGTCAAGGGCATCTCAACCATGGGTAGGGCGGGATTCGAACCAGCAACCTTCCGATTGCAAGTCCAACTCCCTAACCACTAGGCCACAGCTGCCACAGCTGATGCAGCATCCTAAGTGTGTTTACCTCTGCTCCGTTGCTGTCTCTGGCCATGGCTTTGTGGAAAACCTTTCTTGGTGGGCTCTGAGAATGGCAGATGGAAAAAAACTTGCTGTTATATTATAATGACCTTATTATAATGATATGGCAAACACTCAAAGCTTATATGTAAATGTTACCTGAATGTGTTACCTGAATACCTTGAATTTAGACTCTACATGTAACTAATTTAGGCCAGGACTACATGTACATTTGTACACAGAATGTGCATATTAAATAAACACATTGTAATATGTGTTAACCACTTGTTTAAAAACTACAAAGGGTGCACCAAGAACAGCCTAAACTTCCTTTTACAGGCAAAAGAAAACTCCTGTAGAGAGTGGCCAGCTACAATGGTTAACAAGGCCTAACTGTTTTTGCTGCATGACGTGTTTGCTGAAGTGTACCCTGTGGTGCTGTACTGTCTCACTCACTCGATGTCTTGGGTAGTCCGTCCCCAATGGTGATCGTGAGCGTCTTGCCTCCGGGTTTTACTTGTGCTAAGTCCCCCTGGCCACGCTGGAAAACAATGGTGCGTGTGCCTCCTCCCCCCCAGCCCTCCTTCTTTACCTTAAAGTCTAGCCTGATGGGTCGACAGACAGATAACCAGAGAGACAAGGCCAAGAGGGGTTAAAACAGGCTAAATACTGTACATGCAAAGACAAAGCACATAAGCCACATAACCACACACCTCTCGAGCAGATTAATTTTAGACCTGGAGCGGAAACAGGTCTCGTATAGTCGCCAACACTTATCTCTTTATATGTTTGGAAATGCTGCAACCAACTTGACTCCAGCTTTGACTGGTAATGTGGCATATGTGAGACACAGACTGCATACATGATCATAAGCAGTGGATAGATAGCATGGCAGCAGTGCTAGTGTTGCCCCAGTCCCAGGCTTGTGTGTATGTGATTAAACTCTTTAGACAACAAAGCATTATGCTGAGACCTGTCGTTGAAGGAAAGGGAGAGCTTGCTCTTGGTGGTCTCCTCATAGCGTTTGCACAACAGACTCAGGAACTCAGTCTTGAAGTTGGACTCCAGCAGGCTGTCGTATTGTGACTCATGAATGATGAAGAAGTCATCCTGCCTCGTGCTGAGAGAGGAAGAGAGAGAGAAAGAGAGAGAGAGAGAGAGAGAGAGAGAGAAATGGGGAGGAAGTACGAAGGAGAAGTGAGAGGAGCATACTGGAGATGTGAATAGGAAGAGAGAAAGTAGGCAAAAGTTTAGGGCAGCTAACAGCTAAGTTAACTTAGTTGGATGGACCAGTGAAATGGTGGTGTATTACATTACACCTAGCTGACACTCTTATCCAGTGCGATTTACAGGGTTCAGGGTACAGGGCACAGTTCCTGGAGCAATGAAGGGTTAGATGCCTTGCTCAGGTGCACCTCAGCCATGGATGTGGGTGCAGGAGAGCACTAGTTATTACTAGTTAACTAGTTATTTACTCCCACACCCTACTGGTATGGGATTCGAACCTGCAACCCTCTGATTACAAGACCAACTCCTTAACCATTAGGCCCCAAAACCACCACTTCCCTGACTGACTCCCGAACTTAAATCTTAAAAAAGCTGTAATGACCAGACTGGACTACCACATTGCCTACCCTGAAATGACCTGGATGATCAGTAGTGTAATAGGCTTAGTTTACCTCAGTAAAATGGCCCTCATAATCAGAGGTTAATTGGTTAATATAGGCTAATCTATAAAATTCTAGGCTAATCTGTATATTTTATCTGAGTGAAACGGTATACAGGCTAATCTTTGTAGTTTACCTGAGTGAGACGGTATTAAGTCTAATCTTTGTAGTTTACCTGAGTGAGACGGTATTAAGGCTAATCTTTGTAGCTTACCTGAGTGAGGCGATATACAGGCTAATCTTTGTAGCTTACCTGGGTGAGACGGTATACAGGCTAATCTTTGTAGCTTACCTGAGTGAGACGGTATACAGGCTAATGTTTGTACCTGAGTGACCTTACCTGAGTGAGACGGTATACAGGCTAATGTTTGTACCTGAGTGACCTTACCTGAGTGAGATGGCCCTGATGCTATTCAGTTCCAGCTTGCGTTTGAGGACCTCCTTGATCTGACCCTTCTCTGGCCCCTTCTTCACTTTCTCTCGACCAATGAGGTAGATCCCCTTGGGTGTCAGGATCAGGTCCCGCTTGATCGACTGGGGTGCGGACACACATAAAAAGGGGGATTACACTCAGAGGAAGTTTAGAGAAAACACAAGATACTTGTGCACCTAGGAAGAGTACCTTTGGGAGAAGAGATTTAACATACTACTGTTTGGGAGAACACTTAGCACTTTAGATTTATTGTTATTATTCTATAATTTCCTTAGTCCCATGTCAATCATCTTATTGTTGGGTTTGTTTGCTACGTCACAGGGTCTAGTTGGTTTACCTGTTAACTGGTCGAGCAATAGACTATGTCAGGCCTCAAGTTAGTGGTAACTATTTTTGAGCAACCATCAGCTTTCCTCCAGCTGCCAGTCCTTTGCTCCCTGTGTATCACTCATCGACTGTGTGACCTCCTTGGTATTCTCACCCTCCTGCACAAGCTGAATATCTTTTTAATGGCCTCCTGCATTTACTTGCTGCTTCCTACTCTCCTTCTGCCAAGCACTTTAGCACTTGGTTGTGATGCCACGTGTAACGATCTTGTGTCAAGCTCACCTTACAGCCAGACAGTATGTGTCTCAGCGTAGCCACCCCTACACAAAGCAGGCATGATGGATCACTGTCTGTCCGTGCCCTCAGGTTATCTGGCGATGGCAATACATCGTATGTTGCTCCTATCAGAAACTTCAGCCGACTTGACTCCGTATTCCACAATTTTCTCCAAGTAATATGCTTCTTCTTTGGAATACTTTGCTTCTGCCAGACAACCCTAAACAACTTCGAGAAAAATCTAATTACACCCAGAGCATTCTTATACACTCAGTATGGAACCCCATTAGGTCCTGGCGATGAGGCCTTAGCTTTCCTTACTACGGCCTCTACTTCTTTACACCTTGGTGGCACAACATCCATCTCAACGTCTATCTCCCCTATTGGTGGCATGTCGGGTGGAAACCTATTAATCTCTCCCTCCCTGAATCTGAATGAGTCTTCTTCAAATGCTCTTCTACTTCCTCTTTTAAAGTTACCAGATTGTTGCCCTTTTCACAAATCTAAAAGGATCCTTATAAAATGCACACTGCTTCTCTTTTCTCTTCCTTTTGAGACCTTCCGCTCTCGTAAGGATTGCTAAATGGCACCACAACTCTTCCTGTAGAACATCTATACCGTCTCTCTATTCAGCTGTAGCCTTTCTCCACTATTTTCTTAACTGCCTTCTTCTCTTCACTTATTCGACAATTTCTTTCTGTCGTCTCGACTGACACAGTTGTCTTCTCTCACCTTTCTTTCCACTGCTACTTCCAAATCTTTCTAAACCATAACTATAAATCACTTCTAACCGTTCCAACTTTTCTTTAGCAGTTCCTTTAATTCCTTCTAGCAACATTACTAAGTCCCTGTCTACTGACTCCCAAGCATTTTTATCCTTTGTCAATTTACACTAGCGTTCTGTTTCCAGGCTTTCTACCAATCTGGCTGGCTAGGCTCTATTTCTCCATCATCTCCTCATCATGTCTGATGAAGGGCGCATGCCCGAAATGTCATTTATGATTAAAAATGTTTTGTGGAAACACACTGGTGTCATGGAGTTTGTTTTTGGTTTTTGACTTTTGCTTTTGGGTCCAGCACCCAGAAGACTTGAAGGATGTACATGCTTTAGGCCTTTACAGTCCATCATCTCCTCTAACACCATCACTCTCTTCCATGACTGGGTTTAAAATGGAATAAAAAGCTGTAGTGAAAAAGTATGTAGGAAGAGCGCTTAAATAGATTTAGATGTTAAACTGACTCTAAAAAAGACAAACTAGGCTTGTAGCATTTCTGCATTAATGTTTGCCTAATGCGACCTCTAGCCCATATGAGGTAGATACCATACCCCACTAAGCAACAGTGAAACCTGTATATGCCCAGACTCCTACTCTACCTTGAAGCGTCGATCAAACTTGTTGACAGAGTCTGCGAAATCAACGCGCTCTCTCTTGGCCAAGAACTGCCGCAGTTCGGGCCGCTCCTCCATGCCCAAGTAGTCTCCCACGAAGTTACGATTGATGCTATTCCTACGCCGCTCCTTGGAGTTGTACAGGATATCTGAGGCTGCCGATGTGAACCAGAGAGAAAGAGAGAGGAAAAAGAGAGAAGGAGGATAACAAGTTGGATCACTGTATTTGTAGAGGACATGAGCACAGAAGAGGCAAGGGTACTTCATTTAGTTAGAACATCTCATAAATTAAGACACACATGGAAATTGATATTTTTGACCTGGTCTTAAAATAGCCACATTTGAGGCGCATCTGATAGCGAGAGTGAAAAAATGAGAAGTGTTATCATGAGTAATGTTTGCTTCTTTTACTTGCCCACACACATGCCAGCTGTGAACTTGCCAGGCAAACACAAAAAAGCACATTAAACACCATCACACACAAACCTGCAGTAATGTATCAGCCCAACATACACCCTATTACACACAGACAGACCAACAAAAGAGCATGCAAACTTACACACAGGACACCCTTAAACACACACACACACACACACACACACACACACACACACACACACACACACACACACAAACACTGTTAACACTCTGTCTTAAACTATATCTCTCTCTCTTTCTCTTACACACACACACACACACACACACACACACACACACACACACACACACACACACACACACACACACACACACAGTCACAGACACATAATCTCCTACCTTCCTCTCGCATTTGCTCGTACTTCCTCCTGGCGATGTATCTCCTCCAGGCCTTCTGGATGGTGCGGGCGAACGAGTCAAACTTCCTCTCTCGCATCTCCTCCAGCAGAAACAGCTAGAGGGAGGCCACAGAGAGTGTCACCATCGTGAGAGGACACCACAGCCACCACCATACAGATTCCCTCTGAGGGCTCATTTCCACCAAACACTGCGTGTACAGCGCATGCCCGTTTTCTATCCGTATTCGTTTAGAATGCACAGATTAGACCATTTCCATGGCACGCGTGATCTGAGCGTATGCTGTCCCTATACAAACCTGTTGTACACAGATACGTGCTGTACACGCTCAAGTCGGTGGAGATGAGGCCTGAGAGGACACCACTCATTATGTTAAACTGCCTTTTGTAAGGAGCGGGAGCCCTTCTTTACTCACAGTGGTCAATATCTCACTCTATTGTATAGCTATAAATGCTGTAGCAGAGGGAGCTCAGCTCCGGCTGGCTGTATTGCCGAGGTGAGGAGGCAGAGCTGAACTCTGGAGGGCTCTGGCCCAAGTTAAACTCTGCGTCTGAGAGGACACCTTTCATTATGCACAGAGGCCCACACACGACACATTTGTGGCTTGGGGTTCAATATCATTAAAATATCCATTGTTTTGCTCAACAAAAAGTGGGGAAAGAGATGTTTTTCGTACATTCTGACTGAGGACAAGCACAGCAAACAGGGTCTAAAAAACAATGTATTACGTAATGTGGTTGTTCTGACTAACTTATGTTTACATGTAATATCAAGTCCATCTGCAATTAACTTGACACTACACGTTAACATAACTCAGTTAAAGCAACTAGACAACTCAACTTCACTTGAGTTACGTATAATTTTATACAGTGTACGCTCATTAATTTCTCCAACACTTTCATCGAAAGACACTGACAGTAGAGATAATCACATATGTGTGCCTATGTTATCTGAGTACAAACAGAGCACGTGATTTATTTAACAGTGTTTTCCTAGAACATTTCCCAGGATGTTAGGTGCCAGGAGAAGGGAAGGAATGTGTGCCTCTACATTGTAAAACAAGCACAATCAGAGATGGCAAAATGGCCCCACATATGGGCGGACAGACACACAGACAGACAGACACACAGATGGACAGGGTCATTGCAATACCTGGTCAATCCCTCTGGGGACCAGGTAAAAATACTAGAGTACTTAACCTGGTCGAGTTATCTTGTTACACTGACAGAGTTCAATTATGTCAGTGGGTAATGTCATGTTTCTTACACTTAACCTTAAGACTATTTACACAGTTGAACTCTGCCAAAGCAACAACAGGACTTGACTGGGTTTAGTCCTTTTGTGCTAAATTATTTTACAGAGAAGCTTATGAAAAGGTCTGGCTCTCTGGCAGTGATCCATTAGCTCTTGACCTAATCTCAGGTGTGGGCTGGTTCCAGTGGTGAGTGCTGTGTGGTTCTGACCCGTACCGATTCGGGATTCTTGACGAAGACTTTGGTGCGACCCATCTGGTACTGGTCGTTGTCCATGTTGACGGAGCGCAGCAGGTGCAGCACCCCATCCTGCTCACGGCCTCGCCAGCACGGCCACGTCTCCGCCGTCAGGATGGCATACCTGCCGGCACACATACACACATATACACGTGGCATTACACATATGAATGACACAGGCAGCAGACACACAAACACCTGGCATTACACACACACACACACACACACACACACACATACATATATACACGTGGCATTACACATATGAATCACACAGGCAGCAGACACACAAACACCTGGCATTACACACACACACACACACACACACACACACACACATACACACACACACACACACACACACACACACACACACACACACGTGGCATTACACATATGAATCACACAGGCAGCAGACACACAAACACCTGGCATTACACACACACACACACACACACACACACACACACACACACACACACACGTGGCATTACACATATGAACCACACAGGCACCAGGCACACAAACACCTGGTATTACACACACACACACACACATACACACACACACACACACACACACACACACACACACACACACACACACACACACACACGTGGCATTACACATATGAATCACACAGGCACCAGACACACAAACACCTGGCATTACACACATACACACACACACACACACACACACACACATACACGTGGCATTACACATATGAACCACACAGGCATCAGGCACACAAACACCTGGTATTACACACACACACACACACATACACACACACAGCATCACTCTCACACAGACACAAACACACACAGCATCACACCATCATGCACACCACAACCACACCCCCTTACACACACACACACAAACACACACACACACACACACACACACACACACACACACACACACACACACACACACACAGCATCAGACACACACACACACACACACACACACACACACACACACAGCATCAGACACACCCCACACATTCTGGCAATTCCTCCCCCAAAGGCACACTTGACTGAGAGGAAGACAAGACTAATGAGCAGACTGCAGCTGGTGACCTACAGACAGCTGTTGACATAGCAGACCATGCATGACATCCGTGCTGCTTTAGATGCCAGTTTGAGAATATAACATTAAAATGTGTAATATCAAAATCCCCACACAGCTCCTGTGTGTGTGGGTGCATGTCTGAGTCATCGGTCTGCTGGTTTATGATTTGGTAAATGGAGAAACAGGGGAATTGCTCATGCCAGTGCAGTGCCTAGAGAACTTCCTCCCACTTTTAAACATCAACCTCAAAGACATTTAAAGTCACTGCCCTTGTATTCAAGGAACAAACATGCCGTACTTTGAGACATGAAACAAGATTCATCACTGTTACAATACTGAGATTTTTTTTGATGAATACTAGCAGACTTTACTAAACACTCACAATCAGACAAACAAAAGAGTTGATTTAATAATAAAAAAAAGTGTCCAACGGGCTGTTCTGTTTTGTTTTGTTTATTAATCAGTTACAAGTTTGGTACAGCTCTCTCTCTCAAAAAAAAAAAAGAAATTATTTTCTTATTTTGTTGCTGTGCAGCACTCACCTCTGCAGGAACTTGTTGAAGACCCTGCGGTAAGCGAACCCTGCTCGTCTCACCCTGATGTTCTCCCTTAAGCCCAGATACTCCACCTGGTGCTTCGCCCTGTAGATGAAGGCCTGATCAGTCACACGCTGCACACATTGCCCCAGCACACACACACCATGCGGTTCTGGTGCCAGATGTTACTTGGGCCACCTCAACAGAACTGGTAACCCTCTACAGGGTCAAGTGCTGTCTATGATCCATTCTTTACTTCAGAACTTAACAGTTCACCAAAGACTGACTTACAAGACTGTATGGATTTATAGCAACTGGAAAGTGGCAGTAGTAGTTTACACCATTACACTATATGCAACCCTTACAGTTTAATTATTTCTGATGTTGGCACCCCCAAAGGTTTTGCATTACAGCTATTTTGCATTACAGCTAGGTGTTTTTTTACATGGAAAGACATAGAAGAAAAGTGGAGGAGGTAATGAAAGAAAGAAAGCGGTAAAGAAAAGGGTGGAGATAAGAGAGAATAAAAGAGATAAAAGAGAATGAGAGATAGACTGAGAGATGGAGAAAGAGGGACATTGGCTACCAACCTTTTGTTATTGTATTATTGGCAACACCATATCTGAAGAGTCACGCTAATAAAGCACCCTTTGAATTTGACATAGAAAGTGTGTGTGTGTGTGTGTGAGAGAGAGAGAGAGAGAGAGGGAGAGAGAGAGAGAGAGAGAGAGAGAGAGAGAGAAAGTGACATAGAGAATAGAGAAAGGAAGTGGAGGATACTCACCAGCAGGACAGTGAAAGAGGTTTAAAGAGAGAGAAAGACAGAGACAGAGAGGTGAGTGAGAGTGGGTGACCCACCGGCTCTCCTCCCAGTCTTTGGGCCTCTTGGTCTCGTTGGGTTTGATGCAGCGGATGTAATGGGGGGTGCACTTCATCAGCGTGTTTACCAGGTCATTGGCCTGTTTCTGTGGGACCCCACACACAATACACACACAGCAAACACAGCAGCTTCAGCATGGTCCCACAGACAACCAACACAGGATACCTTACAGGTGGTTCCACAAACACACAGCACAGGAGACAGCATCTTAAACATGGTTCCACAAACACAGAACACAGGTCACAGCATCTTAAACATCATTCCAAATACACAGAACACAGGAGACAGCATCTTAAACATCATTCCAAATACACACAACACAGATGACAGCATATTAAACATCATTCCAAATACACAGAACACAGATCACAGCATCTTAAACATTATTCAAATACACAGAACACAGGAGACAGCATCTTAAACATCATTGCAAATACACACAACACAGGTGACAGCAGCTGGTGCCACTTGTACTACGCATGACCTTCAGTGACCTCATGGACAGCTGATCCTCAGCTGACTGATGCAGATCAGTGCAGTTTTAAGAGCAGAGTGTAGCTAAACTGCACACACTGTGCATTTAATCCCAAACCTGTTCAGGGTGGTTAAGTTACTGAAAACAAAACCTAGGTTGTTGCTCACTCAGAACTTCACTTGGTTTGTGACATTTATATGTAAATAACAAAAAAAAAACTCAGAGTGTGCATTCGAACTGCAGAAGATCTAAAACTGTAGATTAAACTGTAATCCTGGTCAGTCAAACAGGAAATAGAATGATAATTGCTACATGACATCTTCTCCGCTCAAACTACACGACTTGGATTTGAATGCTACACTGTCCACCTTGCCTAAAGTAAAGTTAGGGGTTGGGTTGCACTTTATTTTACAGTCCCTGTTGCAGTGTATCTACATAAAAATGTACAGTATAACAAAGTGTTTAACAACATGTTACTTATATACTCATATACTGTACCTTAGCTTTGGGGTAAGGGTTAGGATAAGGGTTAGTGTTAGGCAAGTACAGTGTATGTACATAATGTTACATGTAGATGGACACACAGTAACACACACAGTCTTTCTTGCTTAAAGCTCAGTGAAGTTCTGTTCTTTTGATACCTTAATCTTAGAGCTGGCAGTTGTGGGACGGCTCTTTTTGTCCGTGTTGAGGTTTTCTGGGAAGAGGCCACAGATAAAGTGTCTGCAGGAAACAAGGCATATCAGGTGAGCTTGAACTCTTTCGCAAAGTTGAGAATGCTTAATGGAGACACATGATCCTGTGGGCCTTTAGTAATAGTATTGACAGATTATTTAAATAAGTCAAAATATTTAATAGCAAAGCAAAGCACATTTTAATTCAGTTGATGTAAGCGATCGTACTTTAATAGCCGTAATGGCGAGATGAACGTCTGTGAGAGGATCTAGTGTCAGTGATAGTGTGTCGGTGTAGTGACAGTGTCTGATGTCAGTGAGAGCTACATTAGTCTAAACTCTCTCAGGAAGGAGACTCACTGTGTGCTGCTCTGCATCAGCTCTATTAGGTCGGGAAAGAGCACGTCACGGTTTCTCTCACAGAAGCCATTTATATCATACGACACCTGAGGAGAGAAGACAACAGCATGCATCACATTGTTGAAATGCACATTTACATTTCTGATAAAAGGGCCAATAAAAGGTTCCAATAACATAGCTGCCACTCTCAGATAATATTGCTTGCTTTAGAGCTTTATAGACAGAATTATATGTCTTTACATAGGTGTAATCTGTACACAGTACACATCTGTAATCAGTATGTATATGAATTTGCTGTGATAAAAAATATTTTAATCCATGAGTGTAATTGTCAAAATAACATAAATACACAAGATAAAAATAAATAAATACACAAGATCATGCGAATTCTAGTGGTACATGTCCAGATTAGCATTGCAGCTGAAGTACACTACAGTGGAACTGCACAACTATGCTGCCAGAGTGGACTGCCCACCTTGCCGGCATAGTGATGGATGACAAAACCAGAGTTCCAGTTGTTGAAGTGGTCATGTGTTCCCACGGCAGCAGACAGCTTCTGCAGCAGATTTCCGTCAGCCCCCTCCCCTTTTGCGTGCATGGTGGCACATACGTCATCTAGAACACTCATGATCCCCGGTGGGTTCTAGAACACAGACATCAGCAAGAAGGCCTAGTGGTTAGAGAGTTGGTCTTGAGATCAGAGGGTCGCAGGTTCGAATGCCGTTCCAGTAGGAAGAATGGGGTAGGGGAGTAAACAACCAGTGCTTGCCTGCACCCTAATCCCTGGTTGAAGTGCCCTTGAGCAAGGCATCTGACCGCACATTGCTCCAGCGACTGTAACTGAAACTCTGTATCTAAATATCTGTAAGTCGTTCTGGGTTAGAGCAACATCTAAGCATAATGTAATGTATATTTAAGAAGATGCAGACATTAGTGGAGGCGTTAGCTAGCCAACACAGAAACTTGTCAGGAAATGACAGACAGGAGAGATAAGACAGAGATTGGAGTTGCTTCTAGAAGGCATGTACAGGGCAGTGAGATGTATTGCACTGAATCGTTTACACACCTTGTTCTCGATAAGTTCACACACCACTTTGTTGTTAAAATATTCAATGGGAGTCCATTTGATTCCCTCTTGAACGTACTCCTCCTGCAATGAGAAGAGTACGGAGGTCAAGGGACTCAGATAAACTCAATCATTTAAAACAATAAGTGAAAACAAAAAACAGATTGTTTAAACTTTTTAATTTTCTGACAAAGGTTGACACCTAAAAAGACATGACTGACGTGACCACACATCTACACAGACATTGGCCAGACATTAAAGCACAGAAAAACACATTGATTTACAGTAGATGTGTAATGATTTTGCGTGAGTAAGGACCTGGGTCTGTTTTACAGTCAACTGTTATTTAGTGTCTAATTCTTACAATACATTACATTACACATAGCAGACCTCTCTGTTACACGAGAACAGAGAGGTCATTACATACCTCAGTGAGTTCATTACATAGAGTACAGTCTACAGAGTCGAGAGGTTCATACCTGCTCAGCTTTTAGTGTGAGCTCGATGAAGATCTGCTGAAGCTTCTCATTCACAAAATTAATGCAGAATTGCTCAAAACCATTTTTCTAAAGTAGATGAAAGATGAAAGAACAGTGGATCACAAACTCATTACTTCTATTCCCAAAAAAAGCGGTAAGTATTGTGTTTCTAATGCATTAGCCTTCTCACAAAGACTTTAAACTTCGTTACAAAACATCAACAAGTGATGAAATTTAACAAAAAAGTTATCACAAACATTAACATTTGTGAATGAATGGTTACTGTTATAAAGCCAGCTAAAATGTATTACCTGATTTTTTGTTTGTTCTAAAAGCAGTAATGAGAACCTTACCTGGAATATCTCAAAGCCATAGATGTCAAGTACTCCGATGCTGAACTCTTCATAAGGCTTCTGTATGGCCTTATTTATGGCCTATGTCAGTGGAGGAAAGAGGGAGACAGAGGCAGAAAGAGAAAGAGAAAGAGAAAGAGAAAGAGAAAGCAGGGGTAATGTATGTTACCAGGGTTACTTGGGGTGAGTGCGGAGGAGGAAGTACACACACAGCAGGACTGAAATGGAGCTGGCCCGCTCTTTGTGGACCGGCACCAAGCCCTGGTCAGGAGGCCCAGCCAGCAAATCGTGAGAGGGGGAAGCACATTCAGTACACCTCATAAACAACAACTGACCCCAGAACAGTTCTGGGCCTAGTCTCCCCTGGAAACATTTGATTCACACTGAATCCAGTTCACTTCCAATCCAAGCAGCTTGTATCTGCTAGTCATCAGAGCGCCAGCAGACAGGGAGAGACAGAGAGAGCATTTGCTACATTTCAAACACACAAACACACATTAGTACTGTTATCTAACTAGTACCTGCCTACCTACTGTACCTACTGACACACTACCTACCCAAGAACAGTTCTGGCCCTGAACTTCTAGCCTCAGATTAGGTTACATTCAAATTAAATTATTAAGTCACCTCCATTCCAAGCTGTTGCTAACACGTATGACTTTGCGGTAAAAAAAAGGTGGAAAAAAACCTGACTCTAGTGACTGGGGAACACAATTTCCTCGTTGTGTATATTAAGCACAGGAAATGTTTCAGTTGTGTAGTTTCATATTGACGTCTCCTTGGGTGTGCTCAGCTGTACAGTCACTGTGTGTGTACAGTATATGTGTGTGTGTGCACGTGTCTGTGCGTGTGCGTGCGCGTGTGAGTGTGTGTGTGTGTGTGTGTGTGCGTGTGTGTGTTGTCTGTGCTCTGTCTGTGTGGCTGACCTCCACCAGATAGTCGAAGACGCGTGTGTACAGGGCTTTTGCCAGGGCGTCTCTGGTGTAGGTCGCCTGCTCCTGGTTGAGCGTGACGTGGATGGATTCCGACTTGCCCCCCCACTTGGAGTCCATCTTGCGGCTGGTCAGTTTCTCCTGCAGGCGGCCAGAGTCGATGCCCAGGAGGTAGGCGGGAAACTCTAACACTGGAGGGGGGGGTGCAGATGGTCAAGAGTCTAATTATTTAGAGATGCCTTTAAGAAATAAACAATATTCCTAGATTTTTTGCCTGATGAGGGAGATTACTCAGGTGCAGGTGTGTGTGTGTGTCCATGTGTGTTTATTTATTGTTTGTGTGTGTGTGTGTGTGAGATACCAGCAGTCAGTACTCTCCGTAGTTGCCACACTCAATGAAGGATATGTTGCCCACATACACAGCTGTGTGTTGTGTGTGTTAGTATGTGTTTGTGTGTGTTAGTATGTGTTTGTGTGTGTTAGTATGTGTTTGTGTGTGCATGTATGCATGTATGCTTGTTTACTGTTTGTGTATATGTGTGTGTGTGTGTGTGTGTGTGTGTCTGTCCATGTGTGTTTGCTTATTGTTTGTGTGTGTCTGTGTGACACCTACAGTCAGGTGTCTCTCCTCGTTGAAGGATATGTTGCCCAGATGTAGCTGTGTGTGTGTGTGTGTGTGTGTAAGTGTGTGTTTGTGTGTGCATGCATGTATGCATGCATGTATGCTTGTTTATTCTTTGTGTGTGTGTCTGTGTATCTGTGTGTGTATATGTAACCG
>CM050212.1:8452500-8475000 GCA_027475355.1 Coilia nasus | reverse complement strand
TTGAAAAACATTAGGAGAGCGTCACTCTCAGACTTGTGTGAGTGGGTCTGTGGGTGAGAGAGTGAATGCAGAAGTCGGAGATTGAAAATTAGTGTGCATGTATATGTGTGTTAACATGTGGTTGTGAGCAAGAGTGCATGTGTATGTGTGCATGTACACGTGTGTTTGCACATATGTCTGCATGTGTGAGACAAGACTCTGACCTGGTAAAAGATGTGAAAGTTCCTTTCGTTCTCATTCTGGCTCACCACTCTGGACTTCTCTAAGAGGAAGTTGGAGATCTTTCCTCCGTCAGGCTCTCCCCCTCTGCTGAATTGGATCTCAAAGTATTTACCCTGTTGAAGCCACACACTCTCTATGAATCAGTTATTACTGCCCAGCCAAAACCATGCACCATATATTAACCAGTTATAACCACCCAACCAAAACTTCACACTCCCCGTTAACATGTTACCACCCAACCAAAACCATGCACCATCTTTTTGCCATTTATAGCAAAAGGGTTGGCATGACTGGGCATCCTCTAACTGTATGTTTCCAGAGTATAGACCATGTAGTCTGGTAAACCAGCCCCTCATACTTAATTTCATTTTGTACAGTTGGTGCCGTTGAAATTCATGTATGTGAATCCTAGCCAATCAGAGGGAACAAAGGGATTGTTTCTGAGCAATGATGTTGACTTTGAGTGCTACATTTGAATTGTAGTGCGTAGACAGAATAATTGCATACGTGATGACCAGACGTTAGCGATTAGGTAAAGGCAGGGCCACTTGTTTTAAACTTCAGCAGAGTCCACACCTCCAGGAAGAAATAATTTCTCAAAGCAGCAACACCAGACCCTCTGTACAAAATAAAATGAAGTATGAGGGGCTGGTTTACCAGGCTATAGACCATATGTTCCTCTCAGGAAATGGGTAGTGGTGCCTCATAATGGGTGTTCTTATGGAACTGATTGAACATTGGTGTGGAGCAGGCTCAGACTAACTTGAAGTGGTTCCACTTCCTGTTGGAATGTGCGAACCAGTTGGGTTCTACCTGGTTTCTGTGGATCCAACTTTGCCCTCAGAGAAAGTGGACCGACAGAGACCTTAATGACTTACAAAACGACTGGAGTTGTTGTTCCGCACTGTCTTCGCATTCCCAAAAGCTTCCAGGAGTGGGTTAGACTGCAGGATAATGTCTTTCACGTGCTAAGACACACACACACACACACACACAAACAAACACACATAGGGTTACATTCTTTTTTTAAAATAATAGTAATAAAAATATAACAATTTTATAACAATAATAGACTACTGTCATACATACACTCTTAAATGTCTCTCATTGGATAATTTTTTTAAATTAATTTTGTGGTGGTCTCTAGTATTAACGAACGCTCTGTGAGCCGGTTTTGGTGAAAAAAATGCTTTAATGCTCCTGTTGTAGGCTGTTCTGGTTTGGTGGAGGAGATGAAGCAGGGAGAATGACAGGTTCTCGGCCATGCTAGTCACAGGCTACAATCATTCAAAGCCCATTCAGTCATAGCACACCAAGAAGATACCTGGACTTTAGCTCCTCCTCCAGACACCTTAGAGATGTATCCCATAATATACTTTGCCGCAACTGTCTTTCCAGCTCCACTTTCCCCACTGTGTCATCACAAAAACAAACAGATTAAAACATGCCCCACTGCACACACACACACACACACACACACACACACACTAAATAGTAAGTAGTTAGCCTTTTCTTCATGTCATGCAGGCATGAACAGTAGGCTACAGCCATCAAAGAGAATGGCGTGCACACTCAGAGTTAAAACCGAAGGGCCAAGACTTATGAGTAGAGCAGGGTGGAGTTGGGCGGTTACATTAGAGGAGGTTGCATGAGGAGGCAGCAGCACAAGGCCTTCTGGGTAACACGGGGTGTGGTTGGGTGGTTTAAAAGAGGTTGCATGAGAAGGAACCTATGTTCTTCCCTTCACACTTACCCTCCCTCTGCAACGCAACACCCCGCCAGCACCACCACATACACAGGCACACACACACACACACACACACACACACACACACACACACACACACACACACACACACTAGGCCAGAAGTGACAGGCGGCTGTGTGAAACACAGAGAAGGGAAAACCACAAAGCCAAAGAGGCAAAGAGACAAACAGCCACTTTTCATGGGCAAGGTGTGTGTGTGTGTGTGTGTGTGTGTGTGTGTGTGTGTGTGTGTGTGTGTGTGTGTGTGTGTGTGTGTGTGTGTGTGTGTGTGTGTGTGTGTGTGTGTGTGTGTGTGTGCGTGTGCGGGTGTGGGTGTGTGTGCGTGTGTGGGTGTGGTGTGTGTGTGTGTGTGTGTGTGTGTGTGTGTGTGTGTGTGTGTGTGAAGGGGAGGGGTGTTTTGGGGTGAAAGGTTCAGTTTAGAAAGCAACCAGTACATTGGGCCAGTATGTGAGACTGCAGTAAACACACAAACACACACCCACACAGCTGAAGGAAGACGAAGGTGACAACTCGGAGACAGAAATCTCATGTGAATCTCAGTGATGTGCCTGCAAGCAGCCATGCAACTTAGCAGCAGCAGCTGACCTGGTCATAACACACCAACTTCCTGCACTGATCGTAAAAGTAAATAAATTACTTATTAAGTTGAATTTGGAGACTCAGTCAGCCTAGTGGTTGAAAATCAGGAACAAGGTTTATTCTTAACAATAACGAGACAAAGACTAACACACAGACAGGACACTACATACAAGTCGATGACGAAAGACTAAATGACAAGACAAGACAAGACTAACTAAAATAGTGGTTATTCTGAACTTAAATGTTGTAGACACCCAATGGATTTAGCCAAGGTTACCACCCCAAAATGAATATGCAATGGCCTTTTGTTAAGTACTACAGTATACAGTGTCTTCCTAATCAGATCAGAGAAGGTGCCAGCCTTGCATGTTAATTCACAGACTTCCTAAACCCCTGAGGTGTTATTTACAAGTTTATTATTTTTACTCAAATACCATCAATTGGCAAGACATGCTGTGGTGCATAATGCTGCCACCGTGTCTGTTGTTAGTGTGCTTTCTCCCTGGGATGTGTGTGTGTGTGTGTGTGTGTGTGTGTGAGAGAGAGAGAGAGAGAGAATGTGTGGCACGTAATACCCACCTGATAATGACACACTGGTTCTCTGAATCGATCATCATGTTCCTGTACATGTTGTCAGTCAGAGCGTAGATGTGTGGAGGATTCTCATACTGGGCCTTTGGGGTGAGGTGTGTGTGTGTGTGTGTGTGTGTGTGTGTGTGTGTGTGTGAGGGAGACAGAAAGAAAGAGAAAGTGGGAGAAAGAAAGATGTTGCCTTAGTATTGACAGAAGTACATGTGTATATATATATATTTGTGTGTGTGTGTGTGTGTGTGTGTGTGTGTGTGTGTGTGTGTGTGTGTGTGTGTGTGTGTATGAAAACATTATTAGTGGCCCAGACACTGACCCGAATAGCAAGGGATTCAGAGCCCAAAATGGGACCAGTTCCAAATCATAATCATCTACTTGGAATTCATTTTAGATGAATGTAGGCTGAACTGATTTTTATGAATTTATGTGAATTTATGTATGTAATCCAATGTGGCTCATACTCATGAATAGGCCATAATGACCTTACTGACTGACACTGGAACTGACTAAGAACTCTAGAAGAACTACCAAACTAGAAGAGCATTGAACTGGATGCACATATTGTCTGTTTTGGTCAGACCAGTGTATAATTAGACTGGACAACACAATACAGAGAGAGAGAGAGAGAGAGAGAGAGAGAGAGAAAGAGAGAGAGAGAGAGAGAGAGAGAGAGAGAGAGAGAGAGAGAGAGAGAGAGAGAGAGAGAGAGAGAGAGAGACTCCAGTGTGCCACCAGTCTCATTATCTGTAGCAAGAACTCCTTTGTTAATGGGAGTCAAGTGACAGTTTTTCCAGTTGTCCTTAGCATGTGTGAGTGTGTGTATGTGTGTGTATATGTGTGTATGCAGACTTAGTTTGAGTAGAAGAGAGAGAGAGAGGGAGAGAGAGAGAGAGGGGGAGAGAGAGAGTATAGTATATGCTTATAGAGTATTGTACACTGATCTCTACATTTTGTTCTTTTCTTTTTATTTTCTATCTTTCTACTATCATATACTGTTCTGTACACCTATATGTAAGAGAAAGAGAAAGACAGAGAAAGGAACTGTTTACATACCGCCCCCTGGTAAAGTTCAATCTCCCGGTCGGTGAAGTAGGGCATTTGCTTAAAGGGGTTTACTGATATCAGTACGGAGCCGATGTATGTCTTTAGATCACAGTTAAAGAGATCTTGAGAATAACTGTTGAAAAATACTGTGACCTTCAAGGCATTACATTGTTGTAACTAATAACAATAATAATAAAAACATATTTAACATATGCAAGTGTGTTTATAGTACTGATCATGACATGACAACCTATTGCAATCAGTTAATAGGGAAAGTGTGTTGCCTTGTTAACCTGCCGTTTGGTGGCTTGACTTCACAACTATATGAATGAGGAAGCATGCCAGTGGCTTAGTGCTTGACTCATATGAAGACAGAGAATGAGAAGAGAGAGCGGGGCAGAAAGAAAAAAGAGAGGAGGTATTGAGAGAGAGAGAGAGAGAGAGAGAGAGAGAGAGAGAGGGAGAGGTAGAGGTAGAGAACGAGAGAGAGAGGGTGTCTCAGTGTGGCAGTGGACAGTTTCAGGAAGAACAGTGGTGTGTGTGGTAAGGAGGTGGTGCTGTGTCCACTAAAGAGTGCGTGTGTTTGTTTCTGTGTGAAAAATAGGTATAGGCCAATATTTAGGCCACACTAATTATGACATGAAGAACAGCATGTAAACATAACAAATGTACAGGACAATGCCTCATATTCAATCTAATGGCTTTACTATATTCTCCTGTGCTACAGTGGCCTTCGGGAGTGAGCTGAGGATAAAAAGAGAGATTAGCACTGCAAAAGGATACAAAAATGTAGTCATCCATGTATCTCTTCTTGAGGTTCTCCACGATAGCATCCTCTGTGATCTTGGACAGGAGGACCATGTCATCCACTCCACTCTGTTTGACATTTTGGCTCTGCCAGTGGTATTTGCTCCCCTGCGGAAAGAAAGGAGAAGTTGCAGGAGAGGATGCTGACTTTTATGGCATAGTTCTGTCAAAATTAGCTGCTTCGTCGAGATGAACTACATTAGCTGAATTCGATAGAACGTTACTATCCAACTAACACTACTACTACCCCTAACCCTAACCTTAACCCGTAACTGTAGTTGTGTGGTAGCCCAACTTGACAAATAGCCCCGTTTGACAGAACACCGTAACAACTTAACATGGGATCCTTGATATATTGTGTCAGAGTCCATATGGGAATTCGAATCGAATCCTTTCTTTGCTGAAATGCCTTTCATTTTTGTTGTATCTGTAACTTACAGCCATACAGTAGGTTACCACTAAATATACTTCTTGAACCCTTTAAGACGCACCCCCTATTATAACTTTATTGTTACCAGAATGGCAATGACCAGGTTGTAATGTGTTACTAAAGACTCTCTGTGATGTCGTAGTAATGTTGTAATGTTGTAGTTACATTTTTTTCAGTCACAGTGAGTCGTAGCGCCGGCGATACGGTGCTGCGCTAACAACCTTCTCAGCTCCTGGCACGCATCATTGGTGTTTTGCTTGTTGTTACCAACAGCTCGTACCACTCCTACCAAGGTATCACGCCACAGTAAAACTGTGGGGGGGAAAGTATGTAAAGGTCCTGTCTACAGGGTAACTTTTTCAGAGCTAGCTTTGGGACACAACATGGATAAGAACCACAGTGCGATACACTGAATGTGTGGCATCAATCTAAGACTAACTGACAAAAAAGAGATTTTCTGACAGAGATTCTGTGTTGATACACACACCATGCAGAAGGACAATGTGGTTAAACTGATGAAAGACACAAGTAAACAATAGGTGAACTTTAGAAATTAGCTTGATGAAACGGATAAACAGAGCTGTCACTTGTAGGCTGTTTTTGCAGAGGCAGACTGTGAGATAGAGTACACTTCCCTTTCTAGAGTTCTCAGCAGAGAGATATTTAAAGATCATGGTCAGATAAGCATGAGTCTACTCTTTTCATATGGTTAAGTCTCAAGCTGACCTTATGAAAACAACTTAGTTTCTTTAGCCTATGTACATGACAGTATGATTTAATTCTCTATCTTGTTCTCTCTCTTTCTCTCTGTGTTATTCTCACTCACACACATACCTACACAAACACACACACACACACACACACACACACACACACACTAGCTTTGCTCACACATCAGTGAGTCTCATTTCCTCTGGTGACACACAACCCCTCTGCGTCTGGCACTTGGCTGGAGCTATTGCCTCAGTGAACTAATCTAGCAAATCACGAATGCCACTCTGACATGGGCACAGGTCAAATGTCAGATGCCAGTCTGACATGGGCACAGGTCAAATGTCAGATGCCAGTTTGACATGGGCACAGGTCAGTGCCACTGGCCTTCAGTCCTACAAGACTAGCTTTAGTTATGTCCCATGACATGGCTTGGAGCTGATCTACAAAGGCTGCAGGCCACCCCTCAAACATGCCGGGGATATGACTGACCTCATCCACTCAAAGCTGTTGCAACTGCTGCACACTTCTCCCAAATGTGGAAACGCCTTTCGCTGTACATGACACACATACGTCTTCAAAGAACACCAACAGACCGCAGCCTAAAATACCACCCTTGCCCTGACAACAGCTATGAGAAGCCAGACTAGTTTGGGCAACATGCTAAAACACCCAACGTGCTAAAGGCCCTGTCCCTTCTGTGACTTCCTCTAGTGAGCAAACCTGACAAATGTAACATGACTTGTAAGTGAACACTTCTGCACAACTCTTTCAAAGGGTCCTACCTGCTGGTCCATGCTATTCTTAATTTATATGTTGTTTACCTTATCAGTTCTTACGAGGCACAAGTCTGGCTCAGTCTGCCAGTCAGCAGGAAGCTGAAAGCTCTCAGTTCTGGGGTAAAATGGTGATTTCTTGAAAAGGTTGACATTAAAAGGGAAGCAGACTGAAAAAGGAAATAAAGTTTCCCTGTGGTCACTGACTGAAACCTTTTGATTAAAGTAAGATACAGATAATTTGGGTGAGATACACTACATGGGCAAAGATGCTGGTACTGTCTATTCCACCAACGTGCGCAAAACCAAGTCTGTGAAGACATGATTTGGTGGGTTTTTCACTATTCACAATTTGTATATGTGCCCTTCTGCCTGTATATGCCTCCTTTATGTTAAAGGAGAACTTTGGTGTAAAATGAAAATTGGCATATTAAAACATCATACCGAGTTGGTATGTGTACTGGGGAGCAAATCTGATTTAGCCTGTTGCATTCAGAGTTTAACTATTTTTTATCGTTTGTCCCAGAAGGCTAACAATGGAAGTGGTAGGTGCCCTCAGACGAAGCATGATGACTACGCTATTTTTAAACCATTACAACAGCTCGAAGGAACTCAACACTCCATCGGTAGTACAACACAGGTCCTGACATTAAAAATGAGGCACTGAGAACTTTGTAAGTGTACACAACATTTATTAATAAAATAGTTTTGACAGGCAGTACCTTGCTGTAGTTTCTCGTCGCCGCCATGATGAAAGTCCGCACAAGTCGATTGAGGAACACGAACCAGCAGGAAGAATAGGAGAAGAGGTACTACAGTCGACTTGTTTGGACTTTCATCATGGCGGCAACGAGAAACTACAGCAAGGTACTCCCTGCCAAAACTATTTTATTAATAAATGTTGTGTACACTTATAACGTTCTCAGTGCCTCGTTTTTAATGTCAGGACCTGTGTTGTACTACCGATGGAGTGTGGAGTTTCTTCGAGCTGTTTTAATGGTTTAAAAATAGCGTAGTCGTCATGCTTCGTCTGAGGGCACCTACCACTTCCATTGTTAGCCTTCTGGGACAAACGATAAAAAATAGTTAAACTCTGAATGCAACAGGCTAAATCAATTTTGCTCCTCAGTACACATACCAACTCGGTATGATGTTTTAACATGCCAATTTTCATTTTACACCGAAGTTCTCCTTTAACGGTTCTTGTATTTATGTATTTGATTTGCCATTTCATACACAGTGGTTGTAAGTTACGGTTGACCCCAATGGTGTGTCAAAAATAGCGCCTCCATCCAGTCTTTATCTTTTCTGCACACAGAACTAACAACAGGTAGTGAAGCTGACTTTAACAGAGTTGCACTGCAAAGTCACCAAATACACAAACACACAGTTAAAAGTCACAACATAAGCGAATAAATAAATGTGTTCCACATAGAAGCAATGCAACATACAGCTAACACGCTCGGTCAGGCCAAAAACAAATACAGAAACCACATAAAAAAGGAAGTGTGTGGTTTGGAAGTGTGAAGAAATGTGCACAAAGTATGCCATTTTTGTGCATGTAAACAGCATGAAAAGATACACAAAAAAAAAACGTAAATTAAACACAAGAGTTATCCACAAAGGTAATTGCTACCACTTGCTTAAATATACCTTTTTGCAATTTTGCAAAGCTTTTTATCCACTTTTTCCTTCAGTACAATGTGATGTCACCTTATAGTACAGCCGGCATACAGGGTGTCAATTTTTATACCCCAGCACCGGCAACAAAAAGAGTTTGCCTATGAAAAAATTGTGCGTGTTGTTAGTTTAATCAACATTTTTTTAACTTGTAGCGAGAGGTCACCTGAGCTTTCATGACCAGTCAGCATAGAGTAAACAAGCTGGTCTAATGTGTAAACAACACATTTCAGTGTGGCTAAGTAAAATGGTACAACATGATTAAGACTGTATTTAGATCATAGTAGCATATTAATCTAGTTCAATATTATGTGTTTGATTGTGTAGGGTTGATGACTAATGCTAACGCTAATGCTAAAGGCTAATGCTACACACACACAGATGAGCAGCCATTTTCCTTCTGCTTTGCAGTGGGCTGTGGAAGGCCTGCAACTGCTACCACACTCAGTGGGCTGCATCTTTTACACATGCACAGACAGCCAGTCTCTAAATGACTCAGAGCAATATTAGCGCCCACCCCCAACCATAACCTGCATCACGTGGATGCCTGGAGAGATACTGGGCTAAGGTGTAGTTTTAGGAAACAGCCTATACAGTATATATATGTGTGTGTGTGTGTGGTTGTTTGTGTGTGTGTGTGTGTGTGTGTGTGTGTGTGCGCGTGTGTTTGTGTGTGTGTGTTTGTTTGTTTGTGTGTATGTGTCTGTGTAGATTCTCATTCATCCAGGTCATGGTAGTCAAAGGAGCTAAGTTCTAAGCAACTGAACTTCTTTTTGGAGCTTAAAGACATTTCAGCTTTCATCCAAAAGGCTCAGAACTGAAGAACTCTTTTGGTTGAAAGGTGAAACGTCCCCAAAATAAAGTCCAATTGCTTACAACTCTTGACTCTAGACTTTGACTACATTTCTGTGTATGTGCGTTTGTGCCCATGTGTGTGTGTGTGTGTGTGTGTGTTTGTGCACATGTGTATGTGTGTGTGTTTGTGCCCATGTGTGTGTGTGTGTGTGTCTGTTTGTATGTGATTGTGCGCATGTGTATGTGTGTGTGTGTGTGTGTTTGTGCGCATGTGTGTATGTGTGTGTTTGTGCACATGGGTATGTGTGTGTGTTTGTGCCCGTGTGTGTGTGTGTGTGTGTGTGTATATGTGATTGTGCGCATGTGTATGTGTGTGTGTGTGTGCGCATGTGTGTGTGTGTGTGTTTGTGCACATGTGTATGTGTGTGTGTTTGTGTTTGTGCGCATGTGTGTGTGTGTGCGTGTGTATATGTGATTGTGTGCATGTGTATGTGTGTGTGTGTGTGTGTTTGTGCCCCTGTTTCCCTGCAGCAGCAGGTCTGTTCTGTGTGTATGTGTGTGTGTTTGTGCCCGTGTGTGTGTGTGTGTGTATATGTGATTGTGTGCATGTGTATGTGTGTGTGTGTGTGTGTGTGTTTGTGCACATGTGTGTATGTGTGTGTGTAGGCCCTGCCCCTGTTTCCCTGCAGCAGCAGGTCTGTTCTGTGTGTATGTGTGTGTGTTTGTGCCCGTGTGTGTGTGTGTGTGTGTATATGTGATTGTGCGCATGTGTATGTGTGTGTGTGTGTGTGTGTGTGTGTTTGTGTGCATGTGTGTATGTGTGTGTGTAGGCCCTGCCCCTGTTTCCCTGCAGCAGCAGGTATGTTCTGTGTGTATGTGTGTGTGTTTGTGCCCATGTGTGTGTGTGTGTGTGTATATGTGATTGTGCGCATGTGTATGTGTGTGTGTGTGTGTTTGTGTGCATGTGTGTATGTGTGTGTGTAGGCCCTGCCCCTGTTTCCCTGCAGCAGCAGGTCTGTTCTGTGTGTATGTGTGTGTGTTTGTGCCCATGTGTGTGTGTGTGTGTGTATATGTGATTGTGCGCATGTGTATGTGTGTGTGTGTGTGTGTTTGTGTGCATGTGTGTATGTGTGTGTGTAGGCCATGCCCCTGTTTCCCTGCAGCAGCAGGTCTGTTCTGTGTGTATGTGTGTGTTTGTGCCCATGTGTGTGTGTGTGTGTGTGTGTGTATATGTGATTGTGCGCATGTGTATGTGTGTGTGTGTGTGTTTGTGTGCATGTGTGTATGTGTAGTGTAGGCCCTGCCCCTGTTTCCCTGCAGCAGCAGGTCGGTTCTTTGTGGAAAGGAAGTTCAGAGATAGAAACCTTCTTCTCCTTCAGCCCGCCCCCACTTCCCTCTGTCTTAATGGTGACCTCAAGCTTGCGAAAACCTGCACATCATGACATGCAAGGCTCACTTCCGCCTTCACGGACACCCGCATCACTCACACACCATCCTCTCCGAGTCCCTCGCGCTCACACACTCACATGGGAGTCACAAATGAACGCTGGACCACATGTAGTCGATCACACTATTATCTCACATGCATGCATGACACAAAGAGGTTCCGTCCAAGCATTCGCTTCTCTGCATGGATGGGACTGCTGTTCTGTTTCAAGGAGGCTTTCAACTCGTCTGTGCTGTCACGTTCACCAACATACAACTGGCCAGCTCTACATGTGCCATTGCTGGACCACCGAACCGTGACCACAGTAAACTGGCCAATCCCAAACCAGCCACCACACACCAGTACCACTACCAGCCAGGAAGAGAAGCCTGCTGAAAACACAGAAGGACAGGGCCTTTAACTTGTCCATTTAAGGAAGCAGAGTTGTGTTTTAAGGCCCCCACTGACCACAACGTCCTCTTTCAGTGTACATTAGCACACCGTCAACTTCTAATGCATCGCTTTGGGAGTGTACCCAACTCTTTCCTCTCCGCTTCTAGTGAGACTGCTGCGGATTCAGTATTCTCAGGGTGTTGTCCCTTCAGAGCATCACAGCTCAGACACGTCGCACCCATCACTTAGTCTGCTTATACATACACACACACTCACAGACACGACACACACACTCACCCACACACAGACACACACACACAGACAGGCACCCCATTCGCCTCACCTGCTCATCAAAAACAGCTGATTTGCCTCACGATTGCGCGCTGATTTCAAAGCCGACTAAATGCATAGAACCCATAGGGTCACTATGTCACACGAACAAAGTTGTTACTGTGAAGAACCCATCCCTGCTCGAACATAACATAGAGAGAAACTAAAGTGGAGGCAGAGAAGGCGTGTGTGTGTGAGACAGAGAGAAAGAGATAAAAGAAAGATAAAAAGAAAGGAATGAAAAAACAAGGTGTATTTACCATTTTTCTGCAACTGTGTCCTTATTCTCCAGAATGTTTATGAAAAATATTGTCTGGGCAGATGAACTTAAAGTAATGCCATCACAAAGTGTGTCTAGTTCACTAAGTCAAACACAGACTACAGTCACACACAGACTCTCGCACACACACACACACACAAGACACTGCATATCAACTGAACATCCTCCCAGCTTACTTCACTTCCTTAAACTGGCTCTGACTGAAACCAGAACTACACACACACACACACATACACACACACGTCCCTGGTGTGAATTGTGTCTGTGATCTGTGCCTGCTGTTTAATGGTGTGAATTGATCTTTCTTCTGATCACACCAAGTTGTTGCCACTCTTGCATGAATGATGATGTGTGTGAGTGTATATGTTTTAAAAATGTTTTCTAATTTAAGTATTTTCTAGTAGTTTCTATGTATGTGTATGTGTATGTGTGTTTAGTATGTATGTATGTCTGTAAATATGTTTTGCAATTACATCTTTCCTCCTCGTTTAGTTTTTACCCCTGCGTCTCAGGAGGGTAATGTAAGCAGCACAGAGCTACAGAAACACACTGATGTGTGCTTTATGTGTAGGGAGTTGCCTTAAGACAGGAAATATACACACACACAAACACACACACACTCACACTCACACACACACACACACACACACACACACACACACACACACACACACACACAAGCACACACTGTTTTATGGGAGTGAAATATCACTGGGCACGCCAATTATGTTAGTCTCCTGTCACACACACACACACACACACACACACACACACACACACACACACACACACACACACACACACAGCAATCCAGGAATTGGGATGACGCTCCTAGGATGACCTCCACAGGTGACTGCAGCTTCTCACCTCTTACCTGGCTGCTCCTCTGCCAGACCTGCACTGGACCTCAGAACAAGGCAGTCTATGACTAAATCAGTGGGTCCACTCTACAGAAAGGGTTTTAGTGTTTGCGGATGTACTCTATTTAGATTGTGCAATGTGCAGTTGTGCCATGGTGTGCTGTGTTCCAGGTTGTTCAGCTTTCAAACGTTGGCAAGAGCTGCCTGAGGCTTAGTTAGTCCTTAGCTGCCATCTCCTGTCTGTGCTTTATTCCACCAGCGGCTGGATTGAGCGCCCCCTTGTGGAAGTTTGTAAAGCACCCTTCTGCCAGTCAGCCTGTAATGGTGAGGGGTGGTGACTGACAGAAGAGTGCATTACAAACGTCCACATTGATTGACAGGTTTTGACCAAGAACTGCTATAATTGGACCTCATCTGTCCTTTAGGCGCTTGGCTCCTCCATTTACCACTCATACAACCACACCCCTTTCATTACCACACCCCTTTCATAACCACACCCCTTCTGTCATCACATCTTCCTGTGTCTGGCTGCAGCCAACTGCCATACACACTCTTGACTGCTGTTGGATCGTCACTTAAAATAATTAAAAAATAATGAAAACATGACACCATCTAAGAGACTTATCTTAGTGTCAATAAATCCGTAACAGCTTTTAATCTACAGATAAGCTTGTAAATACCCTGATAATAGCGCATGTGGCAACACAAATTTCCCAGTGTGTTTAGTAATGAAATGATTGCAGAGCATTGCATTAAAGGCATTTCTGTTCTGCATAAATCAACACTAATTGCAATCTGATGCTTACGAAAATACCATAAATGACCTGAGGTTAGGCACAGGTAAGAAATTAGGATGTTGATTGATATTAATTTTATTCTTCGCCAGCTTAACCCTACTCCCTGGTGTGAGCCTGCTGTCTTGTGCTGTGCCACACTGTGCTCTGTAAGGATTGGTTGGGTAGAGCTTTCTCTGTATGCCAACTGAAAAGCCATGTGCTAACCGTGCTAACCACAGACTCAACAGCATCAGTCCTCTCAAAGAGCTCTGGGAAAACACCTCAGCATGTGGTGAGGTTAGCATAACGCAGTTTCTTTACATGACTCTACACAAGCCGCCTGCATCCCTGTGTGCGGTGAGGCTTGTATAACCAATAACCATCTCACCTAACCATATCACCTGTATTAAGTCATCTTCGGTAGTTTTCATGGCATTCACCTGCACTCCAGTCTCACTGTACTGTTTAGGCTTTGTATAATGTATCCGGTTCTCTCTACACACAACAGCTCTGGATCCAGTAGAGATCTAATTCGGATTCAAAATGGATCTGATCTGCCTCCAATCTGTCACTTAGCTATAGGAGAACTGAAGTGAATCTGTGTAAAGTTTAGTATGATTTGGTGTCTGATTCTGATTCATATAAATTAAACAACGACAGTCAAGACCTGCCTGGATTCTACTCTTTGAGTAAAATAAAACATAAAACGTACTCCTACATTCACCGTTGGGTGAGTGGTTATGTCAGACTCAAGTACTGTAAAAATCAGGGCTTGAGACAGGTCAGATTAGAGTCAAACAGAGGACAGCTTCAACTCCCTCTGCTGCACACTAACTCCTTTTGGGTGCTCTGACAGCTATAATTGTGGCAGGTTTCCTATCGGAATAAGATGTAGGTCTACTCATGGTTGCATCAGTGCCCAGTGAGGATTCTCTGAAGTCGTCAACAACTTCCATGCCTGAAACAGCAAACACCTGTGCAGTGGCGTCTGTGTTAGCAGCTAGCAGGTGAGGAGATGTAGACACATACTCACTCTAACTCACCTACTGAGTTAGAGTGAGTTTAGAGGTTTACGTCATAAAAATGTTTTTTTATCTAAAAAATGTGGGCACAAAGATGGTTTTAATGTAACGTGTCCTCATGAAGGCTCCATCTGCTCCTGATCCACTCCAGAAGTCAGCAACCATTTAGGCCTTTGATGACTAACAGTTTATAGTGATGTACTGCAGTACATGGAACTAACAATCACAAAACAAACACGGTCAAGGCGACATTTTTGTGTGCTCTTTAGTATTCAGCTTTCAGTGTAGCAGTACAGTGCACATATCACCACCATACCTCCTAGGAGCGTCTAAAAACAGAGTTTATTTACAATCCTTTTCAAATTTTCTACAAACCATTTTTATGTCATGATAACTACAATCTAGGCCAAATCCCTTTACCAAATCGGCACTACTATTAGGTAATTCTCAGCCTTTAAATCTCTAGCCAAAGTGATTTATGTCTGTAATGTTTTGAAAAAAAAAAAAAAAAAAACAAAAAGGTGAAATTATATGCCGTAAAGACAACCTTAAACGTTCTATTTTGAAATATCTCTTACATTCTGAATATTTTTCATGTTATGTCCAAGCAGCAATGTTCCAGGGTGAACTGCAGTCAAAATTCAACGGTCTAAAGTTGTAATACCTCACATGTCCATTGGGGGCTGGCCGCAGAAAAAGTCCATTTTCACAACAAAAATACACATTTACAGCCTGGTTCAGTAATTTTCACGTACATGGTAATTCTAAAAGGGGGTAATTTTTTTTTAGAATCCATTAGTTTAATCCCCAGATAATCTACATTGACAGCACCCGGAATCTTCAATTTAGGCTTCATCCGGTCTGTGACAAAGTCTATGCGTCATGGCACAGACAGTTTGTCCAGTTCTCTTATATACAGTCTATGGTTATTTCTCACTGTACTGATGACTTTTGGAATTTTGTTTTCGTAATACGAATTGTAATGCCGTGGTAATGTTCATAATGTCTTGGTAATGTGGTAGTTTTAGAACCAGAATGTGTAATGAACCTTTAAGTGTTCTTAATCAGATGTTCTGTGAGGGTCTGTTGTCAGCCAAAGAGCCCTTAGGACTTTCACATAATGCTTGTTAGATGGTATCATGGTTAGGTGTCATGTTAGATGGTAGCCATGTTTACATTTGGCAGGTCTGCCATGTACTACAAACTCATTTACATTGACTCTTTCAAAAAACCTTTATTGTCAACCATCGTGAATTCATATACACCCTTAAAGATACAACAATGGGTGCATAAAAATGATAAAAATAAAATATAAAACACTTAATGTTTTACTGAGTAATTTCTTTCAGATTTTTAGCACATATCTGGCATACATGGTAGGTAAAGACTGAAATAAAGTCTTCTCTTCTAAATCCTGTTACATACATACAGTATCTTCACCAAATTAACTTGTCCACAAGTGAATCCATTTTCAATAGGATTTCTTCAACAACAACAATAAGAACCATTAAGAAATAGCACCATTCCAAAGCACCAAGAAGGATTCCACCACAAGTTAGTGAGGGGTCCTCAGGAGGATGGATGCATCCATAGTAGTGGTACAAGTATGCAAACATACCATTGGTAAACATATGCATCCATACTACCAGTACAAGTATGCATTCATACCACCAGTATTCTTTCTGAGAGTCCCTGTTGCCAGGCTAAGCTCAGATATCTGCTTACATCAGTACTGTAGGGTGGTCTCTGTGTTTTACGAGTCAAATGGGGTTCAGTTAGCTTCTGGTCGTGTAGTAAAATCATCAACCTTTTTCCATACTTCACATAAACCAAAAAAATATACACTGATCACATTTAGCAGAATCCTCTATTTCTCTTGCACGATAAAAGTGTGTGTTATTCTTCTGAAGACATATTGTACATGTGGTCTACGTGATGACATCAGTGTTGTGCTGTGAGGCAGTGGAAGGCAAGACTATGGCAAGAGGTCTGGCCCAAAAAGAACAAAAGGACAACAGAAGAGATAAAGATATGTGGACTGTATAAGATGTCAGCCCATTAGCTCTTATAAAGATACACAAGGACATTTCAGAGGTTTGCTTCGCCATGAAAAGTCTGTAACACTGTGGGGTGAGGGCTTGGGTTTCGCCACCAGTCAGATAGGCTGAGGCACTGAGCATGGTGTGGTGGGGTAGGTGGGTAGAGAGAAGAGGTCCAGACCCATCCAGACTCAAGGTATGTTGCTACAGTGATGGACAGAGGCTCTGGTGGCATGTTTCCAAAGTGATGCATGGAAGTTCTGATGGCATGTTGCCATAGTGATACAGAGTCTCTGACTGCATATTTCCTAAGTGATGTATGAAAGTTCTGATGGCATGTTGCCATAGTAATGACCAGAGGCTTTGATTGGATATGTTCATAGTTAAGCATGGAGGTTCTGATGGCATGTTGCTATAGTGATGGACGGAGGATGTTTGGAGGTTCACTCAGACTGTTGCCGTGGTGATGGATGATGACTCAGCTTGAAGGCATGTGTCCAATGTGATAGATGGAGACATGATGGTCAGTTGGCTGTAGTGATGGATAGAGGCTCTGACAGCTTGTTGCCATAGTGAAGCATGGATGGAAGATGTTCAGAGGCTCATCCAGACTCTTTAGCAGCAGCAGCAGCAGTTTTGTTCTCTGGTACTTGGAGTCTCACTCGTCCAGCAGCTCAAGTCTCATTCACCTTCTGCTCCATCTCTATGCCCCCTCCACCCCCACTCATTCTTCCTTCTTCAGAAATCCGCTTGGCCCAGTAAGCTCCCAGCCAAGGGTTCACAGAACAGGAAGTGACCTCAGCTGAATACAGAGCAGGGGTGCGTTTCCTGAGAGTGTCGCTGAGCAATCGACCAGCGTAACTAAGCAAAAGAGGGGGCGGGTGTCTACGCTGGCCTGTCTATTTTTTGACAGTGTTGTGGTGGTAATGCGCTCGCTAACGCTCTGGAGAAAGGCACCCCTGTCCTGTCACTGACTCGATCCGGATCCACCAGGAGTGTGGCAGCTATGGACCGGTTCTGATTGTTTCAGAGTCAACTGTGGTGAGTGGAGGAACCGAAGGAAGCAGAGGTCAGTGTCCTTGGCAGGTCTTACAGCACATCTGCCTGAAGTATGGACGGCTGCAAAACTTGAACCTGAGCACCAGGGGGCAGTATGCCACTGTGTTCACATCTTTGCATTCTGGAGGGAAAAAAAACAACACCCAGATTAATATGCATCCTGTAACAGCATGATACATAGATTAATGATCATTCAATAGCAATACGTAATTATGCATAGATTACTATTTATCCCATATCAGATCGTAACAATGCACAAATTAAAGTCCACCACAAAACATCAATCAACACAATTGATTAATGTTCTACAGATGAAGGTTCTACATAAAACAACACATTATACAAAGCTCCATCATAAAATCATCATCTTTGACGGTGTGGTCAAAGGAGCTAAGTTGCAAGCAACTGGACTTCTTTTTGGCGTTTGAAGATGTTTCACCTTTAATCCAAAAGGCTTCTTCAGTTCTGGCCTGATGATGGGAAACCAGTTGCTATATCTCTGGAACACTGGAGGTGGAACTGTAGACCACACCTCTCACCATGTGACAAAAGGATCACATGAGTCACACATTAACAAACGTCAAGGTGTAAATTGGAGTAAGAGTCATTACGGTCACAGGATTCAGAGAATGAGAACTGCTCTGATGGTGAAGAGCAGTTAAATGTCCTGGGATGAGAGCTCGAGGCAAAACGGTATGTAGCAGCTAGATGATAACACAGCCCCCCTCCTCTGCTCAAAGTTGGTTGTTCCAGATGGACACAGATGGCCTTCTTCACTCCTCTCTCAAAACACCTGTTTTCCTTGTCCAAAATGTACACGTCGGTGTATTTAAAGGAGCGTCCCTTCTCCTTTAGATGCAGATGTACTGCTGAATCCTGTCCTGATGCAGTCGCTCTCCTGTGTTGAGCCAGGCCTCTGTGAAGTGGTTGCCTAGTTTCTCCAATATACAGTAAAGATCTAGAAGCCTTTTGGATGAAAGGTGAAATGTCTCCAAGCTCCAAAAAGAAGTTCAGTTGCTTACAACTTAGCTCTTTTGACCGTGTGAATAAGAATCTTCCCAGACATATATTTCACAATGTGTTATGTTATGAGAGAAATGTATGGAAATACATTGCCACTGTAGTATCTGGGTGTACATTGTGTGTGATTGTGTAGTATGTAGTTAGTTGTATACTGTGACTTCGTACCGTAGCTGTGTGGGATCTGGGTATACAGTGGGGCTGAATATTGTGCTCAGGTGGTAACTCATATATGCTGTGGCTGTATACTGGGGCTCTATATTATGCTGATCTGGTGAACAACATGTACTGACACATTCCAACCCGCAGAAACCCATTTCAGGGAGGTCAACAATGAAAAAAATATTGTTGGTCAAAAACTTAATAGCCTAATGAGAGAGACAGAGGTCACCTGTTACGCCTGCAAAAACATTGCGTGGGACTGTCACTCCACGTGTCTCCCTGTCACCTGCTGCATCTGTCACTTGTCCTAATTACCTAAAGAAATTTGCATGTGTTGCCGGAGATTTGTATTACTTGCAGTCATCCAGTAGTCGCTTTTCAAATGCAGGAGACTCCCAAAGGTCACAGGACATTGAGATGTCTGTACAGTGGTTGTATATTGGGTCTCCATTGTGAAGTGTGTGTATATACTGTGGTTGTATATTGTGTTGCCATGGTGACATGTGTATATACTGTGGCAGTATATTGCGTTGCCATGGTGATGTGTGTATATACTGTCGTTATATATTGTGTTTCCGTGGTAAAGTGTGTATGTACTGTGGTTGTATATTGTGTTGCCATGGTGACGTGTGTACATACTGTAGTTATATATTGCGTTTCCGTGGTGAAGTGTGTATACACTGTGGTTGTATATTGCGTTGCCATGGTGAGGTGTGTGTATATACTGTCGTTATATATTGTGTTTCCGTGGTAAAGTGTGTATGTATTGTGGTTGTATATTGTGTTGCCATGGTGACGTGTGTACATACTGTAGTTATATATTGCGTTTCCGTGGTGAAGTGTGTATATACTGTCATTATATATTGTGTTGCCATGGTGAAGTGTGTATATACTGTCTTTATATATTGTGTTTCCGTGGTAAAGTGTGTATGTACTGTGGTTGTACATTGTGTTGCCATGGTGAAGTGTGTATATACTGTCATTATATACTGTGTTGCCATGGTGAAGTGTGTATATACTGTGGTTGTATATTGTGTTTCCGTGGTGAAGTGTGTATATACTGTGGTTGTATATTGTGTTGCCATGGTGAAGTGTGTACATACTGTCATTATATATTGTGTTTCCATGGTGAAGTGTGTATATGCTGTGTTGTATATTGTGTTTCGGTGGTGAAGTGTGTATATGCTGTTGTTGTATATTGTGTTGCCATGGTGAAGTGTGTACTGTATATACTGTGGTTGTATATTGTGTTGCCATGGTCACGTGTATATACTGTGGTTATATATTGTGTGGCTGTGGTGATGTGTGTGCATGCGGTGGGCAGCCTGACCCTCTGGGTTGTCGTTGACGGCGATGAGGTCACACTTGCTGCGGCACTGCTGCATGCTGGAGGGCCTCTGGAGGTCGGGACACTCGGAGGACGGCACTCCCACGTGGGACACGCACCTCACAGAACGCATCTGCTGACCCAGCCCACACTTAGCAGAGCACTGGCAGAGAGAGAGAGAGGGTGAAAGAGAGAAAGAGAGAGTGAGAGAGAGAGAGAGAAAGAGGGTGAAAGAGAAAGATAGAGATAGAGAGTGAGTGAGAGAGAGAGAGACAGGGAGAGACAGAGTGAAACAGAGAAAGGGAGAGAGAGGGGGAAAGAGACACGGTAAAGGACAGAGAGAGAGAGAGAGAGAGGGAGGTAGACAGTGTGAAAGAGAGAGAGAGAAAGACAGAGAGATGGGGTGAAAGAGAGACAGAGACATGGAGAGAGTGAAAGAAAGAGCGAGAGAGAGGGAGAAAGAGACAGGGTAAAGGACAGAGAGAGAGAGAGAAAGAGAGAGGGAGGAAGAGAGCAAGACGGGAAGGGACAGACAGGGAAGGGAGAGAGGGAGTGAGAGAGGAGGAAAGACAGAGAGCGGAAAGAAGGAGGTGACAGCAAAAGAAAGAGAAAGTTATTTCAGTTTCCCAGTACACTGCTGACATCACTACACTGCTGACATCACTACACTGCTGACATCACTACACTGCTGACATCACCGTGAACTCCATGACTGAACCTGATTTAGAGAGCAGTGTTGTTTGAAATACTGTTGCAAAGTAAAAGCTGTTCTGCCATAGAAAGGCAAAGTGCAGTTACTACATGAACATAGAAACTGAGAACAATGCCTTCATAATCATATAATCAATGCCTTTATAATGCACAAGAAAACATAATGTAGGTAAAACAGTGGTGATGCTTGGTTGTACTTTCTTAGGATAGGAAGAAGCAAGAAACGTAGTCACAAGACAAAGGAGGTGTCATAAAGTCAATTTCTAGTCTAAACTCAGTTTAAAAATATGCTACCAGTTACTGCTTTTTGGCTTTGTGGGGCAGTGTTCCTTGTGTGTGTCTGTGCGTACTGGACTGGACTGGACTGGACCCGAGTGGACTCACCTCTCCCCAGGGCCCGGGCACCCAGTGGGGCGGGGGGCAGCGCTGCAGGTTACAGCGCAGCCTGCTGGTGGGCCGACCCTGTTTGGGACACTCGGAGTCCGGCAGCGTCTCGGAGTTCTCCCCACTTTTACACAGCACTGTACGGTGCCTGTAGCCTGGGCCACAGCTGGGGGTACACTAGAGAGAGAGAAAGAGAGAGAGAGAGAGAGGGAGAGAGAGAGAGACAGAGAGACAGAGAGAGAGAGAGAGAGAGAGAGAGAGAGAGAGAGAGAGAGAGAGAGAGAGAGAGAGAGAGAGATTTAACGCTCATTTATTGTACCATAGTCACCAGTTAACATCAAGACATGTTACAACCAAATCCAAAAAAACAAAAACATCCATTCAGCTTAAAAAAGGAAGAGACCCTCTCCTTCACATCTTCAACACTATATTCAGCCCCCCCAATATACCGACCTCATCAAAATAAAAGCACATATACACCAACATCTCATCATTACCAAATGAACAACAACCTACCACTACCATCAACTGACCAGAAACCTTTGTCCAAACACCATTTTTTCCCAAACAATTCAACATTGTCCGTTACTTGAAAGTAAGCAAATTCAGCTAAGATCCTTGACTCAACTAAAGTCTTAAACATACCAATGACATCCACCACTATTCCCTCTTGCTCCAATTTACAACATTTCCAAACAGACATCTTAGTCTGTCCCACCAGACAGACAGAGTACAGAGACAGAGAGAGAGGGAGAGGGAGAGAGACAGAGGAAGAGAAAGGGAGAGACAGAGAGAGATGGGGGGTGAGAGCGAGACAGACAGAGAGAGAGAGGAGGGGGGTGAGAGAGAGAGAAAAAGAAAGGCAGCAAAAGGAGAGAAAGGGAGATATAAAAAATGAGGGCCAGAAGGAGAGAAGGACATATGGAGAGAGAGAAAGTGAAGGAGAGACAGAGACAGAGAGACAAAGGGAGAGTGTGACAAAGAGGAAGATTCAGTCAATTATCCTCTAACTAATTTAACTGGTTATGTGTTCCTCAAGTTAGTGTCTTCACAACAGGGCCCTGATGAGATTAGAGGGGAAGACAAAATCAAGAGACGCAAAAATCTACAACATGTAAACAAGTGTTGATATATACAGTAATGTGCAAAAGTTTTAGGCAGGTGTGAAAAATGCTTGTCCACTAAGAATGCCTTCAAAGATGGAAGTGTTAATCATTTATGTTCATCAATCAACTAAATGCAGTGAATGAGCAAAAGAGAAACCTAAACCAGGGGTACAAAAAAGGGGTACACACAAAGTCAGGGATTTTG
>CM050212.1:8437500-8442500 GCA_027475355.1 Coilia nasus | reverse complement strand
TTATAAATAATAGTGCTTTATAAATAATCTTGACTTGACTAAGTCCATGCTCAAAACGCACCTTTTCCGGCTTGTATTTGGTAGAGACTCTAAGCAGCTGGACTGACGCTATGGACTGAGGCTTTTTGTGTATTATATTGTCTGGTCTGAATGTACTGTGCTGGGCTGTGGCTGGTGAATCTACTGTGTGGTGTTGCTTTAAAAAATACTTTCCCTTTTTATTGGATGCAGTTTGGTTGTAAATGTGTTGCACAAATAAAACTTACTTACTGAAGACAAATAAAGAAACAGCACACATACACACACACACACACACACACACACACACACATCACAGACAGACTTACACATGTGCGCACACACACACACTACCACACACACAGACACACACACACACAACCACACTCACACACACACACACAACCACACTCACACACACACACACACACACACACACACACACACACACACACAGACACACACACACACACACAACCACAACCACACTCACACCAGACACACACACACACACACACACACACACACACACACACACACACACACACACACACACACACACACACACACACACACACACACACACACACTCACTCAAATACAGTAGGAACAGAACAATTGGAGTCTGAGGCATTGGGCTGGACTGGGTACATTTCCTGCCCGCGACTACAAATATAAACAGCAATATTTCCAGAAAGAGACGGGAGCAGAGCGAGCGAGTGCTGCCACGCTGCCACGCTTCATCTGCGGGTTCCTACAGCTCTGCCACCAGAGAGGGAAGAAAAGCTGGGGTGAGAGGAAGGACAGGAAGAACGAAAACTATCCCAGTCACGGGGCACGACAATGGAAAGAAATAGAATAGAGTAGAATAGAATAGACTAGAGTAGAATAGAATAGAAAGGGATAGAATAGAATAGAATAGAATAGAATAGAGTAGAATAGAATAGAGTAGAATAGAATAGAATAGAATAGAATAGAGTAGAATAGAATAGAATAGAATAGAATAGAATAGAGTAGAATAGAGTAGAATAGAATAGAATAGAATAGAGTAGAATAGAATAGAATAGAATAGAGTAGAATAGAATAGAGTAGAATAGAATAGAGTAGAATAGAATAGAATAGAATAGAATAGATCTTTAAAGAATCCAGAACCAGACAAAGGCATACTGTTTGGGAAAAATATGTATGAAAGCCTTTAATACAGCATGGTGGTAAAGTTAAAAGCACAATGGCTGATGTGTTGTGGCCATATTGACCAGAGGCGGACAAACTGGCTTGAGAAAGTAAATGTCCTGCCATATGTTCCTTCTGCATGTGCTGCTAACACAGGTGAGTTCACTAATTAGCTCATCTACCTGGCTGTAGAGTTATGCTAATTAGGATCAGCTGGTTCAGTGAATTACTGGAACAAATATGTGGCAGGACTGTTACTTTCTGAACCCGGCATGTCCGCCTCTGATATTGACCTTCTTCAGGACACAATAAGCAGGAAATAAGACTATGCATATGACACACTGTTAGATGTTAGATCTTTGTCTTCCTACCTGTACAAAGAGATTTAAAAGCTTATTTCCAGGTCTGTGCTAAGTGACATTTACTAAAAGAAAGTGAGTAACTACTGCTCCAACTTCTGGGGTAAGAGGGCCGGAGAAAAGGAGTTGTACTGCCCCACGTCCAGGGTAAGAGGGTGAGAGGGTGGGAGTTCTACTGCCCTGAACACCTGGAGTTAAGAAGGCAAGAAGGAGAGGGTTATAAGGTCCCATAAGAGGCAGGGAGGAGGTAAGGAGCTCTTGGAGTATCAGGGTGAGGGAAATCCTGGAGTAGGAGGAAGGAATGCCACCTGTAGACTGCCACGAGCAGGAAACCAGATTTTGCTGCTAAGCAACGCCCACATGGCAACCAGCAAACTTGACTACAGTGCATTCACGTCTACAGCACAGGGGTTGGCGCAGACTGTGGAAATAACACTTATAAACTAACTACACAAATGAACAACAAAACCAACTAATTAAAACAGGCACGTTTAAGTTTTAAAAATAAAGTCATAGTAGCAGTTGTATAGTGAAAGTTAAGTTATAGATTTTGGTAAATTATAGCAAGAGCTAAATAATCAAACGAACAAAAATAACCTGCTAAACAAACCAAAAAACTAAGCAACCAAGCAAGTTCAATCCATAAATCCCCCTTTCTGTCATAGATGACTCAGATAACCTGTTCATGTGGCCTGCTGCTTCTGCTGTGCACACACCCAACACTGTGTATTCACACAGGGAATTGATTTGGGGTGGTGAGTCTGATATCTGCTTTTATTTACTCTTAACCATGGCTTAATTATACTATTACTGCAGTGCAAACATGCATGTGTGTGTGTGTGTGTGTGTGTGTGTGTGTGTGTGTGTGTGTGTGTGTGTGTGTGCCTATGTCTGTGTCTGTGTGTTTGTGTGTCTGCGTAACTATGTGTGTGTGTGTGTTTTGGGTGTGTGTGTGTGTGTGTGTTCCTATGTCTGTGTCTGTGTGTTTGTGTGTCTGTGTAACTATGTGTGTGTGTGTTTTGGTGTGTGTGTGTGTGCCTATGTCTGTGTGTGTGTGTGTTTGTGTGTCTGTGTATCTATGTGTGTGTGTGTTTTGGGTGTGTGTGTGTGTGTGTGTGTGTGTGTGTGTGTGTGTGTGTGCCTATGTCTGTGTGTCTGTATGTTTGCGTGTCTGTGTGTCTATGTGTGTGTGTGTTTTGGGTGTGTGTGTGTGTGTGTGCCTATGTCTGTGTGTGTGTGTGTTTGTGTGCCTGTGTATCTATGTTTGTGTGTGTGTGTGTGTTTTGGGTGTGTGTGTGTGTGTGTGTGTGCTTATGTCTGTGTGTGTGTGTGTGTGTTTGTGTGTGTGTGTGCCTATGTCTGTGTGTGTGTGTGTTTGTGTGTCTGTGTATCTATGTGTGTGTGTGTGTGTGTGTTTTGGGTGTGGACTAATTGGAAAAAAACACACTCTACCACCACTGGATGACCCAGTGTGTGTCTGGGGTGTGTGTGTGGTGCATGCCTGACACTGTATGCTTATGTGAAGGTCTATGCATGTTTTGTGTGTGTTTGTGTATGTAAGTGTGTGTGTGTCTGTGTGTGTCGGTGTGTGTGTGTGTGTGTGTGTGTGTGTGAACAGTTGCCTCAGTGTTCATCAGAGGACAGAGGCCCTTCAAACACACTGTGCTCAGAAAACACACCCAGCCCAGTGCGTTTCAGCCCAGCTCCACACACACACTACACACACACACTGCATAAGAGGGGCTCTGTGCCTCCACTTCATTACCTTCTCCTGCCTTCTTCCTCACTTTGCTTTTCAGAACTCTAACACGCACACACACACACACACACACACACACACACACACACACACACACACTGCGTAAAGCTACTGTAATCAACACTGAGCTACTGAGTCAACACCTGCTGTACATAAAGTTACTGGACATTAACACACAGACCCACACACGCACACACACATACACACACACACAGACAGCATAAAGCTGTCTGTACACACACAAACTCAGACTTAACATTCAGTGTGCGAAAAACTAAGTTTCAGTGTAAATAACACAAACACAGACACACACAAACAAACACAAACCTGGCAAGGGGAGCACTAAGCTCTTCAGACTTTAAGACCTCACTGACCCGTACTATGTGTATTTTTATTACATCTTTCCCTCTCTTCCTCCCTCTCTTTCTAACCCTCCCTCTGTCTCCCTCTTTCTCCCTCTCAGGCCACAGACTATGCCAGCCTGGCTGGCTGTGGCCTCCTACAGCAGGCACTGGGTAAGCCAGTACATTAACCCTTTAACCCAGACACAGACACAGCACAGCCATCTGCAGACACACAGTACCTCCTTTTAGCAGTGTGTGTGTGTGAGTGTGTGTAAGTGTGTGCTGGTGACCGTACCCTCTTTTAGCTGTGTGTGTGTGTGTGTGTGTGTGGTGAACGTGTGGTGTTTATTTGTAATGTGTGTGTGTATGGGTGGGTGTGGTGTGTGCTTGTGTGTGGTGTATGTATGTAAGTCTGTGTGTGTGTTTGTGTGTGGCGCATGTGTGTATGTGTGTGTGGTGAGCATGTGGTGTTTTTTTGTGTGATGTGTTTGTGTGTCTGTGTGTGTGGTGTATATGCACGTGTGTGTGTGTGTGACATTAGCGTACCTCCTTCTGGCAGGGTGTCGTTGAAGAGTCCCTCGATGGCAGCGCAGCTGCTGCCGTCGCCCCCACACACGCGGCAGCGGTCCTCCCGCACGTCCGAGCCCAGGATGCGGTCACAGCCCACGTGCTACAGCGGGGACACAAGGGTCACACAGGGCTCAGTCTGGAGACGGTCAGGGGACAGCGCACCGTTGGGGACACAGGGGGTCAGGACGGGGGGGGGGGGGGGGGCGGGGGGCATAGTGACCAGAGTATAGACATGTTCACTTCTGACTAAAGCTGGAAACAGAACTCCCGATTATTTGACTCACTCATAAATAGATCGCGATGTGACCAGAGTACAGACATGTTCACTTCCGACTACAGCTGGAAACAGACCTCCCGATTGACTGATTTTTTCAGTCAATCATAAATAGAACGCGACTGAGCACACCAAACCTACCAACAGTGTTGGGTGTGCCATTGAGTCGCTTGTAAACACAGACATAAGGACTGTGTGAAAATATAACAGACTTCCATGTCACAATCATAACTACAATATGGCTATATGGCAATGTTGTTTGATTTAATTGGAACTGCGTCAAGATTGCAACGTTTCAGATTAAATGGGTCTCCCTAACGAACATGACAACTTATGGTGTAACTTAGCACCCCGACTGCCCCTGATATACCCTGGACTACTTCTGACTGGCCCCGATGTTCCACCTGTCAGAATGGGGATTACAAATCGGGAAGTCTGTGCCTACCTGAGAGAGACTAAGAGACATGCCAGGGACTAAGACAGAGACCATGCAAGCCTTTACA
>CM050212.1:8430000-8432500 GCA_027475355.1 Coilia nasus | reverse complement strand
AAAAAAAGACAAAACCCTGTGACAGGGTTGGAATCACATGAGCCGATAGCGCCTGGACCAGGCACGGCTTTCTATGGGCTGCAGTGATTGACAACACCCCATAAAGCCAGTGTTTGACAGACGCAATGGGGTAACACCCAAAAGCACACAGAAGTGAGGAAAACGGTTAAATAAACGAGTTCAAAGGAAAACAGAGATGCCAAATAAATGAGAACAGGACGGCGCTCAGCTGCAACTGAGTGTGTCGCTGGAGCACATGCTCTGAGCCCTGTGAGTTCAGCTCTGCTGAGTCTACAGACTTCACACACGTCAGTGTGTGTGGGTGTGTGTGTCCGTGCACCAGTCCGTGTGTGTGTGTGTGTATGTCTGTGTCTATGCGTTCATGTGTTCGTGTGTGTGCGTATGTGCTTGCATGTGTGTGTGTGTGTGTGTGTATGTAAGTGCATACTTGTGTGCATGTATGAGCATGTGTGTGTGTGCGTCTTTTTCTGTTTTCATGTGTGCGTGTGCACTTGTCTGTGCATGTGTGCAATCGTATGTGTGTTTAAGTGTGTGTGTGTTTTCCATTGTGCATTTGTGTGTGTGTGTGTGTGTGTGAGTGTGTTTGTGCATTTGTCTGTGCATATGTGCAAGGGTATGTGTGTGTACACGTGTGTGTGTGTGTGTGTGTGTGCATGTGTGGGGTGGTGGTTGTGTTAGAGTGAGTAATTGTGTGTGAGAGTTCTTGTGAAAACAAACATTTTGCAGACTGTGGGGTCTGATGGCATACACACGAGGGTAAACAGCAAAGCCAATTAGGCGAGGTATTTGCCTTCATTACTCAGCTATGCTATCGGTCTGACTAATGTGTCTGATAGCCTTGGCCCTCGCTGTTTCTCCCCAGCTCCAGTTTAAACACTTTACATATGTCAGTGTGTGTGTGCGTGTGTGTGTGGGTGTGCGTGTATGTGTGTGTGTGTACGTCTGTGTGTGTGTGTGCACACGCGCGCATGTGTACATGTGCATGTGTATGCCAGTTTAAACACTTTAAACCATCTGTCAGTGTGTGTGTGTGTGTGTGTATGTCTGTGTGTGTGTGTGTACTGTACATGTGCAGTCTAAACACCTTACAACATCAATCAGAGTGTGTGTGTGTGTGTGTGTGTGTGTGTGTGTGTGTGTGTGTGTGTGTGTGTGTGTGTGTGTGTGTGTGTGTGTGTGTGTGCGTGCAGACACGTACGTGTGCATGCGTGTGCCAGTTTTAACACTTTACAACATTTTTCAGAATGTCTGCGTACGTGTGCGTGCCAGTTTAAACACTTCACAACATCAGTCAGTGTGTGTGTGTGTGTGTGTGTGTGTGTGTGTGTGCACGTACATGTGCATGTGTATGCTAGTGTGCTGGAGTGTGTCCATGTGTGCGTGTGGGGGTGTGTGTACATGTACGTGACTAATGGGCCTGATAGTGTTTTTAATTAGATGGGGCGGCCTGTTCTCCAACAGCTGTTAGAAACGTGGGGGCCAAAATAGAGTGAGATTGGCGAGATAGAGTGAAAGAAGAGAAGAGAGAAGGAGAGAAAGAGAGAAATGGAGTGAGAGAGCGGGGGGGTGGGTTCAAGGGAACAAGCAGCTGAATGTTATTAGCACTCCTACTCCCCTTGTACATACACACACACGCACACACACACACACACACACACACAGCTCAGAGACAGGTTGAATGCTAGAACAGAATGTGTTCATCTCTCAGCACAGTCCATCAGCAGAGGAGAACATGAGAACAAATCTGTAATCAGTGTGACTGGCTGACAACAGAAAAGGAACAAACCAAAGCCCATACAGGCCATCCACACACTATACAAACACTCTCTTACTCTTCACACACACACACACTTACAGGCTCACTCACTCTCTCTCACTCTCTCTCTACACACATAACGGGAATCTGTCCTTAGGTACGAGGACTGGTCTGTGTTAAGTGAAGCGCACACAGCTCCGACGTCGGACGTCTGATAGTGTCGGCGCCCTCTTTGAGAGTCTGTGTGCCAAATTTGAGAGGTTTGAGAAGTGTGGCTCATATCAGAAGATTTCTGCTGGCTGGTTTTGTGGCTGACATGTTGAATTAGCAGGCAAGGGCATAAGCAATGGGGATAACTCCAATTGTCTGCTTGACTTCAGCGAATCAGTTTGTGTCACTGATAAGGATGTGATGGGCTAGCTTATGGACACTGTGAAAGGGGGATATTTTTGTGTGTTTGACTGTGTTGTTACCTGTTGCTCCTTAAGTGAAGAATGCTGCACAGTGGTGCCTCGCTGTAATGCGGTTCGCCTTCCGTGGCCTCGCTGTTTTGCGGATTTTAGGTTAGTGCAATTTTGCATGCTTTTTTTAAAGCACATTTATTCATTCTATAATACTGTACTCATTTTTCTACGAAGGTTTGAACTTTGACAGTAGAAGAGAGAGAAATGAATCCGTGAAAATCCGAGAAAAGTGTATAAAGTGTGTATTGAGGGGTTTTTA
>CM050212.1:8417500-8425000 GCA_027475355.1 Coilia nasus | reverse complement strand
CAGAGAAAGTAAAAGAGCAAGAGAGAGGGAGACAGAGAGAGATTGTGAGAGAGGAGGGAGAAAGAAAGAAAGATACATAGTATGTGTAGATAGAAAGAGAGAGATGGAGAAAGGGATAGAGTGAGGCAATGAGAGAGATAGGAATAGAGAGATGGACAGATAAAGTGACAGAGAATGCAACACAAAGAGAGAGGGAGGGGAAAGAGAGTAAAAGAGGGAGTGAGCAAAGAAGGGAGAAAAAGGGAGAAAAGTGATAAACAGGAAAGACAGAGAGACGGAGAGCAGGAAGAACAGAGGGTCTAAAAACAGAAGGGGGTCGGGGGGGCTTAAACATCCCACTCCATCCCCCCACTGCTAGGGCCAGAGGGGTCAGGGGGAAGCTAAGAGCGCAGCACACACATTGACCTTTAACCCTAGATTTCAGCGTCACATGTGTGAAAATGCTTCTCACGGAGGAGACGCTTGCTGACACCCCACTGGGTTTATCGTCTCTGATCTTCCCAGCAGGCCCTGAGAGGCACTCCTGGACCCCTGGGCAACGTGCAGAGAACACTGCGGCTCAGGACACACTGCTGACACGCAGATATATGTTCTAGTGGGCAACCCCTGACCTCAGTCTGTACTGCACATGTGCAAACGTCTTGGCAATCTCAGACTGTACTGCACATGTGCAAACGTCTTGGCCACACTTCAGACTGTATTGCACATGTGCAAACATCTTGGTAACACTTCAGACTGTACTGCACATGTGCAAACGTCTTGGTAGCACTTCAGACTGTACTGCACATGTGCAAACGTCTTGGTAACACTTCGGACTGTAATGCACATGTGCAAACATCTTGGCAAAACTTCAGACTGTACTGCACATGTGCAGACGTCTTGGTAACACATCAGACTGTACTGCACATGTGCAGACGTCTTGGCAACACATCAGACTGTACTGCACATGTGCAAATATTGTAAGAACACCTAATTCTGTACTGCACAAAAGAAAATGTCTTTTGAACACCTCCGTCTGTACTGCACATGTGAAAGGGACAGTGAAAGTGATTCCCATTCCCACTGTGATCACACAGCACACCACAACACACACTGCACAAAACTCAACCTCTGCATTTAACCCAGCACACGTGTGAGCAGGGGGCAGCCCATGACAACAGCGCATAGGGAGCAGTGTGTGGGGACAGTGCCACGCTCAGGTCACCTCAGTCACGGAGGAGGATGGAGGAGAGCCCTGGTCATTTGCTTACCCCACCCACCTGTTGGTGTGGGGAACTGAACCTGCTATGACCCTTTGGCTACCAGACCTCCTTAATCACTAGCCCATGCCTGCCCCACATGCCTCACACATGTGCAGGTATCCTACCAACGCCTCTATCTGTACTGCACATATGCAAACTATATATTTGCCCGAGCCTGACGGGACCTGACGGGTTTGGGCTTAGTTTCTGCTAAGGGCTCGGGCCGGGTTCAGGCATGCGGGCCAAGTGCGCGGTAACTGAAAGGTCAGGTGATTACATTACATTACACTTAGCTGACGCTCTTATCCAGAGCGACTTAAAGATATTTACAGGGTTTCAGTTACAGTCCCTGGAGCAGTGTGGGGTTAGATGCCTTGCTCAAGGGCATCTCAACCATGGATAGGGCAGGATTCGAACCAGCAAACTTCCTATTGCAAGTCTAACTCCCTAACCACTAGGCCACAGTTGCCCATTAGTTTCGATGAGCTCGAGACAGATGCGAAAATGGATGCTGCGGAGGTGAAAAGGAGGCTAGCCTCTTGCAATTATGTTATTTATTTGTTCCAACTTACGTGTTTGTTTCAACTTTTCACGTTTTAGATAATAAATGATGTTAAAATGTATAAATGTCTCATTCTTGACAAAAGGCAAAAGATCTGTCGGGCCTAACTTTTAAGGCCCGATTACAGCTCTAATGCAAACATCCCATCATTATGCCACTTGTCGAGTGTTTGAATCATTATCGGCTGTGTCAGTGCTAGGGAGTACTTAGGCCCTGTCCACACGACAACGTTCCTGGATTTTTTTCTTGCCGGGTTAAAAAAAAGTCGCGTCCACACGACATCGGAGCAGTAAATATTTACGTCCACACGGGAACGTTTTCATTGCGTTTTCATTGCAGAAGGTGCGCTGTCCCAGCTTGAGGGGCATGATCAGAAGCCAATGATTCACTTTAAACATGTAATGTATGTTGATTTTAGCAATGTGGGTTCTAGTTTAGATTGGTCGGATGCAGCGACAGTTGCCCTATTTAAAAAGAATAACGTGAAAAGCGTTTGTTGGGCTGAACTAGCGATGTATACAAAAACATCCTGTAGTTCAATGTCATAAGGTAGAGACAGTTGCATTACACATAGCCTACACTGCAGACGATTTTTACCCCAAAGTATCCCACAACAACTTGTTTGTAAAAGTTTGACGCTGTTATGAGATGTCACGTCGTTAAATTGACCCATTTAAGCGATACGGAGCAGAACATGAAAAAATAGAAGGAGCTGCAAATAAACTTGAGATAACTGCGCAACTATTCGCTTAAAACATGCCGTATGTTGATTTTAGCAATGCGTGTTGTTACTGAGGGGAGCTGAAAGCAGCGACAGTTGCTCTTTAATTAATTAAGAATAATGAAAGCCTACAAGAAGTATTTGTTATAGCCTACTAGCCATACAGACAGTTTAATGGCAAAGGATAGAAACAATTGCACAACAGCCACAGTACAAGCTAATCAAATCACAATTTATTCGACAGCAACCAGTTTGGAAAAGTTTGAAGTTGTTATATGTGCAGCGCAAGGTGAATGGGCGACGACGTCATCGTTTTCAAAAGGTTGCGTTTTGCCTGTCTACACGAAAACGAAACGGTGGCGTTGTCAGACTTTCTCACTTTGGAACCCGTTCTCAAAAGTTATCGTTTTCGATCACCCAAAACGCCGGCGCCGTGTGGACGGAAGGCCAAAACGCAAACAAACTTTACAGTTTTCACCCGAAAACGTTGTCGTGTGGACGGGCCCTTAGATAAGTGAGTACAGTACCTCGTTTACCTCCTAAATACACCTCTGACCCCTCCATGTCCTGGCCCTTCAGATGTGATGGCACCTCCTTCATCTCCTGCATGTGAGGACTGAAATGTGGCCCAAAGACACTAGCAGGAACCTGGTGTCATGCCAACGTCAGGGCTCTTGTGCCCCAACTGTGGGCAAATGTGTAGCTCCAAAATCAGCCTCCATCGCCACATGAACTTAGCCTGGTAACCCGCCCCTTGTAATTTTTTTTATTTTGTACCGAGGGTCTGGATCGGAATCGCTTGAGGGTCATGTAGTCGGCCCCAGCAAGACCGATCCAATCAGTGAACAGAGGGTGTGTTCGTTAGCCATGACACATGACCTTGTGTGCTACATTTGAATTGTAGTGCATAGGTAGGCTAATTGCATATGTGATGACCACGCGTTAGCAATTGGGTAAAGGCAGAACCACTTTGTTTTAAACTTCAGCAGAGTCCACTCCTCCAGGAAGAAATCGTTTCTGACGGTGTCTGGTCCACACCCTCTGTACAAAATGAAATGAAGTACGAGGGGCTGGTTTACCAGGCTAACATGAAGTGGCACACAAAGTGCTTTTGCCCCTGTAGCAAGCGTCATCGTCCGATACGATGTGTGTGTGTTTATGTTTATACGCTCACCCCCTCTGTAGGGTTTCCAGGTGTAGAACTTTCCTCTGAAAGGCACGTTGTCAAAATCGGAACACTGAATCTCCCGGAAATCCTGAGATCCTGGCGGGCACTCCTACAAAATCAACAGACAAACAAACAAGGTCATTCAACAACAACAAACCTCTGTTCAAATGTTTAGGCCAATGCTTGAACAGGCAATTTCATCCAATGCACAATATTGGTTATACGTGTATGTAATTACATAAAAAACAGACAGTATTTCAACCTGCCCCTCTTAGGTAGGTTTAGATATGGCTTGTAAAGTAGGAATTCATTTAATATTGACTGCTTTTCCCATAATTACACTTCTTATAAGAAATGGCTCTTTGATGGGGACATGCAGAAGTGACACCCAAAAATTAACATGGAGGTCACTTTGACCCCTGACCTTTGACCTCCAGGTGTAAACACTGAAGAGGACGCTTAGTTTACTGTAAGAGGCAGAGCACAGATATTTAGCACTTGGGCAGCTTTGACCTTCATGGACTCACATCGATATTGCAGGACCGGAACCGCTTCCTCTCGCCCAGACAGTATTTCCCTCCGACCGTGGGCCTGCAGCCAGAGATGAGAGACATTTTAAGAGACACGTTACATACATCCGAAGGCAATTTCACCACAGCACCCAGTCTGGAACACTGGTTGGCTTGATAATGAGTGGGCTGGGATAGTTTTCCTATAAAATCAAATGAGTGCTTTATGTCAAGTATTCACTAAACACAGACTGGCAAGACAACATTAGAATTAATAAACAGCATGATGGTTAGTAGATCACTGCAGTCATAATGTTATATGTGATAATGTACAGATGTACAACATTATTGTTACATGTAATAACATAGAAATATACAACAGCAATCTTATATATGGAAAGAGATACAATATACAATAATGCTATGCTGTATGTGATACCACACACCTGCACAACAATGTTACATTTGGTAGCAAAAAAAGCTGCACAACCATAATGTTATGTGTGATACCATGCAGCTGCAAATCCATTAAGTGCACAGACAGAGTTCATAGACGCAGTAGAGCAAAAATATACCCTCCACAGCATGCTTTTTACAAGCACTATATTTGTTCAATTTTGGCAGATTGTTTCCACTAAAAAAAAAAACATAAATGACTTCCGTTCCACCAAGAATCAGGCCCCACCCACCTGGGGCTGTCGCAGTGGCGGACTGAAGACGAGACTCCGCCTCCGCAGGTCCGACTGCACTCCTCCCAGGCAGACCAGGGGCCCCAGCCCCCATCAATGCCCTCAGGCCGAGTTCCATAGGCCACACACACCCGCTTATAGCACCACTGAAAGCACACACAAACACAAACACACATACACAAACACACACACACTTATAGCAACACTGAAAACACATACACAATTATAGCATCACTGACAGCACAGTCCGCAAATACCACCAGGGGCATATCACACACACACACTCACACACACACAAACTCACACACACACGCGCAAACATACACAGATGCATGAATGCATGAACGCTTCTAGCACCACTAAAAGCACAGACCACAATCACCACCATAGACATCACAAAAGCACACACAAATACACATACCATGGTTATGGCACCACTGCAAGCATAGGCCACAGACACACACAGTCATACACACATGCACATATGCAGACACACACACACACACACACACACACACACACACACACACACACACACACACACACACACACACACACACACACACGCACACTAGTACAGAATTACATGCTGTAAAATATCCAGATTCATCCCTATCCACAGGCACTGCAACAACGCAACCACCCCAGCAAGGCCTCAATAAAAGTGTAAAAGTGGTTTTATTCTGAAGCTGTAAAATCTGAACTGTAATTCTGCATTCGGTTTGCTACCTCAGCACAAAATACAACTCAAGTTCAGGAGTCAAACTCGATATTCTGCTCAATATACTCTATGGTGTTGAGTTCTCCCCCCTTTCTCTGTGCTATTATGAACTAAGTCCTTTCTCTATGGTGGGATCTCATGCTATTATCAATGGTGTTAAGTTTTAACCTTGTTCTGTGGTGTTGGGCTCTTACCCCTTTTTCTATGGTGGGTTCAAACCCCTTTCTCTATTATGTTAAGTTCTTACCCTGTTCTCTATGCTGTTGGGTTTTAACACTTTTGTACAGTATATGGTGTGAAATGTTAACACTGTTTTCTATGGTGTTGGGATCTTACCCTGTTCTCTATGACATTGGGCTCTTGTGCTGTTCTCTATGGTGTTGAGATCTTAGGGGGCTTTCACACCAGCAGCAGCTAGTGCTCACCAAACGGTCCATTCGGACCAAAAGCTTGTAGTTTGGTTCGTTTTCATTGGTGTGAAAGCATCAATTGGAGCACTAAATCAATCCAGTCAAATTAAAAAAGGGGTGGTCTCGCTCCTCTTGATTTCACACCAACAAGCTACATGAAATGCATTATCGGCAGCTAAGATAAAGATTGATGAGGAAATGGCTAGAGGACCAATTTTGGTTTGTTTGCTGATATGAAAGCAGACCACTCCACAGTCTATATGCTGTATAGTAACAATTTTCCTGCCTGGGTGAAATAATCAAACCAGCGGTGTGAAAGCACCTTTAACACTTTTTAACCCTGTTCTCCATGGTGTTACGCTCTAGCACTGTTCTCTATGGTGTTGGGCTCTAGCACTGTTCTCTATGGTGTTGGGCCCAACACTGTTCTCTATGGTGTTGGGCTCTAGCACTGTTCTCCATGGTGTTGGGCTCTAACCCTGTTCTCTATGGTGTTGGGCTCTAGCACTGTTCTCCATGGTGTTGGGCTCTAACCCTGTTCTCCATGGTGTTGGGCTCTAACCCTGTTCTCTATGGTGTTGGGCTCTAGCACTGTTCTCTATGGTGTTGGGCTCTAACACTGTTCTCTATGGTGTTGAGATCTTACCCCTGTTCTCCATGGTGTTGGGCTCTAGCACTGTTCTCTATGGTGTTGAGATCTTACCCCTTTCTCTATGGTGTTGGGCTCTAGCACTGTTCTCTATGGTGTTGGGCTCTAGCACTGTTCTCTATGGTGTTGGGCTCTAGCACTGTTCTCTATGGTGTTGAGATCTTACCCCTTTCTCTATGGTGTTGGGCTCTAGCACTGTTCTCTATGGTGTTGGGCTCTAACACTGTTCTCCATGGTGTTGGGCTCTAGCACTGTTCTCTATGGTGTTGGGCTCTAGCACTGTTCTCTATGGTGTTGGGCTCTAGCACTGTTCTCTATGGTGTTGAGATCTTACCCCTTTCTCTATGGTGTTGGGCTCTAGCACTGTTCTCTATGGTGTTGAGATCTTACCCCTGTTCTCTATGGTGTTGGGCTCTAGCACTGTTCTCTATGGTGTTGAGATCTTACCCCTTTCTCTATGGTGTTGGGCTCTAGCACTGTTCTCTATGGTGTTGGGCTCTAACACTGTTCTCCATGGTGTTGGGCTCTAACACTGTTCTCTATGGTGTTGAGATCTTACCCCTTTCTCTATGGTGTTGGGCTCTAGCACTGTTCTCTATGGTGTTGGGCCCAACACTGTTCTCTATGGTGTTGGGCTCTAACACTGTTCTCCATGGTGTTGGGCTCTAGCACTGTTCTCTATGGTGTTGGGCTCTAACACTGTTCTCCATGGTGTTGGGCTCTAGCACTGTTCTCTATGGTGTTGAGATCTTACCCCTTTCTCTACGGTGTTGGGCTCTAGCACTGTTCTCTATGGTGTTGGCGTTGTGATCTTACCCCTTTCTCTATGG
>CM050212.1:8395000-8412500 GCA_027475355.1 Coilia nasus | reverse complement strand
AGGAAGCCAGGCTTCAGACAGAATAAAGCCCTACTGTATATTGGTTCAATTTGTGTACTGAAGATAGGCGATACCACTAACTAGCTTACAGTGTCTACCTGGCTGAAGAGTTGTAATAATCACCTTGCCCTAATACTCATTTCCTGTCTGTTTCTCTACTGTCTTGTCACATTAAAGGTGAAAATTACCAAAAATAACTTTTAAAAACTACTATTTATTACATGTATGTACAGTATGCCTATGGATCATATAAACCAGCCTCATTGTGTGTGTGTGTGTGTGTGTGTGTGTGTGTGTGTGTGTGTGTGGTTTGTTAGTCCAGCAAGCTTTTCCGAGTCTTCTGGTGTGTGTGTGTGTGTCTTTCAGGTTAGCGTGAGTGTAAACATACCTGTGTGTGTGTGTGTGTGTGTGTGTGTGTGTGTGTGTGTGTGTGTGTCTTTCAGGTTAGCGTGAGTGTAAACATACCTGGTCCTCCATGAGCAGGACAAGTCGAGTAACTACAATGTTTACAGCGTTCCCCAGGCTAGAATCCTGGAAGAGTTTGGCAACCTGACCTCCAGGGAAACAAGAAAAGACCAGTCTTAAAAGGCAGGGACACTAGACAAGACCAGTCTTAAAAGGCAGGGACACTAGACAAGACCAGTCTTAAAAGGCAGGGACACAAGACAAGACCAGTCTTAAAAGGCAGGGACACAAGACAAGGCCAGTCTTAAAAGGCAGGGACACTAGACAAGACCAGTCTTAAAAGGCAGGGACACAAGACAAGGCCAGTCTTAAAAGGCAGGGACACAAGACAAGGCCAGTCTTAAAAGGCAGGGACACAAGACAAGGCCAGTCTTAAAAGGCAGGGACACTAGACAAGACCAGTCTTAAAAGGCAGGGATACTAGACAAGACCAGTCCTAAAAGGCATGGATACTAGACAAGACCAGTCTTAAAAGGCAGGGATACTAGACAAAACTAGTCTTACAAGGCAGGGACACAAGACAAGACCAGTCTTAGAAGGCAGAGACACAAGACAAAACCAGTCTTACAAGGCAGGGACACAAGACAAGACCAGTCTTAGAAGGCAGGGAAAGCTCTTGACCTTTAATTATTATTGTTTGGTTGTTATAAGTCTTATGGATGTAATTGATTAGACACTGATGTAGGTACAAAACAATCGTCCTGCACATCCCGGGTCCAGGTGCAAAATTTGTCAAGTCACTTCTAAGAAGACGAGTCCACACACTTAAAATTCTTTTTGCTGCACTGCAATACAACGATGTTTCGACCATTCTGTGCAAAAAAATAAAAGACTCAAAAGGATTTCATCTGTGCAGACCCATCTTCTTTAAAACTGAGACACGGATGTGGCCATACAGACAAGGCTTCTGTTGTGATTTAACTGCGTGTGAAACTTACAACATTCATGACGGCCAGGATGTACTGCTCGATGTCCCGGCGACCGTGGTAACCAACCATCATCTTGTCCGCCACGACCAGCGTCTCCACGTAGCGCTCGCGGCTCACGGAGCGCTTCAGCGGTAGCTGGCCCCGCCCCATCTGATTGGGAGGCGTCTTCAGCGTCCGCTGCCACCACGCAAACGTCTTCCCAGGTTTTTCATCTACATAAGGGTCAGTTAGGGTGTCATGGTGACGTTCTCATCTACATAGGGGTTAGTTAGGGCGTCATGGTGACATTCTTATCTAGATATTCATCAGTTATGGTGTCATGGTGATGTTCTCATCTACATAGGGGTCAGTTAGGGCGTCATGGGGACGTTCTCATCTAGATATGCATCAGTTAGGGTGTCATGGTGATGTTCTCGTCTACAAAGGGGTCAGTTAGGGTGTCATGGTGATGTTTTCCTCTACATATGCATCAGTGTGTCATGGTGATGTTCTCATCTACATATGGGTCAGTTTGGGTGTCATGGTGACGTTTTCATCTACATATGGGTCAGTTAGGGTGTCATGGTGTCGTTTTCATCTACATATGCATCAGAGTGTCATGGTGATGTTCTCATCTACATAGGGGTCAGTTAGGGTGTCATCGTGATGTTTTCCTCTACATATGGGTCAGTTTGGGTGTCATGGTGATGTTTTCCTCCACATATGGGTCAGTTAGGGTGTCATGGTGATGTTCACATCTACATATTGGCAGTCATGGGCTGGTGGCTAAGGAGTTGGGACTTTCAGCCAAAAGGGTCACAGGTTCAATTCCCCACATCGACAGGTGGGTGGTGGGAGTGAATGACTCTCCTCCATCCTCCCCCTGGGGTGACTGGGGTGCCCTGAGCATGCACTGTCCCCACACACTGCTCCATGGGCGCCGTTGCCATGGCTGCCCTCTGCTCACATGCGTGATGTGTTAAATGCAGAGAGGCAATTTTGTTGTGTGCACTGTGTGCTGTGGTGTTCTGTGTATTCACAATGACACAACTGAAATTACGTTGTCACATTTTGCTTATGGCTGTAAAGTCTAATTATAAAGCTGTCAACTTCCTGCACTGCAGATTCACAGAGAGAGTCTGAAGTGCTCTACGTTTTAGGTTCTGCTTTCTACTGCACCTACCGATGACCCCACAGGACTGGTCGAGGTACTGGTGTCGCAGGGATGACCTCTTGTAGACCACGTGGGGGCGACCCTCGCGGCCCTCGATGCTGCTGAGGTTCTGGGGGGAGCCCAGGGGCTCGATGAGAAACTCCTCTCCCCCGGCCATGATCAGCCCTCTCTGTAAAGGGAAAGAGGATTAGCAGGGCTCTGGCTCGAGACCCAGAGGGGTGCCTCTGATGTTGATGAAACTGACAGAGATTAGGGAGGGGAGGAAATACAGCACTGCATCCCAGCTGGAGGCTTCTGCAACTCGACCCCCCCCCCCCCCCCCCCCCCTCACACCCCTGCCCCTGAGCCCTGCCTTTGGGCATCACTGCACCTGACAGGCCCATCAGATTCGTCCCATGCACCATACTAATCCACACACACACACACAGTCACATACACACTCACATGCACACACACTGACCAGCTGGGTTCCTTGTTGTGTACCAGAACCTAAATCCAGGTCACATCTCTCATCTGCAAGCTTCTCTCAGTGCTTCAAGGATATTTTTTCCAAAAAGGGAGAATCCCCCCCCAACCCCACAACCACCCACTCCACCCCCATCCTACCCCCATCTTTAACCCCTTGGCCCTGGCCCCGGTGCAGCTGAAGAGGGGTGCCTTGTTTCCTTCTGGCCTGTCTCTACCACTACTCTTGCGGGCCCAGGAACATGTAATCCTATTATACGTTTAGTGATGCCCGCTTGGTTTCCCTAGGAATTGCCTGGCGGAATTAAGCTATGCTGCTCTGACCACAAGCAATTCCTCCCATAATAAAGTCCACCTAAGGGCCGTTATTACTGCCTTGGTGAGCATGGTTAATCGCTGGTGTCTGTACCAGTGCTATTGCACCAAATGCACTCGCAATTAGGTGCAAATGGATTGAAATACCAGCACAGGCGTTCACACGTGTGTGAAGGGGAAAGGGACGTATTCCTGGGTACCTATTGACCAGAGTCAGGGCATGCAGATCAAACTGCACGGTGTTCCAGATGGCGAGGGAGGTTGGTGAAGGCCAACGCTGGCAGATTAGCGATCTGTTAGCGCAGGTGCATCTCCACGCTAGGAGACTTGGGCAGCACTGGGCATGTCACAGCATGCTGCAGCCTGAGATCCAATCCATCATTAAGATTCAAAACACCTGTTTCGAAGTGAGTGTGTGTGTGTGTGTGTGTGTGTGTGTGTGTGTGTGTGTGTGTGTGTGTGTGTGTGTGTGTGTGTGTGTGTGTGTGTGTGTGTTTCTCCAAGAACGCAACAAGATATCAGTGCTGTGTACCGACCAGCTGTGTCCACAAAGCCTCTCAAGTTTAATCTACAGACCCTGTTTGCTATTACAAGCTGCAACACAAACCAAAACCTGTCTTCTCTCTTTGAACCTGCACTCAGTCACAAGCAGTAAGTCCATGCTAATATCTCACTTAGCAATGACCTCCACATATTTAGTTGCAGACACATTAGATCGAAGCAGGACTGCTGCAGTACCTTTAATGATACAGTTGTGACTGAGATGGCAGGGATTGAGACAGAACATTAAACAGTGTCGTTCGACAAACTCATTTCCTTTCCAACAATATGTCTGACTTCCTGTTATCACAGTTAAAAAACTTTGTCCAAAGGGAATGCTGCAACTGCCAAATTCAGATAATTAAAGAACAGTTGCAGCTGAAAAATGTATAATTGTTTTTTCTTATACTTGGCATCATTGGGGGGATTCATGCCAAAGTCTTACTCTTAGGACCACCAAACAACTTCAAGCTGTACAAAATGCAGCTGCTGCAGTAAGTGCGTTTTCAGACCTATAGTTCGATTGCTTTGGTCCGTACTAGTCAGAAAAATGTTACAATGTAGCAAACAGACGTGGTTACGGTTTGCTTTTACATATGCATAGTTCTAACTGAACCAAATACACCGCAAAGACCGTCGCCACCGGAAGCAGACTAAAACGCACCACTTTCGATAATAATAATGCAATAAACTCTACTGTTCCGTCCAATTTGGCTTGGTTGCTCTTACACCAGAGGAACCGTACCAAAGTAGGGCAGATAAAGTGGCCCGAGACCACCCCTTTTTATCGGTCTCGGACCAGTTGATTTGGTGCGCAGAATTCAAAGCACTACTGCTTACACAGTAACTTAATGGCATGGGGTCAGATTACTTCTCAGATGCATTTCAGCAGTATACACATACCATACTCGTAGACTTTGCAGATGACTGGAGAAAAATCTGCTGGTGAGACCCACTTTTTGAGCTAGGCATGATTAGGTTGTGCTGTACTACTAAGCTGTGGAATAATCTTTCTGATGCCATCAAAGATGCTCCAACACGAAGCCAGTTTGAAATGTTGACATGAGGCCCAATTGTTGTCAGATGCTTTTTGTTTGTTGGTTGGCTGTTTATTTCAAAAGCTCACTACTGTTTAATTTACTTTCATTTATTTACCAGTATTTTTGTTCCATAACTGCTACAGCAAAATTTATGGCCAATGAATGTGTGTTGGATGCTGACATCAAAAAAAGAAGGAAAAAAGTTGTAGTCAGACCATACAAAACTGAGATGCATACTGAGCCTTGAACTTTGTTTTCCGTAACATCCTGTTATTTAACAAAGAACAATTTGTTCAATTGCCTGTTTTCATTTTTTTCTCATGAGAAAATGTGAAAATCACAAACTTTTTGATCAATATCATACCATATAATATAAGTTAATAGTTACATCCTTAATGTGCATATATTTCACTCAAATAGTTCTACAGCTTTGGTGCTGTAATAAAGCACTCCTGCTCTGCTCCTTTTCTGTTGGGTAACTGGAACTCATTTTAACGACTAAGGTGGACCTCACAACATTGTATTGGACTTCACAACATTGCACTGCTCACTGGAGAACTCCCCAGCTGGGACCTTCTTGGACATTTTAACAGTGACTAGTGATGTGAAATGTTTAAATCCTTGCGTCACAGGACCACCCAAACTTCAGGGGGTCTATAGGGGAGCTAGCCAGCCCTTGCATAGTTCTGTCTTTATGGAAACTCATCGGCTCCTGCATAGTTCTTACTTTAAGTGAACAAACTAGCCCTTAAGCAGTTCTGGCTTTAAAGGAAAGCATAGATCAAGGTTGAAGGGAATTCAACTCGTATCATCTGTGGTGGACGGTGTGATATAAATGAACAATGTCGAAGATGAGACTCACCAGGCCATCACAGTTGCTGAGTGCGACCTGGCTGGAGTGGGCCTGGTGCTGGAGATGCCCCGTGTAGTGGCAGTTGGGGGCGTAGGGGTGACTCCAGGCCATGTGGCCCCGGCTCCAGTACTCCACCCGGAACTGCCGCGACAGGAGCCCCGTCTGCAGCGTCAGGTTCAGGAGGAAGCTGCTGTGCTGCGTGGACAGCTGGTAGTACAGCTGGGTGTCCTCACCGCCACTTTCATCATCACTGCCGCCAGTGTCGCTGCCGTCGCTGTCCTGGTCCTGCTGCTGCTGGTCGGCGGGTTGGGTGGGACTGCTGCGGCGTTGCCGTCTGTGGGCACTCTGGGGGTGTTGGGGTTCCTCTGCCTCCAGGCTCTCCCCGCCAGGCCCCACTCGCACTGGGATGGCGATCTCATACTGACCCAGGCCAGACAGGAACTCCGCTGAGGAGGGGACCCAGAGGAAATAGAAGGTTCAATGATGGAGGTCTCAGAATTGCTTACGAACTATGTCCTCACAATCACCCAGGACATGGATGGTCTGCAAGCATACAACTGCATAGATGTGAGGGAGATAAAATGCAGTACACAACAGCACCAGATACATAATTTCGAGGTATGGATGCAATTTAGCTGAGCTCCATATCTATTTAATTAGTGAGGATGAATGTGTTTAGCGAGATGCTGAGTGTGAAAATAAAAGGATTACAACAGCAGTGTCTTTTGTTTCTGGCCCTCCTCTGCTTATTTGGCCAGTGGATCACTTCTGCCCTGAACTCGAACTTGTCTGTTTTGATTAATTCTGCTGCTGAGCTTTGGTGGGATTTATGAGCGAGCGGAGGATCCTTGTGGCCCTGCATGGTTATCCTGCTGGAATTAGGACCACACAAGACATACAGAAAGGCCTGTCAGAGCCAGAGAGAGGAGAAGAGAGGACAGAGGAGAGGAGAAGAAGAGACTGTACGAGGCGAGGAGGCCCTGTTAGAGGAAGAGAGGGGGGAAGAAATGAGTGCAGTAGAGGAGAGCCTGATGAATACAGATGATAGAGAAGAGGCACAACTGTAAAAGAGACGAAAAAAAGAAGAGAGAGGAAGAGAGGAGAAGAGAAAAGAGATAAAATGAGAACGAGAGAAAAAAGGGCACACAGAAATGAGGTTAGGTAAACAGAAAAGAAATGAAGCAAAGAAGAAGAAAGGACAGAAGAGAACAGAGGAGAGAAGAAGAGAGAAGAGAAGAGAAGAGAAGAGAAGAGAAGAGAAGAGAAGAGAAGAGAAGAGAAGAGAAGAGAAGAGAAGAGAAGAGAAGAGAAGGCACTGTACCAGAGGGAGAGGAGGGGAAGAGTATGGTAGAGGAGGCCCTGTTAAATACCGACAATAGAGACAGAGTGCGTTCAGGATGAGGAGAAAGAGGCCCTGTTACAGACAGAGGGAAGGTACAGGGAATGCAGCCACAAAGGGCTTACATCATATCTAATATCTGAGTCATCATGTCTGAGTCAGTGATACAAGTAGGAAAACTTCTCTTGTAGTTTTACTTGGGCACAATCCCTGGTGCTGAACAAAATGAAATTATTTTTTTTTGAAAGAAAGGTTCGCACTCCTTTGGATATTTTCCTTTTCAATGTTTATTCATTGGCTGGATTGACGTTTCGACCTTGCGGTCTTCCTCAGAATCACTAACAAACACAGGCTTGAGACATTATCTACAACACCTGTATCAGGGGGTGGAGTCACCTTAACCCTTACAGGTCTGGGGTGTGAGCCTGTGGTGTGACTATAGCCAAATGAATGGGGTACATTACAACATATTTAGAAAAACAATAAAGAACATTTAGAAAACATTTAGAAAAAACATTTGACATTTAGGAAAAAACTTCAACTTTGTGCAAATGACACGGCTATTTTCAACAAGCAACACCTCTGAAACCTTTTCTATAAAGACATTCTCTGTAAATATTTTGTGGACTATCAATAGGATCCCAATTACAGGATTCATACACCTCACCCTTTCAGAGGTGTTGCTTGTTGAAAATAGTTTTTTTCTAAATGTCAAATGTTTTTTCTAAATGTTTTCTAAATGTTCTTTATTGTTTTTCTAAATATGTTGTAATGTACCCCATTCATTTGGCTATAGTCACATCACAGGCTCACACCCCAGACCTGTAAGGGTTAAGGTGACTCCACCCCCTGATACAGGTGTTGTAGATAATGTCTCAAGCCTGTGTTTGTTAGTGATTCTGAGGAAGACCGCAAGGTCGAAACGTCAATCCAGCCAATGAATAAACATTGAAAAAGAAAATATCCAAAGGAGTGCGAACTTTTCTTTAAAAAAAAAACAAGTAGGAAAACTGACATACAGACAAACACAGAGATAGGCAGAGAGACAGGCAGATGGACAAACAGACAGACCAACAGACAGAAAAACAGATAGACAGGCAGGCAGCAGACAGACAGACAGACAGAATTACAGACAGACCATTTCACAGAGTGACCTACAGACATACAGACTGACAGAACAATGACTTTAACAATGACTGAAGGAACATTTTGTTGTTGCAGCGGCAATTTACTATAACAATCATCCACAAGGCTGGTAGAACACAATATTTACATCATATCCAAGTATCGCTGAACATCTTTGAATGTGCACTGTGTGGATCTCCAGACTGCACATTGCAGTGGGCAGGGATGTGACATGCTGGCCATTATAATGAGCAGTGTGTGGCCTCTCAACACCAATCCTTTGGGACTCAGGATACATAATCAGCACAAAACCGGCCTTCTTTATCAGATTGGTTATTTTTCTATTCTTCCTCAGTGCGGTTACATGCAAACAAAAATCAGATCTCACACATATTATTGTGTTTAAAGATGTCATATATATTCAGTACAAAATTCCAACATTTACATTAAATAATTTAATCAGAGAAACCAATTTGTTTGTTACATGTAATCGCATTGACTCTGATGCTGCCACACCAGCAGATCCGTGCAAACAAAACTGCCCTTGCTGTAGGGAGATACGCTCCATCTTGCTGCAAACATTAAAAGACTTAAGTCTTCCTGAAGAAACAGTCTGCTTTGTCTCTTCTTGTCAACAGCCTACTTGTTACACTTCCAATTCCCCTTTTTACACCTTCTGTCCATTCTGTTGTCAAGGTTAATGCCTCAGTGTCACACTCCCAATCCAGTCTGCAGTCAGGGTCAATGCTGCAGGTATCTGTGGTTCATCACCACCTCCACCCTTCCCCCACAGGCTAATGTCTTCTTGGATGACAACTGTGGAAAATCCACCTTTATCATCCCTATAGTACATGCACACCTGAAAAACAGGTGTCCCGAAGATGATGTTTTCCTCATAGGAGTGGACAGGAATGGGTCAGACACATTCTCAGAAACAGGAGCGGAGCAAACAGGCCTGTTCATGGACAAAATGTGTCCGGTAAGCCTCACATAACACAGCACATTTGCACTCCACATGTTGTGTTTTCAGCAGACTGTGTGCCGCACAAGGGAGTTAAACAATACCACACTGTAATCGTGATTGACCCCAGCCTGGGCAGAAAATAATAACTAACATTCACACTCTGTAGTCCAGCGGATTCCTTAGACATAGACCCGATTTTCCAAGATGGAATAAGAATAAAATACCAGACTAAACGTGTCTATGTTTAAAATGACCAATCATCACAGAATAATAGTTTACAAATAACAATTAAAAAAACTTGTAACACTTGTTTCTTATTATATTCATATTGTTTTTTTCTTTAATGTATTTTTAAACTGGAATACTCTATATGCCGCAAAATAGTGCTACAGAACTTAAAACATTAGCAGCATCACTGTGCGGCATTGACTTATGCTTGACAGAGATGATGTGAATGCATTGGCCGTGTTTCCTCAGAGGATCTTTGAAAACAAGTTCCTAGTTGCAACACTCAAAAGGAAACACATGCAGTGATCATGGTAGTGATACTGCTCAACATTTACCAGGATCTTAAAATCTCACTGCTGGTACATTTGGAGACCAATTGGAGAACCTTTGAAAGGGAAGGTTCCTCTGCTGCAAAGTGTAGAAGATTAACTAGGACCCTTTTAAAAGGGTGGTTCCTTTACTGTTACATGTATAGGGCTGATGGAGGTTCCTCTGCCGCTACATGCAAAAGACTAAGAAAGATCTGTGAAAATGAAGTTCCCTCTGCTGGGACTAACTTTGAAGCCTTGAAAGAGAATGTTCCTGTACTGGAAGGCTGGAGGGAATCCTGCTGCTACATATAGAAGAAGGGAAGGTTTCTCTCCACTCAAGGTTCCTCTGCAGCCATTAGACTGGATGCAAGCTAGTACCAAGCCTTTATCTAAACATGGCTAAATGTTAAAAGCTGACCCAACATGTTTCAGACACTTGCCTTCATCAGGGAGTGAGTATTACAATTGGTCTAGCACCAGATGTGTAAATAAAAGCTTTTTATTAGAAGCGCCATGGCTTTATTCCCCCCTTCATTAACGTCCTTCACCTGACTAAGTCTTGTTAACACTTTGCTCACTCTGCCAGAAACACTCTCTGTGGTGTTTGTCTCTCTCTTATTGACCACCTGTTAACCTATTACGCTATGACAGCAATAACAACAGTTTCAGCTGTTGGAATGAACATGCATGCCATTTGGATTAGGTAATGCACCTGCAACACACCTGATAAGGCCCCATTTCCACCAAACACTCTCCATATACAGCGCGTAGACAGCAAGTGCACGTTTTCTGTCCGTATTCATTTAGAATGCATGTGAACAGATTAGACCATTTCCACCGCACATGTGATCTGAGCGTATTCTGTCACACATACACACATTTTGTACATAGTTATGTGCTGTACACAAGTCGGTGGAAATGAGGCCTGAGAATGTGTGTGTGCAGGCTCCCTCTATAACTCTTCTTAGCTGTGGTTCCGCTATGACTGTTCTTAGCTGTGGTTCTGCTATAACTGTTCTTAGCTGTGGTTCTGCTATAACTGTTCTTAGCTGTGGTTCCACTATGACTGTTCTTAGCTGTGGTTTCGCTATGACTGTTCTTAGCTGTGGTTCCACTATGACTGTTCTTAGCTGTGGTTCCACTATGACTGTTCTTAGCTGTGGTTTCACTATGACTGTTCTTAGCTGTGGTTCCACTATGACTGTTCTTAGCTGTGGTTTCACTATGACTGTTCTTAGCTGTGGTTCCGCTATGACTGTTCTTAGGTGTGGTTCGCCAATGTTGGAGCAAGCTAAGAGCTACTAGCAGAGCAGGGGCATCAGTAGTTCCAACCAGAACAGAGACGTTCTTAGTAGTTACGACCAGGGAGAAGCATGCCTCGCTTTCTTCAAGAGGGTCTCTCTCTTCAAGAGGCTCTTGAAAGTACACCTCTTGAAGAACACCCCTTATAAAGTTATAGCACCCCAACATTCCCACTTGCATGTATGGCAGACTGCTCCACTGATTCTCCTGCAATGGCCTTATGTTAAAGTACCTATCCCTTACTCCTGGGTGTAGTTTGAGTGTTCCTCTTCATTTGCAAGTCACTGGTTTGAATCATCTGCCATATGTTATGCAATGCATTACACCGTCCACCGGGATGACTGCCTTTTGTGTCTACTCTGTGCCTTTTTTCTCCTGTGACATACAGAGGCTACTTATTTCTTTCATCTTGTGTCATATAACAGAGTGGATCTTGTGTCTAGTATGTCTCTTGTGTCTATTGTGACATACATGCAGAGACCATTTTTGTTTCTAGGTTGTGTCACACACGTTACACACATGTAACTTCTACAGCAGGCCACCCCTTTTGTCTTGTATCTAGTGTGTGTCATGTGTCTCCTTTAACATGTATAATGCCATTTAAGGGCCATTGCTTGTGTGTGGAATGTGGTTTATAACACACATAGGTAAAGCAGGTCATCTCCTGTTTCTTGTGTCTATTGTGGCATGCAAAAGTGGCCACCTGTTGTTACCAGTATGTCTCATGAGACTCTACTAATGTTCTCATATGCTGAGTATGATACTGAGCAGTAGAGAAGGCCGGGCCCATCCGAGCCAGCAGGTTACACAAAACACACAGCTTCGATCAGGTCACACAAAAGATTGGACATGATGTTAGAGTTATGTTGGGTTCAGTCACAATAGACATTTAATGGGGGCGATGGGGATGAGGTTGGGCCAACTCTGCATCTTGCTTTAATGTCATTTTAGCTAAAATAAACAATGCTTATGTACCTACTGCACTGGCCTAGTTCCTCAATGAAGGAGTTCATTCATTTATTTATGTGACAAAGCAAAAGCATATGTGTTTCTGTGTGAGTGTGTGTGGGTGCGCACATGTGAGTGTGTGTGTGCGCGCGCATGTGTGTGTGTGTGTTAGAACAATCTACCTAATGACACAGCATGCATAAATCTGTGTGAAACGGTCATTTTTAAGGTACCACGTCTCTGTAACCTTTGGTAAGTAGTAGGCAACCTACAACCATAGTAACCATAACTGAGTGTCACTGTGTAAGTTTAGTGTATAAGTTGTTATATGGACTGCACAGGGCTTGGCCTGCTTCTGAGTCTGAACTTTAAAAAACAGAATGCCTGGTGGGATCAGGTCGGGCCCGGTAACTGCTCTCTTGATCTTGGGATGGGTTCGGACAAAAATATGCGACTCAAGCTAAGCTCCACTCAACACGCCAACTGGAAGCAAGGGCCTACAGATTTACCATCAGTGGCAGTCTGGCACTTTCCGAAGGTTGTCTCCGCAGATACTCTGAAACTGTACACTTCCTGTCTGCTCCGGTGGGGCCCAGAGATTTGTTATGCAAACAGCACGCTTTGAACACCGCGGAGAGGAGAAGGGTCGTCGCCTCTTCACCAGAGGAGGATGCTGTAATCCCACAAAGTGGGCTAACATACTAGGATCCAGGAATCAAAGGCTGTTTACATGACTGGGCCAGTTCAAACAAGCAGGAAGACAAAGACCCCAGAGAACTTTACTAGCTACAGACAGAGCCTTTAACACTGACACCAGGGCACCATAGCTACAGACAGAGCTTTCATCGCTGACACCACAGCTCTTTATCTACAGTACAGCAACTGCAACTGCAGCCTTTAACACTGAACCTGCTGCACTATAGCTACAGACAAAGCCTTCAACACTTACACCAGGACACCATATCTATAGACAGAGCATTTAACACTGACAGCACTGCACTATAGCTACAGACAGAGCCTTTAACACTGAACCTGCTGCACTATAGCTACAGACAGAGTCTTCAACACACACCAGGACACCATATCTACAGACAGAGCATTTAACACGGACAGCGCTGCACTATAGCTACAGACAGAGCCTTCAACACTGACAGTGCTGCGCTATAGCTACAGACAGAGCCTTTAACACTGACAGCGCTGCACTACAGCTACAGACAGAGCCTTTAACACTTACACCAGGGCACCATATCTACAGACAGAGCCTTTAACACTGACAGCGCTGCACTATAGCTACAGACAGAGCCTTCAACACTGACACCAGAGCACTATAGCTACAGACAGAGCCTTTAACACTGACAGCGCTGCACTACAGTTACAGACAGAGCCTTTAACACTTACACCAGGGCACCATATCTACAGACAGAGCCTTTAACACTGACAGTGCTGCGCTATAGCTACAGACAGAGCCTTTAACACTGACAGCGCTGTACTATAGCTACAGACAAGAGCCTTTAGCACTGACACCAGAGCACTATAGCTACAGACAGAGCCTTTAACACTGACACCAGAGCACCATGGCCTTGAACACTAACACTGCTGCACTATAGCTACAAACAGAGCCTTTAACACTGACACAAGGTCACCATAGCTACAGACAGACCCTTCAACACTGACACCAGAGCACCATGGCTACGACAGAGCCTTTAACACTGACACTGCTGCACTATAGCTACAGACAGAGCCTTTAACACTTACACAAGGTCACCATAGCTACAGACAGACCCTTCAACACTGACACCAGAGCACCATGGCTACGACAGAGCTTTCAACACTGACACTGCTGCACTATAGCTACAGCACTGTAATTATAGAAAGAAAGTACACCCCAGGACTTCCCTTAACTAGACTACGGACAGAACTTTCACCACTTACACACTCACAGGACACTTTACTACACTACGACATGTCTGCACCACTTTACACTTTACAGGACAACTACAAAGAGACTACTAGACCTTTCTACATTTTATTTGGGATAATTTAGTGTGATGTACCATATGCTCATCCTACGGTAATGTGCAGTATAGGCCTTATCTGGAGACAAGCCTCTGTCAGTTCATCCTACATTAATAATTGAGTTTCGGACCAGTAGAATGATACTCATCACTTGACCAGCACATCTGCAAGGTGGAGGTTTCTGATTTGTAGACTTATGTCATAAGAAACCTCTCTTTCCCTGTGAGAACTGTTTGACTCTCTGATGAAGGCTTAATTGCCGAACCACGTCAGAGCCATTTAAAAGGTTTATATTACCAACCAAGCCATAGCAATAAAGAGCTTTTAACTTTTGCTATGTGAGAGTGCCTTGGAGTTTTTCTTGGTGTTTTAACTGAGTTTCTGCTTCTGATCTGGTAGGTGTAATGCATCATGTAGAAGTAGCAGTAGATTGTCTGTAAGATTTGGTGGTGGTAATGAATCTGGCATCATCACTAGCACTGTTGTTAGCTGTTTTGACAGACCGACCAACTGGCAGACAGACAGACAGACAGACAGACAGACAGACAGACAGACAGACAGACAGACAGACAGACAGACAGACAGACAGACAGACAGACAGACAGACAGACAGACAATTAGATTGATCCTGGAGGAAATTTGTTGATTGTAACATACCCCCACCTACAGTATTTCGAGTGAGTGACTGCAGGTTCCTTCACTGATGTGGCCCAGTAGCCAGCTAGCCCTTTTTCACTGACCTGCCTTCATCAAAAACAAAAAATTGGCTTCCTGTCTAGCAGTGCAGGTTGAACTGAGGGAATATTTCGATACCCACAGGAAGCAGCCACGCCATATGGGCTACATGACTGCCTTTGAAACACAACCCATTATTTCCAGTACACTCCGCCTTCAAGGCCAGACGACACATAAATGCTGGGTTGGCCTGCTGGAGACATCCTGAAGGAGACTTGATCTCACTGGGCTGCTTGTTAACTTGCGTGGAGGTGGCAAAATATGTAGAGCCATAAAACCGCCATCTAAGACACAGGAAGACTCATAAACGGATACGCTTCTGAAAAGCGTTTTTAATAAACCGCACTGCTATTAAGCATAGCCCTAGGTTTTGTTTTTGTTAAGGCTGGAGATGGGCTGGGCTGGGGTGGGGGAGAGAGAGAGGGAGAGGGAAATTATCCTTTAATTAAGAGACAGTTATAAAAATGTAGAGGAAATGAGACGAGTGACTCCCTCTGCTCTTTCTGTGTTCTTAACAACTCCCCCCCCCCCCCCCCCCCCCACACACACACATACACAGACACGTAAACACACACACACACAAGTGAAACACAGATACAATTGTTCTCTTATTTATTATTTCTCCCTAATCCACTCCCTCCCTCCTTCTATCTGTCTCACATTCTACCAGTCTTCTCCTCATGGTCGCTCACGGTTCCTCTCTCTCTCATCTTATACCTTTATCCTTTTCTGTCTTTTTTCTCCTTCTCTGTTCTTTCTTCTTCTGTCTTTTATTCTCCCTTTCATCCCATTCACTTTACTCTGTGTTTCCCAGTGCATCTTTCCCAGCATAACTTGCTTCTCACTCTCTCTCTTGCTTTACACCTATCTCTCTCATCCCTCTCTTGTCTTTTCTCTCATCCACTTTCACTTTCTCTATAGTCACCCACTCTATCTCTGTTCTTCTCTTTCTCTCTGTCTTTCTCTCTCTCTATGTCTCCCCTATATTCTGTCTCTCTATGGCTTTTCATTTTTTACTCTCCACTTTCACCTACACTCTTTGTGTCCTCCTCTCTCCCTCCCTTTTCCTCACCGACACACTCTCTGCCTCTCTCTTTTCTCTCTCTCTCCTTCTCTCTGTTCCAGATGTGTTGCAGCTGTATAGAGTGGTGGCCCTCTGCTTGCTTGCTCACTCTCTCTCTCTCTGTCTCTCTATCTCTCTCTGTCTCTCTCTCTATTTCCCTCTCTCTCTCTCTCTCTCTCTCTGCTGGTGCCAGGGAGGAGGCCAGGAGGCTCTCTTGAGCGGTTGCCACCATCGCTATAGGGCCTCGGCCGTCAACATTCCCTGCGCGCCGCGCAACCATATTCATCATAACATTTCTGCTGCGGCTATTCTCCGCCATTCCACAATCACTGTCTGCGCTTGAGGTATTAGCCATCCGCCGTGCCTCACGTCTCGGCCTGTTATAAGAGTTATATATACACTCCGCACGCGCGCCGAGTAAGTGCACATTAGTAAATGACATAACTCGGCTAGCACGAGGGCTTACCTCATTAAGTGGAGGTGAAGGAGGAGGGGGTGAGAGTGGGAGAATGTGGGGTGGGTGGGTGGGGGTGGGGGGGTGAGAGAAGTACGACATGTCTGCATATTTGTTCTCTTTTTTAAATAAACACACAGAGACCAGCGCCAAATGCACTCAGCAACTTGTCATGAGCCGTGGAACAACAACACGGTGTAATTACCGAGGCTGGGAGCCCAGGACCCATGGAGCTCTCTGTAGGGGAACAGGTAGGGCCTGGGGTTGGGGGGGGGGGGGGGGGGGGGGGGGCGGGGTAGGGTGGGTTGGAACTCTGCCTCAGGGGGAACACCTCTGAGATATAAACGTTTCAAGTGTTGATTTAAAACCGCAATGCAATCAGACAACAATGAAGACAATAAGAAAAAAACAACAGCAGCAGCATTCTCAGGGAAGTCTGCATGCTTAGGGGCTACTAGAGACAGACATCTGGGGAGAGGAGCCCATGCAATACTGCGCTGCTGTGGCAATACTGTTAGTGTGGACATGTACCAGAGCACATGCGATGCTGTATTGTGGAGATACTGTATTACAGTCATACTGTAGTACTGCTTCAGTCTGGTAATAATGTAAGGTGGTGATAGTGTAATCTGGTGATATTCTAGTGCCGTGATACTATAGACTGGTGATACTGTATTGCGCTGACACTGCAGTGTAATGATACTATATTCTGGTGGTGCTGTAGTGTGATGATACTGTAGACTGGTAATGCTGTAGTGTGACGAGACTATAGACCGGTGATACTGTAGTGTAGTGATAACGTGGTCTGGTCATAAGTGTAGAGTGGTGATACTGTATTATTGTGATACTGTATTGTAGTGATACTGTAGTGTGGATATGTACCAGTCAACACTCTGCTCGGAAGCCTTTTATAAGGCCAATGGGCTATTACCCGCTGGAGACAGAGCAACACAACATTCAGCATAAATCATCACACAGCACAGGCCTAAACAAAGACAGAGGGCTGAACATCGAACACAGTACACAGAACACAGGCACCAACAAAGAACAGAGGACTGAAGGTAGAACATAGCATACATGTATGAACATAGAACGCAGGATACAGGAATAAGCACAAAACACAGAATACAAGACTGAACACAGAACAGGGGACTGAACATAGAACACAGAACATAAGCCTGAACACTGAACTGAAGCCTGTTTCTTTAGTTAACCAGCAGAGTGGGAATTCACAGGCCCAGGGCCAGTGGGGTGT
>CM050212.1:8095000-8387500 GCA_027475355.1 Coilia nasus | reverse complement strand
TGCAGCTGTTCAGTCTGGCACCAAGTGAGGCATAAATGGGACCGTGCCAAAAACTACACACCGCTCAGGTAACGCACACAGACACGCTCAGTGACGATATGACGAACAGATAAATCCTTTCGTCTTCGACTGACACTGGATAAATAATGTGTGAGCTGATAAAATCTTGAGCAGTCAAGAGATGTCACGCTTCCCTGTATGCATTACAATTTCCCATGGCTTGAAAAAAAGTGAACACAAACAGAGAACTGTCAAACGCGCACAGATGCATACTCAGCGAATACGCCTTTTACGGGACATTGAATCCAATGCAGACTCCGAATCTGCAGACCCATTAGACTTTACAGCTCCTCATGCAGAAAGATATATAGACATGCTGTTTCCTGTGAATTTTGCTGTACCGTCGTGAGCGCATAATGAAAGGAGGTTCACAGCACGACATATAACCTTTAAGAGCTACAAAATGGAGTTGGACCTAAAGGCACAGTGCCATCGTCTCCGAGGGCAGCTACCTTGGCACATCCGGTCCGGAATCGGCCCGGCCCTAATCTGAGTGCACCGCTTTCCAAAACGCAACTAATTATAACAAATTCCATACAGCACACACAACCTGCTCCAAGCCTGCCATGCACTAGTAAAAATTGTGAAAAGACAGGAGAGAGTTCATTTGTTGCAACACTCACAACCAGATTAAGATGACTAAGGGTTCGCCGAGTTCATCGTCACAGCAGTCCTTTGAAGTCCATTCAGTCTTACCACGATAAGAGCTAAGCTCTTTTTTCCAAGGCACAACTGTAACAGAAAAGCCACCTATCCTGTCGTGGGGCCGGTGCGACCACACCAATTAATGTCACAGACACACTGGTTTGGTGGACCTAACAGAGCTATCCCACGACTGAATGTGCATAGCGGTTTCGTACAGGATTATGCTACACTATACATATACTGGAAAATCGCATTAGATGACGATTGTGAGAATATTATTGGCAAAAGGCTCCTCTTCTACTTCAATATCCAGCTATGGTAACTTAGAAATTTCGGTAGCGTTTGCAATGACTTTAAAGCATACTTAAGGGCATCCAATCAGTAAATGATGCAATTGAAATGTCACATATAAGAGGTCATAACTTAAAAAAGCAGCAAAGCCAATGTCTCGACTGTGGTAAGCTACTAGCGGTTACAGTTACCTTTCCGTTCGTCTGGCTGTCCCGTTGACGTTGGCCAGATATTCTTGAGGACGTCTTTGGTTCTCCAAGTCTCTCTCGAACCCAGCAGGTCGTCTACCGCATATCTGTAGAGTGCTACAAAGACGCGAAGGAGATTTTCTTGCTCCTCTCTCTCAGTCCCTGGTAGAGAACAGTAGTTAGCGCTGATATCTTCACGCAGTTTGGCTTTGGAAGCGCTCTGCACACAGAAACTGCCAGGAAGTCCGGAAAGCAGTTGCAAGGTTGCACCGCTAGAGAGAGCCACATCTCCAAACCAAAATAGGGCAACCCCTTTCCTTTGAGCTGGCTATCCTGGGACGGCAACATTCATTTTGGGCTCTTTTTAAACGACGAAGTATGTATATGGTTGCCTGAAAGGCAATGCCCAAAGCACAGCTTAAAAATCTAAGGTTGACTAGTTGTAGGCCTAAATCTGAAGAAATCTTTGAAAAACATGTTCTCTCCATGAGAACTTTACTGTATTGTTTTGCAAGTCTGACCCTTGCTAATGATACATTACAACTGAAAAAAAATTAGTTGTGTCATAAAAAACTTTGGATTTTTTCTTTTACCGAGGTATCATCAGTATCATTTTTATAATTATAATTATAATTAGTTTTACAACACCACCTTGTTATCTTCTAGCTAAAAGTAAAGACATTAAAGACTCAGATAAAGAACACAAAGACACTAAAAATTGCCCTACATCATGGTCCTGCCTTCCACAGCAGACATTTGTATTCTCACATGTGAAAATTTCATATTTGGTTTGGGGGCGGTGGGCAGGCATTGGAGGTTAGGCTCTATATGTAAAAAAGTCTCAGGTGAGACATCTGTTAAATCAGCTGCTCTTTGGTACCATCGAACAAATTCAACTAAAACCGAATAGAACCCATCTCTGAAAACCAAGGCCTTCCTTCAGGTTGAATGTCTTTATTTACACAACGCCATCCTTAAATTGTACTAAAACTGTATTAAAAACGCCTGGCTGTGTCAAGGGGCTCTCTTTTGAAATTAAATGATGGCCCTCTGTTTCTTAAAAAACAAAATAATGAAAAAAATACAGACTTCATCATCAAACCCCCCTTATTTACAAATTATCAGAACATCTTAAAGTTTAGACATTAAAGACAGATGCATTTAGAGTTGAAATAGGCATTGTTCTTTAAACTGAAAACAGGCTATGTCATACTCGGTCACAAAGTATTTGTCCTGTCATACAGCACTTTAGGGGACGTCAATTGTGCCATAGTTTCAACTGTCAAAATAAACTGTAGAGTTGATTTTGCTCTTGATGGTTAAAAATGGAAAACATGCCATCTGTTACCAGCCCTTGGCAGATTAGAAAAGAGGCCTGTGTCAGTTTAGGCAGGGCTGAGGCTGAGGAAGTAGGCTGCTCTTTCTCAGAAGCACTGTGCGAGGCCAGAACCTCCTTCAACAGCCTTCACATCTCACCTGCATACACACACACACACACTCACACACACACACACTCACACACACACAAAGCAGTATGCCGCTCCACCACAGCAGATGGTAGAACGAGGGAGACACATACAACTCGTCAGCCGACAAAATAAGCCAGAGATTCGTCTCCTATTCTCCTCTCTTTTGCTCTTTTTCCCTCCCTCCCTCTCTATCATTTATTCCCTCCTCTGTTTCTCTCTCACTGTGGCCTGCAGGGATCAAGCATTGCCTTCAGTGGCTCCAAGGCCCAACTCTGAGGTAAGTTTCCGTGAGGCCTTTGGGTTTGCCTCTCCCTTGTCTCGCCTGTGCTCAGGAAAGTTCTAGAACATGTTGCAGAGTGTGTAGAGCATGTTTTGCGTTTAGCAAACGTTTCTCAGTTCTTTTTTTTTTTGTGTTTAGAGACCAAGGGCCTGAACAAATAGCAGAAGTTTGGCCTTTAGATAGAAAATGTTTTACACAATAGCCTATAGGCAGATGGCAAATGTTGTCATTGAAGGGTAGAGAAAATATGAAAATGTTGCTGTGTTAAATTCCTGGAGGGCCAAATGTGGAAAAGCATAAAATATATCTTAGTAATGTGTTTTCTTTCTGTAATTATATCTATACACAACCCTTAAAATCACATGCGTATTTCCCCATATTGCATATGCATATTTTGCTACAAGAAACTGACACGAAACTGATATGGTTTTTCAGATAGAGTACAGCCACAAATGAACCCATCTTTCCATAACAGTATAATATAACATTTTCATATCTTATTGACAAAGTGTCATTTAATAAACCTATGGCTTCTTGATAGTTTTTCCTGGTGGGTCAAATTCCTTCGATGCCTTTAAAACATTTTCAACAAAAGTACTCTTGAGCCTCAGAAATGAAATTGGATTATGTAAAACTGCTTTGCTGATTATAGATATACTATATTTACTGATTATAAAAAGTATCAATATCATTTTTATCTGTTTAAATGTGTATTAATAGTAATAGGACTCATGTCAGTACAGTATTGGTATTCACTGTTGATTTCTGTCTTGTTATTTTTTAATCTGCAATTTCATTTGGCGTTATTGGTTTTGATATAGAGTTTCAGTATTTTTTACATGATTCAGTATCGTGCATTACTATAGACAGTATTGTTACGCGATGCAGTATTGTGCTAATTAGCAGGCCTTCTGCACCTGTCTTAAAACTCAATAATAACTCACTAATTATATGCAATGCTTGAAGCAGACTGTAATTTTAATGAATATACAAACTTAATATAAAATAAAATGTGGTTATAATTGGTTGTAAAAAAAATCAAAACGTATTATTAGGTGGAGTGTGCTGAAGTGGAAACATTTTTGCCCCGGAAGCATGGCTTAACAACATGTTGTCTGCAGAATTATTAGCCTACGCATTTAGACTGACATGGACACATGGACATCCTTTAAACGCGGAAGTGGTGGGCCTCAACAAACAACAGCAAGGTTACTAGTCAGAACACTGGAGCAGTCAGAATGTTTTTTTAAGTAAATGTCACTTTTTTAGCACAGTTTATTCATAGACTAATACATCTACAAGTCCAGGGATTAATAGGCCACGTAGTCAATTAATACTGCCCTACAAAGCAAAAACGCAGTAACTGCATAATTTGTCAAATTGACTTTAGACTGGAAATTGACTTTATAACACCTCTGTTGTCTTGTGACTAAGTCTCTTGCTTCCTCTTTTTAAGAAAGTACATAGAAGCATCACCACTATTATACCTAAAACATGTTGGACTGGGCAGTGTGACAACTGTAAAGGCATTTTCTCTGTTTTTATGTTCATGTAGTTACTGCACTTTGCCTTTGCAAAGCAGAATAGATCAATACACAAGCCCACAGATCACTCAATTCATAGATCAATAGATCTACAATTCCACAGATTGGTTGATTCATAGATGAATAGATCTGGATATAGATTCTGATACTGACCCCACAGTGTCTGAACATCTCAAGTCTTCACCTCAGAGTTTATGGAGGTCAGAGTTGTGGTCTTCCTAATAGAAGTCACTTAGTCAGCTAGTCAGGTGATAGCAATCCCACAAGAAACCAGGACACAGGGTACAGAGTGCTTGCTGTGACAGAAAACTGCAGAGAAGACTAAATTAACCAGAGTGTAATGAGTTTCATGACAAATAGAGCATGAAACAAGAACAAAAGAAGAAAAGAAAAGAAAGAGAAAAAGAAAAAAAGAAAGACTAAATATTCCTGTGTATGCTAATGTGCTATAGACTAGCATGGAAGGCTTGATGCAAAGGAGCATATATATGGCTGCATCTTGTATTGCTTTCAGCGATTTAACGTGTTGTGCTGGACACTGTCAGACAAAATGTTTTAGGATGCACCCATTGTAAATGGGGTTCATATAGTAGCATAACTGAACAGCATTTGGTTCTTTACAGTTTCTTTGTGGATATGTCATAAAGCTGAAGCAGTTTTTTGTTCTTTCTTTATGACAGCCTTTGGTAAGTGATGAGCCTGAAGTGAACTGTAACCTTGAACATCAGGGCTAAAGGAGAGCTTAGTCTCAGTGGTCTTGCTGTAGACCGAGACAGCTTGTGTTTGACACCATTTCTCTTAAGTGTCTGTCCCTGGCTGTCTTGGTGTGGCCTGTGGTTGTCTACAACCTGTGTGTGTGTGTGTGTGTGTGTGTGTGTGTGTGTGTGTGTGTGTGTGTGTGTGTGTGTGCCCGCTGTTGGTGTGGGCAGATGTACACACAGGTGTGTTCAGGAAGTGCGCTGTGGTTTAAATCAAAGTAGTCATGCCGTAGTGTCAGGCCACTGGGGGGTTGGGAGTGTTAGGGGCACGCATGGCCCCCCCACCTTAACCTGATCTGAAGCAAAGTCCCCTTTCGTAGTGACTGACTGCTTTACCTTGACTTCACTGTGTGAGGTAGTCACTTTGCGGTGGTGGTGGTGTCCTCTGTCTGACAGACTGACTGACTACTTCTGACTGACTGACTACTACTACTGACTCACTCTTTCTCTCTCTCTGTGACTGATTACTTTGCCCTGGCCTGACAACTGTATAGGAGACTAAGTCCTTTCTGTCTCTGACTGACTGATAGATAGCATCAATGCGACTCTCAAAGCTTGCCAGGGAAACAAACAGTACTAAAATCTTGCTTTCGTTGGTGTTGTTGTTGATGCTGTTTGCTGTCTTTGGAATTTGTTACACAGTCTGTACAGTGTAGGGGAAATTAGTCTTACATTTGTGGTCAAATGTAAAGGTAGGGAAAGAGCAAAAACAGTCTCGCTATCAGCCTCCCACATCCTGGAAAATGCACAAGGGCAAGGCTACCTTATAAATGTATTCAGAATGGAAAATGTAAGACACATTCAAGGTCTTCTCTAAAAGGTAAACTACTAAGTTTAGTCACTTCATTTTTGAATTTTCTTCCAACTGTGGTGTATATCCTGTGTTCTTTTTATGAAAAAAAAAAACAATAGGTGAAAAATAACTTTAGTTTTGTACATATATACATACTTATATTATGTAATACCGACATCACCAAGCTTCACCAAGTATCAACATTTGAAAAAGATAAATGTATATTCAGTGAAATACTGAAAAAAGACTAGTATTGGACTAGTATCAGAGTGAAAGGTTCCTGAGGCTAGAGGTTGCAGTCTTTACTCACTCAGGTCAGTATGCCACAAATAGTTAAATGGCATTTACGACTAAACTGCATTTGTTAATGTTTCTGTATGTTGACCTTTAACATTTATGCCATGCTCCTCATTGGATGCTCGGGTCTGTGGTTGGTTTGAAGAGCGGAAAGCAAAGAGCAGACTGTGGTGAGGTTCCTGTGCTTCGTACGAATGTAGCCCTTTGGCATGTAGACAATCTTTTGTGACTTATGAAGTCCCAGAATCAAAGACGCCAATATGACTGAACCCACTAAACCCTCTGCTGTAGTTAGGCATAAGTATGGGTTTTGTGTACAGTGCCATAACAACAGATACACTGAGCCTACCAGTTACTTCATCAATGTATTTCACAGCTGAAAAACATTCATAGCCTTTTTCAACATGAGATTTTTCCACTTGTAGTATGCCGTGATTCAAAAATGCAGTGAACTCTTTTATTATACAACAACGGCAATTTTAAATGTTATGAGACTATAGCCAAAGCTCTGACTAAACACGTCCTTTAATGCCCAACGGACTTAAAAACAGAAGTGAGTACATTCCTGTAATATGACTTTAACATCAAATAATTTCAACATGTATCAACCATTAAAAAGAAAAGTGAGATAGTTGGCCTCATGTACAAGTGAAGACTTACTGTTCATGCTGTGTATATATAGAAAAACAGGCTCGAACTGAGTCTAGTTCAGCAGCGTTGAGGTATTTTTCTTTTTCGTCTCCCTCTATGTTTCAAATACCCCAAAGGTGTTTTAATTGAATTCATGTCAGGGGACATCCTTTGCCAGGCCTGTCATAGCTTAACCGTTGTTCTTTTTTACAAACTCTTACATAATTTTGGTGGTGTTTAGGTTGTTACGGTGCTGGGATATTCCTTTTTCACCAAGCGTCTGAAGCCAGTTTTATCCGCCAGTGTTTTGGTGTATCCACAGACTTTGCAATCCCTCTTCTATCTGTCAGAGCTGGATGGTACAAGTGCCATGCTGTCCATGCCACCATTTTAGAGCCTCCATTTCTTTGTACCAAAGCTGTTCATTACTGAAAGCTTGAATTGTTGACTGTTTTTCAGTTTGTTGCCAATCTGCCTGTATCCTCCTCCATCTTTGTGAAGTCTCAAAATACGACTTCACTTTCTCTGGCAGAGCCATGATGTAGACATGCCAGTGGGCACAGCCCAGTGGTGCAAAACGAAGGTCTAGTCGTTCCTATGTCATTTTTATAACCATACTATTTGGCCGAGCGTGTAGATAGTTGTATGTCAACAAGACTTTCGCATGTTTTCTAACTTGGGTGATAGGGGTGGGTGATCACTAGTAAGTTCCCTTTTCTACGTTTCTATTTCTGTCTCAGAAGTCTCAGAAGTCAGTCTTTGTGAAGTTGTTGTCTTTGATTGTTCATAATAGGAAATACAGTTCTTGTCAACAGAATGTGATCATTGCGTGGTGATGCAGTTTTGAAGCATTTGACATTAAAGTGACATTGCACTGGGTTAAACTATCTTTGGTTGTGTAGTGTACTCAAACAACATCTAAATTGTCATTTAAGTTGGGACGAGTTGTAATTTCATAGACAGAGCAAAAAACAAAAGCAAACTACAAAATAAGGAAGACTGAAGCCCCGTGAGCACCTGCAGGAGGGAAGAGGTTTTGGGGGTGGAGGAGGAGCGATGACGCCGCTTGGGCTTCCTGTTGTGGCCAAGCTGCTTTTCCAGCATCAGTCAGCAATGCAACACTCCCACACACAGTCACAGACACAGATATACACACACACACACACACACACACACACACACACACACACACACAAACACACACACACACTTACATAGAGAGAGAGACAGAGAGAAATTCGTCAATACACAAAATAACACTCTATTGGGGAAAAAAGTTATTATCTTCAATGTCTGTGTTTTTACCCTTAACTACACTTTAGAGACTTTTAATTTGGTTTGCTGATGTAAAGTATGCACCCTATCCTATGCAATAAATCTTAGCTGGAGCTGACAATCAACATAATTTTTATATTACATGTAAAAAGGTCTCATTCCACGAGAAACCGTTTAATACTTGGTCTTTTTGAAATACAATAGGTCACTCCACTTAGCGAAATATAGGTAAGTATGTGTATTTGTTTAGAACGTTTAAAATTTCTTTTTGGTGTGCTATGACCGAATGGGCTTTGAATGACTGTAGCATGTGACTAGCATAGCCGAGAACCAGTTATTATCCCTGCTCCATCTCCTCCACCACACTAGAACAGCCTGTAACAGGAGCACTAAAGCATTTTTTTCACCAAAACTGTCTCACAGGGAAATCACTAATACTAGAGACCACTGCAAAATTATTTAAAAAAAAGAAAACGATACAATGAGACCTGGTGTGGCTGATATGATTTAGGCCTTGATTGGAAATCCCATGTCTCTGACACAGTTTACCTTTCGCGGTTTACCTTTCGCGGTCTCGCTGTTTCGCGTTTTTTTAGTGCATGCAATCTCCTGTACAGTACAGAATGCGCTCAGCTTGTAAAATTTACATAAATCTTCCACCGCTAGCTGTGTAACTCTGAAGTGCTGTATCTTTGCAAGTGTGAACTTTGCCTGTCTGAGAAAAGTGTATAAGTGTAGTGAGGGGTTTTACAGCCTTAACACATCTATAATAATTGTAGAAAATAAAGCTGACTACTTCGCGGATTTCGCCTATCGCGGGTTATTTTTAGAACGTAACTCCCGCGAATAACGAGGGACCACAGCACACCAGTATGTTGCAAGATGGGAAATGAGTATAGTGCACACATGGAAACATCAAATGTGGACACACTGTGGCACATGCCCACTTCCAAACATACGCTATATGCAGTTGTAGCACAGTTTGTGCCCACCCCCCATCTCTCATCTCCTTGTCATTTGCACAATATACTGTATGTAAGGCAACTGCGCACTGCCATTTGTATTGGTAACACTCAGGTATAGTACAGCAATGCAATGTAAAGAGAAAGAGCCTACAGTCTGTATGCCTATATAGAGACATAAATATACATATGTCTCTTACAGACTTATTGGTTCACCTTTAACTATAACTAGGCCTGTATATACACATAATAGCTAATAGAAATACTGTTGATATGTGTCTCTTTGAAGATAACTGGTTCCCCTATAGCCTAACTACTGTATATGTGCATTTATATGAAATGTTTGTGTGCCTCCTGCAGGATTAACAGTCTCCCGTGTGTGCTGGCCTCTTCACGATGAACGACCCTGCAGTGGAGCTGCCCTTCTACTACGGCAGCATAAGCCGCAGCGATGCGGAGGAGCAGCTGAAGCTGGCGGGCATGGCCGACGGCCTCTTCCTGCTGCGCAAGTGCCTGCGCAGCCTGGGCGGCTACGTGCTGTCCCTGGTCTGGAACCTGCAGTTCCACCACTACCCCGTGGAGAAACAGATGAACGGCACGTTCTGCGTGTCTGGCGGCAAGTCGCACTGCGGCCCCGCCGAGCTGTGCGAGTTCTACAGCAAGGACGCCGACGGCCTCGTGTGCACCCTCAAGAAGCCCTGCCTGCGCTCCCCCGACACCCCCATACGGCCCGGCGTCTTCGACAACCTCCGCGACAACATGTTCAGAGAGTACGTCAGACAGACCTGGAACCTGGAGGTGAGAGGAGTTTTACCATAGACGTCCTATACCTGTAGGCTGGGGTGACCTGGGCAGTCACAGCAGGCTCCATAAACTTGGGTAGTGGACTAGGTCATCCGTGGCCTTGGTATTCATATTTATATTGAGTGATTTCACATAACATTGATACCCTCTGAGGTATGAGTCCTCCAGCTTCCTAACAGCATGCACAGCATCCACACCAAGCTAGCACCCACATGGCATTAGACATAAATGCCATGTGGATGACAAACCCAACCCAAAAATAATGCACACTAGGGGATTGCAAATACAATGAAAAAATTAACTACTGAATGACACATATAAACACAAACATTAATTGGATTCATTAGGAGGTAAAACAAACCTACCTCCTTCTATAAAGAAAAATTAACAGGAAAAAGAAAGGGGGGATCCAGGTAGAAAAGGAAGCGGAGCTAGAGGAGGAGCTTCTAGGACGCTCACCAGATATGCTGTTGATGCATAACTGGGCCATGTTTCTGCTTTGCCAAGTCTTATGCATTTGGTTTGATGTGCACTCTTTAGGTTCTTTCTCAACCTTATGTATTTAAATTAAATAACCCATTCCATTGACTATAATAGACCTTCATCTCGCTCGAAGAATCACTCGTTTTGGTCGATGTGAAACCCCGTAGTAGTCAGTCTGTGAGCATAAATACTTATGTGGCAGAAACTGGCTTCAGTGTCTGAATGGCTAACCATGCTCACATGCTAACCATCACTAACTATACTCACATTTCAGATGTTATAAAAAAGAGTGATTACATTCCTGTATGCTCAACAAACACCACAACACGTCTTACATTGACCAAAATGAGTGATTTTTTTTGAGAGACGCAGGCCTGCTAGTCAGTGGGGTGGTTTGTTTCTGTCACACAGATTGAAAAGGACACGAAAGGGTGTGCTAGATACGTGAGGGCTGGCAGAGCATCAACGTAATGCAGAAATAGCTTAGATATTCAAGTATGAATGACAGGCTGTGCTAACCTGTGTATGACACAGCACAAACACCTCAAGGCTCTCATAAACTGAGCAATGGCTAATAATGACAACATCAGTGATGTTGATGGAACAAATTATATAACTGTGAAGGTTTTTTTTTACCTTCACATTGTAAGCATAGCCTGTGTTCTTTTTTATATAAAGGATATTACTTGGGTGAGAAAATGGAAATTTGACAAAGATCTGTTCTTGATTAAGGCATGTGTGAAAACTAAACTCATATCATTTGTGCACCCACAGATACAGCTTGTTAACATATCTGCCCTGTGGAACCACATATCTGATCTATGCAGTCATGTCTGACTCTCTGGTCCCTGTGGCTGATTGCACGGACGTGGGTCTGGCTGTGTGTGTGACCTTGACTTGTGTGCTGTTGAATGGGGTGGGGGGTGGGGGGGGGGGTCTTTTTGACTGTTTTTATGTGACCTTTTTATGTGACCTTGACCGTTGGTTTGTGACCTTGACCTATGTCCTGTCCCAGGGGGAGGCTATGGAGCAGGCCATCATCAACCAGGCACCTCAGCTGGAAAAACTGATCGCCACTTCTGCCCACGAGAAAATGACCTGGTTTCACGCAAAAATCTCTCGACAGGAAAGCGAGAGACGCCTGTACTCGGGCGTGCAGCCAGACGGCAAATTCCTGTGAGTAAACTTTAATGCCTCATATCTCTTTTTAACAGTCAACGCTGATTTTTTTCCGAGGTTCATGCTCTTCCTCCGTGACTGCAGGGTGAGACAGAAGGACGACTCTGGCACCTTCGCTCTCTCCCTCATGTATGGCAAGACCGTGTACCATTACCAAATCCAGCTGGACAAATCGGGAAAATATTACATGCCAGAGGGAACAAAGTTTGACACCGTGTGGCAAGTACGTTACAGGAAAAATGCTTTATCCTCTGTGACACACACATCTTGCATTGTTTAAACTTTTGGCATGTGAAGTAGTAAAACTGAGATGTGAAAATTTGTTATTTTGTTGTCATAAATTCACATGAACATAACTACCACAGTTATGCCTGTCACGACATGATTGGGAAGTAATTTCCCTAGTTATTAATTTTCCATAATGTGCTCCAAGCATCTTGACTCCTGGAATCTCTATGCTTTTATTTACACCCGTCAGAACAGTGGAATGTACACAGTTGCAGCTCAAGACCTGAAACCAAGAAAAAAATAAAATAGAAATACAAAGATGACATGTTTAATTACTTAATTTAATTTAATTAAAATTAAATTGAGTTATTATAAATACATTCTCAAATAAATGAGGAAACAAATAACCCAATGCATAATTATATATATGTAAATAAGACTTACAACTCTCTCTCTCTCTCTCTCTCTCTCTCTCACACACACACACACACACATGTAACTAGAAACAGTGTGCTTTTTAATTTTTGATATGAGTACTTAGATGTACTGTGATGTCATGCTCTCTCCGCGCCCTCTCTCCCCTGTGCAGCTGGTGGAGTACCTGAAGATGAAGCCTGACGGTCTGGTGACAGTGCTGAGGGATCCCTGCGTTAACCGCAACAATGCAGCAAACGGTAATGGCCACACACGCACGCACGCACTTATGCATGCACACACATTCACACATGCGCATACGCACACACACACACACACACACACACAGATGCACACACACATATGCATACACACACACACACATGCACATGCACACATACGGTACTGGCTACTATTACACTTTATATGCTAAACAGAGCTTTAATCACTTCAGGCATTATGACTCTCCTTAAATGGCTTTACTAACCAACTGTTCTTCTCATTTTGTATTATTTTCACTCATCTGTTTTAGCCACTCCTACTGTGCCAGCTGCGGTATGAACATTTTTTTTAAATACGTGTAATAAACAGTTTATTTATTTATTCTTTAACATTCTTTGATCTTTTCTGCTGTTGTTGTTAAATGAGACTTTTTCTTCCTCAGAGGAGACATGGAAATGGATACACACCGCCCCCCCAAGGCGAGTTTATGTAAAGACAACCTTACCGGCACTTGGCTTTGGAATAAGCCTCGGCCATCAGGAGATTCCTTGTCGCCCGTTATTCTGTGTACCTGACTGAAGGTTCCCCTTGGGGGCAATAGGTTACCTGAAATGAACTGAACCTTTTGCTAATAATGTCTTTAAAAATGACATGTAAAATGTTCTTCACTTAAATATGTTTTATTGCCATAAAAAATAGTGAATATGTATTTCAATTACATTTTATATTCATTCTTCGCCTTCTTGTTCTGTATAATAGTAATGTCATGGTAACCACAAAGACAATGAATGTTTCTTACCTGAATTCCAATATATCATAAAACACAAACATCAAACTGATGCATACTGACAAATACAGACACACCATTGGTAAACACATTTGGTATTGATATGAAAGTTATACTCTAAATATGAATAAACTCACCTGGTTTCTTGCTGGTTGGTGTTTGCTGCAGCTGCCATGGATTTACGCAAGAACTCAGAAACACAACTGGAGAACCGTCGGCCCATGCCCATGGACACGAGCGAGTTCACGAGCCCTTACGACGACCCCGAGGAGCTAAAGGAGAAGAAGCTGTTCCTCAAGAGGGAGCAGCTGATGATCGATGAGGTGGAGCTCGGCTCTGGGAACTTTGGCAGCGTCAAGAAGGGCGTCTACAAGATGAGGAAGTGAGTGAGAAGCGGTGTCTCTGTCTGTCCGCAAGACTACATGTCTAATCCTGCTCAAGGCTGTGTATATTGATAGTTGAACAAACAATTTAAGCAAATGTCTGCGTTGCATTTGTAGGATGTAGCAAAACTAATGATCAGGTTCTAATCTGTATTTGTGTAATATCTGCCTTGTAGTTACATTGCAATACACTGGGATTCTGACAGGGCGTGGGATGCATGTTAAAAGTAGGCAGAGTACTAATATCTAAATAATGACATCAGATCATCTGTCTGCCAGTGCAGGCTTCTGTGGGCAAATTTTTCAACTTATTGCTATAGAATATATGTTGATGATGCATGCAGACAGGCAGACATACAGACACACACACACATACACACACACACACACACACAAATGTAGATGAAAAAGTGGAGTGCGATCTCATTTGCCCTCTTCTTAATAACCAATTTGAATAGATTAGATTAGATAGAACTTTATTTACTAATAATTTATAAAGCAGTGTCCAACTAAAACACCTGAATCTACTGAAAGCTCTGTGAAGTCTTAGTGGTCCTGCCTAATGCATCCCCTTCCTCTTGATGTCAGGAAACACGTGGACGTGGCCATCAAGGTGCTGAAGAGCGAGAACGAGAAGGGCGTGAAGGACGAGATGATGCGGGAGGCGGAGATCATGCACCAGCTGGACAACCCGTACATCGTGCGCATGATCGGCCTGTGCCAGGCCGAGTCCCTCATGCTCGTCATGGAGATGGCGTCTGCCGGCCCACTCAACAAGTTCCTCTCCAGCAAGAAGTATGCGCACGCGCGTACACACACACACACACACACACACACACACACACACACACACACACACACACACACACACACACACACACACACACACACACACACACACACACACACACACACACACACACAAGCTGTGCAGTTCAGACATTCCTTTACTAAGCCAATAATCCATCCATCCATCCATCCATCCATCCATTCATCCATCCATCCATCCATCCATCCATCCATCCATCCATCCATCCATCCATCCATCCATTCTTCCATCCATCCATCCATCCATCCATCCATCCATCCATTTATTCATTCATTGATACTGCATGATGTATGTCCTTTTCTCACATAAGCTACTATCGGATCTAAGATAAGATCGGATGCAAAGCTAAGCTAAGATCAGATACAATTTTACATTGAAAAATAGCAATAGAATAGAATAGAATAATGTTTATAATGTTTATAATTACAATGTTAATAGTGATGTTTAGCCACATAACCAAAGCCTATGGGGTAGTGCTTTTCATTCATGTCGCACACAAGTAGCTAAATGAATGAATTAGTCCATTTTATGAACCTTTGTACTTCAAACTGCTGGTTTCTTTGACAAGAAGCTGAAGAGTTGTGCCTATACAATTATACATTACTGACCAGACAAGACAAGTCCATGGTATAACTTTTACTTTTGAGATTTGATGTAGTAAAAGCATAAAAGCATACTCACAGACTTTGACTTGCTGAAGCAAGGGTGTCTACCACTGTCGTCCTCAGCAGTATAATCACACGCCAACCCCCCAAATCCCCTACCCGCACCCCACCCCCTACAGGGACCAGGTGTCGGTAGAAAATGTGGTGGAGCTGATGCACCAGGTGTCCCTGGGGATGCTGTACCTGGAGCAGAAGAACTTTGTGCACAGAGACCTGGCTGCCCGGAATGTGCTGCTAGTCAACCAGCATTACGCCAAAATCAGCGATTTTGGCCTGTCGAAAGCCTTAGGAGCAGATGACAACTACTACAAGGTCAGATGTTCCCCAAAACACAACATTTTAAGGACTATTTACATATGTGTGCATGCACTGTGTTTCTCATGTACACATACATATTTACATGTACTGCAAATACGGCAAATACTGACTTCCCACTGACTTCAAAATAGCTGGCGGAAAGTATGTATTTATCTCATCACTGGCACGAAGGCTAAGCTGTCATTACTTCCCCACATTGGTTATAAGTTTTACTGTAAGCTGAGATATCAGGTCAGGACAATGTCATTCAACCATTGACAGAATCCTTTCCCGTATTCTCTTGCCAGGTATAACTGGGTTTTACATATTCCAAAAATTGTTGTGAAATGTTGTCCAATGCTAAATTTCCATTCTGACATGAAAGTTTTATAGTTTAATACCTTTAAAGTGTACGTTTTGCATAAATCTAGCTGTTTTGTAGCTCTTACATAAAACTTGGCTTGCCATCGCATCATGTTGTTTCCAGGCGCGGTCAGCGGGGAAATGGCCGCTGAAGTGGTATGCGCCAGAATGCATCAACTTCCACAAGTTCTCCAGCAAAAGCGACGTGTGGAGCTTCGGTGTGACCATGTGGGAGGCTTTCTCATACGGAGGGAAGCCTTATAAGGTGCTACTGCTGCCCAATCTATCACCACCTCTGCCCTTGCCTCACACCAACACTAAACTCTAAATTCAGCTAACTCGCTCCAATCTGTTCCGTTGTTGAGTGGGGAGCTATTTGGTTTCTAGAGAGAGCCAAAATATACACATTAGACCAGCTCAGGTGGTAGCTTATAGGAAGGTGGGAGCGAGAACTGAGTTTGATCCCCAAATGTAGCGTTACTCTAAAAGATGAAACTGTACCAACTACATTCTATGATCATTTACATAAATTGTTCAGACAGTTTATTTGGAACAATAGGAGAGCAAGGCTTCGCCTAAAATTGTTACATGAACCTTATGAAAGAGGGGGGCTTCAAGTTCCTAACCTTAAGTGGTATTATATGGCTGCTCAGCTAGCATCAGCCACACATTATTTTTGTATCTCACCCCCATCATGGGTAGGCATTGAGCAAGAATCAGTTCCCGAGTTGCCTCTCCACAGTTATCTATACTCCTCAGATGAAAAGAGACTTAAAAAACAAACAAAAAATCCCTTCCTAAAAAACACAATTTCAGTGTGGCACGCTGCACACAAACATATGGGAGTCTCCACAACAATTTCTCAGTTCACCCCTATTTGGGGTAATGAGCAATTCATACCTGGTGCAAAAGATGGGGGGTTTAAACTATGGCATGCCAAAGGCATTCAGAGAGTAGTAGATATATATAAAGATGGGGTGTTGCTTACCTTCAATCAGTTATGTGAAAAATATCAAATCCCTTTAAAGCATTTTTTTAAATATCTGCAATTGAAACATTTCATCTCCTCCAGATACAAACAGATTTTGCAGGTCCCACCACTATCCAGAATAGAAGAAATCTCCCTTGGGCATATGGGAAGGAGACACCTACTCTCTATTTATTATAATTTAATAACATCTGCCTCTAAACATTCAGCGGTGGATAGGTTAGAAGCCTGGAGAGATGACATACAATTAGACATAACTGAAATGGAATGGAAGGAGGCCTGTTTAAAGGCACAAACACAAACCATAAACACAAGGTTTAAGCTTCTCCAGTATAAATGGTTGATGAGGACATATATGACTCCTGTTAAACTTAACCAAATATCTGGTAATGTTCCAGATATTTGTACAAAATGCTTAGATAGCAAGGGAACTCTTTTTCATTGCCTATGGGAATGTTCAAAGATTCAGAAGTTTTGGAAGGATGTTTTAAGTTGTCTGTCAGAAGCTTTTTGTATTAAGGTACCAATGAATGCTAAGCTATGTATACTTGGGATTTATCCCTTAAATTTCATACAAATGCAGAAACAGACTAAGCTACTGGACTTTGGACTTCTGCAAGCCAGGAGAGTGATTGCACTTAATTGGAAAAGTGTTGAGGCACCGTCGATGAAACAATGGATAAAGGAACTTTCAGAATGCCTTGGTCTGGAAAGACTAACATATATTGCTAAGGGGAAACAAAGGGGATTTGGCCATCTTTGGGAACCATACATGAGGATTATAGAATCAAGAGTGTAAACTTTAATTCCTTTCTATTTGTTTGTGTTTTTTTTTATACATATATATATGTTAAAAAAGGTAAACCTTGTTGTATTTTATTTTAATTTATTTTCCATCATCTGAGCTTAAATTTGGAAAAAGATACATTGACATAGATCTTGCAAGTTTGTGTGTGTGGGTGTGTGTGTGGGTATGTGTTTGTGTTTGCATGCATCCCCAGTTTGGGATGTATTGCAGTGATGTAATTGTCTTGTTATATTTAAAAAAAAAAAAAAAAAAAAAAAAAAAAAAAAAAATCCAATAAATATATGGAGAAAAAAAAAAAGATGAAACTGTACACACAGAACACATTTTATATGTTTCTGTGTCATGTCATATTATTTTTAGGGGGCAAATATATTTGGATATGTTTTTTTTTTATTTTGTTTCGGATTTGTTACAGTATAAGGACATCAGATTGAAGGGATTAAAACTTCAGACAAATTTAAAAGACAACTTGAAACCTTACTGATTTTGTGGCAATTTGCACATTGCCAAACAAGCCGTCTGTTTTTTTTTTTTCATCAATACCCCAACATCTATTTTCATAAATGTTTCAGTCATAATTGATCTGCAAACTAAATCTGTTTATTAAAAATTTGCAGAAAATGAAGGGCCCAGAGGTGATGAATTTTATTGAGAGTGGCTCTCGAATGGAAAGTCCCTCTGGATGTCCTGAGACCATGTACACTTTGATGCTGGACTGCTGGACACTTAAGTATGAAAACATTTCCTCATTATTTCATATATGACATGAATATATGGAAACTAACTAACATGACCACTCAAAAACTTGACATGACAAAATGTATTGACATATACTGTGCATAAACTATATGACAAGGATTTCATGTCATAATGCATTACCATATTACCAAGTAAAGACATGAAATTAGATCGAAACCTTTTCTATTGTTTTCCTTACTTGTTACCAGATTAAATCATGTAAACAACTATGCTGTAGAAGAACAGCGAAACACATGAGTTTATTTTCTGTTTCTCTGTGTCCCAGACACGAGGAGCGGCCCTGCTTCGCCAAGGTGGAGGAGCGCATGCGCCTCTTCTACTATTCCATCTCCAAAAAGAGCCCTCCGCCCGCCAGCCCCGCAGAGGTGGCTGCTCCTGTCATCGACTAATGTTGACCTCTGCTCCCCTGTCGCAACTTCGTCATAGTTACATAATAATATCCATGCCAGTTAGCAAACCTTCTACAAACCTAAAGTTTAAAAGAGTTTCCTTATTAGGTGGTTAATTTAAGTGTACTTTTAACAACTATTTTTTGCTTGGTAAAACTAATCATAAAGTGGACACTTTCTGTATTTTCAGTTAATCCTTTTATGTTAAATGTAAAGAAAAACATCCTGCAATGCTGTTATGTTACTCAAACTACTAGTAGCATCTCAAACATACTCAAAGTAGTAACGTGTTCCTATGCAAATTAAAAGCACATTTTAATACGTTTTTGCCCATTTTAAACGTGCTTGAGCATGCTTGTGTTAGTCTTTGTGATTATTTAAAGAGGTGAAAATAAAATAATGTGGAAAATATCTAAAAAAAAAAAAAAGTCTATGAATTTTTGCAAATGTATTTGCAATAAAAGAATAAGGATTTTGTCTTTTTATGGGCTTCCTTAGTGCAGTCGTCCTTTGTCGAAATAGGCAAAACAGAAACTGAGGAACTGGGGAAGTGGTGCAGTCTATTAAGGAACACGTAGGCTGGCCTTGCACGGCAACAGTCTGCTGTGGTTTTCATCAATATGACGTTTCATCAAAGGAAGTGAAGTTTTGTGTAGCTAGGGAGGGGCTAGTTGTTAAGTTTTCAAAGAAAATACATCATTGAAACTACAAAGGGAAATGTACGACTAATCATTTAGCAGTAATAATGTATAATTGATCACATTGACTTGAAGAGTCGGTGAATGTCGTAATAGTCTTTGGAAGAGGAGCATCATAGCGGAACGAGAACGAAGGTCTCATTTGGGTGAGTTCGTTTTAGGCTCACTGTTTCCGTAAACTAGACCGTTATTTTTTGGTATATTATCTGAATAGGCATGAAATTCGTTCATGAAATTCGAGTTATTGTTTCTTTCCTGTCATGACGCTACAGTGTAGTACAGTTTAAATAGCCTGCAAGTTTTTGCAGTGTACTGTCACGCGGAACCACCGCATGAGACACTAGACATTGTTGGTTGAAAGTTTGTCTTGCCCGCTTAGCCATTTTATCCGCCAGCAATGTTCTTTTCCCGACGTCAGGCCTACAGGTTGTTACAGCGTAATAATCGCTGACATTATGGTGTTGCATATTAATAAGGCTTAATTATCACTCTGCCAACTCCAGTAATACAAATGTCTAGAGTATAATTTTAATGCAGTCAAATTAAGTGCCATAGCGACATTGCAGAAGTGTTCCTGTAGGGTACAGTCTAACTGCGTTATGAAGAAGGCCTGAATGCCTCGGCTGACTTGAATGTCACAGCTGCTCATGTTGTTGACACGCTTGGCCTTTCTAAAGCACTACTTGTAGACTGGTGTGATAAAATGTCCGTATTTATCCAGAAATTTATCCAGATGCGTTCACTATTTTAAAACCTTTACACAAGACAAAGGAGTAGCTGTCTCACTGAACAGCATCTGTCTGTTCTGCACCAGATGAGGGCAGATGTTCTGTTCTATAGAGTTACTTGTAGGTTCCATCATGTCTTCTATTAAAGTTACCATGCGTAATTTTAGTCTGCCGTATGAAAAAGTATACAGGAAACCAATTAGATACAATTCTGAGCATTTGCGCAATGGTTATTTCTCGCAGGTGGTTGTATACATTTATTTTTATAATTAAACTCAAGGGAATTCTGTTACAGAGAAAATGAATGGCATTGTAAACAAAAACGCCGACAAATTCAGGGGGTAATGATGTTATACTTCATGACACTAAGTATCACAAGCCTGGAGAAAGTTAGGATGTGAAATTTTAGACAGGCAGTGGTGCATTTTGTGTTAAACTCCCAACTGCTGTCTACCTTTGCTAATTGCATTATAAAGCTCAAGTTGAGCTTGGAATTACAAAATTGGCAGAAAAGTTTGTACCTAATGCTTTCTAAAATTTGACATGTATGTCCTTTGTCTAGAGGACACCCTCATATGAGCAGTTTCTTTTAATCCCTTAAAGATTAAGAACAGGTGCTCCCATTTTTTGAAAACTTCAACTACCTGTCTAACCTGTACTGTTTCTCTCTACCTCCCTCTCTCCCTCTCTCTCTTTCACACACACAGACACACACACACACACAAAACAACTCTGTCTGTCCTGTCTTCACACAGCATCCAGCACAATAGGACAACGCTAATAGAGAGACAGTGCCAGTGCTGATTCGGCTGTTGGTACATCTTATTCTTGGAGCCCCGGCAGTGAAAGTGTAATTTCAGCAGACAAAAACCCCGCTTCTAACTCGCCACCTCCACACAACTCCATAACAATGTCCTTGGCTCTCAAACAAGTCTTCAACAAGGACAGGACATTCCGCCCAAAGCGCAAATTTGAGCCGGGCACGCAGCGCTTTGAGCTGCACAAAAAGGCGCAGGCGTCCCTCAACGCGGGCCTGGACCTGAAGCAGGCGGTGCAGCTGCCCCACGGCGAGGACCTGAACGACTGGGTGGCGGTGCACGTGGTGGACTTCTTCAACCGCATCAACCTAATCTACGGCACCATCAGCGACTCCTGCACGGACCAGTCGTGCCCCGTCATGTCCGGCGGGCCCAAGTACGAGTACCGCTGGCAGGACGAGAACAAGTACCGCAAGCCCACCGCCCTGCCCGCCCCCAAGTACATGAACATGCTGATGGACTGGATCGAGGTCCAGATCAACAACGAGCACATCTTCCCCACAAACGTCGGTAAGAGGATCACCTCCGGCACCGACAGGCATTTCACCTTTTAGCCTTTAAAATAAATGAGGAGTCCACGAGAAAAACAGGCATCACATTTTTCAAGTTACTCCCCCTATAGGTAGTTGCATTGAAACCCTAGCTTTTTAAAAGGTATTCCTGTTAATAAAAGCATTTACCTTTCAAATCTAATCAAAAATCAAACTTCTGTCACTCCAAAAAAAAAATTAAGCACTTACACCTGAGAACACGTTTACAGCGATGACTTGGGTGATGCTAAGGCTAACCAGCATCAGGTTAGAAGCAGCATTGTAGTTCCTCCCCACCCCCTTCTCCAACATGGGCACTGGGCTCTGAGGCACGCTGCCTTTGGCACGAGAAGGGGGTCACCAAATGCACTGTGTGATATAAATAGCTGTGCCCTGTCCGGCCCGCAGGCAACTCTGTTTCTTAGAAAGCAGTAAGGCAACTCCTGCCACAGCAAGTGCCAAGATTTCAGCGAAGATGGGAAGCCATTTGAGTCTTTTGTAATGTGGAATTGGCATAGGTCAGATTTCTGCAGCGTGATTGGGTGGAGCAGTTCCTCACACAATGAGTAATAGTCCTGGTTAGTCTTGGTGTTTGAGAAGAAGAATTCATCCTCATGGCATAAAGTGCACCTATTTTTAGCATGATTTTAAATCAAAGGTAGCATTTGATTGTAATGTGCAGGGCTGATTGTGTTAACGTGACTGCGTCAAATGACAATATCTTGTGTTTCTACACCCTGGCCTGCTCTTATTAATAATGTACTGTTGTCATATTGAATATTTTGTGTCGATATTTTAGGTACTCCCTTTCCCAAGACATTCATGCAGGTAGCGAAGAAGATCCTGTCCCGGCTCTTCCGTGTCTTTGTGCACGTGTACATCCACCACTTTGATCGCGTGAGCCAGATGGGTGCAGAGGCCCACGTCAACACCTGCTACAAACATTTCTACTACTTTGTCACCGAGTTCAACTTGACCGATCATAAAGAGCTGGAGCCACTGGTAGGACTGTGTTTGGGTGTGAGAGACTACGCATGTGGACCTGTGTGTGTGTGTGTGTGTGTAATTGTGTGCATGAGTGTGTACATATAAGTGTGTTTGTGTGTTGGTGTATGCATGCATTTGTGTGTGATGGATAAAGAATTAGAAAAGGGGTTCAGCATTAAGAGGTAACAGTGAGCAGCATTGAGTGGCAATAGTAATCATTGTTAAACATTTGAGGCATGGCAGCTGCGTTGGTTGAATGATCTCTGCAGCCTGTAGGGACAGAGAGAAGGAACTTGATGCTTCATTGTGTGATTCACTTTGACAAACACGATGGCAACAGAGTCAGGTGTCCTTCATAGATCCTGTTACTGAAGTTGGGCAAGTCAGTCATAAGCAAGGTAAACAATGTCACGAGGGATGATGTGCGAAAAGCAGGTGTTTGTAGAGCTGTGTGCTGTTTACTCAGCACTGTCTTGACTGACTCATGTCCTTCCCTCAACCCAACAGAAAGAGATGACTGCCCGCATGTGCCACTGAGAGAGAAGACTTTTGACCACAGCACTCACAATCATGAAGACCCCGGGATGAAAAAATATCTTCAAGAGTTTATTTTTTATAATTAATGCACACTTATTTAGAATGAATTTTGTATATTAAACTTTATTCTTTACATGTGCCGCAAAGTTTTTTGAACTCAATATTTTATGTTGTTGTTGTTGTTCGTATATTTGTTATGGATAACCTACATTAAAAGCTGAATGCTAACTTTTTTCCTTCTCTGTTACTGGTGAAATTGGGATGGTGGTGTGAAATATTATTGGCCTGATTATGAATGACAGACCTTTCTATGAACTCCAGGAAGATGGAAACTATCAGTAAGCCTAGACTCTAAAAATATTACAGCTGCGCCATAGTCTAGAAATAGTCCAGTAGGGGGCGCAAGAAACGCATCGAAACTACAACAGAAAGGCCGAAAAAGAAATATCAGGGCATGAGACTTCACAAAACTGGCTGAATGGTTTTAATGTGTGGTTACGAAACACGTATCAGGTCTGTGCAAGCCCTGTCTACAGCTCTTGATGGGAAAAAGACCCAAATATGAAACCCAAATATTATGCTAAAGGTTAACTTAGATATTTCTGGTTTTAATAGACTATGTGATGGATGTGTGTGGCCATGGCTTAACCATGGTCACATATTTAAAATATGTCGGAGGATATAGCCTAAGCTGCGTAACTAAGTTAATAACAGTTTAAACTTTTGTTACCCAAGTCAGCACTGGCAAGCATGTATGGATTTTTAAGCATAGCTTATCACAGACGCACGGCAATTAAACTGATAAGTCAGACCAATATCCTCATATCCTCATGCTGTAAATTATACTATTATGATAGTGTGATTTTTGTAGCACCGCGACAACTACTCTAATCTTTGGAGAAAAGGAGGAACAAAAGCTTTCATGTTTGGTAAACAACATGTGCTTAGGGATGTTCAAGAAAACACCCAAACCCCTTGTAGCGTACCCGTAGCTCACAGAGTAATGGCTCACTTCCCCTCCCGTTCGTGTCTTACGTGCTGCTCGTAGGGGTTCTGCTTTCTGTTGTTGTTCTCTTCTGGAATGTAGCTACTGGGAGAAACCCGAAGTGATGCATCAATGGGCGGGGTTTGAATGGGGAAGTGGGCGAGTCCCAGAAAAAAAGATGATTCAATCGAGAGAAACAGTATGCATAACATACCAACATACTCAGAGCATGTGCATCCGTGGACATGTGCAGTGAAACACGTCCCTAGTTTGAACATCCTTGACGTCTGTTTGGAGTACATATGATTATAAAGTGAGTCCTTGGCAGTTGAGCAGGTCAGATTAAATAGCTGTAGCAGTCCATTCCATTAGGAAACAAAGAAAAAGTATAAAGGATGTATTTTATTTGTATGTTTTTAAAAGTCAGCATGTTTAGCCAAACACTACCCCCTTTTCTTAGTCATGCGCAAGGCTACAGCACTAATTCCTCAGGCCAGTGTGCCAGTTATAGTCAATGTTTTGCCTTGGTTGTCAGTTTTTTTTTGTTCACAGTTGAGGTTCAGTCATGCCTCTCCAGTGTAAATATGGCAAAATTCAAAGAAATTTGGAAGGGCAGAAGTACTGTTATATAATACGCCTTAGCAGTGTGATTGCTTAATCAAAAGAGTATTTTCTAGGATGAATAAAATACTTCCTGCTGGACTAAACACAGATTAACTCTTTGGAAAAAAATGAAAAACTAGAGCAATTTTCCCTCTGACATAAGAGGACAGGTTTTATGTGCCCTTTGAAACTATATTTTCCTTTTATGAAGGCTTTAAGGTGACCGTAGTTTGTGTCGGTGCACACTGAACCCATAAACCCATTTATGTTTTCCACCTGAATATGCTACATTTGCAGAACACACATGCTCTTTCTTTTGTAACCGTTTGTTGAAAGAACTGCACGTTTCATGAGGTTCAGGTGTGCATTAAGGGTTATTGGAGTCCTTCTGAAGTTACCTAAGCTCTCTGTGGCATAGAAACAGCCTTTAAACACATGCTGCTCCAATTGCTGTTATACCAAGGAGATCCATTCTGGGAAGTGTGGAAGTATATATAAATCTTAGTTGTATGGGTGTGTAAGCTGACGCTTCGGAAAATGCATCCAGCCCAGAGGTAACAGAATAGGACCACTGACTGGTGAACACATATCACTCTAGATTACACACACAGACACACACATACACACACATTCCGACGCACATGGACATACAAACGCACATGCGCACACATACATACACACATACATGTAAGCCCACGCCCATGCACATCTTGACACTTTCACACACAAACATTCACATGGTTTCAGCACGTGAATACCCCAGGGATTCTTCACCATGTAATGTGGGTCCAGTTGTCCAGTGGTATCCCTGCTGTGTGTGTGGTATGTCATAGGTTGTCACACAAACATGTAGGAAGATTGTTGATGCTGCTATGCATCGTAATTTTAGATTATATGTCTTTATGTAACAAAAACAGGTAAATTATTTTCCCCCAGAATCTGATAGCCTTTTTGCATCATCTCAATCAATATGGAAACAAGCCCTCCTTAAAATATGCATGTACAGTAAATCACATTATATTATTGACTGGAATTGATTTTGCAATTCCGCTCCTTTCTGTGCAGGAATGTCCTCATGCTATGTGAAGCCCTGCATGTGGCCCCATTCATGTTGCCCTAGAGTACCCCGCAGTCCTCGCGCCCAGCCCAGGGCTTGTTTTTCAACAGAAACTGGCCTTGCATCATGTGCTCCACTGTGCCTGCGCGGGAGCCAGCAGTTTGCGTAATGTTTGCTGCTGGTTTAATTCCTTTTGTATATAGGCCAGCTTAGCCTCACTCAACTACAGCTACAGGGGGACGGAAAGTCAGAGGTTGACACAAGGTGCCTTACCTTCTGTACACACTCCATTCGCAGAATAGAGGAAGAAAAACACACGAAATGAAACATATGCAGAAAAATGAACAAAAAAACTGTCATGCTAGTTGTTTAAATAGACAGGGGCAACACATGGTTGCCTTTACATAAGAAGAGTATTAAAATGTTAGACATAACCAACAGCCATAGATATAATAGATGTAATATCATTAGATATCATCAGCAGTCAAGTTAAATACCTTTTCATGAAATGTGAATTACTGATTATAAGCTCAACATGGCACAGACAGGCAGACAGACAGACAAGCAGACAGATAGACAGATGCTGTCCAGGCCTAAATGTGAAGAATGTCGTAGGAAAACATCAGATGGAGGCCTTTTTAATTTTCATATTGCTGACAGAATGCACATCCCAGAGGCTGTAGCATATACACACATCTCTGCGATGAAACGTGACAACTTGAAAGTCACGGGACAACATGCTTCTGGGGAGGTACTGTCACGCCATTGGTATGCATGACGGTTGGCCAAGTTATTTGGAAAAATCATTTTTGCTTATACAGAGGGAGACAGGCCTACAGGCCCACCTATGACATTAATGTAGGCTATGTAGTAGGCCTATGTATCCGGAGTAATTCATGAACACATTAATTAGGCTAATTAAAGGTTTCAGTCACCTTCTGACAAGCATAGAGGGGAAATGAGAAATAGCTTTGAAAGATAAAAAACAGCAATATTGGAATTTATCCTTATAACAGTTTTTGTGACTAACCGTAGCCTATTAAATTGTCTGTCAAGGCTACCTTCCAGAATTTTCCAGAATTTAATTTACTTGACAAGTGGGCTAATGTGATACCAACATAAAAGCTGTTTATAAAATATGTCAGCATCTTATCCTTTCTGCACACAAATACGCATTCTGAGTTGAATGAATCTGGATTTGTGGCGAAAACACAGCCCTAACCAGATATCCTTCCTTGAAAAACATAAAGCAATGCGGTCTTGTGTACACATCGCATTGGTCTGCCTACGTCATCCATAGAGCTGATTTAACAGTCTGTTCGAATTGCAGTGTTGAGCTCGTAGGCGATGGGGTGGGCCGTGCTCACAGCCAAAGGGGGCAGGATTAGCCAGTGAGAGGGGTGGAGAGGTACGTGAGGTTATAAAAAGCTGAGCTGCCCATAAACAAGAACCTTCCCCACGAAAAACATCATCACTGTACGGTCGACATCTGCGGTTTTGAAGCAGAGGGTCAAACAACGGCGTCAAGACTGGAGCCTTAAGGAAAATAACGGGGTAAGTTAAACTGAAGAAAGCGATCAAATATTGAAGGTTACTGGGTTTTTCGGTAGTCAGCTAACTCATATAGTGCGCTCTGCAAAGTCTGTATTGTCTGAAAACGGTGGTGATTCTGGTTTCGCTTATGACCGTTGGTGTTATTCAGCCAAGTTGTTAGCTACTGATAGTCAGCAAAGTTAGCGACGGCAGTTTGAAATGACCTCTGATGGATGTATGAAAACCCGCAGAATTCATCGTGGAATAAGGCATGTTTTTGTCGTTTAGCAGTCTTTGTGGCAACGATGTTAATGGAAGAGTAAACGGCAGTTTATATTGGCTAGTCAGTTGGCTATGCAGCTTGTGGATAATGTTAGCTTGTAAATGTCTCACCACAGATACAGAACGCTGACGTTAGCTTAGCTAGGTTACCGAAAAGGCGTGTAGAATGCTCACGGGCTCTCCACAGTCTTAATGCTTGAGGCGACGGTGTTTTAATATTTTGTTCATATTTGTTTAAGTTAATTGGCCTGGTAAACAAATGTGCTGCTAGGGTAAAAATATATTTGGTCGCTATTGTTGTATAGACACGACTGGCCAGAATGTTTAATGTTTGAGTTTGTGAGAAGGGTAGCTCACCTCACCATTCATTAGATGAACGTATTCTGGTGCTAAGCTAACGTCAGTTGGTTGTTGTTACGGAATTTGTTATGAAGGGAGATGGTAGCTTATTCAATTTTTGAAGGAAATTTTTAAAATGCGGTGTATATTCTTACCAGTTACAGGTGTCGGCTGACATCTATTTGTGAACTCGTTCATATTTAGATAGGTTACGGTGGAAACCGCAGTGAAATGAAAGTTGTAAAAAGTTTTTGGCCCAATTGTTACTCTGCTAACGATGGATAGTTAAATATCCCAAGGCCGTGCCTTAATACACGTTTCCATGTTTTTGGACAGGGTTCCCGTTTAAAACACCACAGTCATCCACCAACCGCCGGGATCTGCATTGGTTCTGAAACAGGTCACTGTTTTGGAATAAGTGCAAGTTGCCATACATCTCGACCACAGCTTAAACCGCAACAGGCCCCAAGCGTGTCACCCCGTAACCAGAACAAAATGGTGCAAAACAAGATCACAGAAGTAACTGGATTTCATCGGTCATTCAAAGTAAGTTCTCTTTTCCTAATAATTGTGGCACTAAAATGTATGCTCACAATAAGACCGTCAGGATACACAATGACCACACTGGATTTAAGTCCCATTGATGTGGACACATTTAATTCAGTTGTCATTTTGAAGTAGATGACCTGATCAACCGTTTGCTTGTGTACTTCACTCAATAACCGAAAATAATTTGTTCCCTAGGGCCAAAATCCCTTTGAATCTGATGAATTCTCCAAGACAGGATCGCATCTCCTTGATTCGGCCTTCAATTTTGATTGCTCTGCCCGACCAGGTAAGTTGTTATTAATAACAGGGTTAGAAGACAGACAGAAAAGACAGTAGGCACGAATAGATTAAGACCATTAGGTGTATTACTCATGATTTCATTGCCATCAAACAGCCCAGGCTTGCAACTGCATTATCTATTAATAGCCTAAGCATTCTCCTCCTTGTGAAACTGTAGACATGCCAGCCAGCCAGCCAATTGATATTCCTGATGCCAAGAAGAGAAACAAGAAGAAAAAGAGATGCCGTGCAACTGACAGCTTCTCTGGGCGCTTCGAGGGTGAGTCCAGATGGGGTATATTTTTGACACACCACGATGAGATTTAGCATAGAGTAACATGACGCGCACAAATTTATGCCTGTGGCTTTTTTTTTGGATTGGTTACTGTGCATGAAATCATAAGTCAGGATTACTGTTTACTTTTGTGAGACACTTATTAAAGTTAGCACTACAGTGGCAAAGAGGCCATAGCCCAGGAGGCCAATGGGCCTCTTGGATCCTATAGCATGTGCTAGTGTGTCACCCTATTGGGACAGTGTTAGGTCAGTCAGGTGGAAATGACTAACCTTGTAGAATCCTGTCATTTGTTGACAGTTGTAGTCACAGAACTGATTTTACAACTGCGTGTGAACAGAGGTGCAAGGTCCTCTACGCTCCTGACACAGGAAGGGGGCTGTGGGGGGGGTGGCAGATTGGTCATAAACAGGACAGGACAAGCAGATTGGTCATAAATCAAGCATTAATGCAGGGTGTCTTTTTTTTTTTTTTTTTTCTCTTCTCTAATAGATGTGTACCGACTCCAAGACGAAGTTTTAGGAGAGGGTGCATACGCTCGAGTTGAGACATGCATCAACCAAATTACTAACAAGGAATATGCCGTCAAGGTAAAATTTAATTTTTCTTCATAATGCTGCATTACTTCCAGTACAAGAGCCTGTTTATAGATATCTGTTGGCCTGAAAACAAGTGTTGCTGTCATAGGCGAGCCAGGGCACGCCAGAAGCCCTCTGGCTAAGAATAAGACGGTCGTTCTTAACAAGTTCCTGTTAGGCCGGGTCCTGTTGAACATCACTGCAGGCAGTTTTCAGGCTGTGTGACTTGTACAGTGGTGTTGCATTTGCTGGTGACAACACCCAGTGACGGCACCATTGATATTTACCTGTGAACAAAAGCAGTCTGTGTGAGTTTTAGTCAGTAGTGGTTGATATGGGTTTGTATTGAACCACCAGAGAGAGAGAGAGAGAGAGAGAGGTTTACTAGCTGGCAGTCAGTGTTTATGCAGGGCTGTGTTTTTCTGGTGTGCGAGCAAGAGGCCCTGCAACGCTGGCTCAGCACAGAAACTTCCTTTCATTGTTTTGTTAGTGCTGTGCACCGACCAATCAGACCTGTGGGGCGGACACATTCCCTTGTACTCCTGCTCCCATTGGTCAGCAGGGACCACAGTGGCGGGAACATTGTGTTCAGGCAGCTATGCAAAAACAGAACCACGGCCAAGCGAAGGAGGGGAAGTGGGTTTGGGTTGTGACCTGAGGGGTTGCTTTTCCCCTCCCCAGCCTAGAAGGATGTGTGTTTTTGTAAGGAGGTGCTCGGTTTCTCTCTACATTGTGCCTGTTTGAACATTCCTCAGGAAGATTTGTCAGTTAAATTTTTTTTTTAACCACTACTTAAAGTGAGGCAGAGGCTGAATGTTTTGATTTTTGTTTCACTGTTGCAACACAAGAAAAAGACTTGCTCTGCAAATTCTTACTGTGCGCAGGGTCAGGTTTTTTTTTTTTTTTTTTGTAAATATGTATTTCAGAAAGTGTGTTATTCTAGCCTGATTCAGTGGAAGATCTCTAGTTGAAAACAAGCCAGGCATACTATGAGCTTTGTAACTTCTGTGAGTGAGGGAGATGGACTAGACTGGATTGAGCAGGATTGTTGGGGGTGGGGGTCAGTCAGAGGCTGAATGCAGACATGGGAGCAGCTCAGGCCAGGAGTAGTGGGGCTGCAACGAGTCTGAGCAGATGTCTCCGGACACCCCCCGCAACCAATCACCACCACCTCTCCAGGGGGATTTGGTGGGTGAGGGGGGGGGGGGGTAGGCAGGGCCATGGAGTCAGATGCTGAACAAAAGGGCTTTGGAGACAGCGGCAGACGTGCACTCAGACAGGTCCCTGCTGTGATGTTTACAATCCTACGTGTGATATAGAGACCTGCAGCATGGCCGAGCCCCCCTCTCCCCCTGCCTCAGTCCCAAACACTCACTCAGGCTTTTATAACCCCAGCCGTTCAGCTTTACTGCTCCGCAACAAAGACACGGCTCTACCACCCCCCACAGAATAAATGCACACCCTCGCTGGACAGGTTGCATAAAACCTGTTTTAAGGCAAGAACGGCTTTCAAACGGATAGGGAGAACTTTTTAACCCCCCCCAAACAGTAAACAGTGTTCAGACTGAGCGTCAGCTTTTTGGCATTGTACAGCAGTTGACACAGTCTGCCTCTGCCTCTTTCCCTTTGTGTTTGTCCTGTGCCTGGTTGGAGTGGAGAGGCCCCGCCAGTGTCCCTATATATAGTTCACATATAGGGAAGTTCAAGCGAGCTGCTCTCTCTCTCTCTCTCTCCCTCCCCTCCTCCTGCTCCTCTCTCCTGCTGTATACTGTCTCTGTGGCCCTGGGCTAAAATATAGGTTAGACAGAGAGAGGGGGTGAAGGGGAAAAAAAAAACATGTTTACTGCGCAGTGCCCTGCCCATGTGCTGGTTTCCTTATGGGCTGGAAAACCTGTGAGAGAAGTAGGGCAGGGTGGTTAAGTTGGATTGTTTTAAACCGGAGTGGGGGTTGGAGAGGGAATCTGAAGCCTAGGAATGCAAGCAGACAGAGACTGTGGTATAAATTTGCTGAATGTGGACAGGGAGAAGGGGAAATCTCTAGCTGCAGTGGGTGACTGTAAATCAAAAGAGCCAAATAGTCAAAAGGGCTAAATTGTAGGCAACTGCACTTCTTTTTCAAGCTCCAAAAGAAGTGCAGTTGCCTACAACTTAGCTCTTTTGACTACCATGACCTGGATGACTGAGAATCTTCAGCGATCTGTAAATATTTTTATAATGCAAGCACTGTATAAAACATTTGGCATTGACCATAAAACGTTTGTCCTCCAAAATTGCAGATAATTGAGAAAAGACCTGGACACAGTCGTAGCAGGGTGTTTCGGGAAGTGGAAATGCTCTATCAATGTCAGGGACACAGGTAAAATACAAACACACACACACACACACAGACTGACACGTTGTCTGACCCTCTGCAAACTACAATCATCCACTGTACTCAAAACAGTGTTGCCTTGCAGTAGTGCATGAAGGACACCTAACCGTGACTTGCCCCTGTGCTCCCCAACAGAAACATCCTGGAGCTGGTTGAGTTCTTCGAAGAAGAGGACAAGTTCTACCTGGTGTTCGAGAAGCTGAGAGGGGGTAGGTGGACCTTTGTGGACAATACCACCAGAGAAGAAATGGCAACAATCACGCTAAGGCAATCCTGACACCTAACCCCTCTCTCTGTCATGCTCTCTTTCTTTCTCTCTCTCATGTTCTCTCTCTCGTGCTCTCTTGCACGCTTTCTCTCTCTCCCTCTCTCTCTCTTACACAGGCTCAGTTCTGACCCATATCCATAAGAGACGGCACTTCAGCGAGCAGGAGGCAGGCATTGTGGTGCAGGACATTGCCAGTGCACTGGACTTCCTCCATAACAAAGGCAAGCAACCACTCTGCCATCCTGTCCATCTGTGTTTTTGTTTGAGGGTGTGTGTAAGGACATTATCGGACAGATAAAGTTCCCATAGCTTTATTAGAGTGTGTGGGTGAGAGATCAGTTCCGATAGCTTTACTTGAGTGTGTGTGGGAGCGTGTAAGTGTCGGGCCAGGTAGGGTGGGGGTGGGAGGGTTAGCTGGCAGTCTTGAAAGCTGATCTGTGAGGAAGGGCCACTCACTTGGGGAAGGGTCTGCCTGTCTCTGGCTCTGGCAGAAATAGCAGGCTAAAAGCAGCTCACGTGCCCACCACTGGCACGCCTGCCAAAACGGGCACACGAGTGACACAATATTAGACACACACACACACACACACACACACGTAGACAGTCTTCAAATAAGGTGAGGGAGGAAGACTAAACTTCCTTGTTCGCTTCCTCTCATAGGAATGGCCCATAGAGACCTGAAACCAGAAAACATCCTCTGTGAACATGAAGATCGGGTGAGTCCTTTTAATGTTTTCCGCTATGCATTAGTCCCGTGTTGTTGTTGATTGAAACAGTTCTTGAAAAGCGCAATTAAGTAACCGTCCCCTCTCCACTCTTTTTCTCTTCTCTGGTTCCTGGCCCACAGATCTCCCCTGTTAAAATCTGTGACTTTGACCTTGGTAGTGGCATCAAGCTCAACAGTGACAGCTCCCCAATTTCCACTCCAGAGCTGTTGACCCCGGTGAGTGTGTCATTTGTTTCCAGGCTCTTCAGCTGTGTGTGTGTGTATCTGTGTGTGTGTGTGTTCATGCGCATGTTTGTGTAAATGTTGGGGCGAGGGGGGGGGACTTCTGCAGGTTACCCTTGTGATAATTTTAAATTCGACCTGGAATGGTATATTTAGTAGCTGCAAATGTTGCAGGAGAGTGTTGTGGTGCCCTGAGGGCCTGGCTGGCTGACTGGGAGGGTTATGCACGCGGTCAGATGACTCACCTCTCCGCCCGCCCGCCCGCCCGCTCGCTCGCTTGCACACACTGCCAGGCAGGCATTGTAAAAGGGCCCAGCCCTGCTTATCAGAATGGGAGCGCGCCCCCACCGGATTGGCCAGTGCCCAGTGGTGCTACATAGATGGGGCCTGCTCATTGGAGGGCAGTCTGGATTGGTGTGGGGCCAAGGACTTTGAGATGTTATGGCTAAAGGCTTTGCAAGAGAGATATGGCTTAGGCCTTGATAACAGCACACTCAAGAGTGTCTTGAGTTGCTGACTCCAGGTGGCCCAAGTCCAGGGATCCAGTCAGATGAGTGTGTGTGTGTGTGAGTGTGTGTGTGCGCGCGTGTGTTATCGTAAGCTGTCAATCATGTGCGTTGACATCCGGTGCTGTATCAAGCCTGTAGCACGAGGGTGGATAGAGCAGCCCCACCCTGATCCAGCTGCCTCCGCCCCTAACGGTCAAAGGCAAAGCTAAATGTGGATTGTTCACAGGCAAGTGTCTGTGTGTGTGTGTGTATGTAGGCACGCGCATGTGTGTGCTTTGGATTGTTGATGTGCATGTGATATGATGGGCTGTGGCCATGTGGTTCTGTGGTGTAGTGTGAGGGAAGGGAACAGGTGGAGAGGGAGAGAGATAGAGGCTAGAGGAGGAGTGTAGGAATGGATGGATGAGCAGATGAATGTAGGAGTGACTAAGAGCTAGGGGGTGACTATGTTTTTGGAGTAACTTGAGCTCTCAATTGCTCCACTCTTTCTCTCCTCTCCTGTGCGCCACTTTTCCCTTAGGAGAGATGGAAGCAGTGTGCTATTTGTGGATAGAATGGGGAAGGGTAATGAGTCCCGCATGTGTCAGTCAGCAGGGAGCTGTGTGTGTGTGTGTGTGTGTGTGTGTGTGTGTGTGTGTGTGCATGCTCAGGAGCATGTTGTGTTTGTGTTGGACACTTGTAGAGGCGCCCTCCCTCTGTGCCCTGGCTGCATTCCAGCCACTGAGTGGGGGGCGGTGGGGGGGCTCCTTGGTGGAGGTGCCGGGGTGGGTGGGTGGTGAATAACGACCATCATGTGAGGCGGATGAGCTGGACACGGGCATGGACACGACTTCTAGGAAGCATGCCAGTCATTTGCAGAACAGTGTTCCTCTGAGCTTCTTCTGTGTGTGTGTGTGTGTGTGTGTGAGTGAATCCTTGGTAAAGACTGTGATTTTGTTGCTGAGTAAAGAAAAGTTCCTGAGTGCGGAGGCCTCATGAATAGCAGAAGTGTGGGAGGTGATTGTGCAACTCTCTGCCAAACAACCCTGTACCAGGAAGTGGGAAGCGAGAAGGGGGGGGGGGGGGCGTAGTACAGTAACTTTCCTCTTGTTTTACTTTCAGTGGGTGTCTCGCAGAGTACAAATTACGAGGGTTCAGCAAGGGAAAAAAACGAAAGGGGGTAAAAACATTGGCATGAAAAGCTTTTTTTTTATTTATTTTTTTTACTTTTTTTGTCCTCTTGTTTCCTTCTTTTATTTATTTTTTGCCACTCCTCTCTTCTTTTTTTCTGCTCCTTGCCTTCTGGCATCCTCCATTGTATTGCACAAGTCCAAACAAAGACAGATAGCTCTCACAGACACAGCCCAGAAGTCTGTGTTGCAAGCAAGCACCCTCGCCTCGCCTCCCCTCCCCTTCCTGCACCTAGCAACTGCTCCCTGATTGGTTGGCTGGGAGGGAGGTGGAGGAGGAGGGCCCTGTGTGCTCTGCTCTGCGCATGCGCTCTGCTTGTTTTCCTTAGGCTCCTTTCCAGGGACAATCTTATCAGATACCGTTTTTTCTTTTTTTTTCTGCCCCCTTTTTTTTTTTTTCTCCCTCTCTTACTTTGGGGTGGGGGGGAGTGGTAACTGTGGAGGTGCTGAGCCCTGCAGCAAGCAGCATAGGGGTATGCTTGTCTGGGTGTCTGTTTTGTTTTTAGTGTTTCTTTGTGTGTGTGTATGTGTGTGTGAGAGAGAGCGCTTGCGCACTTCTGCAGGGGCAGGTGAGGGCTTGAGTTTCACTGTACTGCCCCCAGTTTCTCAGAAACAGCCACATGTGGCTTCCTGCCCGTGTGTGTGTGTGTGTATGTGTGTGTGTGTGTGTGTGTGTGAAAACATTCAGCCCTGGGCACACACTCACTCAGTCACTGAGTACAGCACAGTTTCCTCTTTCTCTGTGTGGCATGCGGTTGTGCTGCGTCGCTGAGATGCTACGTGGCCCAGCTTGGAAAGCCCCGACTGTTTGTTTTAAGCTTGCGGCTGCTCTGCCCATCCCTGCTGATCTGTTCAAACTGCGGCTGCTTTGCCCGTCTGTGTGTGTTTGTGTGTGTCCTTAACCAGCTGATGAAGCTGCTCAACGTCTGCGTCAGACCCATAGGACTGATGCAAGAGCACGGCTACTTTACAGCAACAGCCAGGCAATCTCGTATGACTTAGCAGCAACCCCTGACACACTAGCTACTCATGCACACATATTATACGTGTGGGTGGGTGTGTGTGTGTGTAGTGTACGTGTGTATAATGGTTTTGTGTCAAGGGTCTATCGGTCACATCAATGGCTGCTTCTGCTGCTCTCATTCATATATATTAATATATACACATAAATAAAACTTGTGTATCTGTATAGCTGTCTACATAGCACATAAACCTTTCTTCTGACCTATGATTTAATGGGATGTTAATGGTACTGAAACCCAAACTTGCTGGCAGCTGAGAACGGAGAAACCTGGAGGTGGGCCGGCGCTGGCCCGGGACCTGGAGAACGGTCTCTTTCAGCGGGGACGTCCTTGTGGCAGTGGGAGTGTAAAGGCACACAGATCTAGCTGCGGCAGCTCAGCCCAGAGCCGGGGCTGTTTACATCCTTCTGTTGCTGTTGTTGTCATGTCGTATGGATGTTCTGTGCCTAAACCGGGTGACCTGATTCCGCTGTCTGAGAGAGAGAGAGAGGGTTGGAGGGGGTTGGGGTGACTGGCTTTTCGCTGGGGGCAGGAGCAGCGCCAGTCACCCGTGTGTGTGTGTGTGTGTGTGTGTGTGTGTGCGTGCGTGTCTTGAGAGAGAGTAGGGGGATGGGGTGCCTGAGCAACAGTGGGTTTCTTTGTGTGGAGGAGGCCGGATTCCTGCACTGCGAAAGCGACATTACATAAGGAGCGCAGCAGCAGAGGGGAGGGGCTTTGGGGGAGGGGGGCAGAGCTAGCCGGGGGCCTGGGTGGGGTGTCGGAGGGGTGGGGGGGGGACAGCTGGCCCAGAGAGAACAAAAGCACCTCGCTCTCTTCACAAACACCCCCTTTGCCTCCTTTGCTCGCCTCGCTGCCCTCTGCCTGCTCACAGATGGAGGGGCACCGTGCGGGAGCGGATGGAGGGAGGGAGGCTCTTCTCATGTAAATAAACAACATGAGGTGGTCGGCATGCCAACACAAAATCAGACAGAAGAAAGAATGTTTATATTCCCCTTTGTCTCCTTGTCGAGTTGCGCATGTGTTTGTATATGTGTTGGCTGCCTCATTTTCTTTTTCTTTCAGTCTCGGTTTTGTTTTTGTGTCATTGCTGTTGTTAGTCCTGTTTCTGAGCGGGAACATGTCAGGGCCGTGGCAGAGTCGGCCGGTTGCGAAAGTCGGAATCATGCACGGGTGGAATGTTGGCGTTTGGTGCTGCAGTGAGCCTTTTGCTAACTCTTGGCTGCAGTGCATGCGTGTGTGTGTGTGTGTGTATGTATGTAGGAGAAGGAGAGAGCAGGACACGGAGTACTGTGCTCTGGGTTGGATTGGGCTGGACTGGGCAGGGCCAGGTCGGGTTGGGTCGAGCTGTGCTGTGCTGGGATGCTGTCAGTCCACTCTTATGTAACTCCTCTGCTCCGCTGTCCTGTTGAACTGAAAACCTGCATGTCTGCTCCATTTGTTTTGTTTCCACTCCACAGGGCACATTAAAAAGCCCTTCTTTATTTTTGTGTGTGTGTTTCTTTTTTTGTTGCGTTTGTGACGCTAGTTCTTGAAGTTATGTAACAAGTGATGCGTAACAGCAGTGCAGGGCTTTGTGCAGAGCAGGGCTTTTCCTGGTGCACCCAATCCTCTTTTCCTGTGCTTGGCCTAATTTCAGGCTGTCCAACCCCCCCCCCCCCCCCCTTACCCTCGTCTCCTCTATTCAGCCTAAGCGTTCAGCTGAGTGCTGAAAAATTTCCATGATTCACCCGGCCAGCCTCGCTCTCGTTCTCGCTTTTGTCCTCCCCCACCTCCCTCCTCTTCCTCTTCCTCCTCCTCTTCAGCCTGGGCCCGGGTGCAGAGGCCCCATCTGCTGCTGTGGTTCTGCCTGTTCTGTTCTGCTCCGCTCTGCTCTGCTCCGCTCTGCTCCCCCCACCCACGCCTCTGTGCCTGCTGTTCTATCCTCATTAGCATTCCGCACCATTCAAATCTCCCCATCGTGTGTGTGTCTGTGTGTGTGTGTGTGTCTGCTTGTGCAAGTGTGTGGGATTGATCTTGAGTGTGTGCAAAACGTTTGAGTGTATTTTTTTATGCTTGTGAACTTGCTCTGCAGAGCAAACCTGAGCATGTGTCTGTGTGTGGATATGGAGTAGGAGAGCTTGTGTATGTGCACATTAGGAGTATATAGGAGTATATATTAAAAAAAAAAAAAAAAAAAATGTGCGGTCAGGAGTTTTTTTTTTTTTTTTTGTCCAGTCTGTTAGCTGCAGCTAATCTGCTCTGCGCCCTTTGACCCTGCATCTCTGGACCCTGTCTATCTCGGCTGCCTTGTGACTCCCCCCAGCCCCCACCTCCACCCCCCCCTCTCCTTTAAGCCCCTAATAAAGCAGCACAAGGAGTCAGCTGAGCGCTGGAATGCGGTCAGGGAGAAGAATCAGACACTTCAGTACTAACCCCCAGTCCAGTAGCTCAGGGCCAGTGTTTCCTTCACAACGTTTCCTGTGTTTGTTTCAGTGTGAGACAAATGGGACCATATCACCATACAGCTGCCTCTGTTAACTGTTCTGTCTGTTTTTTTCAAAGGAAACAAAGCCATTAACCCCCCCATCCATCCATCTCTCTCTCTCTCTCTCTCTCTCTCTCTCTCTGTCTGTCTGCCTGCAGTGTGGCTCTGCTGAGTACATGGCTCCCGAGGTGGTGGAGGCGTTCAGCGAGGAGGCCACCATCTACGACAAGCGCTGCGACCTGTGGAGCCTGGGGGTCATCCTGTACATCATGCTGAGCGGCTACCCGCCCTTCGTGGGCCGCTGCGGCAGCGACTGTGGCTGGGAGATGGGCGAACCGTGCCACGCCTGCCAGGTGAGAGAGTGAGACCGCTCGCTGGCACTTCTGCAACACCACACCACACCACACCACTGCCCTACAAAAAGGCCAAGTGCCGTAACTATGCAAAAACTGAAACTGAGAAAAATGCCTTCAAAATGGGCATACTGCCCAGTCAAACATGTTGCAGGTATAATAGTGCTGATGGTTTTATGTGCTTTTAAAATAGGAAGAAGCAAGAGATTTAGTCACAAGACAAAGGAGGTGTTAATAAAGTCAATTTCCAGTCTAAACTAAGTTTTGACAAAATATGCAGTTACTGCCTTGTTAGGGCAGACCACTTCCACAATACCACAGCTGTGCAGTACTGGCACAACACCACATCAGGCCTCTGATGTAACTGCCAAGCTAAGGCTGCCTCGGTTGTAGCGTTTCTTTTTAAAAAACAGTTACCACTGAACTGCATAGCTTGCGTGCACTTTGTGTTTCCGAATGTTCCATTTGTTCAACTTCGTGTACTTTAGTAGGAAAATTTAAATATTGCCCAAGTTCCCATGAAAAAGTAAGCCCACATTACATGCATATTAGTGTTCTGATCCCCCGGCCTCTGGTCAGGATTATAGTTTAAGCACGTAAAGTTATGTACACACCACACAGTTGAGTGATTTCTTAATCATTAATGCGATTTCGCCAATCTTTATTGCCACACTGCTGACACAGAGTGGTTTTGCACAACTGCAGAAGTTTCACTGCACACAAACATTAAAAATCCTGTATTTGCTTCAACCTTACTGTCTGTAACGGCCTCTTTTATGCATTAGCCACTTGTTACTGACTAATGCATGAAAGGCGGCCTGCAGTTCGGGCTGGCTGTAGCTGCAGCACTCCATGAAGCGTGCTTTCCAGGGCCAACAGCAGGCAGGCAGGCAGGCACAGTCTGAAAAGGTTGAAAAAGCACACTCGGGTCTGTGCGATCCTGGCCCTCACCTCAGAGGACAGTTGTGTAACCACACAGCCTTGGGTCTGCCTAGCATTGGGATCTGTGTGTGTCTGTTTAATACATTAGGGATGCTTAGAAGGTCAGTGGTTTTTCAGTGGTGCACTGCACAGCAGAGAGACGAAAGGGATGTTTTGTGTTTGCAAGTGAGCGCATTGAGCAGCTCCGCTTGCTGTTTAACATGGTAGAGCAAAACCCATTAGCCTTGAGGCTTGACGGCACTCATTTCAAGGACTTTACATATTAAACTTCTTAACGCTGCATAAACAGGCTCTCTGGTGCAGTTAGGTAATGCTGCTTCAAATGAATACACATTCCCAGATAGCATGTTTGAAAATGTGCTTCTTAAAGCAATACTAAGTAGTTTTTGTCTTTGGTCACTACAGAGAGACTGTCTGCTCCTCCAAACTTATTGTTGTGTGGTTGCTAATGAACACCTGAAACGATTTTGGAAACATTATTTTAAGGCTGAAAAAACTACTTAGTGTTACATTAACGCTTGAGTTGAATTGGCAAGACTCTCAGTATCTTTTGCCGGTTACGTTGTGGCAAAAGTTTGTCTGGAGAGACTCTGTAGAGGACGTGCTGTAACCTGACGGCCATCCTGATGTTCCCTTTATGTTCTGGTGCAGAACACCTTGTTTGAGAGCATTCAGGAGGGAAAGTACGAGTTCCCCGAGACGGAGTGGGCCCACATCTCCTCAAGTGCCAAAGACCTCATCTCCAAACTGCTGGTCCGAGACGCCAAGCTCCGGCTCAGCGCCGCTCAGGTTCTCCAGCACCCTTGGGTGCAGGGGGTAAGTACACGCAACACACACACACACACACACACACACACACACACACACACACACACACGAACTGACACAAAACCACTTTCTGTCACTCGTGCACACACAAACAAAAACCCACACATACACACACACACACAAACTAACACAAACCCACTCTGTCTCACTCGTGACATGCACACACAAACAGAAACTCACACACAGATACACACAGGTGTGTATACACACACACACACACACACAAACTAACCCAAACCCACTCTCTCTCACTTGTGGCATGCACACACAGAAATCCACATACACACACACACACAAACTAACACAAACCCACTCTCTCTCACTTGTGACATGCACACACAAACAGAAACTCACACACAGATACACACAGGTGTGTATACACACACACACACAAACTAACCCAAACCCACTCTCTCTCACTTGTGGCATGCACACACAGAAATCCACATACACACACACACAAACTAACACAAACCCACTCTCTCTCACTTGTGACATGCACACACAAACAGAAACCCACACACACTCGCTCACAGTCTCACTTTCACTCACACACTCACTACTCATGCACCAACACGTGTCGATCCATGTTATCGCGAGGTTGTGAGTCTTAACACCTGTTTCTCTCCTTCTTCCTCTCTCTCCTACTGTAGGGTGCAATAGATACCCCTTCCCCCTCTATTCTACTTCAAAGGTAAGGCCCCACGCCAGTGTTTACTCCTGTTGACATTTCCCACTTATCAGCATTGGCTTTTAATCTACTGATAAGAGAACGTGACTTCCCAGAAAACCTGACTCATGCTTTTTCTCCCTCTCTCTCTCTCCCCCCTCTCTTGTTCTCCCTCTATCCCCCCCCTCTCTCCGTCTCACTCTCTGTATCTCTTTCTCTGTCTCTCTCTCTCTCTCTCTCTCTCTCTCTATCCCTCTCTCTATCCCCCTCTCTATCCCTCTCTATCTCTCTCTCTATCGCTCTCTCTCTCTCCAGGAACAGCAGTGCTAGGGACCTGACCTTCTTTGCTGGGAAGGCAGTGGCCATGAAGCGGCAGCTGGCGGAGCAGGAAGGCCTGGAGGACCAGCAGCAGCAGCTGGAAGGGGTGTGTCCTCAGGTGGTGACGGCCGGCTCCGCCTCCATGCGCCTGTCCCCGGCCTCCAACTCCAAGCTGGCGGCGCGGCGGCGCCAGAGGAGCAGCCTGCTGAAGGGGGCGCCCGTCTCCGCCTCCGAGCTGCGCCAGCTCCTCGCCCCCCTCGTCATCATGGGAGACTGTGCCTAAAACTAACCCCACCCCCATCCTCACCCTTGACCACCCAAACCCCTGCTACCCCTTCCTACCCCCAACCCCATGTGCCCACCACCCCTGCTGCCCTTCCGTACCCCCAACCCCATGTGCCCACCACCCCTGCCACCCCACCCCAACACCCAACCCCCCTCACCCCCCTCCACCACCACTCCCCGACCCCATCGGCCTTAGAGCCACCTGGACCCCAGCCCTGTCAGGCCCACACACCTCTGCAGCCCTGGACTCTAAGTGTCATGTCTCGATCATACACACACACACACCCATACACACGCCCATAACGATAATGCATAGATACACGTGTACCTATACCTTTGACATGTGCACACACACACACTACATGCATTGCCCACCCATACTTACTGATTACATGCATATCCACACACACACACACACACACACACACACACACACACACACACACACACTAGGCTGCCCTCTGCTGCCATAGCACTTTGATAAGCACAGTAGGCAGGCATATGCAGAGGTGTGGGAGCCGGGGGAGCTCTGGGGTCCATGACGCACCCGCTCTGGGTGCACACGTAGCCTTGGATTAGTCCTGTCTGTGGCAGAGTATTTGGAAGCAAGCACACACACCAAAGGACCCCCCCCCCCCCCCCCTTCAACACTTTACATGTGCGCACACTTCGACATAGTTGCTGCTTCCATAAAAACAAAAAAAAATCCACTGTGAATTATTTTTGTTAAATTTTTTTCCCTCTCTTTTTGAATTATTATTTTTATATATCTATTTTTGTTTTCATTCCCTTTGGCCATGCTGGACAGTGAGTTCATGTGGAATGTATGCCGGCTGTGTGGCAAGCCCATCGTGTCACCGGCCTGCCCCCAGCGTACAACCCCCCCCCCACCCCCCCCCCCCCCCTTTACAGGGAACGACGTCCTGGTGCCCTGCAGGCGGGCGGGAGAGGGGTCAGGCACCCGCTCCGAAAGAGAAGCCACGCCTGACCTGGCCCCCTCAACCTCTTACCAGCCCTCTAGAAGAAAATAAAAGCCCACCATTTTGCACTAGAGTCTCTAGTATACTTTAAAGACACAGAAGCATTTAAATCCCTAAGGAGGTTGGTTCTAGTGGAATGATGAGGATAGTAATGATAATAATAATGATAAGAAGAAGAGTCCCCCCATAATTGAAGTCCAGGTGTCATCAACATAAATTAGGTGTTCCTGGGTACCCCCCCCCCCCATCTCTTTTCCCCCCCTAAAACTGACCCGCAGTATGCCTTGTCTGTAGGCAGGGTAGACCTGTCGGCCATATTTGTAGTCAGTGTCTACTCTCTCTCTCTGCCTCTTAGGAAACAGTGCAGAGAGCTAAAACTAAGTGAAGGTTCAGTGCTGTTTGACAGTATGCCCTTCAGATTGCCCTATGGTAAACCCCTCTTAGCTTTAACACTGAGCCTATCAGTGCTGCGAAACATGATTGACACACACATACACATATATACACATACACACATACACTTGCTATCAGCCTCATACCAAGTGTTCAAAGGTTAACACAAGCACATTCTTCCTGACAAGACTCAGATCAATGATTGACCCTCTCGTTCCACAGCACAGGAATGATGGCTAGTTTTGGCAACCAGTGTTGCTGCCCGAATGGGAATTTCCCATGCTCGAAAGGGGCAGATCTAAGAAATAATTTGGAATTTCATTCGAAAACATGAAAAAGCATTCCTACGACAAGAAAACAACAAATCACAAACTTAGAAGAAGAAAAGTCTTCCAAGAGCATGTAACTGTAGGGCTGTGTATGTATAAGGTCTACTCAAGGTTTACTTCCCTACTGTTGGTGGGACTACTCCATGTCAGAATCCCATTGTGCCACACTGATCTTACATTCATGTTAAGCTTTTATCTATAAGTCGGTGCTGTCCAGATGTTCAGGTGCAACACCAGATATTCTTTTTTTAAGCTTTCTTTTTATCGTTTTTTTTTTTTTTTTTTTTTTTTATGTAAAAAATGTTCTTGAATATTGACAAAAAGTTTAAGATGGTGAGCGAGCAGAAGTTAATAATCCCGGTTGTGAGGAGAGAATGTTTTGACAAGTGTAGGTGAGGGACGAGCATTGCCCAGCGAAGGCAATATGTACTTATGTTGTTGTTATGTTTTAAAGACAAGTGCTGGCAGTGAATCCCATCTGGTGAGGCTAGGGGGAAAGGTCTGTCTGTCTGTCTCTCTCCTGTCACCTGTTGCTCTTGGTGTGCTCCTGACTGGCAATGTCTGTCTGTCCGTTCTGACATCATTGCCATTGGCAGAGTCTGCACTTCTGAGATGTGCGAGACCCCCCGTTGAGCCTCGGGAGGTCTCTGAGTTGAGCGTGTTAGATCACCATGGTGACGGAAGCCCTCCGATTGATTGTGTGGGGCGGACGGGCAGTGGCAGAAAGTGCTGTGTGGTACTCAGACAGGCTGGTTAACAGGACACTGATTGATTGTAAACCCTTTTTTAAAAGAAATCTTTCTACAGTCGCATCTTTGTGGGTGTTTATGTCTTATAGTAAGACTTACCTGAAATGGATATGCAGCGGTTTCCTCACATTTTGCTTGGGAAACTTACTTGCTTATATAAAAAAAAAGAATCTGAACAAAGCATTCATAAGCTGAAGAAGGCTATCTGGTTTTGAAAGCAACTTCTACCACTTCAGTTCAGTATTTGTTCTTTTCCGTTTTTTTGTCTCTTTTGCCTTTAATGTTTTTTTTTTTTTTCCTATTACAATTTAAACCACCGTTTCAAAGAATTATTTAGTAGAATCAGCACTGCCCAGATGTGCACATAGAAATTGGTGGTATTTTGGCATAAACCTCCTCAAAATGTTTGGGTAAGGGGTCTTCCAAATGCCACTCTTTGTCCATGGCGCTCAGCCATGGACTGCCTTGTACCAGGAGGAGTTGTCAATGTTCATTTGACTTCAAGGCTACAGTATTGGGCAACAGTTCACCAAAGCGTTGGTTGAGAATTCACCTCCCAGCTTGAATGGTATGTGTAGCCCAACTAAAAGCTAAGTTTCACTAAAAAAATTATTAAACTTTTTTTTTCTTTTTTATGTACTTGTTCTGAATTCTTGGTTTTGAAAGATTTTTTGTAATAGTCTGATTTTTTGGCCCTTTGGCCATGACTCTTGTGAGTGTTATTAAGGCTCTAGTGTCTGGCACTGCGCATTTCCTATCCCCAAGTCCTCATGGGAAGGTGTTTTTCTTTTTCCTCTTTTTTTATTTTATTTTGAAAATGTTCATCTTTGGGAAACAGAGACATTGATTTGAAGCACTTTACTGTACCATGTGACTGACCGCAGTTCACGCGAAGCAAAATTTATGACTGTTGTTGCAGATTTTTGTATTGTTTTTCTAAAAAATAAAAAAAAAGATAATAAAAAGTGTAAATGCCTCTCTCTGCCTGATTATTTCTCCTAGATCCCAATTCATAAGCAGAGCTTTGCATTGAGCTGTGCAAACTTAAGTCCTTATCTTGTGACCTGGTTCTTTTACCATATGCGTAAGGGGCCTTCTGATAATTCAGACCAAAACCACGTGTTGGTCACCACCAGCAAATTTCCCAATTGTATCTCACAGAAGGGCTACCTTCATGGGTCACCTCAAAGGCCTTATCAGTATGCGAGTCATGTGTGACAACCTTGCACAATGTCCATGAAAAGGAAGTTTTGCCAGAACATTGAAATGAGAAAAGACTGTTGAGTGAACTAGCTCGACACATGGCTGTCGCAAGGCCACTGATGCAATTGCCCTGAAATAACTGCCACTCGGTCAAAGGAGGGAGGGTGAGTGACTTCTCTCTTTAATATGGATGTTTTTAGAAAGTAACATCTTCCCTGAGCCCTAAGAGACACCAGAGTCTCTACTACAGATGTTTTTACACCTCTTAAAAGTGTAACATGGCATTACAACAGTGAATCACTTCCTGTTATGACACTATCCAAGTAGTGTTAGGGCACAGACTCGTATTGCTAAAGGAACTCTAAGGAAATAGTGCTATCTGCTGGCCACAGGCAGCATAAGATTGAAAAACACACGAGTCCATTTCTTTTGCGATGTAAGCAGTTTTACAGTTATTGTCATGAGGTTATTTATGTAGCACCATTTGGTGAACTTTGGTTGACTAAAACGCTGTGAAAGGAGGGGAGGGGTGTATTTATTAATGAACACAAAGCTAATATTGATACCACTATTGAACCACTAAAAACTACAGAAACGTGTAAGAACTTTAAAAAATATAGTAAAAAATAAAAGATGCAGTGCAAAAAACTGTTCCTAGGAACTTTTTGGTTTATGGTTGAGGCTTAAAACGTACTGGCACATTAAATAAACGTTATTCTTGAACTTTCTCTGTGATTTTGTAATCGTAGCTTTTGTTGGCATGTTACAGAACTGTGTCTTTTCTCCTTTGTTCCACTTTTCTTTCTCTTTGCAGGAGCAGACTCAGTTGCATCCTTTGCCTGGTGAGTCACATTTCTTAGCCCCAACACCTCTGATAGGGACAAGGGCATCTCAAATGGTTTGCGTGATTCCATCAGCAGCTTGGGGTAACCTTGAGTCTGTTTTTGGCGCACACAGGTCATGAGTTTCCACTGTAGCTCCTCGGTCTGGACAGGCACATCACAGGCCATCAGCTGGATGTCACATGACAGCTTTGGAAGCATTCTACTCACGCTGAGCTCTGTGGAATAAACGCGTCCAGGCCGCCCTGCGCAGCCACGGGGAGACCCCAAATCATTGGATAAAGCAGCTTTGTGTGCCAGTGATCTCCTTATTTAACCACAGGGAATCAGATGGTTTGGATAGCAAAAGCTCCACAGACCGTTTAAAGGTGGTCAGTGACCCCCAAAAAGGTGCTCCAGATGCTTTTGTCTTAATTTTATTTTTAATGACTTTTTGGCCTCCAGGCCTCTAATGGTCCCCCACAGGTAGGCTGGAACTTCTGTGATCCAGCATTTCCCTCATTCCTCTCAGGAAAGCACCCGGGGTCCTTGTAGTGGACCACAAGGACAGCCTGGACCACCAGGTAAATATTGATCCTTTCAAATCAAAATGAATAGAACAATGTGGACACTTTCCTTGGTACCCCATCACTGTAAGTAAGGGAGCAACAGCACAGAAGCCTCCCAATGATAGAGTTTGCTTGATGTGATCTCCACAGTCTGCATATGAGCCTCCTCGCAACGGTGTCTTCCCCACGAACTTGAGAGGGGAAAGCCCTTCCCTCAGCAGCCAGGAGTATGTCACTGCTTGGAACAATGGGAACGGTGTCACTGCCTGGAATGACAGGAAACTCTCCATCTGATGCACATGTCTGTCTGGAAGGAAGAACATTCGGAGTGTGTTTGTCCTTGAGGAGATCTGGAACTCGAGGACTCGGTGTAAGAGAAGTGATCAACTGTGTTGGAAGATCTCCGTGCTAGATCTCTATCCAGAGTGCTCCCAGTGTCATTGTTGAATGGGACTGTCGTTCTGGAATATTGTCTCACATCCATGCATCTGTCACCGTCTTAACTACAGAGAAGCAACTTCGAGCCAGCTGGGGACTAGAAATGCTCCGAATAGATGACTTAATACTCCTCTGCTGAGCTGCATCTCTGAAGTCCTGACTTGTCTGGATCACTGAGAGAACCAGGGGTGTCTGTGTCCTAAGCATGCAGGGAGTACAAACTGGAACAGCCATATTTTTTCCCACTGGCTTCATTATTTAGTGTGCCAGGCTTTGCGACCTTGTGGTAGTGATATGGGTAACAGCTGCACACAGTGCCAGTCTCTTCTTTATATTTTTTTATATTCTTTCAGGTGAACTGTAGAAAGTCTGAAAAACTGTAGAAAATCCTGTTATGCATACAAGTACATAATTATTGTGGTGATATATAATGATGATAGTGTTATGTATAATAATCTTGTATTATAATTTTATGAAGTAATGACATATTTGTTATTATTATTTCCCTAGTTCCCAGTGTTCAGATTATCTTTAAAAAAAAACACAGGTGAGATGAGATTGTTGTTTGGTTGATGCTCTTTACGTACAAGGTACAATCCACGGATCAAGAGAAGGCAGAGGAGAAAAAAAACTTCTTGACATGCACTTACTACATCAAACTTTTAGTCAAGCAGGGGTCTAATGTAGTGCATTGTAAATGTGTATTTATTTTATGTATATTTATTGTTTAGTATAAATATTACACATTAGTTCTACCAACAACAGCCCTAATATAAATCAACAAACAGTATGCCTACAGGCTATGGTGCAACAGGTGTCTGATAAAAAAATACTTTAAATATTGCCTAATGCTGTGTATTCTTCCAAAGAAATTTTGAAATAGTAGGCTACTGCAGAACAGCAAAGGTCTTGACCAGGAGGAGGCTGTGGGCAGCTATGTTTACAAAGTTTTGAAATTCTGCACGTCATAGACACAGCACGGCCTTAACAGCACTGCCACCGGCTTTATAGGGTGCTGCCAGTTGGTGTCGCTCTTGTCAAAGGACCAATCGCCCTGTCTTATCTCTATGGATAGTTTCCTAAAGCAAAATAGGTTTATCTGAGTGCTACATGTGCAGCCGGCAGCATCAAGGTGGGAATGGGGCAAACATGTGTAAGGCCTCATTTCCACCGACCTGTACAATAGGTTTGTATAGGGACAGAATACGCTCAGATCACGCGTGCAGCGAAAATGGCCTAATCTGTTAACGTGCATTCTAAACGAATACGAACAGATAGCCTGTAGGCCTACTGTTTGTTGATTTATATTAGGGCTGTTGTTGGTAGACCTATTGTGTAATATTTGTACTATACGCAGTGTTTGGTGGAAATGAGCCCTAAGGAGAGGGGGTAAGGGGGCATGAGGCAGGGACCAAGGTTAGAAGGGAGGAACGAGAATTGAAGTGTGCAGAAAGCTGTGGTGGTGATGGGAAAAGTGTGGGGGCGGGCAGTGCTGAGGTGGCCCAGCATATATTGCTATCCTACACTGTGTTTTCACTGGGTCTTTGTGTGAATTAGGAACAGGCAAAGGGGCTGACATCACAATCTCTAAAAATTGATCTCTGTCAATCAAATAGTTAGGGTAGGGCTAATATGTTTCATAAATGCACAGCTGAGTGTGCTGTATGTCCATATGTTATAGCATTAAAACAGCTCACAAAAGTACAAACTGCATTTTTTTTGTAAAAACATTTATTTTCCCAACCCTCACCCCAATCCTACTTAGTCAGCATGAACTAGTCCTACTACCCAGACACACACACTGGGAATCACGCTGATCTGTATCAAACGTCTCATTAGGACAAAAGCAAATGATAAAGTGATTCATTAAAACAGCACATTTCCTTCACCAGTCACACTCCTTCGTGATTCGGTCTGACCTCTAGAAATAGGCTATTGGTGCTGGTGTTTTTGCCTGGATAGAACACCTTTGGAAAGAAATTGTTAGCAACAGCATTTTCATTAACTATGCATTTTCTATAGGTTATAAAATTAAATAGAACTGGTTGGTTTTCTCTACAGCCTGCACGCCTTTGAAGGGTGTAAATTATGACAAACCTTTCCAAAAACACTTAATAAAAGATAAAATATTCACCATTAAATTATCAAACAGTACATGCATTTTCTCAATTGTCAGTCAACTGTCACAAATGATTAAACATCAAGACATCAGACTTGTAAAGAAAAAAAGATGCCATTTCAGTCTTACACTGCGTGTTTGGTGTGTTCGCAATCACACTTGACCGACACTTAACTGAGGGGGCATCACGTACAACTCCACTCTAGTGTGAAGGCACCAGAAAAATATTGCCTAACAATGATATGTCTATCACTCAGTCTGGGACCAAAAACTCAGTCCACAACAGAGAGAGAAGTTTAACTAGTTTCATTCAACTGTAGAGCTGCAGCGCCCCCTCTGTTTCAACATGGTATGGCAAGACACATCTAATTGGACTGGGCCTATGGAGCCTTTAGACAGTAGTCTAATGTCTATGCCAGAGCCACACAAGAATCAGCCAGGCATCCAGACGGAGATCACATGAGTGACTATGCAACCATGGCAACCATACTCTCAGGTCAGATACTGGATGAGTACGAGTAAGACTATGAGTCTCTATGTGCAAAGCAACAACACTGGGGCTGCAGTGTGGCGTCCTTGGGGCCTTGCAGTTGTTCTTCATAAACAAATCTACCTGTCTAAAGGTTTGACACAGATATGAGGGAGATGGTGAGGTATGTGAATGTACAGTAAACCAGTGACTAAGTCGATACAGCATCCCTTTAGTTTGACAAAGCTGGAACGAAAGTTTGCACAGACCAAAACAAGTCTATGCTCATTTGTACAACCACTCAAAAAAAAAAAAAAAAAAAAAAAAAAAAAAAATCAGTAACAGATTTCATATTTACAAAGCAGGTGTGTGTGTGTGTGTGTGTGTGTGTGTGTGTGTGTGTGTGTGTGCTGGACGTGTAGATGAACTGTCCAGTTGTACTCTGATTAAACTCACACAGATGACTGGTGTTGAAATATCCAAGCTCAGCACCGAGTTGAGTATGGGGACGTGACAGCTTTGTGTGCTAATGTCACAGTGCTAATTATGATCCATTCCCTCAACACCACTGACTGCAGTACGCACACTGACCCGCACACGTATCAGGTGATACCAGGTGTCAGGGATTAAGTGGTGTGGTGGTCAGCACACACTGTGGGATATGCTACAAGTGTGTCCAACAAAAATGACCAAGCAGACTTGCTCTTGTCTGATTGCAGCTCTCTTCAAATAAATGCCTCAAAGACCAAGCACACACACACCTGTCTTTATCAACTAGTCTCTCTGTATGAGCTTTGAGTTTAGCTTTAGGTTTTCACTTGATATGGCTAGAAAGTAGAAGGGCAGGCTTCCACTTTCAACTACTTTGACTGCGGGATTCAACAAGTACAGTGAATAGGAAACTATCTGGACTTTATAACTCCAGCCCTGTCTTCTAGATGCTTCACAACAGAAAATATTGATGGACTCCATCTCAGGAAGCTAAAGCAGCATTGGGCTGCAACCATACAAGCATATCTGTAGTCAGTTAGTTAAGATTACTTGAGACTGTAACACCACATGTATAAAAACCCACCCAGGATGATTTAATCACATATCCTCAGTACCTCTAACAAATAAAAATAAAAAGACATGATTCGTCATATTTTAACAAGCATTTAAAATCAAAAACAATTATACTGGAGCCTGAACCCACTTGATTTTTGCTCAAATTCATTTCTTCATGTTAGCGTAAAAAAACAGCATGACAGACAACATTCTTGCTCCGGGTATGGAGCAACCCTGTAATAATTATAGTCAGTCCATTTCCAACGTCTTCCTCTGTGCCTTCAGCAGTGTGGCACAAAGACTTTGATAGATTACATTCTACCGAGTTTCTCCCGCAGACAACCCCATTTCCCACGGCAATAATGATTTTGCACATAGACATACAGATAAAAAATAAATCAAAAAAATGTCCGTTGACAATAAATAAATAAACCTTGAAAAACGTTACTGTTTGCAGACTAATGGAGTCTAATCATCCCCATGCCGCAAGGCCAAAGCCTTGCCCCTACAGTGACACCCGACTTTACGACAAAGCAGGATGTTGAGAAAAAGAGTCTGCATGTTTCTGAGCAGCTTGACAGTAGCCTGTGCCAACACATACATCCATCACATTTAGACCACATACTGGTTGGCTCCATAGTTCAACGTGTAGGCCTGTCGGCTGTACTGAAAGTGGTCGGTTAGCACGTTGCTACGGCCGTAGAGCGTGTCCGAGCCTTGCGTGAAAGGCACTGAACCATTGGGTTGGGGCTTGTCCCCTCCTATGTGGTCAAACACGCCCATATCCTGCGTGGATACTGGCAGCAACTTCTTCTTGGCTTCCTGATTGGCATCGTATTTAGCCTTGTAGAGGGAGAGAATGAGAGAGGGAGAAGGAAGAGAGATATTTAATATGAGTATCCACTTCCAAAATCACTTGGGACTGAAATAACATACTTGATACATTGTGCTGAAAAGAGACATGTGACGTGGTTCACAGACACTCTATCCTGATGGATTAATTCATCTCAACCATGATGAAAACAAGGCACTACAGTAACTGCAACCCAACAAATACACATGGTCAAAATGCGTTGTTCTGGCTCTCACCTTGTTGTACAGGAAGACGCCCACGATAGCCGTCATCATGCCCATGACGTTGGAGCTGTTGACGGGGTTTCTAAGCATGAGCAGAGAGATGCTGATGACCATGATTCTCTTGGTGGCGTTGGCGACGGCGTAACTGAGTGGGCTGACCAGGTTAAGCACGCTGAACGCGATCACATTCTGGGCGAAGTTGCAGAATCCGCTGACCAGCAGCAGAAGCAGCGTCCCGGTCCAGTTGCTCATTGCGGCCTACACATGGCGCACAGCACAGCACACAGAGATTAGCCTTCATTTTTAAAGCTTGTTTTGGGTTGTAACAGGCATGCAACAGGCACAGCCATTTGTAGAGCTAGTTTTGCATTCAGGTGGAAGTTGGTGAGACATCATATGTTAAATTGAAATTATCCTCTTAAGCAGTTTTATTACACTCATGAACTTGAACCACAGTGATCTACAAAGAATCCCCCAGTAATCGATCACCACAAACGTTCACCTGATGCTATTCTTCCTAGAAACCCCTTGTTAATGTCCATCTGGCTTGCCATATTTTCATCTACCAAACCACCCTGTTAATGTCCTTCCGGTTTATCATACCTCCCTATACCTGAAATCCCCTGATAATGTCCATCCAGTTTACCATTTGCTATACTCCCGAACCCCCCTGTTAATGTCCCTCTGGCTTACCACATCTCCATCTACCAGGAAGGAGGACAGGTCCACCAGGATCCAGGTGGGAAGCATGAACATGACTGCGTTAAACCCGAGGGTGTTGAGCAGTCGCAGATGGTGAATCCGTGTATCCCGCAACACCTACGGAGAAGATAGATAGATAATATGCTGAACTGCTGCAGACCTCTGAATGCCTGAAGCTGTATGGTGCCCAGGGATGCACCAATGAGATACTGATGTTGAACATTAGCCTGACACTGGCTCAAAACGATATATGTGTTTAATGCTATTGTAAATTATTTTGTGTATACACACAAGTGCAGGCAGGCACTGTATTTTCTCAGTCATATGCCAGCAAACTTAAACATTTGGTCAGTAAGAGATCTTACAAAACACAAACAGAACAGAAGAACAGCAGTAGGCATTCTACTCCTGGAAAGCCAACAAGCTCTAAAGGTGTTTGGTCTTAATCAACTAGTATGGTGGACGATATCAAAAACTGTCCACCAAACTAGGACGGTAAAACTGTATGTAAATCGCTCATGAATTTGCCTGTGCTGTTAAACTGATACAGCATTTCAGAAGCTCTCTCCACTACCAGAGACCTTACACTGCCTCCACTTTAACAGTTCTGAAAAATACACTACGATAAATACCTGCGAAAGACTAATTAGTCCATAATGTCAAGATGTCCATTTTGTACAATTTTCACAATGTCTTACACTGTGGTAGCATGCTGTATTGCATGTTGAATTAACTACTGAAAACAGACAGACATTTGCCTGAAATACCTAATGATATATGAGTGACTATGAGAGACACCCACCTTTTTGGAGAATATGTTTTGTAGGGAAAAGCAGAGCGTGGCTGCCAGAGCACTGATCAGTCCTGACATATTAAAAGAGAGCTCAGTCACCGTGGCCAAAAGCACACCTCCAATGATGGGGACGAGGGACATGTAGACCTACAAGTGGACAACAAAACTCCATTATGATGTGAACATGGTTATTATGCAATTTACACACACAGACAAACAAACTTGAAAAAGTATATAATGGACACTGGTATTTGACTTTGATTTTAATCTTTACTTGTAGTAGGTGTAAACTAACAGGTTGTAACACGGTAATACCACAATGCACAAGAGAAGAGACAGGAGACCACATAGAGAAAAGTAAGGCCTCAAAGTGCTATGGAGCAGAAGTGAATTACAAACCTTTGTAGTCTGCTTTTCTTTCATGATGATTCGTGACAATAACACCACCCAGATCGGCATGGTTGCTTTGACTAGAGAAAGAAATTGGGGGTTAATATTGCACATACAGAGGTATTAACAGGTGACTCTGCAGAGATTTAAGCATCTGGGCTATGACTTTCCAATTTCCTATAACCTCAACACTACACAACCAAACAGATGTCAGATTTGTCATGAAATAATAGGGCACAAGTAGCTACAGAATCCGTCCCAAACTTCCTTTTGGACACCAACTTGGGGAGTTCTGTGTAAAGATTATGTCAAAAAAAGGGAAAAGACTGGGGTTTGACTACTGTTTATTCGATGTCATGTTGAAACTGTTGTCAACTCCACGGTAACTTGTTACAATAAAATGCAATTGCTGGTTGAGGGAAAAGATTCATTGTTGCCGCTTATTGGATTGGCTCGTGTAGGCTACCAACTAAAAAGTACCTTGAGTAAAAATATAAGCTAGCTGTTGCTCCGCAAGAAGTCACGGATAAATATCCCACGGGCAAAATGTGCCCAATTGGTTGATCGTGGATAATTTAATATAACCATCTACCTTCCAACCTTAAGCTAATTTTGCCGGGTCTTAAAATAGGAAGCAGCAGCTACCAATTGAGCATGATGCAGCTGGTTAGTGAACTGGGGCTAGCTAGTTAGCAATATGCTAGCCAGGAAATACACCTTGGTGTATTTATCAGCACACGTTTGAAATCTTTAAAAACGTACTTACCAGTATGCGCGTAGGACACTGGCACTTTCCATATGCTGAAGTGGGCAGAGACAGAAGCGAAGTATTTTCCAAAGGCCAATGGTATAATGTACCACCGATAGTATCTGCCTGGTACTTCTGTTTTCGGGACACCCCAAGCACGCAACAGCGGAGGTAAGAAAATGACAATGGAGAAAATGTGGAAAAGAGATACTGTGACAGGATAAGGGAATCCATTTAAGATGATTTTGTTGACAACGTTGCCCCCCGAGCTGACCGTATACCAACAAACACACAGAAGCGCAATCCGGACTCCCTCCTTCACTGGCGTACGATCCGCCGCAGCCATCTTCCTATTTCGTTACTGGCTGTGGAAGGGCCAGTGAGACGTGGAGGGACTACGTCTACAGAAACTACGTAGATGCGGGGTGTGTTCAATACGATCCTGCGAATTACCCCTAAGAGGTAAAAGACTCCTTTGTTCCTTTACAGATATGACATAAATCGCGTTGTGTGTTCATTTCTCAGTAACTTTAAGTCTTAAATTATTGCCTTTAATTTAATGTGAAACGATCCAAAGCATGCCAGTTCGTTGTGTATTGTTTTTGTTAAAATGAACAAGACTAAATTAAAAATGCTAAAGTTTTATTTTTATTTAATTTCTGATTTAAGATAGGAAAATATTCTCTCCAAACAATTTCAGGGAATCAGACGGATCAATCATAAGTCAAATAGAGTAGGCCTAATGGATTAGAATTCAAGCTTTGGACAAAATACCAGAAACCACCATGCACCTATATTACTAGATTAGATCAAGTAAGGCGGGGTACACAATTACAATGATCTTCTGTAGTTTAACTCTAGTGTTAAATAATCAGACCAAACTTCATTTTCTGAAAACAAAAGGTTTAGCATCATTGCACTGGTGCTAATGGTAGGCTGCTCAAACTATTGCCGAACCTTGGTGTCCAAAATGAACACGCCCTTCCTGGCAGAGGCATCGCTTAACAAAATCTCTCGGCTCATTGGGCCAAACAATACACTTTGTCAACGTGTTTCACATCCGTCAACTCAAGATCATGCCCATATTATACCTGCAGGGAGTAGACGATGCTTTTATGGGCTTACCAGATGATGAACCATAGAACCTACAAAGATGAAATAATGCCGAGTTATTATATCAAGAGAATCCGTTTTGTTACTTCAGACGTCTGAAAATGTGCGTGAATTAACAGGTGCCTACAATACAACAAATCCTGCACAAAATAGACGCAGCTCACGCTTTCTTTACAGCATTAGCAAGGAAACATAAGTTAACAGCTAACCAAACTAAATATTTCCTGTCAGAATGGCAATCAAGTATAGTCTCAGCATATAAACAATTTATTTACCTCCCGCTTTACTCACAGTACAAAGTTCAAACTAAATAGATTCATTTACCATTTTAATTTATATTTTTTTACAACAAAAGATAAATTAATAAACACTTGCACATACACATATCAAAATGTGTGCATTTTGCAGTTTTGTTTCTCTGTCAGAAACTGTGGGATTTAGACAGAGACCAACCCAGGAGGCAGAATGGAATGTTGCTAAGTAACACGCGTGTCAACCCAAACCATACAAATGTGTGTATCAAAAAAAAGAAAGGAAAAAAAAAAAAAAAAAGAAATTCAAGATTGCCAGAGTTCATTTTCCTCAACTCACTCATTCAAACGACAGAGCCAAACAGCTCCTATTTTTCACATGAAATTAAAGGCTACAATTCTTAGTCTAGGCAAACATATGGCAAGATGTGCAACTTGCCCTCGTCCCCATGGGGGTCTAATGATATGCATTCAGTCCAGTCATGCCAATTGTCCTTGGTGTCGTAACAGCCATTCACACCAGCCCAATGGCCTGAGTGTAACCTGTCCAGGTCTTCTTTTGAGACCTCTTGCGTGACCCCAGGTAAGCTCAGTGGTGGGGCCTGGGGCGCCAGAACATGCGTTTTTCTTCCTTCTTTCGAATGACAACCCTCGCGTTTCAGAAACTCAGTCATGAAGAAGTGAGCCCCTGGGGTTTGCGTCCCAGAGGAGGTAAGCACGTTGCTTTGCAGGTTTAGGTATGACTGAATGATTTCGTTTCGAGACAACTCTTTCCAGTTCGTCTGCTGAAGGGGATTGGGCTGAGGAGTAGGAGGAGGAGGAGGAGCAGTGTTGTGCTTGTGCTCATCTTTCGTCCAGTGGGCATCAGGCACGGTCAACGTGGGTGTATCCTCCCTAGGCTGTGACTCCTTCTGCACTAAAGGTTTGATCTGCCCCGTGACGGGGTCAAACGTGAGCTTGCGGTCTTTTAATTTGGCCGGCTTTTTGCTGTCCTCCGGCTGCTGCCCCGTCAGGTTGACCATCTGGTCTCGTGGCCGGTACTTTTTCTTCTTCTTCTTCTCAGAGGTGTGCGTGGCCCCGTCACTCTCTGGCTTGCTGACCTCCATTGGAGAGGCCCCATCTGACACATGCATCGCCCCAGAGTCACGATGAGACCCCAGCCTCCCGTCAACCTGCACAGACACCCCAGAGTCCCGCTGAGAGCCCAGCCTCCCTTCACTTTGCCCAGAGAACCCATCTGCCTGCCAGCCATAGCTCGAGTCCCTCGCATGCCTACCCTCGAGATACACCCCTTGGAGTGCAGAGTTCGGTGAATGTAAGGAGGACCCGGAGCCAAAGCTGTCTGTGGGTATGTTAGGGCTGAGAGGAGGGGTTGAAACGGTGGCCTTCATGCCCGAGGGGGGCGGCCATCTCCCCAACGTTTCAGCCACACTGGACTTGGGGTTGACCGCAGAGGAGCAGGGGCTCTTGGGGGGTTGCTGCACTCCGCCTGTGGTAGCAGAGTCTCTTCTCACCTGCTGCTGTAACACAGCAGTCTTGAGCAGCAATGATGCGCTAGGTGGCTTAGCAACAACGGGGGAACTAGGGTGAGGCTTGACGGCATTGACGGGGACTTTGCTAGTTCTGTCGTGCTCTTGGTGGTCTACAGAGTCTTTGTCTGGCTGAATATGTGAATTGTCAAATGTGTTCGAAAGAGGCTCGGGGCTTCCAGCGATGCCATTTGTCGGTGGCGGTGTGGAAACTGAGTGATGTTCAAAGCCCGACAGTTTGGAGATTTTGGCTGGCAAGTGTTGTGCATCTTTCTGTCCCCCTTTGCGTTTTCGGTGGCCTGACCCCTCCACCTTTGAATGGTTACAGTTGTGAAAATCATTTCTAATTTTCAACTCAGGGCCAGTTTTCCCTGAGACCGAAGTGACAGCTTGGGGAGAGTTGGAGAAGGCACCTCCGTTGGTTCCCGTGTTCTCCTTGGGCGGTGGCTCAGTCTGCCCCGGCTCGATCAGCTTCTGCCACGTCCGCAACAGTTTCTTCGCCCGCTTGGCAAGGTCCTCGTCCTTTGTCTTCTTCCTGACATCATTTATTAATTTACCAAGTCGAGTTTCCTGACAAGTGAATAATAAGTTATATTAACAATTATGCCAACAGTCAAGTCACCAAATGGAATATTTGTAGTTGTTTTTGCATTCATTTGGTCAACTTACCTCAAGAGCTTCTTTGGTAATGGGGTATCTCTCCAAATGTGAAATAACTTCCATAACAGCAATCATATTGCGAATCTGTGGCAAGAGAGTTATGGTGAGGTATATTACTAAACTGAACAGTAAAAATCTAAAGAATACAATGCGCTACTACTGTATCCAATTTAACAGCATCAGGACAAGCTGGTCTAGCTTTTACGCAGCAGTTGAAACCGCAACTGCAAAACAGTGGGGGCCCTTCAATTTGAATGAACTTTCAGTTGTGCACCTGTCCTTTAAAGTTAACAAAGAACCCTAGGATGTAAGCAAGTAAAATATTAAATTATTATTAGTATTATACAAGTTCAGCAGTTTATGAATAGAATTCAAGAAACCTTAATATTTAACCTGCCTACCAAAACAGTCAAATTGACAACTACAACTCTAATTTATATCATTATTATCAGTACTCTTTGATGGCCACAGATCTACCAGTGTTAAACTATGTCCTTTAACCCAAACCCTACAAACTTTTAAGGCATTTAATCTTTCCTACACTAACTACCACTTTACTATGTTAAGAAGTTAGCTTGCCTGCTCCATCTGACTGAAGTCGAGTCATCCACTGTAAACTGACCTACCAACAAAAGTACTTAGAAATGAATTTAGAGCAAAACACACGTGATTGGCCTTACAAGTTTTGATGACTGTTAAATGGGCAAATCTTAAACTGAGAGAAGGAACTTTAGGCAAAGCCAGTTTGTAACTTTGTGGAATTTCCAGCCTAGCCAATGTGAAACGGGGGTACCAAAACACATAAACAACCAACAGAATATTTAGTAGCGACAAGCATTTCAGAAAAATCTTTCTATACTGAGCGTAATCACTGATTTAAAGAACTTTGAAAGTGAAAGACTGAAAATCAAAAACTGTTTGGCAAAGATGTCAAAGTTGAACTTTACCACTGACTGTTGCAGCCTTGCTAACATTAGCTAGCTGGGTAACAGCTCACAACTGACAACTAACGGCGGAAAAAATATGTTAAGTCATTTTAATTACTGGTAGTCTTAGTGTAAGCTATAAGAATTATAAACACGTTAAAACTAATTTGGAACAACGGTTAAGTTGTGTTAGGGGCATACTTGATAGTAGCTCAACAACACAGCACAAGTTACATACCAAAGTTAGCTACGTTAGCTTGCCAAACAAGCTTAACGCTAGCTTGCCTTTTTTGCGCAACCAAACTGTATGCAAGCTTTCTATGCATGCCGATTGTGGACCGGATACATCCGTTATCTTCCGTCCGGGGGTACTTACATTGCTTTGGCCATCAATAGCTTGCAGCAGCCGGTCTCTCATTTGCTGCGGGGTAGTGGAGGCCGCTGTCATTGCCTGGCAGTAGTGGGGACCTGCAGGCGGGGGGAGTCCTCTGAAGAGACGGGTGGGTGACTCGCAGACACTCACAGGCCTTTCGGGAGGTGAGCTACTAAGTGGAGCCCCATATCATTCCTAGAGCTCATCTCTTTGACAGTGTTGGAATTTCCTCAAGCATTACCGGTCATATTTTGGCTGGACGGAGTCCGAAGGCTCATTTTACCCAGTAGCTTCTGTGGTCATCCGACTTCACGCAGCTCCAACTGAGGATTCTGAGCTCTGTGTTCACCGTTGTTAAAAAACGCTGGCCCAATGCATGCTGGGAGATGGTTGAAAAACGTCACGCGTCGAGATTTGATGTCATACGTACGAGCCAGTGTATTTCATTACAAGATTGAGTGAATTTAAAAATATAAACGCCACTGTTTTAGCACATTTATGTGCGGTAGTTTCCTCCAAAGTGTGGTGATTGATAGTGATGTTTGCATACATAAATTAAAACTGGTTAATATGAATCAGTTGTTTTAGCCTATGTTCTGTATGTGTTGATCGAGCAGTAGAACAACACGTTTCTCTTCCTACATTCCCACTTATTACTTTTAAGATATTGTGAATTTGGTATTTCTTGTTGACTGAGGCTTTTATTAACATCAGGAAACAGATTAGGTTTCCAGTGATAGACTTTCCTGGTTATCAGGCCTGGAATTTCATCATTTTAGGGGCAAGGCCACTTTGCCTTTTGTGTTGTCAATTTTGTGGAAGGGCATCAAGGCCACTGTGGCCCTCTGGCAGATATTTTTCAAGGGCACAAGGCCAAATTGAGAGGGCATGAGGGCCATGGCCCTCATGAAATTCCTGCCCTGCTGGTTATTACATTAATAGAATACTATTTGAAAAAAAAAAACGTTATTGGTCAACACAGAGCCCCAATCTCAATCCAGCACATTTAGAAAGAACTGGAATAAGCTTTATTCTACATTATTAAGTACAATATGTATTTAGATATGTACCTTATTTAAGAACAATGTGATTACAGTCCCTGTGGCTGTAATGACAGGTCTTTGAATACTTTTGTTCACTGTACATTCACACCAATGACACTGGCATCAAACACAAACAATTAAAGACACAAAAACAAGTGGTAACCAATATGTTATACAGAATTTACACATGATATTTTGCCTTTTTATTCATTTTTTAAGTGTACACTTTGCCATGGCAAGGATGGCTACAGACTGTAGAACAGATTATGTAGAACAGGTATGTACCGAATAAGACAATGTTAGAAGTTATGGCAAAACTTGGGAAATGATTTTCTGGTGTTGTATACCTTTAAATCAAGAGTAGTATTTACATCCATGTTTCTAAATCTCCATTAAGATATACATACCTGTACTGCCATTACATGACATTGATTTATAAAGTCATCTCCCAGCATCTTAAATCTACACCAAAATGGCTCAATAGAAATAACCATAAAAAACAAAGAATGAAACAGTCATAATGTCAAATACATTTTCCAATTTTCAAAAAATATATACAAGGTTGCAAATTCACTTCTTCTCTGGTCCATCGAATTCTCACGATCCGAACAGCCTGAAATGATAAAAGTTCACACATACCATTCATAACCTGAAAGTGATTCTCATGTGTCATCATGATTACACAACACACTTCTGCTGAGCATTTAGTGCATACAATGAAACTGCCATCTGCATTCAACCCATCACACACGAGGGCAGAGGGCAGCCTTAAGGAGGGAGCCTCGGGAGCAGTGTGTGGGGACGGTACCTTGCTCAAGGGCACTTTAGTGGCACTCCGGGCAGTTGATGGATTCGCACCTGTGACCCTCCAGGGTTAAGCCTTTTTAACTTAACCACCAGGCATAACAGCCTTCCCATGGTGACTTTACTATGCACTCAACACTACTGATTAAAATATTTTATAGAAGGAGTACTTACACAATCATGCAGAACATGATGAACACATTCCACAAGGCAATGAATATCCTGAAGTATCGCAGACTCAGCAGAAACTCTCTGATATTATCCCCTAAAAAGAACCAAGTGTCCTTATTAGCGTTATCGTCCTTATTAGCTAAAGGGGAGCAATTCAAAGTAACCTGCAGCAGTAGTATTAGGCAAGGGTAGAGGTCACAGGACAGAGGACAGAGGACATGGGCTACCTGTGGTTGGTCCATGAGGCTCATCTCCAAAACCCTGGGATTCTTTCTTCTTTCTGTGATATATCAAAATAATGTGCAACATGCCATTGAGTTGATGGGGACTAACTACCTACGATCATTTTAGGTAACTGTTACAACACAGCTTTTCCAAATAGCACATAAACATGGACTAGAACTGAGTATTTTGTCGACCACTGCTGCTACTGTCTTTTAGTCTTTTATGTACATAGGCCTATTTACCTAGAGCACTTCAGCATTCAATGTTTGAATGCACACTTATGGCAGTAGCTCACTAATGCTGTCTACACCAAAATATCTGCATTTCTCTCGTGCTGCTGCATGTGCTACCAGTCTACACTCTTTGCTTTTCCCATACTTGTACTAATACTACCAGAAAGAGAGTAAAAATGTAGAAGTTATTCTCCTTCTTCCTTATCTGTATAATTACTTTCTTTGTTGGTCAAACTTGCATATGTACGAATGATATTGATCACTGTGCACTGCATCCAATTGCCATACCATTACTTATCAATATTTTAACACACGTTGCATTTCTGACATGACCAAGCTTTGCACATAATTGTGGAGGGGTAGATTACAATTAGGTAACTTCTCACAATCTAGGTTAGTAAGGCTATTTTCACCATGAAGCCTCACTGAAAAACAAGGAAATAAAAAAGCATTCACAACGCTGCAATAAACACACTTTTACAATAGGCAAACTATTTCCAAAACAATCAGCTTGTCGCAACAACTGTATGGCAGGCAGATTAAAATAACAAACTTACAGTTTAAAATTGAGAACAGCACCGGCATTCATCAGCAAAGTCCTACATGGAGAAAGCAAATATAGCACTCATTTCACATAATAACAAATACATGGCAGATATAATGGTATGATGCTAAAGTTGTTATGCATTTTAGTGCAAGCTACAATGCTAGCCTAGCATCCTTTAGGAAACACATCAGTTCATCTAATACATCTGGCTAATCTTTCCTAAAACTCGGAGCATCAAACCTATATATAATCAGGGATTATTATTCATAACTGACACATTGGCAACTAACTACAATCGGATGATTACTTACCCGAAAATTAAGAAATCCCCGATCATGGTGTCCACATCAGAGTTTCTGAGATGACGTTGAAACCGGAAGAGAGGAAGTGGTTAAAAAACACTGTCCAATGAACGCACACCAACTGAAGAGCGTCACATTTACGTGCATACCGAACCGTAGCCTACTTGTTTACTGCTAAGCTTAGATCATAACGTGCGCGCTAAAAAACAATTCCACAGATACAGTGGACCACAAAAAAGAACAACGGACTATCAAACATTCGTTAAAACATGAGGTACTGCTATCTACATTTTCAATATTCATTCAACAGGGCCAAGAATACATTCTATTGAGAAGGTATGTGATTGCCATCTAGTGTCTGGATAATATATTGCATTAATCTGCTCATGGAATGCTTTGAGGGGCAGCAATTTGGATTAACAGAAATAATTGTTTCAAATTTCAACATAGCCCGTGATGGTGGCTGTAATATTCTATCCTATCTGGCTTTATCCTGCTTGCTTCCTGCCACTGGCACAGCCAACTCCAAACCATGTTTCGTGGATGTGATTGACTAGTGTGCACAGATCCAGGCTGCCAAGGACCTCCTGTGGGTGACCTGTCATGCTGTCTATTTTTTCGCCCTTTTTGTACGATCTTTTCCATAGCTAATGTTTTGTCAATGTGTTTACATTTGTGTCTTTTGCTCTGCCTGTAAAAAGCACCATTGCCTGCAGCACTGATGGCCATGATCATTGTTAACCAACATTGGCACTTCCTATTTAGCCACCAGAACTCTCATGTTCAATATATAATCAATACATCACAACAGGGAGAATGACCACAGAGAAACAACTCTCATTTACTCTTAACTTGGATGGTCCTCTATAGCGTATCTACTGTACAAAAGATCAGATCATATAAGCCATCTGTTGAAACTGAACTGCATTGTATGTCTAAGATAATGTTTAGAATTTGGAATGGGTTAAGGTGATGTTTAGTACTTAACAACAATGCCAACCAGGAGATTGACAGCCATAACAGATGTGGCATGCTGTTCCTTGGGATCTGAGAGAACGGAATATATTTGAATATTTAAATAGTGTATCCAATATCTGATCCAATCTCTCATTTTGGCTTCTCTCTACACAGTGAGATGTTGCTATTCATTGCCCCTTTTGTTGTTCATTTCCTGCAGACAATTACATCTAGAGTTTCGCTACACCTTTCCTACAATGACTCACACACCCATTCAATTTGACAGTCCAACAACTCAGTCATCAGCTCAGTCTATCACTGTAAACCCTATGAGTACTTTACAACTGTTATATGTCGTATAACCATAAAACTTGCTGGCTCCATGGACACATTGTATACCCACTAAGCTGTTCTACAATCAATACTTTAAATGCTGTCCCACTCCGTTTTCATCCATTACTAATTGTATCAGTTTGGAACTGTTTTCTCTTTTCTTTTCTCACCCTTCTCTGGCCAGCTAGCCCAGACTGAAGTTGTCGCCCCGGATGAGCTGTGGATCTGGATCTCCTCAAGGTTTTTCCTCCTGTCAGATGGGAGGTTTTCTCCACCCCAGCAGCCATGGTGCTTGCTTGAGGGGGTCAGGGCTCAGCCCTCTGCGAAGCACTTTCATATATTAATAATATATTTTATACATATATATTTTTTTATATAAAAATATTTTTTTGCTACAAAATGGAATTGAAATAACAGTTGGAAAACAACTCTCATCTGCGAAACCCACCCCATCCCACCCCACATTACCAAGTACCATCACAATATTTTATCTACTCCTACTCCTGTATGTTATAAAATTAAATTGAAACTAGAATGGTTGGCAGTATCTTTAATTGTGAGCTCAGGCCCATGCATTGAGACACACGGGCAGTTCCCTGTCACACCCCACCCTACTGACGCGCCCCCATACTGACCCATGGGCTATGGCTCTGACCTATGTCACCCAGCTCTAACTGACCTGTGGGAAACATACACCTCCCACACACCCCACTTTGAGCCTCTGGCACAGCCCACCTCTTACTGTCCCAGAGTGTAGCTTTGATGCACCCCACCAGTTACTGATCCAGGGGGGCTCGCCTCTGATGCACCCCACCCACTGACCCATGGGGTTTTGTGTCTGACGCTATTTGGTGCATCTGTAGCCTCACTTGGGGGATCCCCCTTGGCTGCAGTGGCCACGGACGCAGCTGCCATAATTCGCCAGCCCCAGGACAGCTCCAACTGGTTCTGTCGCTTAACAGCCACAGCTATCTTTCATAGCTGTCAGGAGGTCTTCCTCCTCCCCTTTGCCATGTGCGTCAGCTTTCCACGACACTCACCAACCCCCGCAGATATGACATATGATCTTGCACAGGAAGTGATCATAAATTCCTTGTGCTGATAATTAGGTGGCCGAACAGAAAAGGGGGCCGCTCTCTGAACTCTGTGCAGTATTTTTTTTTTTTTTGTTTCTGGGTAAATAACAGACAGTAATACTGGTTAGTTAATTAGTGGTATTAAAAGTCTCACCAAGAGACAAGGAGGGCACCACTACCGCATAGGAGGATACGCCAACCTGAGCAAGTCACTGGTGTTATCAGTCAGTACAGCACTATTACAACCTGACAATACACTCTCTCTGCCTATGTTTTGATTTTACCTCCAGAAGGTTCCTAAGAACTTTCTACGAGGTAATAAGTTAGTAGTTATTTGTAGGAAAGATCTATGTTGTAGTGGTGTCACGTGTCCTTAACTAGTACTCTAAACACACTACTATGCCTCCCAGCTATAGGGCAGTGGTGGCCTGGTGGTTAAGGTATCAGACTTTGCAGGTTCGAATCCACCAACTGCCAGTAGTGCCACTGAGGTACCCTGAGGTACCCTGAGTCAATTTTGTTGTGTACATTGTGTGTGTGTGCCGTGTAATCACAGTGGAAATGAGTGCTGTTTGTTTTGAACAGTAAAGCTAGTTCCACCACCTCCATAACTATATTAATGCTTCTCCATGCCTGCCCAGGTTATTATACCCAGCACCGTACAAGCAGACAGGAATCTTTCCCGCCTTCTTGTTCTTCAACTGACATCTTCAGTGCATGTGCAACCTATCTATTCCTGACCAGGGTCACAAACCAAAGCTAACAAAAGCAGTAAATAGCAAAAAAAGTAAGTACACTCTCAGAAAAGAAGGTACAGAATTGTACTTTTAGGGGTACAAAGCTTGTCACACCGGCAGTACCCTAAGGCACATAATTGTACCTTTTAACCACTGTTTTTTAACTAGTTTGTACCTTCTCCAGGGCTGAATAGGTACACATCAGTACCTTAAGGTCCAAATATTAGCCTTTCTTGGTACATTAATACGTATTGTACCTTAAGATACAGATTTGTACCCCTACTGTCCCCATATTTCTGAGAGTGTAAATAGCAGTAATAATAAAAATAAAGAAAGCATAGCATGCTTTAACTATTCATTTCATTGTTATCGACTTTAATTTTAAGTATAATATTATAATTAACTAGAATAAGTCTGTAGTCCCTTTTAGTCAGTGTCTGATGTGATCAGTAGCCTACTCTGCTGGCCTCTCTGCATGCTGACAAGGCCTGTACCTTTGTGGCACCATTACTGCACTCCTGCTGCCGCTTGATTCAAAAGACCCCTTTATTTGCCTGCAGAGCCAGGAGTCCAAACGCTTTTGTGTGTGTGTGTGTGTGTGTGCGTGTGTGTGTATGTGCGTGTGTGTTTTTGGAAGGCTGCAGGGTGGTGGTCTGTAAGTATTACCACTTTATGTGAAATATGACACTGAAGGTTTTTTTTTATTTTTTTTATTTATTGTTGACTACTGTACAATACATCGGGTTCAGTTAATGTTTCTCTTCTCTTACACCTCTGTCTAGACTGCAAAATCAGTTAGCATTAGGCCAACCTTGAGCTCCCATCATAGACAGCATAGAGGTACTCTCCCCAAATACAGGTATTCATGGAATATTTTCTGTTTACCAGCTGACACGTGGGAGAGGAACTGACGCAGTGATGCTATTGGGACAAATAGAGGAGGTAAAGTTGTAGAAAAAATACTAACAGTATCCCAAACTCTGTGACTAATGCAGTATATTTAATATTTGATTTGATTACGGTAGACTTTATTACTTACACGTGTTATTAATTACACTTAATACTTTATTAATCCCAAAGACAAATTCCAAATTTTCAGCAGCCATAAAAACATACATCAAGCGCACATACACAGGAATCAGTGAATTTAATTGGCAGATGTGAATATTATTCTGCTGCAGTATTACGTTTGTTGTTTATGATGCACGCATACGCGCGCACACACTGAATATCTGACACTCCAGAGAATAAGGAGATTATCTTCAACCCATGGTACCACATGTGTTCTGAGTGTGTGTTGTGAGCTGCACTAGATTTATCCAGCCACGTAGCCCATTGTCGGAAGCGAATCTATTTTAAGCTCTTGTGCCCTAAGTTTTGACTCAAACTCAGACTCAAACTCAGACCATTTGGACGACGTTAGAAAGAACAGAACTCAGCTCACGTAGAATCAGTACCATTCGGTGTTTGGTAAAGACAACAAACCACAGCGTGTTTGGTGCCTGGGTCCATCAATAAATGCGCAGCCTTTCCCGCACCTAACGATATTTCACCTTGGTGTCGCTACAGTACAAGTATGATCACACATCGCTCAACGCACCACGATAACAACGAAGATGGGCTTAACTGAGAAATACCAAATACTCATGAGGCTTGAACGAACGGTGGTCGTTCTGTAAATGGCTCAGGGAAAAGGCTGCGCGGATGAGGCAGCCTACGGTTAAGGCTATTAATAGGAGAGCTTGGGTGACGGAGTTTTTACTCGTGGAGACGGAGGGCTTCGTCGCGAGTAGCCGGACACGGTGTATGAATTCCTCCTGCGCAGATCACTGATTTCGTATATGCAGTAGTGGTTTGATTCTTTAACATCATGGACGTGTTGGGAGTCTTAAATCTGGGCGAAGTGGCCGGTTATTTTTCAAAAATGGCCATGTTTCCAGTTTTTGATCTTGCCTACTACATCGTGTCTATACTCTACCTCAAGTATGAGCCGGGTGAGTGACGTCTTCATTCATTTTTGGTTGAAATGTGTTTGGACGAGAAGACAGGTGTTCGCATGCGCTGCCGCTGTCACCCATAGAGTACACTGGTGCGCTTAGTTTAGCAATTTTTTATTCAACACAAACCTCATATACCTTCATATAAATGGGTCAGTAGGAATTCCCTGCGATTATTACACTATCAATAGAAGCCTGTGGCCTCGTTTGCATAGAGAAATGCGTTGTTAATCAAGCCTGATGCCATCAAGGGTTGAGAAAGTATTTTCAAAGGCTTAGTATTTCGTTAAGCTTGTCGCATTATCTGAATGTTTGCATTTAAACCATTGTAGAAGGCAAAGTTTCTTCCCTTTGCGTTCCAATGAAATTTGATAGAGTGCGGCACACACCAAAGTTGGAGGGCAGCAAAAATAGAATACCCTTAAATAGGCAGTAGTGGTTCTAGAGATCGGCTCAACGTAATTCCCATTTGTTGCCTTAATAATTATTGCAATGTTTATTTCAGTGGGAATAGAATAGGCTGCCAATTGTCGAAGTTGGTTAAACTTAGGTCAGTATGTATTTGTACATATTGTAGGCTTATAGCACACACACACACACACACACACACACACACACACACACACACACACATACACAGAGAGAGAGAGAGAGAGAGAGAGAGAGAGAGAGAGAGAGAGAGAGAGAAATAGAGCTGTACAAATTCTTGCATTTGTTTCCTAAGCAAAAGTCAGTGGTGTAGATGGTTGGTCATATACAGTTATCATGTGGATATTTTGAGATCAGCAGTGTGTCTTTGACAGTTGTTCACCAGTTCACACTGAACTGAATTAGCTTCACACTGTGCGGGTGCTATAGGTCAGAGTTTGATCCTGTCCAGCCAGTTGCAAAGGGAGACAAGGAAGAGACCATTTATTTTTAGTCCACATTTGGAAGGATCGGCTTTCTGTCAAAATGTCCACTGACGTGTTCCTCAGGCCCAATCACACCTGTCATGTGCTGTCTTCTCATTGCATATGAATTAGAAGGATATTGGACTGTGTGTGTGTACATGTGTGTCTGTGTGTGTGTGTGTCTCTCTCTCTTTCATTCTCTCTTTCAGCCCCCCCCCCACCTCTCTCTATGTGTAGGTGTGTTCAAGTGATCTGTGTCGTGTGAGTATATGTGTGATGGTGACCTAGCTAAAGGAAGTGTGTGTGTGTGTGTGTGTGTGTCATCTTGCAGGGTCAGTGGAAGTGTCCCGCAGGAGTCCCGTGGCCTCTTGGCTGTGTGCTATGCTATACTGCTTTGGCAGCTACATCCTCGCTGACATCATGCTCGGCGTCTGCCCCATCGACTATTTCCAACACAACAGCCACATCCTCCTGGCCTCGGCTGTCTGGTGAGACTCTCTTGGTGACACGGGCAAAGGTCTCACCGGCCCAATGCCCACAGCACGAGGTCCTACAGTATGGGCCTAAGAACATGCCATGGTTCACTATGGCAATACGTGTACGCAAGAGTCATTTTGCTACTGTATTCATCTGCTCCGGCGCCACTGGACTGCAAGAAATGTTGTCTTGTGGTGACCATGCCAAACTGTAAAGCACTTTGAGCTGCATCTTGTATGTATGAATTGTGCTATACAAGTAAAGATTATTATTATTATTATTATTATTATTATTATTATTATTATTATTATTATTATAACAAGTTCAGTTACATGAACAGTCACCTCACAATGACACCTGTAGTTCATTATGTACATCTACTAAACATCCACTGTAAAAATGTGCCCTTGTTAAGCTAGGTTTGGTTAAAGCTAAATAGTTTTTCGTCATTGGTCGCCCTGCAGGTTGGAAGCAGAATTGTCTCTCATTCGAGTTACAGAGAAACGGCCCGCTCCTCCAAACTTAGTTAGTGGCCTATAGCGTATGGAGAGCGGCAAAGCGAATTCAGAAGTGCATTTCACCCAGTTACAAGTTGGTGAACCACTGAAACGATATTGGAAACATCATTTTAAGGTTGAAAAAACTACTTAGTGTTGTTTTATGTTAGCTAAGGTTAGGTTAGTGAAGGGAAGCACATGCTTTTCTGTGAGCAGTGTGCACTGCACATCATTCATCAGCAGCACACAAGTATTACAACATTAGAATAAAAAAAGAAGAAATGAAGCCTTATCTTTGATAGTTGTTTAAAAGGAAGAAAGAAAGAAGATGTTGTAAACAGTAAATATATTTTGTGTGGCAGTTTGTTCCTCTTATGTATTTCCTCTTTCTTCTTCCTCTTCTCTCTTTCTCTCTTTCTCTCTTTCTTTCTTTCTTTCTTTCTTTCTTTCTTTCTTTCTTTCTTTCTTTCTTTCTTTCTTTCTTTCTTTCTTTCTTTCTTTCTTTCTTTCTTTTTCTCCCTGCCTGTCTGTTTCTCCCACATTTCCATACATTTCCATACGCACTGCCACTCCCGGTGGGCAGGTACCTTATCTTCTACTGCCCTCTGAACCTGTTCTACAAGTGCGTGGCCTTCCTGCCCATCAAGCTGGTGCTGGTGGCCCTGAAGGAAGTGGTGCGCACACGCAAGATCGCCGCCGGCGTCCACCACGCCCACCATGCCTACCACCACGGCTTCCTCATCATGGTCATCACCGGCTACGTCAAAGGTCTGTCTGTTTAAGTCCCGGTCCCACCATGGGTATAGGGGTTTGGATCTTGGGTCTTGATCTGCTTTGCAATTTTAGTCGATCCCACTTCCAAATTTGGGAACAGTACCCAAAACAACTGGGGCATTCTCGTCCTATTTTTTTGCTTGTGTGTGGGATAAAAATGCAAATGGAATGGAGAGTCTTTGCTGTGATTGTACAAGAAAAGAGATGCGACATGTACAATAAGATGTAAAATGAGTAAAGTAAGGTGCAGAAAAAGCATTATACAAATGCATTGATGAGGTTTACATGGTAAACATATACATGTAGCAATGTTGCTCTGACAAACATAGAGCAGTAAACAAAAGCACATTAGTAAGAACATAAAAGTATAATAGTATAATATGTTGTCAAAATTGAGTGTAGACTGGAAATTGACTTTATAACATCTCCTTTGTCTTGTGACTAAATCCCCTGCATCTTCCTATTAAGAAGGTACATAAAAGCATCGCCACTATTATGCCTACAACATGTTTGACTGGGCAGTGTGACAACTTTAATGGCATTTTGTCTCAGTTTTAATGTCTGTGTAGTTACTGCACTTTGCCTTTGTAGGGCAGAATAGTATTCACATGCAGTGTATAAAAGGTGGACTGTGTGGGTGTGTGAGTTTGTGTGTGTGTGCATGTGAAAGTCTCTATATATATGTGTGAGTCTCCATGTCAGTGTTGGGTCTACAGGGGTCTAGCTCAGCTTAATCCTGATCAGATATCTGCAGCTGGTTGGCACCCTCCAACCACACAGCCCACACACACCACACACTCTCACACACATACACACTACACACACACATACACACTACATATACACACTACACACACACACACTGATTATCTCTGCCTCCACTCTTACCCCCACAGGCTCTGGAGTGGCTCTCATGTCCAACTTTGAGCAGTTGCTGCGGGGTGTGTGGAAACCAGAGACCAATGAGATCCTCAACATGTCATTGTGAGTACACACACGCATATGCACACACGCACACACACACACACACATGCACACATGTCCTGCTGAGTACACTTGATCTCCTGCTGAGGAATAAACACTGTTATTGTGCCTTGAGTGTTCAAGTACAGTTAAAATATGTGCTTTTCCAGTGAAGCCTGTCTAAACATAGCCTGTTCTTACTCTCTTTCTCTCTCCCTCTGTGTGTGTGTCTGCATGTGTGTGTGTGTGTGTGTATTCATGTGCTTGTGTGTGTTTTATTAGCCCAACCAAGGCCAGCCTGTACGGAGCCATATTGTTTACACTGCAGGAGGCTCACATTCTTCCTGTGGCCAAGAGCACCCTCATCTGTGTGTTCACCCTGTTCATGGCCACCTCCAAGGTACTCACCAAAAGCTCACTAGGAAACCCTCACTAGAAGAACCTTGTTATCAGAACATTATTAGGGTCTTACCAGTAGAACCTCTCTAGACAGTTTCATTAAGAGAATCATAATAGTTTCTCGTCAGTCAAGCTAAAGTTCCACAATAAGAATCTTGTTAGCAGAACATTATAAGAAGCTTACCAGTAGAACCTCTCTAAACTAGCCTGGCTATCGCGACTTGTCAATTGTCAATGACTTGCTCGTGAAATGCAAATGCAGCGACACATGAAAGTATGGGCACGCCCAGGCTATCTCTAGACAGTTTCACTAGGTGAACCATAATAGTTTCTGACCAACCAAGCTAAAGTTTCACGAGAAGAACCGTACTTGTCTTATTAAAGCAGCCGCACTAAAGTCTCACTAGGAGACCTCACTTCAATCTCACGAGCAGAACATCAATAGAGTCCTACTAGCAGAACCTCATATAAACTGTCACTAGGAGAACGTCACTACTAGTCTTATAAGCTGAACGTTTCTAGAGTCTCAATAGTAGGAGAGTCTCTTGAGAGAAGAATGCTAGAGTTTCATCAGAACTCCTCCAGATGTTTTTACTCATGTTTGGTTTTGGGAGTTGTTATCAATTAGTGCTGCACATCTCACTGTCATTTACTGTATTTTAAGAGGTAGATCCCATTCTGCAGTGCCATCATGTGAGACATTGTAGACTTAAACGACAAGTCCTTAGAGAAATGAGACCTGAAAGCTTTTTGTGTGTTTTTTTCTCCAGGTGTTCATGACAGCCAGACACTCTCACGGTTCTCCATTTGCCCTGATCGAGTCCTGGGTGTGCCACGTGCTCTTCGGTTCTCCCCTCGCCTCTGACGACGACCACCACGCCCCCGCTGCCCCCGCCGCCTCCCCCAAGACCAAGGAGGAGCTGAGTGAAGGAACCCGCAAAAGGAAGTCCAAGAAGGCCGAGTAGATGAGCCCTCCGTCAGCAGAGGACAACGTCACCTGATGCCACATCCCTCATCCACTCAATAGCAACTCCACTGTCCCGTGGCCACCCCTCGGCCTCCTCTGGTCCAGAGATGGGACTTCCTGTTTAACTCACCAGGGAAAGGGGACGGCATGGTGTGCCGCAGGACGCTGTTTTAAATGGTGCTTTAACAATGTATTTCATTATTTTTAATTATGTAAATATTCTTCATTATAATGATATGACGCTGTAAAAAGCTGGCAAATATCCCATGTGATTTCAGCAAGCAGTTATATATATATAAATATATATCTATATTTATTTATTATTTATATATTTTCTTAGCCAACCCTTACTCTTCTCTGCTTGCATTAGCATTCAGCCATACGTATCAGTGTGGCTGTTTGAAATCCATGTATTTCATTCTGATTGCTGCATTTTTACCAGGAAATAGACATGTGGAATAATCTATTGGATGAAATGGTAGAGCACCACACCAGAGGAGAGGTTAAGCACCACTGGCCATTCTTGTCTATACATGGCAACTTTTTACATATAGAGAATAAATGGATGAATGTCTGGACAGGGTTTTGGTTTTCATTTGGACATTACTATGAGGCTTTTCCAAAAATGGCCCTTTGTGTGCACTGGTATGTGTTTCACATACTGTCTCTCTCATGAGGATATTCAGGATCAGAATCAAAATGATGTACAGAGATGACAAGTTTAATATGGTGATGGTTTAAGATGGTTTTATTAAAAAATGTTTACGCCCATTAGAAACAGTTCAATATTTCAAATTCTTTGAATGTCTGTCACAAAGGACTTCTATCAACAATGCTGTGATACAACCCAACTGCTGTGAAAAGAAATAAAGGACCTATGATTGCTAAATATTACTAGCAAATGATGTTTATGGATTTACCAAAAAAATGTAAAAATACATATCAAAAGTGTTTTTGGAAGCAAAGGGCTTTAGGCACTTATAACGAATATAGTTTTGCTGTTGTGTTAGCCTTGCTGTGAAGGTGTTGCGGGTTCTCCTTTGCATTTCCTGACAATTTGCTATAAAGAGAGAAAGCTTTCCTTTTACAGGCCCCTTAAACCCACTGGCAACACTTCTGTGCAGCTGTGTGAAAGCAGGTCCCGCTGCTGCTAAAGTTCACTTTAACAACCGCTTACACTTAGAGCGCTAGTGCCCCTTAACTGCACCATTGGACTCCACGATATTTACAGTGCTAATTGGTCCACTGCATGTTATGTAATGACTTCCTTCTGTAAGACCACTGCGTCAACATCACTTTGAACCCCTGCCAGGAAGAAAAACAGCTTTGATCTCTGTCGTTGGCATAGTTACGCTCTGGGTTTTAAATTAAACGTGACAGCTAGTGGCTGTCCATTTGCTTTATGTAACCCTGCTTTGACCAGCACTGAGCACAGACCCCTGGGGAGTGGGCTTGGGAAATGAGTTTGCACTGATGGACTCCACAGAGGGTCAAATGTGCCCCCCCCCCTCACACAGACTTAGAATTGTCTCACCCCCTCACAGAGTTAGAATTGTCTCACCCCTCACAGAGGGTCAAATGTGTCTCACCCCCTCACACAGAGTTAGAATTGTCTCACCCCCTCACAGAGTTAGAATTGTCTCACCCCTCACAGAGGGTCAAATGCGTCTCACCCCCTCACACAGTGTTAGAGTTGTCTCACCCCTCACAGGGGGTCAAATGCATCTCACGCAGAGTTAAAATTTGTCTCACCCTTCACAGAGGGTCAGATGTGTCTCACCCCTCACACAGAGTTAGAGTTGTCTTACCCTCACAGAGGGTCAAATATGTGTCACACCTTACAGAGGGTCAGAGGGAACAGATCACTGGTGAAACACAGAACACCACTTTCCCTCTTCCTCCTCACTGATCACTGATCCACGGTTACCACTCAAGCTTCTCAGTCATGTGATTTCTATCACAGGATTAGGAGTATTTCATGTGTTTGGCTCAGAAAATAGTGTTTAGCTGTCTTTAAATAAGATGTTACCTTGGAGTTGTTACGCAAAGGGAAGCACAGTGTGCAGATCCAGTATATTTTTGCTATTTGCATTATCATAAAATTTTAATGCCTGTGCCGGATTTACAGGGAGGACATTTCACTGTGGTTTGTGCTGGGAGTCCCAGTAAATGGACCCCAGGTACCATCAGACTCTGGGCCGCATCTGGTCTGAGCCCGGTGCAGATCCGCCACCAGGGAGTGATGACATACAAGTCTGTCAAGGTGCAGTGAGCGGGACCTCTGGGGTCTATGGGAGGGAAAGCGCTCCACATCTGCAAAGGCAATCACTGGCAAATAAGATATACAACACACAAACAACCAGCCCTGGAAGGAAAAAAAACTGGAATGGTTTGCTGGAATGCAAGAAAAAAACTTCATTCGAGAAATCAAATTTTTAAGAGATGAAAATAAAAAGGTGAAACATATTACTGCTTAACAAATGTCACATTATTTAATGACTAACAGCGGTTAACTGTGTTTAGTAGTAAGGTAAAGCAGTGTTACATTTAAACACATTTATCAGAAGGCTTTATTGAGCTTCTTGACGTTTTATAATGAAAACTGAGCTCGCCCTGTGCTCAAATATATGTTGAACACAGCAGATATAGATTCTCATGTGAATAGAAAGATTATATTGGGTGAGGAGTTGACTGCTGTGTCTTTTTAAGTGAAGATATTATGAGAGAGGAACAAACAAAGTTTGGCAACTTGGAGGGTTGGAGTGTTGTGTAAAAAATAGAGAGAGGGAGTACCAAAAATAACTTTATAATCACAACTTACAGCAATATCTAAAAAAATGTATGTATATGTTTTTATACACATCTATGCCACTTACCTGTGGGCCTAAATGTGTGCACTAATGTCTGGGGGATCTCTGATGCATCATATTCAGCACTGATGGGAAATGGTTAGTGAAAAAGCAGAGGAGGGGCAGTGAGCCTCACACTCATACACTCACACACACCCTCGCTCACACACTCACACACTCCACTCCCTCGCTCATGCTGGTGTCTACTTAGACCTCCACCATACCCAACCTGAGGTGGATCGGAAGACAGTGGACAGAAAGCAGCCCTGTTTGGATTCAGCATTTTGTTTTTTTCTCTCTCTGTATTAGCTTGTGGAGAAGGGACAACATGCTTTGGATTTTGCCCCTCGTCATAGCGTTGTCTCAGCACCCCATCGCAGTGTTTGGACAAAGAGGTAAGAGGATGGATCTATTTTTTTCTTCTAAATTTCTTCTAAAAAAAAAAGTGAAAAAAACCTTTGTAATTGCACGTGAGGAAAAGTGTGATTATAATTATTAGCACAAATGGGGAATTGCAATACAGTCTATTTTATATAAGTAGAATATGTGTATTATATAGTATATTCTTTAAAGTGGACAAATATTATATACTGTGAATTCTTTAAATTGACCCCCCAAAATATACAAAAGAATAAACTTTTCCCGTTTATTCTCACAAAGTCAAAAGAATGTTCATTTCAAAATGTAATTTTTCAACATTTCTTCTACAATGATATTTCTGAAAAACACAAAAAACACAAAAACACAAACATCTCCACGATTGCATTATGTGTTAAATTTTTGTTATGAGGGGGACATTCTCATAGCTGTCCCCGTGTGAAAAAGATTGTCATGGTAGAGCCATGTGAAAGAGATGTCCCTCTCTGGCTGCCTAACCTAGCAGCCAGCGTGCTTTAGTAGCTCGTCAGTAGCTTCAGAGAACCTTTTGCTGGTGCTGGGAATTCATTTGGAAAACACAGAATCGGCTAATGGAAAGAGCACACTTCCCCTCCCCTGGTCACAGGCTCCGAGGCCTGGAGGACGGGGGTGGGCTCTGTGTGGGTGTGGGGGGGCCTTGACAGCTCCCCCATGGGGGTGTGTGGAGGCCGGAGGGCACGGTGGGTCACCTGAACTAGGGGAGTACCAATATGGCCCCCCACACCCCACACCCTTCATCTTCTCATCAGGGAACAAACTCCCCACAACTGTGCACGGAGCCTGCACCAATAAATTCCCACTCCGGACAAGCTCATAAAGGGAAGACCAACAACAGCAAAGGGCCAGGGCACATCCCCCCACAGCTCCCCGTCTGCACTGATGAAGTCCTTAACTTCCACACCGCACACACAACGGAAACATCACAGTGATTGTTATTGCAAACGTTCTGTGGCTGTTGTAAAAAAAGAAAAGAATGTAATTCTTGAGATCTGCTGATCTTAAGACTCACAGGCCACACCAGGCAGAAAGCAAAAGTAGCTCTAGAAAGTAAAAGTGCAGAGTAGAGATGCTGCTTTATTGACGCAGACAGATGGGCCTCTGCACAACTCATTTGGCTGCGTGCTGTGATACATGGCTGCCCAAGAGAAGAGCTTTGCTGGTTAGCTTTGAAATGTTTGAGAAACACAATCTCTTTACCACAAAAATACCTCCAAAACAGTAAGGTATTCCACACACACATATCTCAACCACTACTCTCTTAATGGATGAATTGTATACACTACTACTACTACTACACACACAGTCACTTAACAGTCACTGCCCTCCTAGGGGTGTATCATATACACAGTTCAGCCATTTGCGCACACACACACACGCACGCACGCACGCACACACAAACACACACACACACACACACACACTCAAACCACTGCCCTCCCAAAGCGTGTATCATGTACACGACTCACAACTCATCTATCATGGGAATGTTCCAAATGAAACATGCAGATGTGCTGACAGTGTCCGTCTTTTATTTATTAAAATTCAGGATTAGCATGGTATGTGCCATCTAGTACACATACATAGCATATCTGCTGATTCTTGGTTTGCTCCATGATGATGAGCTGATCTGTGATGTTTGTGGATCCAGATGGGGAAATCATCAATCAGATCAAGGGAACCAATCAAGCCCTCGCTGAGATCAAGGAGCTTCTGAAGCAACAGGTAACTGTGGTGACTACTCCTGGCTGGCTCGCCACTTAATATGTTTTCTTAAGCTTTAAACCAGACGGCACACCCATCACCACAGCTGTGTTATGTTACATGTGAGTAAATCTGTGACGCTGCCCTCTTGCAGATCCAGGAGATAGTCTTCCTCAAGAACACCGTCATGGAGTGTGAGGCGTGTGGTAAGTGTTAATGATGGCAGCCCATAATGCACCTGGTGTTTTTCACCATTATTACTGTTTTTGTGTGTTATCTTAGAGCATCTGTATGGAATAATGTGATCTGAAACATTACACAAAAAAACTTGTTGAGGTAGTCCAGCGACTCAGTTTTGGGAAACTTTACTTGTGTAAATGGTCCTTGAAAAAAAACACGGAAAATTCAACTTACAAAGCTATCATTTTGATCTGAGAAACGGGGATAAAGTGAGAGTAAAGTGTAGAGTATTAAGAGAAACACTCTCTTTAATATGGTGATAGTGCTGGATTGTGAGCTTTTTATCAGCCTATGCAAAACCATGTGGTAATTTTGAAACTGGAACAATACATGAAAAGCTCCATCTTGTGTCCCTTCCTCTTGCAGCAATGCGTGGGGTTGATCCACCCCGAGCCTCGTGTAACCCTAACCCGTGCCACCCCGGGGTTAAGTGTACTGAGACAGCGGACGGCATCTCATGTGGACCCTGCCCAGATGGCCTGGTGGGCAATGGAACCCACTGCACAGATGTGGATGAGGTGAGCTATCCCCCACCCATTCAGATGTGATAGACATTGCTAGTGAAAAATGAATCCACAGTGTTGCAATGTTGAAAATAATTTATGTAGTCAGGTTGTGAAGAAAGAGATGTTAATTGTATACGGAGTTACCACTCTCAAGAGAGGGCTGTGTCTATGGAGTATCCTAAAATTCCCCATGTAATTTTACTGACATGACTGACTGTGTACCATGTCAACATCAGTGGTAGGGTAAAAAAGTGTTTTAACAAGCAAAATACTTGTGCAGTATGCAGTGTGTCTATTCAGCTTAAGTTGAAGTCAAGTATGATGGTTCTCTCAGTAATGTTTTGGTGTGTTGCTGTAGAGTGTGTTTATTGAGGATGTGTCATTTTTTGTGACAGTTCTCCGTGCTGTTTTATCATGTGGCGTGTACTGTGTGTCTAATTAAGAGCATACCTACACGTGTTTGCCTTATGCAGTGTACAGTGTGTTAAATAATGGTGTGTTATTGCTGTATAACAGTTGTCTTTGTGCTGGTTTGCCACGTGCAGTGTAAGGTGATGCCTTGCGCCATGGGGGTGCGCTGCATCAACACCTCCCCTGGCTTCCGCTGCGGGCCCTGTCCAGCTGGCTACACTGGCGCTCCGGTGCATGGTGTCGGACTCGATTATGCCAGGGCACACAAACAGGTGTGCTGCCACTTCTCCTCATCCACAGATGTCACAGCTACACCTACATCAACACTTCTAAGCTGCATCACAACTTTGTCACAGCTAGTACACATCACTACATTACAGATCAATCACAGCTAAATCTATACCTACATGACAGCTAGAGTAAAATGTTTTAGCTGCATCTGCTTATCTATGTTTTTTATATTTATTTAGCATCTTGTGTTTCTATTTCTGGGCAGATCTGCAAAGACATCAACGAGTGTGAAATTAATAACGGTGACTGCGTGGAAAATGCAAACTGCATCAACACACCAGTACGTGGCTGACTTTTCCATAACTGAGTGACCTCATCCTTATGCCCCTTGTTACTGTAGACTACATATGTGCTATGCTATGTTATTGGATCTTTATTAACAGGGATCGTACAGGTGCACATGCAAAAAAGGGTTCAGCGGTGACCAGATCAGTGGATGCAAGCCTGACCGGGGATGCGGGGATGGGCAAGTTAGCCCGTGCCACACACACGCCGACTGCATCGCTCACCAGGATGGGACCATAGAGTGTGTTGTGAGTTTCAAACAAAGCCGTTCAACTTCCTTACACTTCTTCACAGAGCTGTAACTTTACTCTGCTTGTGATCTTATAATTCAATAGCTATGACTCCAAAATCCAATACCTGACTCACCATTTTTATATTATCTTACATTTCAGTTTGACCTATGATATAAATAAACATTTCCTCAATTTACCTAATTAAAATATTCTCTTATAATAAACACATGCCTAATTGCCTAAAACTTAGGAAGACAAATGGAATGAAAATCAATGTACATTTTAATTCTAACCCCTCGAGTTTTTTTTTTTTTCCTCTTTAGTGCCATGTTGGATGGGCAGGTAATGGGTTTTTCTGTGGGCCCGATGTTGACATCGATGGCTTACCAGATCACCAGTTGGACTGTCCTGAGACAAACTGTCAAAAGGTTGGCTTCCAGTAATACAGTGGTCAAATAATGCATTACATACTGGGTATACAGACGTAACAGATGTGTAACAGCCGTAGAAGACATAGCCTACATTTACGTTACAGAAAGCTACAGAGGATCTTGAATGTGGTGTACTGTTATTTACAGGTATATGGGCGGTGTGTTTATGTGTTAATGTGGTTTACTGTCATATTTTACATGCAAGTTTAAAGGAGACGTTCGGTGTGAATCAATCTGAGATTCACACAGATTGGGTGTGAAAAAGCCCTGTTGTTGTTTGAGGTTTGAGAGTGTTGTTGGTGAGAAAAATAACATATTTTTCTGAATAATTTATAATGAAGTGGTAGTTAACACTTACTTAATTTCCCTATGCCCCATTCAGTTAGTGTTAGACGGCAGTTCATTATTCGGTCTATGTTGCATCAAACTTTTTCGTTCTTTTCCCGACCAACAACACTCAGTGACCTCAAACAACAAGGCTATGGATTGATTCACACCAAAATCCTCCTTTAAGATGACATATAAAAAATGTTGTTCTTATAATCTGTATCTTTTCATATGTAACTGAACTGTGTTAAGTCACAGAGCAATCCGGATCAAATGGACTCTGTTCCATCACAGTGACCTGAATGAAATGCATTATGGATGAAATGCGTTGCATGTTGTGCTTCCCCAGGACAACTGCCTGACGGTACCCAACTCTGGGCAGGAGGACGCAGACAAAGATGGCATCGGAGACGCCTGTGATGATGATGCAGATGGGGATGGTATCCTCAATGTAGAGGTTAGTCACACATCGTACATCAGAAACACACACACACACACACACACACACACACACACACACACACACACACACACACACACACACACACACACACAATGGACAGTTATCTAATTATCACAGTGATAAACACACACACACACACACAGCCATATACAGACCTATACACACATCACACCACACACGTATACACAACCATCTGATGCTCACGCAATTATGTGAGGAATACACATTGGGACCATGAAACTGTGTTGCGGCAGGACAACTGTGTGCTCGTGCCCAACGTCAACCAGCGGAATGTGGATCAGGACGACTTTGGTGACGCCTGTGACAACTGCCGCCTGGTCAAGAACAATGACCAGAGGGACACGGACAGGGACGGCCAGGGGGACGAGTGTGACGATGACATCGACGGAGATGGTAGGTCAGGCGCAGTGGTGATCTGTGGTAAAAAGTGGAGGATAAACTGTATGTCTGCAGGTCTGCTGACAATCTTGGCTGGGCCCTGGACAAGACAATCTAATATTATTCATGTAAGGAGGGACCAGTTCTGCACCCCCCCTTTCCCTGGGCCTGGGACAAGAGACCTGTTTGTCCCATTCCATTTGACGGGCCTGCATGTCTGCTATGTGAAGTGGTGAAAAGGTGGGCAGATGAGGGTGTTCTTATTGACGATCATAAAAAAGGCTGGTGAATGCTGACTCTAATTTGAAAAGGTTTAGAAATTGTGTTACTGTATGTGCATCAACGCTCCACCACCACACCCACAGAACCCCAACTGGACCTGGGCAGGGTTGGCCTGGGTATGTTGTGTCACACCTGTTACTGCTGTGCAGAGCTATGCTAAAGACATGTGTAGTGTTGCCAACTGTCCTGGTTTTACCTGATTGTCCTGGTTTTTAGTGGTTTGTCCTGCAACTGGGTCGCTGCTTATAAGCAAAAAAGTTGATTGGGTTGCCGAAATGTCCCGTTTTTTTGTCAGACGTAGGTTCGCAACCCTGGGCACGTGTGACCCTTGTGAAAGAACAGAAACAGTCCACGACACCAGTGTGGTCCCACAAAAGCTTTTAATTATGATGTGTCTGGCATGCGCCCACCATAAAACATCATTTTTATGTTTTTTGACTTTGCTTTTTGGTCCGGTGCCCAGAAGACTTGAGGCAGATGTGTGTGCTTTAGGCCTACACAATTTGACCCTCATGTGACCCTGTGACCTTTATGATTTACAGGCATCAAGAATGACCAGGACAACTGCAAGAAGAAGCACAATGTGGACCAGAGGGACAGAGACGGGGACGGAGTAGGGGACGCATGTGACAGCTGTCCCTACATCCCCAACCCAGACCAGGTGTCCTACTCTCTCTAATACATACACACACACACACACACACACACACACACACACACACACACAATATCACAACCCAGACCAGGTGTCCTACTCGCTCTAATACATACACACACACACACACACACACAATATCACAACACAGACCAGGTGTCCTACTCGCTCTAATACATACACACACACACACACACACACACACACACACACACACACACACACACACACACACACACACACACACACACACACACACACACACACACACACACACAATATCACAACCCAGACCAGGTGTCCTACTCGCTCTAATACATACACACACACACACACACACACACACAATATCACAACCCAGACCAGGTGTCCTGCTCTCTCTAATGCATACACACAGACACACACACACACACAATATCGGAACCCAGACCAGGTGTCCTACTCTCTCTAATACATACACACAGACACACACAATATCACAACCCAGACCAGGTGTCCTACTCGCTCTAATACATACACACACACACACACACACACACACACACACACACACACACAATATCACAACCCAGACCAGGTGTCCTACTCTCTCTAATACATACACACAGACACACACACACAATATCACAACCCAGACCAGGAGTCCTACTCCCTCTAATACATACAAACAGACACACACACACAATACACAATATCACAACCCAGACCAGGTGTCCTACTCTCTCTAATACATACACACAGACACACACACACACACACACAATATCACAACCCAGACCAGGTATCCTACTCTCTCTAATACATACACACAGACACAATATCGGACCCCAGACCAGGTGTCCTACTCCCTCTAATACATACAAACAGACACACACACGCACACATTATCACAAGTATCATAAGAATGAAATATCACACACCATCTATTCTATCTTTGAACCTTGTGTAATCCCATTCCCCAGTGAAGATTATGTATACTGGTAATCCAATTTTCCATTGAAGCCTATATATTTTACACTTGATAGCATAGGCCATATATAATCCCACTTTCTTGCATAGACCAGGTATAATCCCACTTCCCTCTCCACAGCGCGACACAGATGATGACTTGATTGGGGACCCTTGTGACACCAATAAGGACAGGTAGGCTCATGTTGTTTTGTCTGTGCCCTTTTGCACAACCCTCACATTAGGCTGCCAATTTGCACATAACTAACACACACAAGGGCATCTTTAACATTGAAAAAATGTCTCAGGACCACTCCTGTCCTGTGACTGTCTTTTGTGATTCCATGACTTTTTTATCGTCTTCTTTGTTAAGAACAACAGGCACGCTCTACTCTTAAGATTAAGACGCTTGTTCGGAAACACTTTTCGGCACTAGGCCATCATTAGTGTGTTGTCTTCTGTGTTGTAATACACGTTTGTTCTATGTATTTTTGATCAGATTAAGATGATGATCAAGGAGAAGAGTCAGTGAGATGTGTGTTGACCTGGTGTTGCTACTTCAGTAGATACACCTGTGTAAATAGAGACAAATCCCAGTGGGATCAGAGCGTGTGACTCCACACTAAGTGTTGTGTTCATGTAATGCAGTACATGCATGCATACAGTTTTAGTTCGACTGTTTAGAATACTTGTTTCACTTAGCACTTTTTTGGGACTGAAAGGCCACCGTATGTGAGCCGTGGAGGTTGTTTTTTTTCGGAGAAATAAAGAGTTCAGTTGAGGCATTGAAAAGTTAGGCAAGTCGTTATTTAAGCAACACAACACTAAGGATCTGATTGCTATGACAGTGTGACACAGATGCCACCACAGGGTGATGTCTGTCTGTCTGTGCACTGCTGTAATGGTGGCTATGGGTGTTTGTGCTCTCTCTGCATCTCTGCGTCTCAGTGATGGCGATGGACACCAGGACTCGCGGGACAACTGCCCGGCCGTCATTAACAGCTCCCAGCTGGACACCGATAGAGATGGCCTCGGTGACGAGTGTGACGATGACGACGATAATGACGGAATCCCTGACCTCCTCCCACCCGGCCCTGATAACTGTCGCCTGGTCCCCAATCCCGGGCAGGAGGACTCTGACGGTACGTTACACATGGGACCAGTGCACCATGCTTATGACTGTGATTGGCCAGTGCACCAGGCATCAAAACCTCTGATTGGACAGTGTACCGTACCTGTGCCTGTGATTGGCCAGTGCACCATGCCTTTGGCTGTGATTGGCCAGTGCACCATGCCTATGCCTGTAGTTCACCATCTTTCAGAGCACTCCCTCAAAAAAGGGGCAGAAATTAAGAGCTTTTTTCTGTCATAGTTTTTAAACACAGAATAACATGTCAATCAGCTGTTACTTTGCTATTCTTAAATCATGTTGGCAGTTTGCAGTGTAAGCAAACAGCTACAGTACATGTTGCTAAACGCACTGCATTTACCCTTTTAATGCATCTTGTTGTTTTCATATGCAGATGCAGATTCATATACAGCTTGTACATAGGTGTCACAGATGTGTTTTGTAACCTGTGACTTCTGGCGCCTGCAGGGGATGGAATTGGAAACTTGTGTGAGAATGACTATGACAACGACACGTACGTGGACAAGTACGACGACTGCCCAGAGAACGCTGAGGTCACCTTGACGGACTTCAGGGCCTTCCAGACGGTGGTGCTGGACCCCGAGGGGGACGCTCAGATAGACCCCAACTGGGTCGTCCTCAATCAGGTCCAGTTCATAGCAGTGGTCCAAACGTGTGCAATCTTTCGATTCCTTTACCCTTTAACTTCTTAGAAAATAATAATTGTCTTGAACCTTTTAACAGGGCAGAGAGATTGTTCAGACCATGAACAGTGACCCAGGCCTGGCTGTTGGTAAGAGAATATGTTATGTGATTCTTACTGAGTGGTAACAATCTAAAACATATAAAAAAGCCTTTAGTTCAGTCACACATAACATTTGTTACATTCTACTAATATGTAAAGCATATGTGTAACATTCTACCAACATGTTAAGAAAAAGCTGTTCTCTGCATAGGTTACACTGCATTCAACGGCGTTGACTTTGAAGGCACGTTTCACGTGAACACGGTGACTGACGATGACTACGCCGGCTTCATCTTCGGCTACCAGGACAGCTCCAGCTTCTACGTGGTGATGTGGAAGCAGGTGGAGCAGATCTACTGGCAGGCCAATCCTTTCCGAGCAGTGGCCGAACCGGGAATCCAGCTGAAGGTAGACTAACAGTGGAGCCATTGAGAATGCCATTCACAAACTCCCATCACCACCTACAACGCTAACAGGCAGCTAGCATCACCTGCGCCAGTGTAAACTGCATTTATAATCAAGACAGAAAAAAAAACTTTATTTAGGCGTTATTGGTGTTTGCCCTGAATGTCCGCAAAAGGCAGAGTTGAAGTTGAACTTGGATGCTGCTGAAGTACTGTAGAAATACCCAGACTACAAAATCTACAAAATCTTCCTTTGAATGTCCGGTCATTCCTCAAGATGACGAAAGTTATTAGACAGCAGACATCCCCGTTTTCCATGGGCATGACTAGGGCCTCTGTGTCCAGTACATGGCCCCTCTAACCTGCCTTCAGAATAGGCTGAGGTAAGTCGGCAGGGGTGCTGCAATCTGAGGGAAAATAACGATGGTTATGGGGACTCTGCTCTGATAGGGGACATCTCAGACCAGAGTAATGAACATTATAACAATTACTGGAGGTTCCCACAATTACATTATTTGGGCCTAAAACTTTAGCAGTCCTCCTGTATGCCAGTATTCCACAGTGAACACTGGTCTTGTGTGTGTAGTTCAAGTGCTTTTAAATCCATCTTTAACCTTGAACCTGCTGCTTACTTCATCTGTGTAGGCTGTGAAGTCATCTACTGGCCCAGGGGAGAACCTGCGCAACTCCTTGTGGCATACAGGGGACACCGTAGACCAGGTGAAGCTGCTGTGGAAGGACTCCCGTAACGTAGGATGGAAGGACAAGACCTCCTATCGCTGGTTTCTCCAACACAGGCCACAGGAGGGTTACATCAGGTACTGACTCTAAGCTCCACAGGGCTACCTCAGCTACTGAGTCACTGCACAGAAGGGCTACATGAGGTATTATGTAGTCTATCCCAGTTGATGACAATGTTAGTTGTGTGGGTGCATTTGTATATGTATATATATAAAATTTATATGTATATATATGTGATATGTGTGTGTCTGTGTGTGCGTGTGTGTGTGTGTGTGTTTAGGGTTCGTTTCTACGAGGGCCCTCAGATGGTGGCGGACACGGGCATCATCATAGACACGACCATGAGGGGGGGCAGGCTGGGGGTGTTCTGTTTCTCTCAGGAGAACATCATCTGGGCCAACCTGCGCTACCGATGCAACGGTAAGAACGTCAATGTCAGATTAAAAACACGGGGGCTCGCAGCTTTCACTGCAATGCTTTCTGGCTATCCTGGAAGTGTATTCCCAAGGCACCATCGTCATTCAACTCTCTCTCTCGGTCAGCATTGCTATAACAACAACACATCTTTCAAAACACACCTCAGTGTGGCCATAAGGCCTTCAGATTAAAAATGTTCTAAATTTCAGTGCATTTCAGCAATTACTGCGTACATCATGGAACCTGAAACAGTGAATAACAAGACATTTCAAACAATGCCTTGTGCAACACACACACACTCATTACTGACAACCCTATGCACTGATATTGTATATTGCCTACTGGCTGGTCTGACATTTGAATGACGAAAGTTCTTATCAAAACTCTGTAAAGTGTAAACATTTCTGCACTTCAACAAGAGCACTTCAAAGTATCATGTGTTTGCTGAAAGCACTACAATGTGCACATGGTAAGTAATAGTTCACTAGGTGACCTTAAATGCAGAGTGTAAGTCATTAGAGTCAGGATTTTATACAAACGCACACACACAGAATTACATTTATTAGATATCTTAGAATTAATACACAGTATAATAAAGCTGAAGACTGTTGTATGTTCAGGTGAACTAATGTATTAATGCTAGGGAAAGAAACAAGCGTTGTGTCTTTTAGGGACTAGCTTAAGAGTTCTACACTAAAGCAGTGCTCCAGCCTCACCCTAACACATGGTTCACAGTAAGAGGGATAGCTATGTGCTGGTACTGATGGGTGTCACACCTGTTTCACAGATACGATACCTGAGGACTTTGACAGATTCAGGACCGAACAGGTGCAGCTGTCCTTTTGATGTCGGAGAGCCACCTCTGCTTCAAGACAGACGGGAGTCGAGTCCTTCCCCCAGAAACACATTCCACTCACAGGAAACAATCATATCAGCGCTGGTGGAACCATGTGGGTATCCCACCCAGTGTCAACTGTCCAGTCGTTCTTATCATCCTCTGTAATAGTGACTCAGGACAGCACTGCACAGCACTGCTGGAGAAATCTGAATCATACAGTAGAATGGTGCACTGCCATGTTTTGTAAGAAGTGTTCAATGAGTATTCATACATCTACCTGTAACATCATACAGTTCATTGTATGCACCCATTACGTCCTGTTTGACACCAACATATTAGTTAACATTGAGATGTGTAATAAAGGGCTTTACAGGTCTATGATTTTGACTATTGATTTAAAAAACTTATAACGGCAGGAAACACATTTTAGACAAACATACCAATGTGCTTACCACACAACAATAGAATTATGATATAATGCAACTATTTTAATGTGTAACCACATTAATGTCTCCAACTTTGGGACGCTGTACTGTTTCTCTGAGATTAAAACAACACTAAGTAGTTTTCGTCTTTGGTCACCCTACAGGTGGAGAGCGGAACTGTTTCTCATTTTATCTACAGAGACGGCCCGCTCCTCCGAGCTAACTTAGTGCTGTTTAGCCCATGGAGGGCGGCAAAGTGAATTCAGACGTGCCTTTCACCCAGTTACAAGTTGATGAACCACTGAAACGATTTTGGAAACATTATTTTAAGGTTGAAAAAACTACTTAGTGTTGCTTTAAATTGAGATGTTGGAAAACCCAGTCAGGGAGTCCACTACCTGACCCAAAGTTGCCAGTTGGCAAAAGGAGAATTCGTTACAAAAAATCCACTAAGGTTTTGATCATTTGTGTTCAAATGGTAACTTGATAAATGAACAGTAACAAAAGTCAATAGAAGACAAACACTTCTTTTGTGTGTGCACCTTTACAAATTCCATTTGAAAGAAATAACGGCTGTTCCTTGAGACACAAACATGCACGAGTACTTTGAATATATATATTTTTTAGAAACACACATGAAGTAAAATACAGATTACAAAAGAGAAACGGGAGAAGGACAGGGCCGTCTGGTACATAGCCATGCAGATTTACACCACAGACATGAGATCTGTCCTTGGACATTGCATCCAGGGACTATTTACAACGAGAAGCTGCCTTCCACAGTAGTTTTGCCATAAAGTACTGCACACATATAAACAAGCATAATGATTTTGCTCCTGACAGATAGGAAGTACAGCGATGGAGGCTCACCATACATTGCCTCCTCTTCTGTGTTTGACAGGAATAAAGGGAGAAGCTGCCTTATATTTTGAAATATACTATTTTTTCAATGCCATGTCTGAGAAAGAAAGAAGAAACCAACCAAACAAACAAACAAACATAAATGAGCAGCATTCAGAGCACAAACCAAATGACCACAGTGGACTTTAAGTGCATCCTTTAATGTCAAGAAATCAGAAGCAGGTTTGCATGTACATCATCACTTTCAATGCTAATTGCCCACCAGGTGGCGCTATAGGAGCTTCAGCACAATGGAAACGGAGAAGAAGGGCATCATTGTCAGTTTGATTTGCTGTTGTTGTTGTTTTGTTTTTTTTTTTGGGAGAAAGGGAAAACAAGGCAGATGACAATTTTCACTACATAATTTTCACGACAGCTTTACTGCCATGTCCTTGGGAGCTCTGCCCTCAAGTGTCTTGATTTTTTTCTTCCTTTTTATATTTAAATTCTTTTTAAAATTTCTCTTACAGCGTAGTGCTTTTCCAGGTATAAGCAAAGAGACAGAGAAATGAGACAGTTCAGACAGTACAAACAAGCGCCTACTTCTCCAGATATCTACCTCCAGATCAACCAATCCCCAGCCCGCTCCTGGAGGCCACCCTAGGATTGGCCTCTCTCGGGGCTGGCCTCTTTTAGGACCCAAGGGCTCCCTTTAAAACCTTCTCACTAAGAACTGACCCCAGACCAGCTTTAGTGTTCATACACACCCATTAACTGCCCTCTGAACACACAGAGATGCTCGCATTCACACATGACATCAACTCTACTCTCCAACATAGAAAGCAGTGCCTCCATTCTCTCCTCCTGGGATAAATAGATATACATTCTAATCTCTTATCGCGATGATGCACAGGGCCACTTTTTGAGCAATGTTTCTGGGCAATGTTCCTAACAGATACTGTCTGAAGCCATCTTCCACTAATTTCAGGTGATACATTAGGCGATCGGTACACCTTTATTCATCCACAGGTAACTTTAACGACCATCCATTTAAAACATTAGGAGCCTTAAGAAGCAGTTAGAAGATCCATGTTTTTGCCTGGACACGTTGCTCAAGAAGTTGCTGCATGCATCAGCACCTTTTACTCTTTTTATAGACATGATAGTACACCACACAAGCGTGGACAAAGCCCTTTCAAGTGTTGCATTAATGAAATGCCTGGATTCTATGCTAGAGACTCCCCCTTCTCTGTCTCCTGGGGGGGGGGGGCTTTGATATCTGCAGCTGCTCCTGAGGAGCGACCTGGCTGCCCCACCGTCTCGTCTACGTGTGTTCACCTAGACATGGCTCAACAGTCTGCGCTCAGAGGGGCGAAACAGTCCCAGTTTTCGTGAAGCCAGTGATGGTGAAATACAAAACAAACTCACGGAGGAAACAAGGTAACAAGAGCAAGACTAGCACCGAGCACAGAGCAAGACCCTGAATTCAGCATGAAGCAAGAACCAGACCCCAAAAACCTAAAATGATGCAAAAGACCCTGAACATAGCACAGCGCAAGACCCAGACCCCAAAAATCCCAGATAAAAGCAAAGACCCTGAACATACCACTGCACAAGACTCAGATCCAGAAATCCTAGATGAAGCAAGACCCTTAATGTAGCATAAAGCAAGACTCAACAAACAAAATCCTTATATAATGATTCAAGACCCTCAACCTGAAGCGCGGCGCAAGACCCAGATGCAAAACTTTAGATAAAAGCAAGACCCTTAACTTTGCATGAAACAAAACCCAAAATCTCGGATGAAGCAAGACCTAGAACGTAGCACAGAGCAATACCAAGCACCTAGGATAGAGGGCGAAATGGCTGGGAGGTGGTAAAGTGCCTGAGCTACATAAGCAGGGGGGTGCTGCGGGGCACCTGAAGAGATGGTGGGGATGGGGGGTGGGGCTCAACGCAGAAGAGAGTAGACAGGTACGGAGTGCAAACATGCATGACCAAGTCACAACCAACATAAACCAAACAGGAGAAAAAAGATCAAACAAAAGGGTTCGAACAGAACTTTGGTCCAGCGCTGGGGTGGGAGGGGTTCCAAAGGCTGACGTAATTTTGGTGTGAGTGATTAGGAGATACATTCTAATTCCAGCTCTGCCGAAACGAAACGGGGTGAGTGACGGGGGAACTCATGCAGGCTGCACCTCTTCCAGTGGGCCAGCAAGCGAGAGAAGAAGAGAAAGACCGTAGTTTTTCTGGAGCAGTATGCTTTCAAACAGAACAACCTGCGTTAGCGTTCATGTTTTTAAACATGTTTTTTTTGTCATGCAGTCATCTTATTTTACTGATAACCTTTATATACAATGTTTGCCAGAATTTCCGTTTGGCAGACAAACAAAAAAAAAGAGAGATATGTCTAAACTACAAAAAGGAAATACTCCTTCAGTTTTTTTCTTGTACTACTAGTCGTCTCCTGTTCTACTATGGCACCAGAACAACAGGAGCAGACGTAGAGAAGAGAATGTACCGCAGAGTTTTAAATGGAATTAAGTCATACTTTCTATATAAACAATGCATATCTTACATTTGGATTCAAACCACTGACCGCAAAGGCCTTTAACAGCAGTTGTAAGCCTAACGCATCGAGAAGACTCTTCCTTCGTTAGCGAGCGGCGTTCAGGCACAGACCACCAGTCTAAACCTGTGCCCGTGTGCCTGTGCCACCCAAGTGCTGCTGTGTCCCTAACAAGACTTGGCTCAATGACAATGTTCAGGTTGATCTTTTTTTTGCATAGGAATCACAAGTTCATCTGCCAAAAACAAACAAACAAAAAAAACACAAAGCCACAAAACATAAAAATCTCACACAAACAACGGTGTGATTCCTGTACATCGTTATACATTGCAAACATTGTACACCAGGTGGAACCGAAAACAAAGCCATTAAAAATCACATTAGTGAACCGTGAATGCAAGTATATAAAGAACTTAACTGACTCATAGAAATTCTCTTCAAAGGAGTAATACCCTCCCCGTACCTGCTCTCACCATATATGACTTAGCAACACCACCGCTTATAAACAACACAATACACTGGCCATTGAAGAATTCATCAACAAATACAGGTTTAAAATCAACACTGAATGACCACAACTGTAACAACAGGTCAACATCTAAAAACAACGATAAAACAGAGAAAAACGAATCTCATACACTTAGAAAAGACATCAAGCACAGCGCACTGCAGAACGGAGCCCAGCGTCGTGTTCACGTAAGGCAAAAATCAGCTTCTTTCACAGTGGTGGGTAAAGATGGTCATCCCGTCCCTCCTCTCTCTCTCTCTCTCTCTCTCTTTCTCTGTGTCTCTCTCTGTCCTCCTCTCTTTGTCGCTCTGTCCTCTGTCTCTCAGGCTTGGATGCCAGCAAGTTGTGTCTGTGTGCATGATTGATAGATAGATCATCTTGGCACGACCTCTGAACATGGTGGCACTGCAGAGCCGCACAGCGAAGGTCAAAGCGGGTCGGCTGAACACGAGGGGCGGGAGTTGGTTGGGGGTGGTGGGAGTAGTTCGGGGGGTGGGGGTGGGGGTGGGGGAGGAGATATGGGCGGGGGCACACTTGCGTGCACACACTGCAACTTCACGAGGAGCTGGTATACAACATTCCGTGCATGTGAACATCACACCACTACCCATGAGCAAAGTGTATGGGGAGGTCTAGTACTCCTTCAATCAAATAAATATTAAATAAATAAAATAAATAACGGCACAAAACAAACACAAAACATTTGAATAAATACAATTTACACACATTTTTAAAAGTGCACCAATGGATATAGGTAGGCCTGAAACAAGACAGGCAATGGGCAAATTTGGCAACCGATGTAACAATAATAAACAGGTAAACACACAAGTACATAAATATCAAATTAATATACAGCAAATGAAACTATAAAATGTCAACACCATAAAAGGAACCTGGGTGGCTCTGCTATGTGATTTAGTGCCAAATCTGGTGGAGTCAGCTCAGTGTGAGTGGTAAATCTCCTAACATAAGAGCCCTTTGGCTTTGTTTTGCTAAAAAATGAAGCCAAGGGGCCCTTCTATTAGAAGCTTTACCACATACTCAGAGACGGTTCAGCCAGACGTGCCACTAACCGGTGTTATATCCTCTCTCAGGTGACTGTGAGGGTGACTGCGTGTCACCTGAGGTGAGACATGTCCTGACACGCTGTCAACACCGTGGCTGAAAACACAGCTCTTCTCTCCATGGCAACGGGGATGAGGATGGGATGGCAAGACACATGGCAGTGACTCCACACGTTTTTTTTTTTTGTCCAAACAAAAACAGGTTAAAAAAACAAACAAACAAACAAAACCCAATCTAAATCCACAAACATACACTGGGGGGTGGGGTGTAGTGGGGTGGGGGCTTGCGAGGAGCAGTATTGCACTGGCTCTCCGCTGCTGCATGGCCTCAGTGGCATGGACTGGACTGGACTGGACTGGACTTCCCACACGGCCCTCACAAGCCACTGCGCCACCCGCCGCCAAGATGGTTTTTGGTAGCATGCCGTCACAAACACGTGGATGGAGACAAAAAAGAGGGTCAGGCAGGGCGTTCGTGTGTGTGTGTATGTGTGTATGTATCTGGACAGCGGTGTGACTGCAGCAAGACTTGTCCGTTTTCTCTCCCCCGCGCCCTCCGTGCGACTGACTGACTGACCGACCGACTGGCAGGCATCACAGGCGGTCCATCCTGAACGTGTCCTCCGTGGCCGGGTCGGCCAGAACCATGTCCGGGTCGTTGAGCATGTGCAGTCCGTCCAGCGTGAGCGGGTCGATCTTCAGCTCGTCCAGGGGGAACTGAGAGTCCGTGTCGAAGCTGACGTCGCCCACGCCTGCCAGCGACGAGGCCAGCTCTTTGGACAGGCTCGGGGGTGATTCGCCCGTCACTGGGCCGCAGCAAGGGATGATGGGGGTGGGGGTTGGGGAGGACAGGAGGAAAACATTTAGAAATCATTACAAAATAAAGAGCACTGCACTGGCATTGCAGACAACAGTCAGCTTCTATTCTGGGACTTTTCTTCACACCTTCTCTTGCAACCATGTTGTGACATGTAAACTGCTATACTGCTGAGAAGCCTTGTCTACACCGATTATACAGCTCTTTGGGCTTCAACAAGTTCATTTCTGTTCAGACAGTGGAAGAGTCTGAGTAGGTGTTTTAGCTCTGCACTCCTTCACGACTAAAAGACTATGCCACTACGTCAGACATCTACGTGAGATCCAAGCTAGTGCTGCTGCCTCATCTCTTCTGAAGGCTGCTGTGGTTTAGTGTCTCTCTAGCTGTCTAAAAGACATCCTCACAGATCAGGATTAGCCAGCTGTCCAACGCCCACTCAGAAAGGAGGCTATCAGAGTCCTTACAGGCGAGAAACGACACTCACCAGCCATCTTGGCAACCACTCTGGGCAGCTATTTTTGGAGAAATTTTAATTTAATCTATTTGTATCTCAATTATGGTGGTTTGCTGCTGGAATCCCAATTTCCATGAAGTGACCTTCAGTTTTAATCCATTCTGTTCTATTCTATTCTATTCTATTCTATTCTATTTCAATTCCAATGACAGCAGGTCCCTATCTAAATAAATGACAAGAAATGTGTAACTCTATGTAGCATAGCATAGCATAGCATAGTAACAAAAGAAGCATTAGGCCTATATTAGCATTTCTCCTAATACTCAAATAAAGGTAAAAAAAAGACACTTTTTCTTTATGCAGACTTGCTTACTGCACATGCATACAACAATGTGGTGCAGCTATTGCTATAGTAACTGTTGAAATAAACAGGTGAAGCAAAACATCTATTATTCCTTTACTAAAATAACACTGGGTCATTATAAACCAAGGCATGACTTGCAGATTGTTTTTGCCATCTTTTTAGTGTCAAATATCACCCATATGAACACCCAATCCTTTGTATTGTTTCTCGACCCTGAAAACATTTTTGAGGATAAATGTCTTCTGGAGGATGGCAGATACACCAGACTAGGGCCAAACCAGGGCCAGAATCACTCCCACTACAGCCAGTGACAGAGAGAGAGAAAGAGAGAAAGAGAGGGGAGCAACTGACAGAGGGGGGAGAAGGAGAATAGACAGAGGGTAGAGAAAGAGGGAGAGAGCAAGTGAGAGAGAGAGAGAGAGAGAGAGAGAGAAGGGAGACAGAGAAAGGACAGGCAAGAGAGAAAGAGAGAAAAACAGAGAGAGCGAGATAAAAGAGAGAGAAAAAGAGCCAGAGCCAGACTGCCAGAGCACACTACCCAGGGGAATAGCCCTCTGTCCAGGCGGCTCTGCTCCAGCACACGGGCGCTGATCCAGTACCTGTGAGAACAATGTTGGGAATGTTGCCATGGTTACTGTAGCCGAGCTGCGGTGAGTCCGGGAGCGCGCCGTGGCTGCCCGTGAGGCCCATCATGGCCGCCTGGGTGTAGTTGAGGGTGGAGCAGGGACTGTACAGGCTGGTCGAGCTGTTGGGGTTCTCGATCATGTTGAACTGCTCCAGCTTCATGCCCACCACAGGAACAACACAGGAAACAAGACACACAGGAAAACTAACTGTTTATTTTTAGGTCTTATTCACTGGAAATCACTAAGAAATATCCCATGCTGTTGCAGCAATTTTTCCATGTCCCCAATATCAATGTGGTCTGCTACCACTAGGCTGGAGTCAGGTTTTCATGTGAAATGCAGACATTAATTATGGCTTTTGTCAAGTTAAAATGCATGTTTGAATAATGGCACAGGGCGAAAAAATAAACCTATACACAGTTATTGCTTTTGGAATCAAATAATGACTTGCACCACACCACTATAACCACTGTAGTCCGTTAGTGCTAAACCAACAAAAAAAAACTAGCTTCTGTGTAAGATGTGGTTGCTTCACAATGAGGGCAATTTGTTTTAAATAACTGTTAGAAATAAAACCACTGTATGTCAGAATTGCTATACATTTGGTATACATCTGTCCAAGGATTAATAACCTGGTTGTGGCAATAGGTCATGGACACCTCTGAAACATACTGAAAGTGGCGGTAGAGGATGTTTCAGCAGTGGATGTTTGAGGCAGATGTACTTTCTTACCACCAGTATAAGGCCTTATATTTATGTAGTTCTTTCACATCATGTATTTTGTCTGACGTTATCACAAATGTGGGGTTCTACTTAAAGAGAAGAGACGAAGCTCCAAGACACTCTTCACCTTTTAAATTAAAACAGTTTTTATTATATTGAGCTAGTTCATGGTGGTTAGTTAACCCAGAGATAGTTGTAAACCTGTTTGTAGAAGAGCCAAGGGCTTCATTCTCTTAACTAAACAAATGCCAACAGGCTCTTCATTCATCCGATTTACAACTGCTTCTCGGGGATTCAGAAACCAGGTTTGACACTTACCATCTCTGTAGTAAAACCCCCTGTTGTAGGGAGTGGAGATGGTGTTAATCTACCTGGTTCTTATCTGTTGGGAGAGGGCATTAGTTTGCCTGGTTCTTATCTGTGGGGAGAGGGCGTTGGTCTGCCTGGTTCTTACCTGTGGGGAGAGGGCGTTGGTCTGCCTGGTTCTTACCTGTTGGGAGAGGGCATTGGTCTGCCTAGAGGCCAGCTGGTGCTCATAGAACGAGTCTCCACTGACACTTGTCACCAGGGGAATGTGCTGTGCCAGGAGTCAAACACAAATCTTACATCAGCATAACAATAAGAATTATAATAACAATATTAATAACAATAATAATATCCCTCTGAATCCCCCTGTAGTTATTTTACTGTCATGGCCGATAACACTTTGACAACAAGGACAACATGGAAGCAAGTCTACATCTCTATTACACAGCTAGACACTGAGCCTCCCAGTGCAGATATCTAGTGAGGGGCACCTAGTGTACTACAGGCCTGGCTAAGGGACCTCAGGGAGGATCTTAAGGGCACTTTGAGGAACACAGCTCTGGCATGTGAACAGGACTACTCCACTACAGAATGGGCACTCTATGAAGCAGCAGGACAGAGGCTGGTCACACCAAACATGAACTCTCCACTGGAAATGCAGCTCTGCAGACACTCGGTACACTGAGGTCCGATGGGAAATTTAGCAGCTCGAGCACGAGAACTGCACTGATCGGATCAGGCAATTAAAAACACCAGATTGGATTGGTTTTGGGGTTTTTGCAGTCAAATCCACATTTCCAGGACATGTCCCACTTTGAAAATCACACACATAACAAGTCACACACAAGCAGAAAACAACAAGAAAAAAAGAAAGAAGCCCAAACGGGTCATCGGGTCGATGACTTCCCTCATGGCTGTCACCCATTCCCACTGCTGTTCATGCTGACCATGCTGCTACACTAACCTCCCCCCTAGTGTGTTATCATGAACCAGGCGCCCTCGGTGTGAGGTGGGGGCGCGCACACACAAACACACACACACACACACACACACACACACACACAAACAGCAGCAGACGCCACGCGAGCGCAAGAGCATGAGAGCTCAAGGCACACTGATGGGGGAGGGGGGGTTGCGATGGACAGCCACTGGACACAGAAGCCAAGTCAGAGGGACAAAAAGAAAGAAAGAAGAAAAGAAAAGAAAAGAAAAGAAAAGAAAGAAAGACACGGGTGGGAGAAGCCCAAAGGATGATAAAGCGACTGGTGTGTGTGACTGTCTTTAAGTCTACGCCCTCTTTTTGTTCCCCCAGCGCTCTCTCCTTGCTAGCTTCTGGTCTGCTTGTCCGGCCGCCCTTACTTGAGGCGAGCCTCCGGGCGAGAAGGCTTGATTGGAGACGGGCGAGGTGGGGGACTGGTTGGCAGGGGACCCAGTCTGGGTGCGGTACTGTGGGAGGCACGGGCACCAGCACATCAACATGACATGACAGTACACGTTAACCTGGGACACAGGTGTGTCACAGACAAGCCTGCTCTACTGCTCTCCTCTCTCCACTGCCACACACCAATTAGGTCAGTGGTGCTTAGGTCTAAAGAGGACTTCTCTGAACCCTGGGGTAAGCCAAACGTCATCCTCACATGACTGCAAAAGACACACCGTCTTTCTTGGTCGTTACTCATACTAAAACTGTTTATTTACTGTATTCTAGACACCATAACCCTTTCATCATTTCAAAAATAAACAATATTACATAACCAGTAGAAAAAAAAACAGTTTACATTATGTACGTATGTGTTCTTAATGTATCATTCTGTGGTGCTAGAAGGCTTGTGAACCTCCCAGAGATTTGTGGAAAGTCTGCAGAAATATGACCCAAAATGCAATCTTTGATCTTAGTTAGAGAATATTTATTCATCAAAATTAAAACGACTTATTTCTTCATTGACCATGTAAGCCAACAATAAATGGCCATAATGTGCTTACTGCTTGCTGCATGCCGAAGTGCTTACACCAGCTGGTGTTTCTGGGGTTCCATGCATGACACTTATGCTTCCTGTTCTGTCTCTTGTCAGTTCAGCTGTAGTTCAGGTTTTGATCTTAACATGTCCTACGCATTAGCCGTTCTTGGACAGACCACCTTACGTGTTCAGGGTCGTCGTTTTCCTGAAAGTCTTCCCTTGGCTAATTGCACAGATGGAAAGCCTCATACTTGGCAGACGTTCCTGACAAGATCCTAAATGTGTATATCTGCAGTAGAACTGATGTAATACTTTGTCAGAATACGTCTGCTGTACCGTCCTGGCGCTTCGGCAGCAGAGGTGACTGACTATCATCATCCTTCAATCAAGAATCTAGTAAAAACTGGAAACAGACAAAAACTATGAGAGGATACAAAAGCTGTCTCTACTTTCTGAAAAGCAAACTACTTGGCCTATTTAGATCAACTACATAAGCCAGACAACTGCTGGCTGTGTGAACAGGTTGGTTGAGAACATTTTGGTTCAAAAGAGAAGAAAAATGCTGTGTTTAGAAGAAACCACAAGCCAACTCCCACCATACGCACTTCCTGCGCACTATGAAACAGGGAGATGACACCTGATAGCCTGGGGCCATTTTGTTTCCTGAGGTTCGAGAGATGAAATCACAACTGACAAATGATGAAGCAGCCTGCATTGAGCCCAGCCATCCTGCGGAAAAATGGCTCTTTCAGACAAACAACACCTCTGACCACACAGAGTCGGTCTACCCAATATTAATTAGGCCAGATGAAGATGCATTTTGAAATGGGCTATGGACTTTCACAGGCACGTAGTCCAGAAACAAAGAAAGGCTATTCACAACAGTCCATTGCAACCTACGCTCTCCTGTCTGTAAAAAGGTTCCTAAGTTCTCCCACGTAGTGTGTGGGAGTAATCAATGACTCACGGAGATGGACATGTTTGGCTATAATCGGGGCTGCTGAAGGGTTCATTACCCTTCCTTTGGAGACTGGCTTCACACACTTCTTCACCCTCTGCTCATTTCATGTTGGATCAATTTGTCAATAAAGGAGTAAATAAGCACACATGTTTGTGTGGATAAATATTCAATTGGCTTCTCCTCACGATTCTGATCACATGAAGTGATCACATTTTGGGTCATATTTCAGAAATGTCTAGGGCTTCACAAACTTTCTAGCAACACAGTTTATGTTCAGCAACACATTTATGTACTGTATATAGTTTAACATGAAGCAAATAACTATAGTCTATGGTTGATCACAATAAATTAAAAATTAATAAAAGGTATAAAAAAGGTCTACAGTTTTGCAATAACATTTTTAAAAGCAGGACAGCCAATACAAACCTAAAGAGTTAAACATAAAGCAAACTGAATGCAAACCAGGCACTTTAGAGAGTAGAACAGTCACCAGAGCCTGCATCCAAGAAATAAATTAAACCAAAACACTTTCCCTGCAGAGAAAACTGTGCTTCTAAAGGCTTTCACAGCATATACTGCATAGATCTAAAAGTTATGATTAATTTGGCTGGACTAATCTAAACTACAGAGTTAATTATGTGGCCAGATGTTTTCAGAATTGTGTATAAATAGGTGTGTGTATCAAAACTTAAGCATTAAGACAGTTGCTTCAGGTGTAAGCTAATTGGCAGAATTACAGACAAAGCCGTCTACTCATCCATGACAAAATAAACACGTTAATAACACTGTATACTCTACTCTGATAAAAGTTTAGTAAAGAGACTGAACAGGCAGAAAGCAAATCCAGAGCTTGGTGGAACAGGCCAAAAGGCCATATGCAGTGTCAATACTCCTGCAGTGTTCAGACCAAAAGGCTGTATGCAGCATCAATACTCCTGTACTGCTTTCTGGTTAGGACTACTCAGGCCCGAGTATGAGTATGCACTTTTCAGAGGACTATTTATGGTATCTGCATCCTTAGAAGTGCACTTATGCACTTAGATTACAAGTACACTTACACACTCTACAGCCTCTACACTATAACACAGAGCTTTGTGACACAGCTAAGGTATACACACACGCTAGCAGATGTCACAGAGGTATACCCACATCAGTCATTAACTCCTGACTGCATAATCTATTGTGAATGGGGTGAAAATGTTGCAGTGTCAGATGAATAGATTAAGAGGCTCACTCATGACCCATGACCAAGCTCCTCATATGACACATGCTGGTCAAAAGGAGACATCTGTCTCACATTCACTGGGAGTGTGACCTCCTCTGCTACCTACTGACTGAAATGTGTGTGTGATAAAGTTAATAGTAGCAGTGAAGAAGGGTGTTTGCGTGGCAGGGCTGGTGTGTGTGTGTGTGTGTGTGTGTGTGTGTGTGTGTGTGTGTGTGTGTGTGCATGGGCATGGACCAAGTTAATGTGGAATGAGGCAGTGTTTGTGGAAGTATTTTTACATAAAAGTCTGGTGTGTGTGGATGTGTGCACTGACCGAGTTGATGTTGACGGTGGCCGTGGGGATGTGTGTTCGTGGGGCTGGACTGGTGGTGTGCGTGCATGTGTGTGTGTGTGTGTGGGCACTGACCGAGTTGATGTTGACGGTGGCCGTGGGGATGTGTGTTCGTGGGGCTGGACTGGTGGTGTGCGTGCATGTGTGTGTGTGTGTGTGGGCACTGACCGAGTTGATGTTGACGGTGGCCGTGGGGATGTGTGTCTGCGCGGCGGGGCTGGACTGCTGCGAGGAGGACGAGCTGCTGGCCTGGACGGTGAGGGGGGGCAGCTGCACCAGGCGGATGCACTGGGGGAGGCTCTGCTGCTGGCCCTGCTGCTGCTGCTGCTGCTGCTGCTGCTGCTGCTGTGCCTGGGCCACTGCCTGCTGCTGCTGCTGCTGCTGCTGCTGCTGCTGCTGCTGCTGCTGCTGCTGCTTATGCAGGTCACTCAGCAGGCTGAAGAGAGGATACTGGGCCAGCTGCTGCTCCAGGGAGAGGGCATCCATCGCCAGAGCCTGGCCCACACAACAAACACACACACACACACACACACACACACACACAGACATTAGCCACATTTACATTTCGGAGCCGGGCCGGGCTGGGCCTTTAGGGCGCACCCTCGGTGCTTGTAGCCCCAGGGCACTAGCCCCGCGCCCTGAGAACTTTAATGTTATACTTTATTTGATTCCACAATGCAAGTTAATATTCATTAGGAATCAAATCTTCTGAATGCCCCAGCAGATTTTAACCAATAAGCACACTGCTTTGGGCTGGCCCCCCAATGCGAAGTCCACTGACCACCAGCTTATGCATATGACCTAGGCTACCAAATACTAGCACAATGAGCTGACTTTTGTAACCAAGGCTCTCAATGCTCTTAAGGCTGTCTCTCTCTCACACACACAAACACACACACACACACACACACACACACACACACACACACACACACAAGAATGTTAACACAGGCACAAATGCCTGTTTATACACACACACACGGGTATGGATACACACACACACACACATAAACATATACATGCAAGGGCAATGCTGCAGTATGGCAAACACACACACAAGCGTGGAGTTCCCGGCAGGAGGAGTGGCAGCAGGGATTAGACTACTAGGAAACGGCCATGCTCACCTCATCAGCCTCAAGACACCACAACATGCAGTTTCCTGAGACCAATACACAGAGCCCAAAATAGAGCAGCACGGAAAAACAATGATGCTAATTACTTTTTAGTGTTGAGTAACTTCCAGGAACTTCTCTGCATGTGGGCTATAACCACCAACCTCAGCACCAACAGGCGCTCCAAACATGGCCCTAACTCCCCACCCACCTCCAATACAACCACACACACTCCTGTTTATCTTCTGTCTGGTTACTCCACCTACTGTCAAACAGTAGAGCTTGTCATGGAACAACAAAAGCACTAATTCACGCAGAAATTACAGGCCTTTCTCACACCCTTTATGTATTTTTTCAACTTCCTTTCTTTCATTTTTTGGCTACTCCACTACCTCTATCTGCCTGACACCTAAAACATGTGGGGTCAATTGATTCCTGTTTTAAGGTCCGTTCACACCAAGAACTATAACGATAATAAGAACTATAATATATATAACTACAACGATATTGGCGTCCACACTGAAGAACGAAATTGTAACGGCAACATTCTACTCGTGATTTAAACATCTAATAGAAAATGACGTCCTGAGAATTATTATGAATTCTGATTGACTGACAGTGCTTTTATAGTTCAGAGAATCGCTCTGAAAGTGATCCCAACGATATTGTTCAGCCTGTTGTTGTCGTTACAGCTGATATGTGAACGGCACCATTCACTAGTGTTAAAACTGTTTTTACAAAGTTATAGTCATAATTATCTTTATAGTTATCGTTCTAGGTGTGAACAGCCCTTTTGGGTGAAAAATGAATGCCTTCTACAACAACGTAAGATTCCAAAATTCATTTTGTTTTTCCTGTGGAGCCCAACATTCTTCTGAACTTCCATCCTCCCAACACATCCTTCTCGTCACACCAGTCTGACAGTACACCCTCAAATAAGGAGTGACTGCACCTGATTTGAAATATTCAACAGTGCAGAGCTCCAAAACAAACTGCAACATTGCGGATGAACTGACAAATTGAGCTGAAGAGCGCTGAAAACATGGCCCTGGTAAACAGTAGCACGATGCCAAATGCAAGCTGGCTACGTGTGCTCCAGACAGTGGGATCCTGGCATGCGTGTCACATGTGAAACTGGCGTGCTCAATCTGGCATACATGGACATGCTTCGGCAGGGTTGCCAGGGACCTTTGGACGTCTGGGCTTCAGGAGAGAGAGCAGTGGTAGGTTGAACTGGGAAGCTGTCCAGCAGACAAACAGTCAGTGTGCCATGAGTCACCGGTGCTCATACTCACTGTGTGTGTGTGTGTGTGTGTGTGTGTGTGTATTTACCTGGCATGAAGGATATCTGGGTGGGGTATGTGCAATGTCAATGGGTAGTGGACCAGTGTGTTTGTGTCTGTGTGTGTGAGAGAGTTTTGAATATTAGGATAAGGGCTATCTGAGAGGTGTGCGTGTGTGTGTGTGTGATGTCAATAGGGTGTGTACCTGTGTAGTGGGTATCTGAGTATGTGTGTGTGCATGGGTGTGGCTGGTTATCAGGGTAAGAGGGTTGTGTGTGTGTGTATCTTTACCAGTGTAATGGGTATCTGTGATGAGGTGTGTGTGTGTGTATCTTCAACTGTATGATGGGTCAGGTATCTGTGTGTGACTGTACCTATGTGATGGGTGTCTGTGGTGAGGAGTGTGTGTGTGAGTGTGTCTGTACTTATGTGATGGGTATCTGTAGTGAGGTGGGTGCATGTGTGTGTGTGTGTACCTGTGTGATGGGTATCTGTGGTGAGGGGTGTGTGCGTTTGTGTGTGTGTGTCTGTCTGTACATGTGTGATGGGTATCTGTGGTGAGAGGGTGTGTGTGTGTGTGTGTGTGTGTGTGTGTGTGTGTACCTGTGTGATGGGTATCTGTGGTGAGGTGTGTGTGTGTGTGTGTGTGTGTACCTGTGTGATGGGTATCTGTGTTGATGTGTGTGTGTGTGTGTGTGTACCTGTGTGATGGGTATCTGTGGTGAGAGGGTGTGTGTGTGTGTGTATGTGTACCTGTGTGATGGGTATCTGTGGTGAGAGGTGTGTGTGTGTGTGTGTGTGTGTGTGTGTGTGTGTGTGTCTGTACCTGTGTGATGGGTGTCTGTGGTGGGAGGGTGTGTGTGTGTGTGTGTGTGTGTGTGTGTGTGTGTGTGTGTGTACCTGTGTGATGGGTATCTGTGGTGAGGGGTGTGTGTGTGTGTGTGTGTGTGTATCTGTGGTGAGGGGTGTGTGTGTATGTGTGTGTACTTGTCTGATATGTACCTGTGGTGAGGTGTGTGTGTGTGTGTACCTGTGTGATGGGTATCTGTGGTGAGAGGGTGGGTGAGAGCTGCTGCTGCTGCTGCTGCTGGTGGGTGCCCTGGCTGAGGCTGAGGCTGTGTGATGGGTATCTGTGGTGAGGTGTGTGTGTGTGTGTGTGTGTGTACCTGTGTGATGGGTATCTGTGTTGATGTGTGTGTGTGTGTGTGTGTACCTGTGTGATGGGTATCTGTGGCGAGAGGGTGGGTGAGAGCTGCTGCTGCTGCTGGTGGGTGTCCTGGCTGAGGCTGAGGGGGATGATGGTGGGCTGCCCCATGCTCATGGTGCCCTGGGGGCTGCTCATGCCTGGAAGGAGAGGAGTCACATATCACCACACCTTACATGGGTTACGCACCGTAGACATACTGACCGACCCACCGACCGACCCACCGACCGACCCACCGACCGACCGACCGACAGACAGACAGACAGACAGACAGACAGACAGACACACACACACACACACTAGGGGTGTGCAAAAAATATCGTAATATATCGTATCGCAATATATCGTATCGCAATACATCGTATCGCAATACACTGTATTGTTTTAAACATCAATATCGTGATACTAATTTTCACAATATACTATATCAATTTCTCCAATCCTATGTTTTTCTGTTATATTGAGTTCAGTAACTCTGAGTTATGTTGATTTAATTAAGTTTTGATAAGATGTGAGACTATCTAGATTGTAAATAGCAACTGATAATTTAGCTCTATTTTGACATTTTCACTGAACAATGTAGAATATCGCAATATATCGCAATATACCCAGTATCGCAATGTATTGTGATAGAATCGTATCATGGTATATGTATCTTGATACGTATCGTATCGTGAAGTCCTTGCCAATACCCACCCCTAACACACACACACACACACACACACACACACACACACACACACAAAGCAGATATCTCTGACTAGACCTGGGCTGACATTCTACTCTTGCGCGATGTCTGCCAAAGCTGCTTGATGCCAGACTCGGGGACTCTGGCATTCTGATTCTAGGTCCAGCTGGGACTCCAATCTTATCCTGACTCCTGCTCTGAGCACACCTGTCTAAGCAAGGATGACTAACAGCCAGACCAGGAAGTGGGGTCTAGAAGGAGAACCCTATGTCTGGAGCAGGAAGTGGGGCCCAGTGGAGGAAGTGAATACAAAATTGAAAATGTCATGTAGTAAATTATCGCAATCTTAAATTATACAGCATTGTGTCATAGTACTGCAAAAAGCAGAATTGGGAGCCACGTGTGGACCTAGCTAACACTTAATGTTCCAAAGTGATGGCACTGCCAAAAATGGGGTTCTGTCAAAAAGGGGTACTGCCCAGAAGGGGTGCTGCCATAGAGAGGCACTGCAATAGAGGGATTCTGCCATAGAGTGGTGTAGGTACCCGGGCTGACGGAGCCGATGCCCAGGTGGGTGAGGTTGGCGGACAGGTTGCCGGTGCTGCTGGAGGAGCTGAGCGAGGGGAAGGACACGGTGTCCTCCGGGTCCAGCGGGGTGGGCAGCGGCGGGGGAAACTGGATGTTGGTCAGGTCGGGCAGAGACCCCCCCGTGTTGTGGGTGGCCGGGGCCAGGGACGTGTTAAGCTCCTGATCAGGTGATGGGAATATGCTGGGAATATAAAGAGCGACAAAGAGAATAGGAGACAGCAAAGGAAAGAAAAACAGACAGAGAGAGAGAGAGAGTGTGTGTGTGAGAGAGAGAGAGTGATAGAGAGAGAGAGAGACAGAGAGCAATAGACAAAGGGTAGAAAGCCAAGTGTGAGTGTGAGTATTCTTTGGAGAGTGAAAGAACTGAATCCATGACCCACACAGGGGTTTTACATGACGAGAGCTAACTGTAAAACTTCCTTGTTAACAGACCACTAACCCTTGGTAAAAGACCTATAGCCTTTAGTAATTAATCCATAGCCCTTAGTCAGAAATCCATAGTCCTAGCTTAAGACCCTGAATGCTAGCTAGAAGATCCATATTATAAAAAAAAACAACAGTGCTAGCTAAAATATCCACTAAGACCCATAGTCCTAGCTAAGAGACACAGCTAAGAGACACAAAGTGCTAGTTAAAATACCCACAACCCTGGCTAGAAGACTCATAGCAGTAGGCAATAAGACTCCTAAAGCTAGTTAAAATATTCACAACCCAAGCTAAATAACCCACAACACTACTCAAGCCTATAGCCCTGCCTAATGAGCCATAGTCCTAGGTGAAAGAGCCATTTAGTGAAATAGGGCCACTCACTTGATTCCTGGGACTTCACAAGATTTAGGCCGTGACGCTCCGTTCTAGAAGAGGTCAGACCAGAATGGGTAGTTAGCTGACTGAACTTTGGAACAGGTCAAAGAGAAGCAGATAAGGGGGAGAGGTGGAGGGTCAGGGGAAGGTGATGGTGGGGATAGTGGTGGAAGTGGGAGGGAGGGGGTGGTTGCGGTGTTTGGGGTTTTGCCACCTTACCTTCTTGTCATCCCAGCCCTCCTGCTGGTCGTCTTTGCCCATCTCTGTGTCCGTGTCCTCTGTCCCTGGGCCCACTAGTAAAAGCACTAAGACACACGGAGAGGGCACACAGTTACATGAAATTCCACATACTGCCATTCACCGTTGTAAATTAGCAGGCAGGCAAGCGAAGTGTCCGGACCTCTTTTGGGCTGGATCTCTTGGGACCCTCCTGAGAAGGAGTCCTGAGAGGCAGGGTTCATGGCGCTCTGGTGCAAGGCCGAGTCCGAATTCGTCCTGAGGTGCAACAGGACACAGACAGACACACACACACACAGACAGACAGACAGACAGAGTGAGCGCAAGAAGGGGTGGAGGGTGAGTGAGTGAAGGAGGCAGATAGAGAGAGAGAGAGGTGGGAAAAATATCAGGATAGTGTATTAAGTCAACAGGAGAGGGCAGGCATCATCTGATCACACTGTAGTCTCACCTCCTCCAGCTGGTATCCGGCGGAGGGGAGAGGTAAACAGATCCGTAAGGACAGCTGTCAATGTGATGCTCAGAGTTAAGGTACAACATATAACATATAACGCACACACACGCACACACAGACAAACAAACAAACACACACACACACCTCTGTTTAATACCCATTCATTGCAAAGAGTGCACACAGAAGTGCATGTGCTAAATTGGCCCAGAGTCCCAAACCATATCTTTCCTACTGGGCTCTTTCAGAACAGGACCTCTCCAGAACAGGTCTAGGTCTATAGCTCTAAACACAGCATAAGCTCCCACACACATTTAACAAGCAAGCAAATAACCTCAGGTGAAAATACCTGACAAAGGTCTGAGGAGCAAAATATTGTGTTGAAGTAATATACTTACTACCAAGTACACTGTGTGCGGGGGTTTATTCTACATATGTCATCCACTGCAAATACAACTAAGCTAGCAGCACCCCAGCAGTGTCTACAAGCTGTTTCATTGATGAGTCAGCGACACAACTTCCAGCAAGTTGCAGACGTAGCGTAACCTTTTCAATTAGCTGCAAGTGTCTGATGCTTGGTTTTGTCTTAAAGTTGCTGTAGGTGCAAGGGCAGCTTTGACGGAGGACAAGGATATCTGGCGGCCATGTTTGTCCACGGAGAGCGGGCGGCGGTGGGGTGAGCTGATGCGGTTGCGATCCCGGTACACACGGTCAACCAGACCACGGTTGCGTGTGCTACGACTGGTGTCCAGCGCCGAAGTCTGGAAAGAGTTCTGCTAGGAATGAGCACACTTCAAGACTTCCAAACAAACCTCACGCACCTGGTTAATCTACCAGCAGGTATTGTCTTTTAAAGAGAGGCATCATGGACTATGACAGAAGAGCTGGATTACAAGTCATCTGAAATCAACCAAAGGCAATGTTTCTGAACAGGGGCTCAAGGATGGGCCAAAATAAGCAAGCTCATAAGCAATGAATACACTTTGCCTCGTAATCTTGCAAATGTTTAACAAATGGAAAGCAATGAAGTAGGAAGCAATGGCAATTCTCAGTTTGTCTTGTTTTTGGTCACCCGTTTCAGACTACTATTGTACAATGCGATGTGGCAATGACTTTTCTCCCTTCTAATGAAGAAACAGTCTTATGCTGGTTCTTCTCTTTAGTAAAGACAGAGGAGCTTTTTTGTTTCAAAGTAAGACAATGTATATATAATCATTTCATGATTCATAAAGTCAAAAAGTTATTTGTGCTGTTTGCAACAACTGCTAGCCAAAATCCAGACATTTTGAAACTATTTGTGTGAACTTCACCCTTTCGAACACAGCATTGAAAGAGAACAGCTTTGGGAAGTGAGAAAGTTCTAGAAGCTCACCTGAAAAGGCAGGTCAGTGTTGCTATTTCCAATCTGATTGACATTGGGCAGAGACCCTCCATAGCACTGACCACGATTCTGCCCTAGTTGCAAATACTGGGTCTTCTGTAACTGCAACTGTGCAAAGTAAAAGTGTATGAATGACAGCAAAATGCATAATGGGCGAGTTCATGAATGGGGGAGATGAGTGAGTGTGGCATGAATTCTTAAATGAATGTGTGGTGTATTTTAAGAGACTAGAGGAGAAAGAGGGGACGGGGCACTTAGGTTGGGGCCACTGACAGCAGCACGCTATAAGCAGTGAAAACGGACTTGACAACAAAGTCAGTATTTTCACACTGAGGTAACTTCAATGAGGCTGCGAATCTAGCGTTCTGAAACAGTCAATCTATTATTTCAGCCACTGCAGTGCAGAGTTTAGTTGACTTTGGAACTGAAAAGCTCTGACAAACTCAGACTGATCGTGGTTAATGGATTTGGATGCATTCGGGCTGTTTACAGACGCTACAAGAGGAGAAAACTCACTCATAATGAAAAGCAAATAATAAAACAAACTAAGGGGGAAATGGTCTGAAAAGAGAGCAGTTAGCAGTGCAACCTTTGGTCATGACATCTGGAGGTGTCACTCTGGCGCTCGGATAGCTTCTTTCCATTTACCGCTTTCAAGAGTCACTACAGAGCTTACCATTCACCTCGTTTCATACACAGAACAAATATGCCTGTAATTACAGGCTCAATAACCTAAAACCTCCCAATACAACCAACAACCGTAGCTTATACCGTTGACAAGCGAAGAAGTCTTCCACAGCCATTAAAATGCAACTGCCAACATATTCACGTGCCTGCTACGTATTTATTAAATCGCAGTATCTTGGAGGAAAGAAGCGCATCACATGGGATTTGAAAATTGTCTTCGTCGACTCTGGCCATGGTGCTAGATATTGTTATAGAATGGTTTCAACGTGTTCCTACGGTTTCCTTGAGATAACTGCCAGAAATATAAATAAACGGTTCCAATTGTATTAACTTAATATTAATTTCAATTACAGATTCGGATAGCGTGCCATAGCTTATAATACCGTAGACAGCCCAAAACTTAATAACCGATAGCGCTATGACTGGTAAATATATGAAGCCACACTGCATGTACTGATTATTACTACATAAGGACAACATAATTGGCAACTACAGATAGCCTACTGAGGTGTGATAAGATCTAGCGTGGGGTTGACGTTGCTGAAGACAAGGTGCTGTCACTATCACTGATTTACTCAACATTATGCCGAAACTAGGCTAGCAAGATGATAGCGGGTGAACCTACTGACAGGATTTTTTAAAGCATCGTTTGACAATTCTGAAAACACATACCATGTTCGTTCACAGTATTCAACAACCGTTTGGTTAAAAACAAATCATGAATGGTATGACTTAACTATTTCGTTAACCTAGTTGCCTAAATGGTAGTGTGTCACCGTAATACACTGTAGCCTACAGACCTATCTGGGAAGCTACCACTGGAATACTGGCTTGCCAGCGGTAGCTGTCCCCAGTTATTTTAATGTTGCTACGTATGGTAGCACGCCTCCGCAAACGTCCGTAAGTAAAGACGCATACCCGTGCTGCTCTAGTTATGTTGAGATCCTTCATGACCTCTTCAAATGCAGCTGTCTCTTCAGCCTGTTTCTGATTGTGTAAAGCGATTTTCTCGCTAAATTTTCGCGGATTGTTTGAGGTCGCCATCTTCCGTTCTTCTCCAAAACAGAACATTGCGTAACACGTGAGCAGCACTGGGCGTCGTCATGACGCGTAGAATGATGGATTTTGAAGTTCCATGGACATTTTATGAATGAAGCTTCGTTGGCCACGAATTTGTAGGTTTATAAAGTATTTGTGCATGTGTGCTACCATATACGATACAGTTTCCACTACTCTTTTGTGTCAAACCTTTTAACACACAAACAACTTCACACAATGTGATACCAGGGCTATGTATGGGCAACTTATAAATGGAACAGTCATTACGCAATAGCAAAACTTAAATTTGGCCTATAAATAATGATCTGGCCGTGGTTGTGGTAAGTATGACATTAAAACTGAATTAATACGCCTAGTAAAAAAAGTCATACATCTTACATGTGTTGTTCTTATCCAAATTGCAATGCCAGCTTGACTGAAAAGAACTGCCAGCTTGACTGAAAAGAACTCTACTACTTCAAATGGTCTGGTCCCAAGTAGTGAGTGAGGGGGTCAGAGACATTGCCTTCATGCACTGATAACTGGAGTACGGGACCCCTCTAGACAACACAACAAAACATGACAAAAAACACAGAAGGCCACACAGGCTGTTACTAGGGGCAGGCAGATTTCTGTTTTCACACATTACAAACATGGTCACTGTTTATTGTTATTGTTGATCAGCACCAGACCCTTTCGATAAGAGGCCATGTAAATTAGGAAAATCCCGCGGTATACTGAAATCAGCCACATTGCAGACAGACTGTCTGGCAAACTGAGGTTCCTGTAGCTGAAAGTTTCAGGACATCCCATCAAAAACTGACTGTAAAATCATGGTTCTGGGAGTAGGTAGCAAGTTGGGCAATCACATGTTGCAAAATTTGCACTAATCAGCAATAAATAAAAAAGTAAATAAAGAACGTTGCCTATGTGTGTTTGAATGTGTGTGGGTTGTTCAAAGTGTTTCCCTTAGGTTGGGTTACAGAGAGGAATGAACGAGTAACAGATACAGACCAGCAGAGGTGCCGTGTCCTGATTATGCATAAAGAAGTGTGTGAGTGTACAGTATGTGTGTCAGGGACAAAGAACTGAAGCCCTGGTGTTCTCCTTTCCTCGGTCGGATCATTCCCCATATAGTTGGAAAAAGGACACTGCTGAACACTCGCTTAGAGTAACTGTGTGTAAGACACTGCGCTGCAAATACTTTCATAGAAGACAACACTTTTGCAAACACTGAACGTTTGTCCTGTCGTCATTAAGAGAAGATTGCATTAATGACTCAGAGCCATTTTGCAGTGGTCATCTTTGTTATGCTAAACTGCCACTAGATGTCGCTGTTAATAGGAGGCCAAAAATAGCTGCAATCTTTTATTGCTGAATTGTGCTTTTGCATGCAGCACACGGCCTCCATAAGGCGAACACAACCGTTTAATAATCTCTATCAGACCGACATCTAATGAACTCTGTTGAGGTAAAAACCAAAGCCATTGTTTCTACATAATTTTATCTGGCCACTTCTTTACATGGTTGTGAAAAAGCCTTTGGCAAGAATAGCACCATCCAGTGAACATCTTTCAGATCAGTTTGATTTTAAGCAAAAATTTATTTGGATAAACCATAAATTAAGATAAAAACGCACAAAATGTAATTTTACAAACAAACAAACAAACAAACAAACAAGACAGAAGGATGGTGAAAGCACATACAGTACAGTGTCCTGTAGAGAGAGTGAGTAGTTTCCACACCCTCCTCAGACAGGACATACGACAAATATGTTCACAAGTGCAGACAAAAGATACAGCAGGACAGGATGGGGATATGCACCCCTACATTCAGAGTTTCTGCACCACTCACCACACCAAAATAATGCTCACAAATAAGCGCCAATGTCTTTGTCTACCGTACAATCCCATCACAGTTTAACCAACTGCCTCATCTAAAGTCCTCTCATGTTTGGTCAGGATACAAACATTTCCACGTCAACTCCATAAACAGACATACCGTTTAATATAAACAGCTACACATTCAAACCAATTTTGCACGCATGATTTGAAGGGTAGCCTAAGCACATAGTGAGAACAGCCTCCAAAGCTCTCCCAGGAACAAAGAAGTCTGCTGAAACAACAATACAAATAGTCCAAACTGCCCAAAGTCAACTCAAAATTGAGCTATTCTAAAATTAAACCTACAAAGCAAATCATAGTACTCCGTGTCAGTCGTGTCCCTAAGGCTTCTCAAATAGGACACCGCTGAAACCTCCTTTAGGGACCTCTGATTCAGCTGAGTCAAGAGCACAACACCTGCTGATAATCAATAAGGCCATAAAGATGACAGAATGACAAAAGCAAATAGCCTTTCATGTTGCTTTTAAAGCTGTTAAAAAGTCCAAAAAATAAAAAAACTGCCTTTTCTGCATTTATCTTTAGCAGCTAAGACAGAAAAACCATGCCTGCTCTAGGCTTCAGTTTTAGACCCTAGTGCTTGGCGTTATGCTTGCTGATTCAATCGCTGCTGTCACTCTGTGACTTATCCAACTACAAATCACACCTTCCGTAAGAGAACCAAAGACAGACTCATCCAGTTTTATCTCGGAAACTGAAGAAAATACACACCACAGGAAGGGGTTTGTGGTTTCATAGAAGATCAAAAAAAGGGTAAGATGCTGACAAAATATAATTAAAGAGAAAAGATAATTAAAGACAGTATCAGACTTCAAACTAAAGATCTGCTTTTAGTGGCTCTCAGAGTATTGTTAGTCAGACACGCTTCCCCCAGTACATTCAAAGACAAGAGAAAGATAAAAGGAATGAAGAAGTAAGTTTATAAGAAATACTATAACAGATCATGTAAGAAGCAGGTAGGCTATGTACGGGTAAATATTTAAATCTTAATGATGTGCAGGCTTACAAAATTACCACTGAGCCTTCACCAAACATCACTTAAGCTTTAAGATATCTCCATGATCAGGTGCAAGCATGGTCAACAATACATTCTCATTTCTTTAAGACTTTAAATGTATTTGGGAAATGTAATGTGCTTTCTCTGTCATCGTGCAATGCAACAATAACTAATACCAGTAAGACATAAAACACACAAACCAAGGCAACATGGTGAAACCCTTCAAATGGGTAGCCATTTAAGAGACAAATGTTGTGCTTCAAAATAAAAAAAAAGAACATTTGTAGTACACATAAAGTCCTTCATTTTACACATTACCCCGACAGTAACAAGACTGTTTTTCTTAGTGTTCCCGTCGGTCATGTTTAAGCACCACCACAGGGCTACATTCCTGCAGAACCATGACTTAAATGATAAAGTGTCTGCGATACGTCTGCTCAACCCTGTGCATCCGTAGACTTGGATGCATTTGCTTCTTCTGGTCTGTGCATCATTAAACTCTGATGCATTCAAGACTTCTGGTCTTCCGCTATATTGTGCCTTCAGCTGAGAGGCTCACATACATTAATGACATGAAGACAGGCTTTTTTTGTGTACGACACAGTAACAGCTCATGGCAATGGAGCTCTTGCTTCCAACTTACATGTTATTGTACTAAATTGAAAGCTTATGACAGTTGTAAGATTGTAACACTATGGTTAATTCCTTTTTTACTCATGATACTTCTAACAGTTACTCAATAATGATGTTCCCCGGCATGTTATTGCATAATATCGACGTAGATGAAGACAACTCTGATGTGTCAACCTTGGTTGTTTATGTTGATCATCTTGGCAGGCACCTTAGCATCAAAAACTGCTGTTAAAACACAGATAGTAACACTCACATGGTGTGCTGCACAGTAACATTGCTCAGGAAGGGGAACAACACCACAAGATAAAACAAAAACAAGTCAGTGTTTCCACGATGCCATTAATGCATCTGAAAGTCACATTTAGAGTTTGTGCCCTCTCCCCTCCTTTCATCTCCTCGTCCCGACACACCAGGGGGGGTAATATTCCAGGTAGGTGGTTGGGTGATAAACCTGGTTAAGTCACGCTGGCGAAAGTAGCAAACCTCCTGATAGTAGCCTGCTTGTTCTGTTTAGTTAAGAGACTAATAACTCCAGGCTCTTGTATTAGCAGGGTAACCACTACCGCTGGCTTAACTTCCTGAGGTTTACCACTTATCTGCCTACTTGGATTGCCCCCCAGGTGCTCACACCAGCTCAGTAAGGTCCTGAGAGTCTTCAGCACAGTTTTGGTCTGGAACAAAAGCCTGAAAGACTGTAAGTGCTTGTGTATGTGTGTGTGTGTGTGTGTGTGTGTGTGTGTGTGTGGTGGGGGAGTGAGGGGGCCCAAAGGTCAGTCTGTGTGTTTGTTTGCAGGTGTGATAGAACCCCTGCCACTGTATTCCACCCCATGTGCTCATCGCTGAGTCGTGGTTTGTGGTAAGATGATCGGCGTACAGGCGATTCCTGCAAACGACTCGGGGAAATGCAGGTCTCTCTCCCACTCATTTGTTTCAGTGTTGTACACCTGCACTATGCTCGTGACGTTGTTCAAGTGCCAGTTGTACCCACCCACGAGGTAGATCTTTTTACCCAGAAGGCAGCAGCCTACCTCCGACTGACCCGTTCGCAGGGCGCTGACCGTAGTCCACTGGTCCGTATCGGGGATGTAGTACTCCACGGCCAGCACGTCGAAGCAGCGGTCCATGTGGTCCATTCGGCCGCCCAGGGCGTACACGCGGTCGCTCACGCAGATCATGGCGTGCAGCACGCGCGCCTCGTTCATGGCAGACTTGAAGTCCCACTGGTCGGTGGCGGGGTTGTAGCAGTGGAGTGTCTTCTTGTCCTCCACTGAGACGCCGTAGCCCCCGGACACGTACAGCTTGTCCCTGCAGGTGGCGCCGGCGTGGCCCCAGATGCGCCTCTTCAGGGAGTCCACGTAGGTCCACTCGTTCTTCTTGGGGCAGTAGCACTCCACCGACGCCAGGCTGCCGGAGCGGTTGCGCCCCCCGGTGGCGTACAGCTGCCCCTGCAGCACGTTCAGCTGGAACTGGATGCGGCTCTCCTGCATGGCCTGGATGCGCAGCCACTGGTTCAGGTGGGGGTCATAGCGGAAGCAGACGTCCACAGCTCCCTCGCCGCTGCGGTACTGCAGGTGCTGGCCGCCCACCACGTACACGAAGTTGTCCAGCACGGCCACGCACGCGTGGCTGCAGCCCCCCTCCATCTCGCCCAGCTCCTTGAACTGCCTGGCCGTGGCGTCGGGCAGGAAGAAGACCTTGCTGCTGACGGTGCGGTCGGTGTCGGTGTAGGGCGTGCCGCCGAAGGCGATGAGCGACACCACATCGGAGCGGATGAGCGTGCGGGCGCACTGCATCTCGTGCTGCCTGAAGGGCAGGATCTGGTAGTTGAAGGCCTCCAGGAGGTACTGCCGGCACTGCACGTCCTCCACCATGATGTCCACTGTCTGGACGCTGTCCACCAGCTCCGAGGAGCGCATGAGGGGGAAGCGGACGTGGCACAGCACCTCGCTGGCCCGTGCCCGCCGCGACTCCTCGTGCTGCAGCCAGCGGATGGCGGCGTGGAACAACTCCACCTCCTTGCAGTTCTTCAGCTTGTTGCTCTGCAGGAAGAAGACCAGCCGCTCCATGGGAATGTGCAGGAAGTCCTCCTCCTCCGCGATCTGCAGGAAGTGGCGGAAGGTGAAGGCGTCCACCGACTCCTTGAGCGACGACAGGCTGAAGGTGGTGGCCATCTGGCCGATGTTCAGGCAGGTCTCCACGCTCATGGCCGACTTGAGGAACTCCTCGCACAGCTCCACCACGGGGACCATCTGCAGGAACACGGCCGCCCCCAAAACATCCTGGATGCAGTCCAGGTCCAGCGTGACCTCGGAGCTGTACGCAAAGTCAATGATGTGCTTCAGCCCGCGGGCGGACAAGCCCTTCAGCTCAATGGTGTCCTGTTTGGATTCCTTCATTCCTCCGGTGAACATGGCTCTGGAGGGTGGGCCCGGAGGAAGACAAGGTGGGTGGAGAGTGACATGACAAAAAGGGATGAAGAGCAGAAAAGAAACAAAGGAAATGGCACAGTTAAAAACCTCCATGTTGCACTGAAATACCATACTACTGTTTACTGTTACACAAACATGACTAATATCATTAATATCATAACAATCAATTTTGAGACAGAACAGTAAAGTCATTATATTGTGGACCATTTTTTTCTACAGCTTGCCCTCGAAGAGAAAGAATTTCATCTTACCTGAAGTAGTCACTGCAGGAGGCGAGCACAGCCTTATGGACTTGGAAACGCTCCTCGTTGATGGCCAATACTACGTCCAGCAATTGTCCTTGTTCCCGCAGGGCTGACAACCCCTGTAGAAGGGTGGTACTGTGTGTGGGAGCGGAAAACGTGCAACGCAGGGTGCTATTCTTGTTAGCCATACTGCAAAAGAAAAAAAAATCTGGTCAGTTCATCATATCTTAATGTTTCCCCACACATAGGCAAAATCAGCGCTATTTAAGACGTTGAGGGCTTTTTGTAACCGACACCAAACAGTTCCTGCCACTGACTTCCCAGAAACGTCGTCAACACTAAACTTTCGACTGGCAATCCCTCTAAATTATTTAGTATTTTGAAAGATATCTCCCCTGCCCTGGCTGCGTGCTGAGGCTTTGACAACTCTAATCTACTCTCAAATAGACACATTAACAATACTCCCTAAAATATCCTTTAGTCCATCACTCAGGGCAAGGTCAAGGCTAAAATTTTTCATTTCATTTCATCCAGATTTATGTGAATCTATATAACTACAGTCTAACCACTTGGCACATTAACCACTTGTCGACATCAATTTAATTAAAACAGTATGTGATTAGACAGCAAAATGCATCATAAACGTTCTGCAACAATACTCGTTGCAAAACACTGCACTAGATGAGGTGGAGAGCTGTTTGCATTATTGATGTGCAGACCACGTTATATGAAACCTACAGGGCTAAGTGAGAAAAGAGAAATACAGAGCAAGGGGGCAGAAAATTGACATAGCCAACAAAATAAAGTGCAACCGCCCGCGCGTCACGAGCGCTGTCTACGGAATTCCCTACTCGATAAACTGTCTATACTGTCTCGCACAACAAACGCCTTCTCACTTTCCACATAACCTTTGGCGACATGTCCGCATTCCTATTATCCTGTCCCCAAATAACAATTACATGTAGAGTGGCAAGTGCGCAACCCGTTTGTTTGCATGTTTTAGTCTTTTCATATTATCCTCACCTGTGCTGTGAGCGATTTGAGAACTCCCCATCTAGCTCCGCCATCTTCGATTACAAAGTAAATTGCAGAGGGCATCATGCGCTAATAAAACTGCTCACCATGTTGACATGTCCTCTCCAAGTAACCATCTAATTAACGAATCGACAAATCACTCATCACGCTACCTCTTGTTAAGGATGTCATAAATTTGTTCTACAAATTACATAATGGGACATATATCGCTTCCGTAACCCAGCCTCCACCACGCCAGAGCTACACCACACGCAGATACTTGCGCTTTGACACAGCCAGCACAAAGTCCAACCTATGACGCCAACTGTGGCAAAGGTGCTACTATTCCCCTCATAAAAATCAGTAAATTCTAAAGCGCTGATTATCCATCCACTCGCTACTTCTCCTTACCAGCTGGTCCCCCTCTACCTGGCCGCGTAGGGTACTGCCACCAGCTGTGACGGAGTATACACTTGATGTCAGCACTCGGCTTCTCGCACTCGGAAAGCGATGAATCTCTCCAGTGTCCCCTGGCTACACCCACTTATTATGACCACGGTTTCATTGTGTGCGGAGCAGTTTTAAATGTTTTGTACGATTTTTAAAAGTCACAATGCGTGACAAAACAAATCTTGGATCATTACCTATGGGCTGTACGATTACACCATTTTCAGCGCACATTACAGACCACTTTTAAAATAGATCAGCCTGTAAGCGCTCGTCTGTTATTTTACTAACAAATTAAGGTGGCCTTGCTGTAAACAAACACTGAAAAACAAATAAAACCCCAAACAAATAGGGTCTATAAGTTTTGCACAATTTAGTGTCAGGGGGCAATTTCAGTCAGGAGAACCTTTGGTTTACAAAACAAAACAAAAAACAGCTAAGAGAATTTCTAAACACACTTCCAGTCTAAACACACAATTCCAGTGATACGTATTATATGTCATTGTTCAACGTAAATGAAATATTGGTCTAAAAATGTCTTTAGGATACTGTCATGTGATGAATGCTGTCGCTTTGTCGCTTCATACTCCAGTCCAGTTGGTGGCAGTAATGCAATGCTACCAAGTCTATCACCTATGATAGTTCAATAAGGAAGTGCAGAGCCACGAGGCTAAGATCTAGAGTCTCTCTCTGGTACATTTGTTATATTTTTATTGCCACACTAGTCGATTACATTTTTGTCATTTAATAGCCGACGTGGAGATTTATTAGTATGCCCATTGGGAGAAAAATGGCGGATTTCACCTCATTGGGTTTAGCGGACTGGCTGATACAACAGTGTAAACAAATGGGCATCGGCAAACCAACTCCTGTTCAACAGAATTGCATACCAGCAATTTTAGAAGGTAAGACGAGACAGTGTTAAGATATGCTTAACAAATAAATAGTAAAGTTACACTTTACTCTACACTTTTCTGTTACCTCATCACTTATTGTTGATGCTTTAATACTTCGGCCTTGCACTTGGTCAGTTTTTGAGAGATGATATTGTCATGGGCTCTTTGCCTTCTTTTTTTGCTTAAGGTCGTGATTGTATGGGCTGCGCCAAAACTGGCAGTGGGAAGACGGCTGCATTTGTCCTCCCAGTACTTCAGAAGTTATCTGAAGATCCATACGGCATCTTCTGTCTCGTTCTCACACCCACCAGGTTGGTAAAATCTGTCAAGTTGGCATCACGAAGAATGAATGTCAGATGAAGTCAGGACACAAGTATCCATGCAGTCAGCTGTTTCGTTACCACTTGATGAAATTCTCGCCAGTTATCTCTAGCTGGATTCAAGTGAAATATTAGGAGGATACTGTTTAGCTGGAACTTTCAAAGGTCTCTCAGCCTTTAGTGGCCGTGTCATTGTATTTTATTGATATGTTACAGAGCAGATCATTAACGGTTTTGCAGAGATATTGCAGGGAGTCTGTGTTGGTTAATAACAACCTTAACCCCTTTCAACGAAAAAGAATGACAGGAAAAACACAAACATATTCTGTACAAATCTTGTCAGTAATCCTAATTTTAATGGCTCTGGCATTGTATACACAATTATGAAATACTTGGCAATCTCACATTAATCTTTGCCCTTACACAAGTAAACACAATGCTGTAGGAAAGGCTATAGGGGCTATTTTGACTGATTGAACGTTGGCAGCATGCAGTGGTAATGCAGACATAATGAGGGCATTAACAGCAACTTAATTGTTTAACAGCAGCTCATGTAAAACATCAATAATGTGATTGGACATATTTTAATTGTTTGTTTCTGTGTGTAGGGAGCTGGCATATCAGATTGCTGAGCAGTTTCGAGTACTTGGCAAACCTTTAGGCTTAAAGGACTCGATCATCGTCGGTGGAATGGGTAACCACAGTTATGCACTTCTTACACATTCAGAAATCACAGACATCCCATGATGTGTGTATTTACCATGGCAACTACTCTGTTCCCAGATATGGTAGCTCAGGCCTTGGAGCTGTCAAAGAAGCCACACGTTGTCGTTGCTACTCCAGGAAGACTTGCAGACCACATCCGAAGCTCCAACACCTTTAGCATGAGCAATATGAAATTTTTTGTAAGTATTCTGCCAAATGTGTTTCGTTAAGTGTTTTATATTAGAGTATTAGTGGCACATTGTCAAAGATGGCAAGCTCTCATGCAAAATTAGTCGGCGCTGATAGGCTTGCCAGTATGATATATCATGGCTCATGGCCACATAGTTGGTGGTGTGGTTTGAGAACGTGTTATTAAACATTTTCATGGATGTTCTGATCCAGACCACAGAATTGCGTAGTGTAGATGGGATGTTAATAGAACTAAACACTATGACAATAAATTTGAAGATGATGGCAGTACTAGTTGCCTGTTGAGTCGCCTGTCTCTGTAAGATAATGGACTAACCTGTCTCTGTTTTTGTAAGAAAATTAACTAACCTGTCTGTGTATAAGAAAAAGGACTAACCTGTTTGTGTGCCTGTAAGATAATGGACTAATCTGTCTGTCCCTAAGATAAAGGACTAACATGTCTGTCTCTAAGATAAAGGACTAACCTGTTTGTGTGTCTGTAAGATAATGGATGAGGCGGACCGGCTGCTGGAGCAGGGCTGTACGGACTTCACCAAGGACCTGGAGGTGATCCTCAGCAAGGTTCCTGCTAAACGGCAGACGCTGCTCTTCAGCGCCACCCTCACAGACACGCTGCAGGAGCTCAAGAGCATCGCCATGAACAAGCCCTTCTTCTGGGAGAGCAAATCTGAGTAAGGCTGCCAACGTTTGTGTGGGAGAGGTGTTCCGCTAAGTCTCTGGAGTAAAGACATACATGACCTTTATGGAGGGGCCATATGTTGTCAGGTTTGGGAAAAAACATGTGGCAATATTCCAGGCTAAACAATGAAGTCAAAACTGAATATTCTAAAGTTGATAATGAGTATCTTCACACTGGTGTAGCTCACAAGAGTTTAACTTTAAACAGCACAGCAACATTTCGACCTGTCAGGGTCTTCTTGAGGCAAGTTCATGACGATGAAGATCCTGACAGGTTAAAATGCAGCTGTGCTGTTTAACAGTCACATTTACTATTTGGGAGTATGCAGACAAGTGTCTTTTATCTTGTGCACCTTTGTCCTACAGCTGGCCTCAGAGAGAAGGAGTGTGCATAAAAATATATGCATGTTTAACATGATCACAACAGTGGTGCAACCTGTTAGTCTGGAGTCACTGAAACAGTTGGAGATTTCATTTCCAATGGCCATATTGGTTAAATCACTTTTTTAAGGGTTCGGACTGTAGAGGAGTTGGACCAGAAGTACATCCTCACCCCAGAGAAGGTGAAAGATGCCTACCTGGTGCACCTGGTCCAGACGTTCCAGGATGAGCATGATGATTGGTCCATCATTGTTTTTACAAACACCTGCAAGTAAGTGCTGTGACTGGGCATGTCTGGTAAGGTTTTTAGCAGGTGAAGGCCTTGTGTGATGATTTTTTGTTTTGTTTTCTGTGATCAACAGGAATTGCCAGTTACTGACAATGATGCTCCGTGAGTTTAAATTCCCAACCATTTCACTGCACTCCATGATGAAGCAGGTAAGGATGGTGGACTTAACTCTTACACCCAGTGATCTTAGGTTGAACTTAAACGTACCAGATGCCCATCCTCCCCTCTGTTTTCCAGAAACAACGATTTGCTAACCTTGCAAAATTCAAGTCCAGCGTCTTCAAAATCCTCATTGCTACAGATGTAGCTGCCAGGTAAGTTTGCTTCCCATAACATTAAATTAAAGGTAGGGTAGGCAAATTCTTCTACAACTTTTTTTTTTAAGGTTTCTAAAAAATGTCTGTATCCCTATAACTATTAATACATTTGTCTAACAGAAACAACAGAAGTTAATCTGTTTTTGCCACAAGACTGTCTGTGTACCTGTGTAGCCTTTTTTATTTGGACCAAAAGAAAACATTAGATGGCTCACATGCCTGTCTACACACTTTTGTGATTTGATTCCTACTGTGCTGTGTGCCATAAGGAAGGAAGTAGATTTTTTTTGTGATGCTTACTGTGCAAAACGTCCTTGTTCTTGCTAAGCTCATCCATCATCTCCTACCTTGTCTTTAATCTATGTCAGTCATCTTCAGTGAAGTCCTGAACTCAGTAGAACACAAAGATCTAAAGGCTCTTTTGTGTTTCCTCTCATCAAAGGGGTTTGGATATTCCAACAGTGCAGGTGGTCATCAATCACAACACCCCAGGACTGCCCAAAACCTACATCCATAGAGTGGGCAGAACCGCTCGGGCAGGTAAGGCAGTTTTGGTCTGCGTTGTCCGCGTAGGCAGACCGGATCTGGTGGTGGCCCAGAGTGACATTGTCATTGGTTCCACAGGACGCAACGGCCTGGCGATAACTCTGGTGACGCAGTATGACATCCATCTGGTAAACGCCATTGAAGAACAGATCCGTGAGTTTGGGCTCATGCCAGTTTCAGTGCTGTGAATGGATGTGTTGATATACGTTTGCATATCTGTAAGTGGATGATGTACATATGTATGTGTATCTGTGATGTAAATAGATGGCATGTATTTTATATGTGAATGGATGTTTGATGTGGACTGCAGAAACAAAGCTTAAGGGCCATCCTGTAGAAGAGAAGGAGGTACTGAAGATTCTAACCCAGGTCAACGTTACCAAACGCAAGTGTGAAATCGTACGTACAGCCTTATATTCTAGACAACAGGTTTACGGGTTAGTTTCGTGTCTTTTTTGTGTGGGTGTGTAATTTGTGGCACTGATATTTGCAGAAGCTGGAGTCGTCAGACTTTGATGAGAAAAAGGAGATTAATAAGAGAAAACAGATGATTCTGGAGGGCAAGGCAAGTTGCTTTTACACAAAGCCAACACTGCACGATGTTTACTTGAATAAGCACTATGTTGTTAACTTACCATGCATAAATACTTTCTACGAATGACTTATGTTTGATGCGTACAGGAGTTGGTTTAGTGTTTGCATATTGGCTGGATCACAGCGGATCTTCATGTTTTGGTTTCAAATGTTACAGGACCCAGACGCCGAGGACAAACGCAAAGCCGAACTTATGAAGATCAAGAAACAGAAGAAGAAATTCAAGGAAAAAATTCAGAAAACAATTCAGAAAAAGAAACAAGATCAGTCGATTCGGAAAAAAGTACAGAACAGCAGTAAAACGAAAAAAGAGGCAACGTAATCATAGATGATGGACATTTTCTACACATCATGGGAACGTTTTGCTTTGACTCTCACCGAACATTGCCCCCTTTTTAAGCGGACTCAGAAAAGCCACCAACACACTTGAGTGGATGTGAGCGCGCCTTTAGGCTTTATTGGAAAAATAAAATCAACCACAAAGGAATGTGATTTACAAGGTCAACGCAGGTGAAAACAGCCCCAAAGCCAACATGAAAACACAAATAAGGTGCAACCCCGCGCCTCTACCGGACTACTGGTTGACTTTTTGGGAGGGGAATATAGGAGATCCCTCTGTCTCGCTTGAGATGAGACTGGGAAGGGCAACTTCAGGGGGGATATTAATGAAATAAAGAATAAATCAAAGCTTCCGCTTTCCGACCAATAATTACTTTGGCTTCCTGTTTCCATGTCAGTTTTCCAGTACTGTGACAGTAATTGCCATGATCATCTTTAAAGTCATAATATTTTAGATGATCACAGATCTCATTACAGAAATAACATCAGCGTGATTGTCATGAAATGTTTGTAAAAAAAAAAAAAAAAAAAGTACACAGCCTTAAAGCAGGTGTTGTCCTCTGTGTTTGTGTCTAAGTCTAAGGGGGGTTACTACCAGGGCAAATTCGTCTATAACGCTAACAATACAGCCACTCAATCCTACTTGCCATTTGAAGAGGGAGTGTATGAAAAAGAATGAAGTGTCTTTCCACAAACACACGATGGAGAACATAGTTGTGTATCCTACGTCATATAGGTATCTACTACAAGGTATAAGGGACAAGAACACATTTTACAGGAAAGCACAGCAAACAATGTCACAGCGGTCTGTTCGGTCATTTCTTAATTCAACGTTAACTGGTCTTGCATGTGCTGGTCTGCACCAGTCTGCTAACTTCATGATCATAACACTCTTCGTTGAACCAGGATTACTTCTCACTGTGGGTACTGATGTTGAATTTTGAGTTCCTACTGAAGACCAAAGTTAATATTACATTTGTTCAGTCAGAAATATACTTTGATATACTATGATTGTGATGAAAACTCTTCACTTATATTGGAAAAGAAAGGAAAATAAACAGGAAAAACAGTCACTGGGCCAGACAGCTTCTCCTTTCGTCTAGGACTAATCTAAGCAGCCCTTGGAGAACACTGAGAGCCTTAAGTCTGAGCTAATGAAGTCTCCTATTCTGTAGCACTAAGCATACACACGGATCTGAGGATTTACAGTGATCAGTGTTACATTTCATCTCCACAAAGTACCACTGTGAAAAGAAAACTGCCAAGACTGAAAACTGAGAGAGTAGTTTGATCAACAAAAACACACCAAGTCATCCAACTTCGTATTCTGCCTTGCATGGATCTGGTCACAGTCCAAGTGGCACATGTCTGAGCAATGCAGTCTGAAGACTTCAAAAACCAATGATGAATTAGCGATAGTGGAAATGAGGTACTGAAACAACCTGGACATGTTTCTTTTTTTTGAGCAACAAGATGCGCAGAAGCAAGTTAAATCATGAGATGTTGGGATGCGTCTTCGCTTCAGGTTCAGCACGGTAAAAATTAGACTAGGGGCCAGTGAACTTTTGAAGGTCCATACCTAAATGCCTGGAACAATTTCACCTTTTATTCCAAAGTAATCTAATGAAAGACCAGGTTGACAAGCCAATGAGTGTTTAAACTGAGATACAATCAGTGCTCATTCAGGCCTAAAAGCTGGTTAAAATTAAAAGCTGGGCACGACACTGAAACCACAGCTGAGGGCAGACTTTGCCATTAATTTTTTTTTTTTTTCTTTTCAAACAGCTCATTTTTGGAAACGACGTTGGCCATCAGTTAAGTCGGGATTTGAGAACAAGTTCAAATGTACCAATGCTCTCTTACAGGACTCTGATCACCCATGTCAGAACATGAAGCAGGCCTCACAACCAGTCAGCTCGGAGATGAAGGTCAAACTTTACTGTGTTAGTGTGCGTCTGCACGCCTCTCTGCCACGCGACTGCTTTTTGGACTCACTGGGTAGGGCCTGGGCTCCGCCTTCCATCCCCCTCTCTCAGCTCCGAGAGCCCCCCTCCAGTCCTCTCAGCCCACCGGGGTGGAGCGTGTGGGTGGGTGGGTGGGGGTGGTGAGAGATGTGCACTCGTTTGTGTGGGACAGAGCGAGCGGCACGTCCTCCCTCCCCAGGTTTGCCCTCTCCGCAGGCTGGCAGCCAATCCTCCGTCCTGTTTTGTTCCCCTTCTCTCTCTCGCTCTCTCTACTTCTCTCTCTCTCTCGCTCTCACTCGGTTTCCTGTTGATGCTTCTCCTCCTTCCTGTGAGTGGTTGGTCTCTGTTCCCCATCGCCATCACAGAGTGGTGCTCCAGTCGTGGCAGAAGGAATCAGGTCTCCATGTGCTGTTTCTTTAGTGTTTCCCCAGAATAAAATGCAGTTGAACCAAGCTCAGCTTACGCCTCGAGCCTATCCAGTCACCCTGGGAAACCACAGGCAACAACGTCAGCATGTGAAGGAAGCACATATCCCATTAAACTGACACTGTCTGCAGCCACTGACGCATTGAATCGACAGCTGAATTAAAGCAGAACCACAGTCCTCCAAATGTTTTTAAACTGAATCACTCACACATCACAGTACTGATTACAAGCATTGCAATGAAGTTATAATTACGGTATAATTTCCTTCACTTATGGTGCACAAACCCACAAGAGCCAACCTGAGACACACTCCCTTCACCCAGTCCGACCTGGGTTGCCACACTTACATTTTAATACTGCGACAGTCCAGGCACTCCATGCTGGTACGCACGTTCACCCTGGTATGTGGAGTCCTGAGACAAAGCCACGTCGATCTGAGACTTGAACTCATCCCCCAGGTAACTGTCCTGCAGGGCACATGAACACAGGGGAGAGGGTCAGTAGGTTAAGAGGCCACATCCATCATTCATGCATCAACAACAATTCTGTTTACTTCACACATCCATAATTAAACAAATAACCATTCCTGGAATTGCTGCAGAGCAATGAGTGCACTGTGTAATTTTGTAAGCATGACGGTGTAATTAAGTTACAATGACTAAGATGAAATGCTGAGAACGACAGCTTTGTTTACAAGAAACATAACCTTGGTAGACTGATAACTACAGGGAAGATTGGGGATTTACATTACATCTAGTGCACTGCTGAATGGCTTTGGCTAGCACCCATCTCCCACATGACTAGCTGCAAACACTGGTAAGATACCACAGCTAAGTCCACATAGTGTCTGTGGGTAAATCCTGGGGGTAAGTGTCCATGTCAATGTAAAGGATGCATGGAAATGATCTTCAGAGACTGAGGAATTGAGGAAATGATGAGGAAGCTGAGGAAATGATCCTCAGAGACCGAGCAATTTAAAGGATGGCCACTTGGCCACCACAAGGAGTGCAGAAGCAAAGTGTTACCTGTGAGAGCTCAGGCTGGGACAGTCCGGGCTGGCTCATCTGGGACGGCTGGCTCATGGAGATGTAGCCCTGGGTGAGAGGGCCCTGGGAGAAGGGCTGCGACGCCACGTCCTGGCTGGCCTGGCTGTTGCCCATGTTGCCCTGTCCGGGCCCGGCCTGGTTGCCAGCGCCACGACCCTTCTGCCGCCCGCCGCGGCTCATTCTGCCCTTGTTGGGACCTCCGCGTCCTGCAGGACGACCAAATGTGGCGTTATTAGCAGACATTAAGACACCTGAGAACACCACGTCTTTACAATCTACACACAGAGGAAATCTGTAGATTTTTTTCATGCACCTTTTTTCAGGTGTTTTATAAAACATTATTAATGTTTCTCAACAATGTGAAATGTATGCATGTTGTTTGGAATGAAATAGAACACAAATTGGCTGCTCTGATGTTTACAACTGCAAGAAAAAATTACAGCAGACATTTGCCAGTTCAGGATTTAAGGCCTGTTTACACTGTGACACACTGGAGATGTAGAGGATTGTTTACTGTTGCTAAGTTACATATGGTCCTCCATTGTTTACAGTTGATATTTTAAACTCAACTGTCCGCGAGTCACTGTAGCTACACAACAACCTATTGTAGGAAAAAAATGCGTTCCAAAAGTTGAACAGATTTTAACTTTGAGGGAGGCGTGTCACAACGGTCAAACTGCTTGTCAGCTGCATGGTTCCATAGGAAAACCAACTGAATTCGAGCACCTGGCGGGGGGGGGGGCGTTGCAGGGTGAACAGGCCATGGATGGAGAGCGTGCTTACCAGCAGCGGGACTGTTGGTCTGGCCCAGGTACCCTGGCGGGGGCATGGGCGGCATCATCAGGTTGAAGGGGATAGGGATGTTCATGGCTGCCATGTGGTTGGGGCCGGCGCCGATCATGCCTATCTGGTCATGGGTCTGGAAGTACATGTTGGATGGACGACCTGCAAACACATTTTACACATGTTCACACACCCTGTTTGGATGGGGATATAGGGATCAAGGGGAGACAGCCAAAATACTGATAAACGACACTGAACTAAACTCAATGATTACAACACTGCAACTTATTACTCCATCTTCATTAAAGAAGAATTAATGATCAGTCTTTCTAGTAGGTTTTCCCAGTACAATGAATGTATGAAATAGATGTTGAGGTCATGTGACTTGTGTGTTGCTGGTCTCACCAGAGTTGCTGCGGTCGTAAGCAGAGCCGGGGACGAGGGCCTCCCTGGCGTCATACATGGCCGTGGTCATGAAACGCGCTCCCTGATTGGACAAATCAACAATCATCTGACCTGAATCTCGTAACCACAGCACTCATGCAATATACAGTAGTTTTATATAATAATTGAAACTTCTACAAATGACTTAGTAACACAATAGCATGAACATGACAACAAAGACAGCGACCTGGCAGATTTCTCTGGCGCTACTGGACTAGAACAAAGCTTGTCATGGGTATCTACATCCTGTGCTCCTTTGCCTACTGGACTAGAACAAAGCTTGCCATGGGTATCTACATCCTGTGCTCCTTTGCCAAACTGTTGAATCACTTTGAGCCACATCCTTTGTATGAAACATTTTGAGCTACATCCTTTGTAATTATAATTTTTAATTATAATTACAATTATGTATCATTTCAATTATAATCATATTTATAATTAAATACGATGCAATGCGAAGGCATGATGCATGATGAAAGGGTAATGGTGTTGAGAAGCTCACAGACAGGTGAGGAGACGAGCTACTCACGGGGTTGATGGTGTTGATGAGCTTGCGCGGCTTGCTGAACTGCATGAGGCTCTCACGGAGGTTGTTGAGGGGCCCCTCCACCAGCACCTTCTGCTCCTTGTAGTAGTTCAGCAGGTGGTTCCACAGCGGCTGCTTGGACAGGGCCTTAGGGTTGCCCACGATGATCACGCCATACCTGCACGCGACACACACACACACACAATCATTAATTACCCTTTAGGGATAAATACATGCTTTTCCCTAAATTTGTTACACTAACTTTAGTATCACAAACAAAAAATGTAGATAAAGACCATTAACTTTAGCCGCAAAATACAATCTCCTTTTGAATGTGTAAAACATATTAAAAAAAACAAAAAACAAAAACATATGCCCAACCCAGATGTCCAGGACTGGACAGTATTTTCAGTGCAAGAAGGATGACGGGAGACTGACCTTGCTCTGGTGAGAGCCACATTGAGACGGCGTGGGTCATTGAGGAAGCCAATGCCCTGATGCTCGTTGGCCCTCACACAGGACAGAATGATAAAGTCTTTCTCTCGACCCTGGAAGGCATCCACGCTGGCAATCTCCACCTCCTGTGTGACGGAGGACAAGAGAACAGCACTGTCAGAAGGCTACTCTACTGGCCCTGCCGACACCAGTGAGGACAAAGAAGCCCTGACACAGGCCTCTTGAAATGACATTTCAAACTCCAGCTCTGGACATTTCATGAGTGGCAAATTTCATATAGACTTTATTCTTAATGGCTACAGTTTACACGCAGACACTCACAAATATATCTTAAAACGTCCACAAGCAGAGGAAGGACGGACACACCTGATAGAGTTTGGTGTGGAGGGAGCCGCTGAACTGCATGTACTGCACCAGGTAAGACCTCTGACCCTCGTAGGGAGTGATGACGCCGATCTGATCGGGCTTGGCACCAGCCTTCAGGAGACGAGTGGTGATCTTCTCCACATTGGCTGCCTCAGTCCTGTAAAACACCACACATGCCCCTGAACAATAACACACAACTCTATACTCCGATGCCTTTACTGTGATGAGAGCAACCTTCTGGGGCAATGGGGCTGGGGGCACTGACATGATAGATTTCAAATGTTTTGATCTGATAATGGGAACCTGCTGTCACCTGCTGATGACCTGTCTATCACGCACTCACCTGTTCAGGTAGGAGGTGCCTGAGCTGGCGATCTCCTCCTGGCCCTGGGTCACATAGAAGAACATGGGCTTGTCCGTCTGAGGCCACTGGAAGTCAAAGCCTTTCTTCACACGGTCAGCTACCAGACAACAAGACAGAGATTACTGCAGGAGTCACAGCCACAGACGGTAAGGTGCAATAAACATTAAGTGTGACCCACTGACTGATTAAAAAAAATGGCTGCCCAATGCCTCTAACAGTCTGTGATCATGCATTGTGTACCTGCAGTAACGCCATTCTGCAGCGAGCCCTCGTAGAAGATGTTGGAGGGGAAGGCACTGAGGGCGGGGTGCATGCGGTACTGCACCTGCAGCCGGATGGGCCGAATGCCCAGGACCACCAGCCGCTCAAACAGGGACTGGGACAGGCCCGCCTTGGCCGCCTTCTTGCACATCACCACCGGGCCCAGCTGGCAGTGGTCGCCCACCAGAATCAGCTGAGGAGGGAATATATGACATCATCAGAATCAACTGAGGAGGGGGGATACATTAGCCTGGGTGTGCCCATACTGCCTATGACGCTGCATTTTCATTTCGCGAGCAAGTCAGTCTGGCCAAGCTGCCTATCTAAACCATTTCTGCTCCGGCAGAAATATGGGTCCAATGAAAATCGAGCATTTCAAAATGGCAATGACGCGGTAGTTTGGAAACCGGAAATCTATCTCAGTCACTGTCAACATGGCGAACGTGGAGCAAACGCAAGATTTCAATGCAGCTGTAGCTGCTGTTTTGGACGAATTCAAAGGGAAGTTCTCTCTGAAAATACAGCAAAGGGCAGCCCTTGAAGCATTTGTTGCGGGAAAGGACGTTTTCGCAATGCTACCGACCGGCTTCGGTAAAAGTTTAATTTAGCAGTTAGCCCCGCTGGTAGCCAAGTCGATTGGGCTTTGCGAGAACGCTGTTGTTGTGGTCATTTCGTCTTTGATCGCACTGATTCGTTTTTCGAATATCAATATTAAATGACCAACACCAGCCACTCTCATGTTCACCTCACAAGTCCGACAAAAATCATTTAACACCATTTCTATATGACTACAGGCTACTACTACTTTTTGTTTGGATCAAGCAGGTTCTTTTGCTGGGTATACGTCAGAGGGCAGAGGGGTGTGATTGATTGAAGCTTCGTCCAGTAGGAAACAGAGGCATTTGAAAGAGGCGGGTTAAGCCCGCCTTCTGAGAAATGGGTTTACAATACAGCTTGGCCAGACCAATGCTCGCAGAGCATTGACAAGTCGCGATAGCCAGGCTAGGGATACATGACATCATCATCAGAATCAGCTGGTGGGGGGGGGGGGGGTTTACATGACATCATCAGAATCAGCTGAGGGGAGATACATGACAACATCATCAGAATCAGCTGAGGAGGGGGGATACATAACATCATCAGAATCAGCTGGGGGGGGGGGGGGGTTACATGACATCATCAGAATCAGCTGAGGGGGGATACATGACAACATCAGAATCAACTGAGGAGGGGGGGATACATAACAACATCAGAATCAGCTGGGGGGGGGGGGGGGGTTACATGACATCATCAGAATCAGCTGAGGGGGGATACATGACAACATCAGAATCAGCTGAGGAGGGGGGAATAATATGAAAAACACATAGGCTGCATGTGCTTTGATTGGATATTAGTAAAAACTGTGTAATACATGTGACTGTTAGCGTTTTTACACACAATTACAGACTTTTCAAGGAGTGTAAAACCGTGTTTCAAAATTCCATACTTTTTAAGACTTGTGCAAGCACCCTGCTACCATATGAGCACCATTTCCTCAATAGTCTAGTCCCCAGATTCTGCCCTGTGGTAAACGCTCATTGACTCAGTGAGTGGCTACTATGTTTCTTAAAAAACATACCTGCTTGGCCCCGAGTACAACGGGCACCATGCACTCAGGCTCTGTGGCCTGTGTGCTCTCGTCAATGAGGATGGAGCGGAACTGCATCTTTGCCAGGCGAGGGTCTCCAGCACCCACACACGTGCAGCAGATCACATCAGCATTCTGGCGTGGAAGACAAGGCAGACAGGGTTCAGAGAGCATTTCACAAACACAGGACGCATCCAGTTGATTAAGATGACGGCAGAAAATAAGAGATGGCAGGTGCCTGCTGCACAACAGATATCAGATCATGATGCAAAACACAGTCTTCAACATATTACACATTTCCATTCTGATTGGTTAATTTTTCTGTAACATCTTAGAAGCTGGCAGCAGAAGGGGACTACCGTTTTCATAACCCGACTGAAATGGGCATTCTTTCCTGTAAGCAAGCTCGTTTGTGGTGTTGCTTCAAAAGAAATAAAAACCAGCTACTCCCACTGGCATGAAATATTGGTGTTTATAACTTTGCATGTTGTTTACATACCCAAAGAGCGTCAACGTAACATGATAAAAAAAACAAGTACATGTGGTTCCCTTAAAAAGATTTAGTCAAAATCTCTAATGTTTCCCAATTTTGCTTTGGAGTAGCAGCCCCATGAGAAGCCCAGCTAAATGGAAGAGAGACACTTGGAGGAAAAGAAACAGAGGAAGGAGAACAGACCATGAGCAACTCCCTCTCGGCGGTGCGTTTCAGGGCCCGGTAGCGCTTCTCATCAGCAGAGGACAGCTCTCCAGTCTCATCCTTCAGCTGCTGCAGCTTCTGCAGCTCTGGCATGCTAGACATGGACGACACACATACACACACACAATAGATGAATAGATGAACTTGCCCAAACACTGTTCACTCATTACAGGCTCACATATATAAATAAACAACAATTAAATGCCACTCTGCAGTCAGTGAAACTTGAGATAAAATACTAGGACTGAGGCATATGGCTGTTTATTAGCATGAAGCACAATTCTGAAATGATGACTGAATGGACACAGCTCAGACAAGAGCCAAAATCCGTTTACATGGCTTTAATCAATAGTCTTCTCTTCGATCATGCAAAGCAGTAGGAGATTTGTCTGCTACCCAGTAACTAAAATGGTCAGCAACTGGCAAACAAGGCTGGAAATTGTGTAGTGTGTATCTGGCCTAAGTACTTAATGTGGTTTTGGTTGTCCATGTGAAGCAGGCCTCCCCATCTCTGAGCTGGCTAAATAAAACAAGCGAGTCGGCGGCTGACCTGTCCATGTTGCGGATCTGGTTGTGCAGGGCCAGGAAGGAGACGGGCGAGTCGATGGCCTCCCTGCTCTTGGCACACAGGCGCACCACCTTCAGCCCCGTCTGGTGGATCTTCTCAGTCAGCTGGTCCACAGCGATGTTACTGGGAGCACACACCAGCACAGGCCTGCAACAGCACAGTCACCAGGAGAGTTCAGAAAAGTCCTTTTAAACCTTCTTTGCAGCATCAAAGTGATAAAATTTGGAGCAGCCACTAATTAAAAATCAGTGAAACATCTCGGCAAATTCAACTTCTTGACAATATAGACAAATATAAAAATAAAGATGTAAAAATATGGTTTGGTGTTGGGTTTGGGGCCGTTTACAACTACCACACATATGACACAAAACACACATTTCAGAGTTGAATCCAAATGTATAAATAGTTTGAAGAAATATTTTTCATGCAGACTTTTTCTGTAACACCAACCAAATTCTAGCGCGAGGCAAGGGTTGTGGGGACAGGTAGCAGACGGAAGAGTTATTACTTTGAGTCACCCAGTCCATTCTGCCAAATCCACACCCAGAGATTGCTGCACTCAGCCTGCCTTTCACTGGAATGGGAACGGCACTACTGTTCATGTCACTGTGTGAAGTGGCTTGTGTTCAGCAAGAGTCACTCCACACTTAGGAGTGGCTTGTGTTAAGTAATGTACCATCAATACCTATATTATGAGTCAACAAACAACACTGCTGGTACGTAGGTGGAGAAATAGGTTTGAAAACTGGTTATATTACCTACTGAGAAAGACGGTCAAACAACTTGTATTGATTTCAAATTACATGACAAAAGGCAATAACATCATCATGAAAGTTGTGGTGAGAGAAAGCGCCAAAGTTGAGCTAAAATGCTGACAATGTGCGTTAATAATTTATGTATATATTTTTGCCGTGGGTGCTTAATGGCAAATGCATGGAGGTTCTTACCCATTGCCCTGCCGGGCCAGGTGATACACTATGGTTGCCGAGGTGACAGTCTTGCCTGTCCCCGGGGGGCCCTGAATGAGGCTTAGAGGACGCTGGAGAACAGTCTTCACCGCATACACCTGGACCACACAACACACACACACTCAACAAGGGCTGAGCAGGGCAAGAAGGGTAGCTACCTGAGAATGGTGGCTACCTGAGAACAGTTCAGGACCTCAAGATTAAAAGTAAAGGGCACCTAGGAGGGAGTCTGGTTCGAGTGGCCAAGAATGGGTTACCTGGGAATGATTTAGGCTGGCGAGACCCGAAGTGAAGGTGGGTGAAGATAGGTTACATGAGAGTGGGACTGGTGGGCAACACTCGGTTACTGGGGTTTTATTCAGGTGGACAAGAGTAGGGGGTGAGGATAGGTTACCTGAGACTGGTACAGGTGGGCAAGACTGGGAGCAGGGGGGTGTTACTTGAGAATGGTACTTGTGGGCTAAACTGGGTTACCTGGGCATGATTCAGGTGGGAAAGACTGGGAGGGTGTGGCGTGAGGGTGGGTTACCTGAGAGTGGTTAAGATCAGGAAGACCCTGGGCAGTGAAACGCTTGGGAAGCTGACACTTGATGATGACGTCCTCCACTTCGTGGCCCAGGAGCTTGTGGTAGATGTACCCAGACACTGAGGTCTCATCCACAGCAAAGGTCTTCAGGGCGCTTTGCATTCTAACCAATCAAAAACAAAAGTGTTATAACAAGATCCACATAACCTAAAAATAATCAATGAGCAAAAGAGCAATAACTTCTGCCATTCTCAATGTATGCAAAAGTTACTTCGCTCTGTAAGTTAAAGTTACTTAGGTTACTTTGTTTTCATTTTACTTTAACAACCACCCTTCAGTCCAGCACCTGTATTATAAAACTGGGGTGTGCACACCATCGACCCTTATTCACAATTTGTACAAAATGTATAAGACTTACCGATCAAATGAGGTGGACTTCCACACAAAATCAACCTGGAAGTTGTGCGCCACTTCAACAGGTGCTCCAACGCTGCTTCTCAACTCAATTGCAATCTCATCACCATAATCTTAGCCAGCGGGTCAAGCAAAAATTGACTGTTGTAATGATTAACTGCCTTAGTACCCTACGTTACTATCACAAGGGCTGTGACATTAGCGAGACTTCAATTCGCCCTTTTCCTTGATCCTGTGTGCACTTCTGCATACTGACTGTTTCAAGAGTTTGAATTAAAAAACATTTATTCCCAAAAGGTTCCCAGTTTTAAAGCTCAAGATGTTAAATACAGCAGAAGTAGTTTGAAAATAAAATGGAATGTTCATTGTTTTTACATTAGAAAGGGATATTTTGAAAGTTTTAAATTGAAGGAAAAGATGTCAGATTGTGCTGTTAAAAGGACTGGGCAAGCTTCATTTACAGTGAACCTCTTCTCTTGACTGTTTCGTCCTGGAAGACTTAGAAAATACAAGCTAGTGATTTTTGGGAACAACATTTTTGGGTCACCGTTAGTTCAATGTTACTTTCTACTTCTAGATCTACATCGCCAGAAATCACTTGGGAACACAGAGCCTTTGTTTTTGTTTACATTCTTGAAACGGTTCATTTCTCTGCAAAGTTCATAGATGATAAATATGTTGGACACACTGTGCTCCGATGCACACATAGACTGAAAGGATACTGTCTGGAACTTTGATGACGTGTCCAATGCCCTTCCAAAGTGGAGCCAGATCACCTTTATAGCGGAGACAGATCTCATCCCCCTGCATCAGCCTCATGTCTAATCACAAACAAATGCAATTAGTAAACAGCAAATAAACAAATTTAATTATTTTCAAAAATGTGAGAGTGGGTATGAACCATGACCATGCATGAACTACCAAACTATGAACTTACACTGACCACACACACACAAAAACACAAGATGAAGCAGGATTTGCATGCGTGGGATGCAGGATTGGTAATGAGAAACACAACCACGGGAGAGCAGGCAAGAAAATTAGAGGAATTACCACCTGAATCCGTCTTGGGCAATGTGAAATAAGCAATCCGTTTTTTATTCAGTCCCAGGTCCCACCTGACAGTTATATTGTCTTGGGTCTGCGGAGAAGAAGCACAACAGACAGTCCTGAGTGAGTGATGTTTCCCTCTTTGCTTGTGTTGGGACAGACCTACTGCAGCTGGCATGGCATGGTACAAACACGGCTAAAAACTAACACGCTGCCCGCTCCAGACAACCAACTGGTGCCAGCAGTACTGGATGTGCAAATAGTTCAACATTTGTAGGCAGACCCCCTCTTGGTACATCTCAGCCACTTTGCAGTGATTAACAGAGAGCTAGAACATCCTACATGAGTTACTGGGTGAGCATCATTACAAACAATAGTGGGTTGTTTTTTTTTTTAATTGAAATCAGGGACAAACCTGAGACTCTTTGAGCTTCTTGTCATAGTCGGCCTCCAGCTTCACCAGAGGTCCGAAGATGTTCTGGTACTGGTACGCATCCTCGTAGCGCAGCAGCACATGCTGGGGCTCCTCGTCCACACCCGGCTTCTCCAGGTCCTCCAGGGTAGCAGTGGGGTTGTCCTGAGAGCACAACACATCACTCTGGTTGTTCAGACCTTACACTACTCATTGACTCAAATTTACTGCAATGTTATAAACGTGGACCCTAATGATTTAACCTTGCAACAATGAACACACAGTGGTGTGCAGAATGTCGTGCTGGGTTAATTTGAAGGCATACAGCTTGATTGAGGACAAATTAATCATCAAGACTTCAAACCAGCCATGGACCAATGCCCGTTTTCAGTAAATGACACACAAAAAGGTCTAATGACAGATGTGGTCAAACCTTCCAGAGCTCTTCAAGCTTGTTGATCTGCTGGGCAGCGATCTGGCGCGCGCGGAGCTGCTCCTGCTCAGAGGGGATCTTCACCAGCCAGGACAGGAAGCAGCGGTCCTGGATGAGCGGCTGCCACTGAGAGCTGTCCCAGTTGATGTCCTTCAGGCTGCTCTGACTAGCACACGGCTGCCTGTGGGTGGGACATGACAGCGCTCCACATCACTCAGGGAAAAAAAAAACACCACTGACACACATGACTGCACAGTCTTGTCAACCGTGACATGCAAATCTGACTTCTTAAGAAACAGCGCTTCTCGGGACACACCTGCACAACAGCACGACCACAGAGTCAGCCTTGGCGGGGATGAAGCCCAGGAGAAACACATTACGGCAGCCACAGTTGTAGCACTCCAACACAGTCTCGCCCAGGGGACCATCCTTGTGGAGAGTCACCTCTTTGCACTTGGCTCTCACCAGGTGATTCACAATGTGGCTGCAAGATAAAAATCAGCAAGATTTTATTATTATTATGATGGTAAACTGTAGCTTAGTTCTTCATCTTACCAGCATGACATTTGAGTGTAACATACCTCCCAGAGGTGTTGCCTCGACCGTTGCAGAACCACTTCTTGCTGGTGTTGCAGTAAACGACACATGCGGGATCATGGATGCCACAATAGCTTCAAAGAAGAAATGAAAAGGCATTAGGTGTAAATAGCAAAACTTTCATTACACTAATTTGAAATACATCAAAACAGGGTTTCAATTGCATGTTTTCGCAATGACATGACATTACATTATATTCTCATTTACGCCTGAATAGATGCTGCTTTCACAGTAAAGAAAAGGCATAGTAAAGAAACAAAAAACCACCCCAATACCCCCCTCACCTGCAAGCATGGACCGGTAGGTCTTTGGTGTAATAGGCATCCTCTTCGTCTTCCTCGAAGTTCAGTTCCGCTAAAAGCTGACTAGTTTTAGCAACAGAATCATCAAGTGGTCCGTTTTGCAAAACTTCATCAGGGCCATTTACCTAAAAACACAGACATGTCATCGCCACATTATCTAAGGAAGTCAGAAATGATCCATAGAAAAGCACATGCAAGCGTTAGCACAACTGGCTTCGGCAGGTACCTGTTATTGCTAGTCAACGCTAGCCATAGGTGGCGAGTGCTATGCGGCTATATTAGGGCAATGATGCTAACAGCATGCTAACTATGGTAGGGTAGCTCAGAAGATGCGCAGGGCTGTCCAAGCCACCACGTAGATAAGGTTGTTTTAAGGAATTGGGTAACATTTTCAATTCAGCTACAGAAAACAGTGATACCGCTACAGATACAGTGTTTTCACTGTACCTTGTGAAAATGGAATTGATAGCAAACAAGGAAGCTACTGTTACTGCTCGCTGGTGTTAGATTAGCTAGGATGAGAGCCAAACGCTAGCTAGCGACAGCCAACGTTATGCTAACTTGGGTTTGGAGACCAAGCGAGATAAACAGAACCATTAGCACAAAATGAATAAAACAAACCTGATTATCCAGCTGGCTCTGGGTCTGGCCTTGAGTCTGTGTTTGACTTGGCAGTGTAAAATCAGTGAATTCATATTCGGAGCCTTGAGTATCAGCTCCGAGCAACTCCGTTTCCTCGGTATCCAGGAAGGTTAGAGTCTGAGAACTCGGCCCATACGCTTCCACACTCATCTTCTCAAGTTGACAGTGGTTTACAAGATACTGTAGTATCTGTTGACAGGGTTATTTAAATCTGCCGGCGACTATTTTATCTTCTTATCACAGCTGATACTGTAATTCGAAAAATACACCCCAGCATTTACAAGCTAGGTAGATTCGAACACAAACAGAATTTGGAATCACACACGAAAATAAACGGAAAGCTTGGCTCGAGGTCTTCTACACTCCAGTGACGAACTTCCTAGCGCCATGCTCCGCACATGCGTACATGAACCACAGATTGTGTAGCTACTCACCTAGCAATTTGAGCACAGATAGTTAAAACAGTTTACAGTATAATTATTATTGTGTGTATACCATAGAACGACGTTTTCTGCCATGGTGAGTAAGCGACATTTTACAAATTACAATTATTACAATATATTTTTTTCTCAGCACACATAGAGCATGCAGTATGTGATTAGGGAAAGGGCAGCAGTGCGCTACATTTTACTGGCTAACAGCCTAAGTTAGCACATGATCCGAAAGCCGATATGATATTGTTTACACATGAATGGAGTTTGCCATATAAACGTACACATTTGTACCTGTGGATTTATATGGTTTAAGTTATGTACGTGGTGTTGTATAGAATCGGTCACTGACTAGTTCTGTTACGGCAGGTGATTTAAACATGGATTGCTTGTCACCCAATTAGCCACAGTCTGTTATAAGTTAGCTGTATACCTTAAGGGTTTCTTGAGACTTCAAAGAATGCGTGATCTAAATGTGTTTTTGGTTTGCAGCTACCCTTGTCGTTGTTGAAGACTGCGCAGAACCACCCGATGGTAAAACACATTTTTCATGTATCACTGTCGCACTTCCAGCGTGCAACTGGAACACTTCCCTGCCAATATTGCCTGATTTGTACTGGCCCACGTATATCATTTCTGGCTCTAAGTGTACTTTCCAATAAAACTACTTATTTCTTGCTATTGTAATGACTCTCCTCGTGTATTTAAGATGTTATAAGTGTTTGTTACAGCAGCGTGAAACGTATTTGCCTTTATTGTTCACAGTTGGTGGAGTTGAAGAATGGCGAGACTTACAACGGCCACTTGGTTAGTTGTGACAACTGGATGAACATCAACCTGAGAGAAGTCATCTGCACCTCCAGGGTAAATGCCTGGCTACGGCCTAGTTACATTACATTACATTACATTACATTACATTACACTTAGCAGATGCTTTTACCCAAAGTGATTTACCAAAGGAGGATGCAACAAGCTTACAGAAGTGTAAAGGAACACAGAGTAAACAAAGGTATTTCAAAGTTAGTGCAGCCTAGGGTGCACACAAGGAGGGAACACACAAGGAGATAGGTGTGCCTTAAGTAAGTTCTTTAGAACCCCCGGCCCACCAGCACACACACAGACACACACACACACACACACAGGCAAAGGCACCTAGGCACTAGATCGCCTTGTGTGAGGAGAGGGCACGGACAGACGGTTTGTATTTGAGGATTGCAACACCCTGGAAGGAGGCCACCTTGATAAGCTGCTCTTAGACTGAAACTTTAGAAATGAATCAGAATTTTAGGTCTGTCTACTTTTAAGAACTGTCTTAGTTCATTCGTCCATTCACACTTGAGACACACACAGCCAGCATGTTCCTAAGACAAAAACCTTTCAGAGGGTTTACTGGTCCTGTTCACATATGAACCCACTAGCAAAATTTCTGAAATTGTGACAGATGCTCTGGCAAGAAATGTTTCCACTAGGTTTTCTTTCAGACATACAGCATTTACAGAAAAAGTCTGAAATGTCCAGGTGTTGAAAAAATCACAGTGGCATTTCAGGCAGACTCTGCGGTTTTTAACCTCTGTATATAAAATTGTATTTGTATTTAATGTAAAGACATTGATGTACCTTTAATGGTAGAATTAAAACTAATGGCCATTATTTTTGTATATTTATATTGTCACTGTTTCAGAAATGTTGCATCTTTACCTGTGTTGCTTAAGCAGGAAGTCAGTGTGCCTTTGAGCTAAGATGTATGTTACTGTTCAGCTGTATTTGAGAATTGAATTCAAAATTTTTTTTTTTTTTTTCAAAAAATGCTATAGGCGTATCTGGCTCAGAGAACACAAGCATCAAAACACCTATGACCACTTTTTTGTTTTTTTTTTCCATTTACGTTACTTGTCAGAACACGCGTTCCTTTACAACCACACGGGGGCAGTATTTAGCCAGCAGTATCTAAGAATGTTGTGCTTGCCACACCTCTCTGTGTGCAGGATGGTGACAAGTTCTGGAGGATGCCCGAGTGCTACATCAGGGGCAGCACCATCAAGTACCTGCGTATCCCGGACGAGATCATCGACATGGTGAAGGAGGAGGTGGTGTCGAAGGGGCGTGGCCGCGGGGGCATGCAGCAGAACAAGCAGCAGGGCAAGGGCCGTGGGGGTGGCGCCGGCCGAGGTACGACCGGTGCCTAAATTCACTTTTGTTAGGAGGGGGGAGCCCTTCTTAACTTACAGTGGTCAATAACCACACTCTTCTGTACTCCTGTGTAATAGTAATACTGTAGCTGGAAGCTCAGCTCCAGCTGGCTGTATTGCAGAGGTGAGGAGGCGGAGCTGAGCTCCGGACGGCCCAATTGAAACTCTGGGTATGACTCAGCCTCCGGGGCTTACGCAGTACAGACGTACACCCACTCATTGCCTTTGGCTACTCAGACCTTTGGGGTATGCTAAACAGGTGGTTAAATGTCAAACCTGGTTTATTGAGCCCAATGGTAGTTGTAAACCTGTTAGAAGAAGAGTCTGTTGGAATTTGTTTAGGTAAGAGAAAGAAGCCCTGGGTCTTTTTTGCTAAGAGGTTCACAACTACCTTTGGGTTAACTAAACTATGTTAATCACTTAACCACTTTTTTAGTATACCCTCCTAGTCTGCAGTGTCAGTGTCTTAAACATATGGCTCAGCACAGCTTCCTCTCTGAAGCACTCCTCACCTCACCAATACTACACTAAGCCATTCCAGCTAGTGCTTGGCCCTTACACTTAGATCTCCTAAGATTACTGTAGCTTGGTTGTCATTCCTGATTTGTAAGGGTGACTTCTAAAGGCGTATTGGGTAAAATTATCAGGTAAAGGTAATGCATTGGTGGAGCAGCATAAACATCACTGCTTAGTAAATGGCCAGGTTAGGTTTAATCTCCAAGTACTGTAACTCCCTACTGCATTAGATAATTCTCCTTAATCTTCAAATCAAATTTAAAATTAAACAAGTAGATATTCCAGGTTAATTGTGTGTCTCTAACAGCAGTAGTACAAACTCATCGCTGGATTTGTTCTACTGTAGTGATGTGTTGTGACACAGGATTAGGTTATGTCTCGTAGGTGTCATAGCTTGTAGAAAGCTTTAAAGTTTCAGTGGTGTGGTGGTGTGTCACAGGATTAGGTTGTCTCCTAGATGTGTTGGCTTGTACAAAGCGTTAAATTTTCAGTGGTGTGATGTGCGCACTCATCTTTGTGTGTTTGAGCACCTCTGTACTGCACCGTTGCCTTTGCTGGTGCACCAGATTGTCTTGTAAGCACATTGCTATATTGTTTTCGTGTGTGTGTGTGTGTGTGTGTGTCCTGAGCTTTGTTGTTGTTGTGTCTGCAGGGGTGTTTGGCGGGCGTGGCAGGGGCATGCCCGGCTTAGGACGTGGGCAGCAGCAGGACAAGAAGCCGGGCAAACCACAGGGTGTAAAGAACCAGCACTGATGAAAGATGGGTGCAGTCCACACGCACACACACAAGCGCACACTCGCTCTCTGTCTCTCATACACACACATACACTTTCTCTCTCACACACACACACACACACGCACGCACACACACACACATACGCTCTCTCTCTCTCTCTCTCTCTCTCTTTCTCTCATACACACACATACACTCTCTCACACACACACCCTAGATTACACACACACACACACACACACACACACACACACACACACACACACACACACACACACACACACACACACACACACACACACACACACACACACACACACACACACACACACACACACACACACACACACACACTCCTCTACTCGCCAGCTATTTTCACATCCCCTAACCACAAAACCAGAGCCAGCTTGATCTTTTTTTCCATCTTTTTTTTCTCGGCACCCATAAACAATCTCTCAAGGACACTCATTTACAACTTTGACGGCTCTTTTTTCCCTGAATCTGAGCTGAAAAGATCCCTCTTCTGTTCTGCACAACTGAATAATATTTTTGTTGTTTCTCATTTTAAGGTCAACAGGTATCACTGGAGCCCTCATAGTCTTTGTTTTATCATTATGATTGTAGTAAACTGATTATTGCTTTTCAGAAAATGCATAGTTGAACTCTGTTGACAGTACAGGAAATGCAAAGGGTTTTTTTGTTTTGTTTTTAAGGACCTTAGGCATTGTTAAATAATGACAGTCTTGTGTTTTCAGTGATTGATTTTGGTTGAGATATGGAAAAAGTGATGTTTTAATTTATTTACAAGGGCAATGTAAATAAATATTTTTGTTAACCTTTACACTTTCATGGAATATGTTTTTGAGGTCCATCTTTAAATGTCACGAATCACAATAGAGCTCCTGCTGCACAGTATGGTGCACACTCATCTCTTCCTCTGTGAAACCCAATCTGCCAGATGATGAGCATTCACACAGTTACATCTCCACGTGACGGGTGCAAATTATCCTTTCACCAAGAGCCTACCAACCAGTGCGCACCTCCTACTGGTGTCGCAGTGTGTGTGTGTGTATGTGTTGCTGTTTCCATAGCGACGCCGGAGCCTAATTCTAAAGGAAGGCTGCTGAAGTAGCAGGTCTGTATGTGTGAGTGTCCCGAGGGATGCTGGCTTGTTCTGGTGGCCAGCCTGTGTGGCGGAGTTAAGATTTATAACATTTCCCAGCGGTAGAGTAATGAATGTGCAGCCACCCCATGCCCCCTTTTCCCTCTTGTGTTAGCCTATTTTCTACAGGAAAACCAACCAGCCAACCAGTGTGCTGTTTAGCCCCCAGACCCCTCAGTAAGGACGATTTGTGAGTCACAAGTGTGTATGTGTGTTAGTTTGGGATGTGAGAAGATGGCAGGTAGAAGTTATGACACTATGATTGAGTGAGTTTTTGTCATGGTTAACCAACATGACTGCAGGCTGGCAGCCCTTTTAAGAGCTGTAGTGTGCTGTAGTGGCAAGTGGGCCATTTGTAGTGTGGTTAGGGGAGATTTATAAGGGTACTAGCTTCCTGATGTCCTCTGCGTAGCCACAAGGGATAAGTGGAGGACGCTGAGAGAGGAATGCCTTTAAATGTGGTTTCTAATTAACAGTACAGGGATTTAAATCACGTCTCACATGTTATTACATAGGCCAGCAGCAGCATATGTACACTGTTTCCATTAGAGATGGGCCTAGAGGTCATCATAGCCACTGAAAGCTGTCCATGAACCAAGGTTGGTCAGTCATTCTTACCTTATTCAGCTTGTAATAAAAGATCCAGGACCAATTTAGATTAAACCCAGTGACAGATGTGATCAATGTGAGTGCATTGTTAATGGTTTATTTGACCATATGTCTTGCTCTTTATCCATCACTCTCCCTTATCTGGAACACGCACTTCTCTCACGACCTTTCCAGATCTAATATGGCTGTGTCTAAGGGATTGCTTTTGTTTAACCTACAACGCACTGTAAATGACATTAATAGATGGTGGGGTTTGCCGTATCGTTTACACCGCCCTCTAGTGGCCTATTTTTGGCTATTAAATACTGTGGGGGAAAAAAAAAAAACGCAGTGCACCTGCCGCGAGAAAGGGCCATTAGCCATGGCTCGAGCTAGCTCAGCTGGCCTTGGCTCGAGAGTGGAGACGTGGCTACTAGTGATATTCACCTACACCTCCTCAGTGGGGTTTAAGCAGACCTGCCTGAACCACTATGTTCCTGACTGCTTTGGCTTTGCTAAGCCTAATGAAACCAGAGGGCTCGTCTTGGCAAATGCAAATAGGTTATGCGGTTATAGGTTATAAACAAATAGGCCTACATAAAGGAGTGGTGATTTTTAGAACTATTTAGAAGATTTCAGGTTGTTAGCAAAAAAAAAAAAAAAAAACTGGTGGTACCACTACACAAACTAACAATATTTATGCATACAGCAAGGGGTCACCATTACAAATGCTACACTTATTGTACACATATTGCTATGCATTCAGGTACTTCTTAAACTGTCTGACTACTTGGGTTTCATCTGAGTTTGTGCAGATATGCCACTATACAGGAACTCCAATTGTTGTAACAACACAGTTTATTTCATTTCATTTATTCATTTATCATTTGAATTATTTCCACAACAGTTTGATTTTTTTTTTTCACAATTTCACATTTTGACACCATTTCCCCTATTGTAATAACAGTACATGAACTACTGCATAACATGTTTTTCAGTAAATATTGTCTTTTTTTCCTCACATTAGAAAACAAAGTTTAAAAAAGGATGTAAACCAGGTCAAAAAACAAAAACAATTGCTGAGCATTACCTCCTTCGTACATTTCTATACCTTGAATGATTAAATTAGTGGGCAAAGCCGGGTCTACTGGGCACAGGAAACAGAAACCTCAACACGGACTCTGGCCTAAACGACCACACAGCAGGTAAGAGCACGAGAAACAAATTGGTCAGCACTAAATACATAGAGCCTTGGCTCTCTGCTTGAAGCCCTCTCTTAAGCTCATCATGTCTACATATGTGGGATTATGGGAACGCTTTTTTAACTGCTCTAAGTGTGAGATATATAGAGATCTTCTTTCGTTTAATCACATGAGACTAAAGCACACAGCACCATTGGATGAGCAGCACTGAGGCCCTGCGGGCTGGGTGATTTACAATACGCTTAGGGTGTACACTTAAAAAACAAAAAAAGAGAAAAAAATAGCTAAGACCTTTTTTTTATTTCACTGGGTACCTAACTACTTGATGTTGTGCAGTCACGGGTCCAACCTAAGATGACTCAGCCTGTTTGGATTTGACCGTGAAAGAAACAGAAACAAATAAACATGTATTCGAAATTGTGACATACTGATCTATTTGTCTGCCTGTAATCTCATGAACACTGAAAAAGATGCTTCTTTGTACAGTATATTGCTTTGTAATAAAGTGACACATTCATTCACAAGCAGGCGCACACAAAAAGCTGAACCTTTTTTTTTTTTTTTTTTTACATATTTTGTCTCTTTTTTTTTTTGCAAGCTTATCAATACAACACTCTAAAATCAAAACAACATGAACCTATTTACATGAAAAACAATTGCAGGGAAAAGCATAGCAACAGAACACAGCGAATGGGTGATGAAGAAACACGCACACATCGACACATCATACACTTACATCTAACCAGAAACAAGCCCCACTGCAAACGTTAACGGGATGTTCTTTCATTCAGACTATTTCGTCATAATCGTTTATAATAGAGCAGCCAATTTCTTTGAATGACCATCACTGATACCCTCAGATACCGGCAGAATTTGTCACTCACTCCAGCCCCTGCTTAAGTACACCTAATGTGCACGGCATCATGGGTAAGATCCCAGTGTTGCACAGAATCATGCGGCTGTAGGGGATACAGAGTACAGATACGCCTATCTGAGAAGGACATGAATGAAAGCAGATGTTTGTTTTTTAATGTAGTGACTCACCACTCCTGCTGTCTGGACATCTGTTTTTTGAAGCTGACCTTCGCTACACTGATAAGAAAAAGGGATTACATGACAAATAGATGATTTCTGTCAGCACTGTTTGTATCTCACAGCATGACCCACACGTTTTTGTTTTGCATAAAAGACCAAATCAGCAACATTTCCTCCTTCATCCCATGGCCTGGCTTCCACCGAAGAAATGCTTATTGAGTTTAACATCTAATGTATTGCATCTCAAAACGTTGACAAAAACAATAATATTTGCAAACAAAATGCAAATAAAGACCAGTAACATGCTGACAAATCTCTGCTTAAACATGAGGGGATGTTTAAGTATTTAGAGATTCTTAGTCTGAATTGTGCCGCTACCACAACCACCACAATGAAAAAAAAGCACACAAGCTCTCATGTCAAACAGGGGAGGCCACACATCACACCACAGGTTAGTAATGGCTAGCACATACAAAGATGAGCCTGACTGGAAAGACCTAAAACCATATAAAATATTTTTTTTTTACAGATCTCAGATTTAGTATTTTTTTTACACAACAGGAATTAGCTTCATGTCTCCCCATGCAAAAAAAAGCATTATTAGTTATGCCTGTTTGTTCAATATGATGTTCCAGCTGATCTATACAGGGTTATCCAATGAAGCTGCATGTGTGGTACTATGCAAGATTTTTGGTAGTAGTCTTTAAGGTGGCAAAAGAACAGCTTACAAGGACCAGTCATTGTCTTATAGATAGTTACCTATTTGTAGTTTTCAAAATTCATTTTAGATGTATCTTATTTATTACATACACAATGTATATACACACCTTGAAATAAATATATAAAGATATATGTGTACTCTAATTTACCTATCTATTTGTTCATATTGTATATGCCACAAGTTTAGCTGAAATAAAGAAACACACACGCACACACACACACAAACCACACAGAAAAATACAAAAATATAGTTTAAAGAAAGCTAAAACAAAAGAGAAGGTGCTAGAAAGGCAGTAAGAATGAAAAGTGTAACGAGTCGATTAAAAGTGTGCATACCTGCATCTGACTCTGTTGGTCTAAGTTTCAGCACAGATTCCTTCATTTTTGCTAACCCTTAAAAAACAAACCCAATCAGATATATGGCTTTCTTTGTCTTCCACAAAGGCCAAGGAATGCTGATGCAAGATGGGAAAATTCCATGACTATGCTTTTTCTTGAAAAGAAAAAAAAGAAAAATAAATAATATGTGCTGGAGAACAGGATGGGGGTGGGGATGGGATGGGACAGAGCAGGGATGGGAGGGCCGACAGGTTGGGATGGAGAGGACGTTTCAAATAAACCGCTGCTTTCTTCCAGTGGCTACCGCTCTGAGCGCGCTAGCTAGGGGAGAAAGGTGAGGGGGAGGAGAACCCTGGCAGAGATGGTGTGTGTGATAGTGTGTGCGCAGATGTGCATATACATGGCTGTATGCATGAGGGCCTGTGTACACTGGGAGGGTTTCCTGTTGTGTTTTAGCAAGCACAGTCCTGATGCGGGGCTGCAGGCTGCTCGGTCAGCTGGGGGCCCTGTTTGGCCCCCGTCACGGCGGGGTCGCCGGCGTCCAGGCTCTCCGACATCTTCTCGCAGATGATGTCCACCAGCCGCTCGAAGGTCTGCTTCACGTTGATGTTGTCTTTGGCACTCGCCTCGAAGAACTCAAACCCTGCAAACAGGCACAGACGGTCAAAGCTGGACTACAGACAGAAAACAAAGCTGGACCACAGACGGTCTGTCAGTAGCCCTCACCTGTACAAACACTCAGCTGTGTGCTTACTTATTAAGCAGGAACTCTTATCCCAGGCACAATCTCAGACAAAAGCTGTGCACTGGCATCAAATGTCCATGTCGGGCTGTCGGGGGACGTTTTCATTCAAAAGCCGCGACCTGGCGCCACCTATCAAATGTCTGCATGTGTGTGTGTTCATGCATGCCTATGTGTGTGTGTGTATGTGTGTGTTCCTGGCATGGAATAAAGCTGGCATGGATAGTAAACTCACCCAGGTGTTCGGAGAGCTGCCTGCCCCGCTCTGCAGCTACCACCCTCTCGTCCTCCATGTCACACTTGTTGCCCACCAGCAGGACCTGGGCATTGTCCCACGAGTAGGTTTTAATCTGTGTTGACCTGCAGAGGAACAAGTGAATGAATGAATCAATGAATGAATGAATCAACTGATGAATGAAAGAATAAATTGATGAATAAATGGATGAACAAATGGCTCTCTACAAATCTCTTGGTTCCATTTTGTAATGCCTCACATAACTTAGAAACAATAAGTGCCAGATACCATACAGATATACATAATTATATACTGCACAAATACTACTACTACTACTAGTAACTTTTCATATTATTCTATGTTGTAAATATCCCACAGTCATGTCTGCACTTAATAGTGAGTTGCTTTCAATCTTATTGTGCATGTGTATAGTGTAAATTGTACATGTATAGTGACAATAAAAGGCCTGTTCTATTTTACTACTACTACTAATTATAATAATATTACTACTAATAATAATACCACAACCCCTATTCCTTTACCCACCAGTCCTGCACAGCGTTGAAGGACTCCTCGTTGGTGATGTCATACATGAGGATGAAGCCCATGGCCCCTCTGTAGTATGCCGTGGTGATGGTGCGGTAGCGCTCCTGTCCAGCTGTGTCCTGCAACACACACACACACACACACACACACACACACACACACACACACACACACACACACACACACACACACACACACACACACTTTTGTTTAGCGTATGACACTTTGTCTGTAGTATGCCGTGGTGATGGTGTGACCGGCAGCATCCATGTAGCTTATGCCTTTATGTCTTTGGCCTCACACCGGTCACAATGTTGAGAAAATTTAGGTAACATGATAAGATGTTATCTGATAACATGATAAAATGACAACATGAGGACACTGAGATAACATGATAAGGCAGTGTAAGGAAGGCAAGGAGCCCATATGGGCATCTTTAGTTAAAGATGTAATTTTTTCACTATTTTTGCAGTGGTCTCTAGTATTAATGAACTTCTGTGAGACGGTTTTGGTTAAAAAATGCTTTAGTGCTCCTGTTTCAGGCTGATCTAGTTTGGTGGTGAAGATGGAGCGGGAAGAATGACAGGTTCTCGGCTATGCTAGTCACAGTGTACAATCACTGAAAGCCCATTTGGTCATAGCACACCAAATAGAAGATCTAAACATTCTAAACAAACACACTTTGCTAGGTGAATGGGTGCTGCAATGAGACTCCTCCAGTAATTACAACTATATTCTAATTCACAAACTTATGTCACTTTGTTTGCCTTTTTCTTATTGGCTTGTCTTTCCATCTATTTTCTTTCATTGACTAATGGAGGCAATTGGGGTAGAAGAACATTTTCAGAACATATGCAGCATGCATATGCAACTCGGAGTGACCTGTTCTATTTCAAAAAGAGCAAGTACTAAACTGTTTCTCGGGGGAATGACACCTTTAACATATATGACAAATAAGTGTAAATCACACAAAGGAAAGCCATATGTTAAAATAAAAAATGATCAACAGAAATGACAGCCCTACATTATTAAACAACATCACCAACACAAATGAAAGCCCTGTGTTAAAAAAGGACATAACCAACACAAATGAAAGCCCTATGTTGTGAAAAGACATAAACCACTAAATGACCAAAAGTCCAGTCTGCCACCAGATGCAGTGTCAGGAAGGGATGGGGCTTTAATTAGAGTAAAAAGGGGCATTTTTGCAATCTCAAGGGGCGTATGGCATATGCTTTGGCATATGCTGGGGTCAAACTACGCTGAGTATATTCATGCGCCTGTCTGAAAGCATGCAAGAGGACAGCAATCACATATGAGCCCTCTTTTTTGTAAGCAGCCACTCAACGGCTGGTCACTATGTTAGCTCGTTTATGACCTAGCCACCAGCTCCCAAACAAACCCCTCGAGTCCTTTGGTGTGCAGGCCACCCTTGAGTGAAGCGTTACTGGAAGCTTCTGATACTCAACACCCCTCATGTCACACAATCCTCCTGCTTAACTCTTTGTGTACTGCTGCAGAGGCCCTGGCAGAGGCTCTCAATCACTGGAAAACAAAGCCAGGCATATACAAAACAAGGCTAGTAGGCTAATATAATCTATATATATATATATATATATATATATATATATATATATATATATATATATATATATATATATATATATATATATATATATATATATATATATATATATATCTAACCCTCAGCATCTTGGGCTTCGAGTACGCATACGCATGTGTGGTATGTGCATATCCTAGCACCTACCAATAGGATGTATGGTAAACAAACACACAAACATCTGGTAAACAGCCCAAACTGCTTCTCCATTTTATGACAGTATGCAAACAGGCCGTTCAGATTCTACGTCACTTGAAAATCATGTGAGCTAAACGGATGCTTTGCCTCCATCCTCCGTAGCCCAGCAGCCCTGCGAGGCTCTTTCTGCACCACTGCATAGCCGCGCTGTGACGAAAGGCTGGGGGATGGGCGAGGCCAGGCCAGGCCAGGCTAGCTAGGCGAGGAATGGGGGGAAGGGAGGTCTTTCGTCACACGTCTCACTCGCTTGCACAATTGGCTGCTGGAGGGGCTGAGAGGGCACTGGCGGACTGGGAGGGGAGCGAGATAGCAAACGCTCTCCTCTCTACTATCTAGCCCCAGCCTCACCGCACAACGTGACTGGACCTCACCAGAATGGAGGCAGCTCAGGCAGGCCCGTGCTCTCGTCCCATCTGCCCTGATAGCATGCAGCTGCTCTGGGTACACACAGAAATGACCCCACCACCCTGGACCATAATCCAGCCCACTCTTTAACATTTAATCAAAAAGAAAGGAAAATGACTGGAGCTCTACTTAGTCAATACCTTTCATGCATCACTGGAACAAGCATATTTTAAGCCAATTCAAACCATTTTAAGTCTCCTTATTACAACTAATTATAATGTCAAGTGGGCATTATACAAAAGCTTGATACTAACACCCTAGTTACAACATGAACTGATGGATGGAAAATTAATTAATAGAGGTGTATTAATGTGGTTATGGGTAGAGAATAATATAGCATGGGGTTTATATCAGCAAATGACATTGGTTTTAGTTGTTTCAGTGTAATGTGTATATTTTGGCTAAAGATACCTTTAGTGTAGTGTGCACTTAATGTAATGCACATATTTCGGCTAGGGATGACTTAAATGCAGCTGTGGCCTAATGGTAAGGAAGTTAGTCATAGGATTGGGGGGTTGCAGGTTTGACTTCTGTACCAATGTAAAAAAAATGTGGGTTTGGACAAGTCAATAACCAGCACTCTCCTGCACCCTCAGCATGGCTGAAGGGCCTTGACCAAAACATCTACCCCCACATCGCTGTAGGGGGACTGTCCCTATATCTAAGTTGCTCTGGATAAGCACTTTAGCTACGTGTAATGTAATTTTCACTTAATGTAATGAAAATGTTTCGGCTAAGAATGCCTTTTAGGCCCTTTGCACTAATGTGTATATTTTGGCTAAGCAAGCCTTACCCAGATCTGCAGCTTGATCCTCTTGTCGTTCCTGTAGATTGTCTTCACCTTAAAGTCGATTCCCACGGTGCTGACGAAGGCCGGGGTGAACGAGTCATCGGCGTAACGGAACAGGAAGCTGGTCTTGCCTACGCTGCTGTTGCCGATGATCAGGATCTTGAACATATAATCAAAGTTTTGGTCGGCGGACTCCTTTTGTCCATAGCGGGCATCCGTAGCTGAGGCCATCTGTGGAGAGACACATACCACACTGATCAAACACTGAAGGTATCCACTGTAAACTGAAGGGCAAGCGGCAGTGTGCTGGTAATTCTAGGATCAGTCAGGAGTGAACGATCTTGGGTAACAGGGGGTTAACAGAGCAGGCAAAAGGAAACATAAAAGTCAAGGAGCAACAGCCACCTGGCTCTTCTGTGGACGCAAAGAAACACAGAGAGGATATCATGCTGCTCTCTTAACCTAAACCCGTGACAATGCAGAGGGCATATACAACACAGCTCTTAAATAAAACCTGCATCTCGTTTGTGTTTGGCTGTGAACAATGATGCCTGACCACTTCAGCCTCGTGCTAAAATAGGACGTCATTAATCCCTACGGTGCGCCACAGTAAGACAAACCACAGCTGAGCTCTCTGATCAATACCACTTCAGCCTCTCAGGCCTGCTTCATTTCATTCCACCATGGCGGCGTTTAAAGCAGTCTCATCCTTACCCTGAACGCTAAGATACGCAGACAAACTGGAATGTCTCCTCCTGAAACAGTCAACAGTCATTCACATCACTAGCTACACACACGCTTCACAGATTTGTTACAATGTAGTATTGTACATGTTACACTGTCCTAGTCATAGAAGCAAGCACAATGGACTTTATTATGTATGAATACCGTAAAGAATGGCCCTTGCAAATGTCCTCCATCCTGGTATACAAAGAGTTAAATAATGTACATGTGTGTATTGCTTACTATGGGGATGTAAATGATGTTAAGGTGTTCTAGCTCTCTCATGTTATGTATTAACAATTGTTAATAAGAGTATTTTCTCATTCAGCAATTATATTTTTTCATGGTTATCCAGAAAAATGTACATGGATGAAGAACAGCTGAAATTGAAATGAGGCGTTTCTATGCAAGTGAGAAAAATGGCTTCTGTGACACACACACACAGTTACTCCCTATGGCATGTAGTCGGGTTTTTTATAACCTCCCACAGTTTACATGCACAAACTTCTACACAACACACTACAACAATCTGTCCGCCTAACACACTATGACAAACTGGGGACACAACACACTATGACATAGATAACAAACATAACACACTATGACTCGCAAACGCATGACACACAAAACTTACTACAGTACGTCAAACCGAACAAGCATCCAAAGTCTCCTTTAAATTCTCAGGGGTACAAGAACATATCATCCAAGCAACCTTAACCAAGCAGCTAGTATCTCCAGCTTAGTGTCTTAAACACCCCACCGAACCATGGCAAAAGGGTATCAAAAACTCCTATGGCTACCAGTTGCCCACCTCAAATCAATTCCCATTGTGTATAACATGTGGGTGCCAATGTTTAACTTGTCTTGTGAAGTAACTACACATGGTGACAGACACCCAACACCGAAGCCTTGCTGAGGTAAGTAACGAAGCCATTCTATTACCCTTGTTACTTGGCAGCCAGCTCTCTTGTCTTTTCCATATTAAATCAATACTTATTGAACCACTGGCGACTGCCCCGGCCAGCTCACCTGTCTTCAGCACCAGGTAGGGCAGACGATGAAAACCCCGCCCCTTCCAACAAAAACCCTCCCACTCACTCCAAACACACCCAAACAGCTTTGGACAGGCACACTACTGACTTTGATCACGGGAAGCTTAACCTACAAATTAGGTATGCATTATTAAACCGTATGTAATGTATGCACCCTTAAATGACAACAGCGGGGTTTGCATTCATAAATCAGTATGGTCAGGTGTGCGTAAGAATGCCTGAATGTAGGTATGCTGCATGGCATAGTACCTACACCTACACCCATAGTCTAGGTAGTTACAGTGTCGTTGAGCAACAAAAAACCTGCCAAGATGATTGAAATTCACTGAATTTTGTTGATTTGTTTGGTAGTATGCCACTGCTTTTGAAGTAAAACACTGTTCCTCTCTCCAAGAAATATTATTTTCATCCATCTGTTTGAAACGCTCATTGGAATCGAAATGATTTAAAATGACAGAAGTCATTATTCAGTAATACCTTAATGGACAGCTATTCTGTCATTCACTACCCTATACATAAATTGACAACATTAAACCAGACCTTAAGTGCATTTTGTGGTGCACCTTAATAGATTAATGTTCTCATACTTCTTTTTAGCCTCAGTCTGAAGGTAGTACAGAGTGATGTCACATTGTGCTCTAAAACAGAGAAATTGGCTGACTTCGCACCGTTTTAGGCAAGCGGTGTCCGTGGAATAGTGTGCACTTCTGTTTTTTGTAACTTCGCGTGCTGTTTACAAACACAAAATCTACATAACATTCTAAAGAAATGGGAACAAATGGAAAAAGCACAAGACGTCACCTTTAACTGATACCTTTTTTGATTGAAAGGTGTTTTTTTTAAGGGGCTGACAGGTAATCTAGAAAACATACCCTTGCAGACACACAGCTGATTTGAGGACAGTGGCAATAATACTGGTAAAACTGCGTGTCATTTTCCACAGAGAAAGCACAGCATATTTAGGGAGACTGATGCACAGCAGAGTTTAACAGACAGAAGCACAGCCTAATTAAAGAGAACGAAGCATGGCACAGTTAAGGAAACAGCAGAGAGTGTCTGCTGGCCAGTGCCGCAGGAACAAAAGGGCTGTGCTCAAAGAGGCGTCAGCAGAAAGAGAGACACCAAAGCAAGAGAAGTGGGAGCAGGTCATATATGTAGGTGACGACAGGAGACCGGTCTCTTTCTTCTGAAACCCGAGAGGAGGGCGACAGATCACACAGAGCCGTGTCCACTCAAACGGCCTCCAAAGAACCACAAAGACAGGACCGAAGGGACTGGTTCTTCAAAAACACAGAAAAATCTCTCACAGCTCATTTCTAATAGTGACCAGTGCCAACCGCTGAGAGTCTGTGAGGAGGAATGCAATCTGTGAGTATTTCTGTGCCTCTGGTCCCATTATGGGCCACAGATATGACTCATACTGGAGTGATGGTGCTTGCTGTGCAGAAATGCCACTGGACATCATGCTGTCTCATCCAGCAAAATACCATTCAGGCAAATGTACCTTGTGTATGCTGAATAGAGATTTTCCCTCAGTTTTAGCATAAATGGACTCACACTGTTAGCCTGTACCTGTATATATGAAATCACAAACCAGACAAAACAAACATGTTTTTGTCTTTTAACATGCCATGATCAAACATGCTGCTGATCACACTACAGAATTATACATGGAAGGCAATGGCTCTCTCAACCAAAATTGGCCTCAGCCATCTTTGGACTCATGGCCATCATACAAACACCCTTCACCTTCCAAAACCCAGATAACCTTTATTTAAACTAATTTAAGCTCAGGTTATTGTGAACCAAACTCACTGCCCCGTCTCATCCTGATCCCCAGACATGTGATGGTCCCACAGACACACGTGCAGCCCGCCCAGTATCGGAGGCACTGGCAGTTACAGGACGTGTTGCATTACTTGATGTTTTTTTTTCTGTCAGATGTCACATTCACTCCGTCACACTTGACACATGCACATCCTGTGGAGGTGCTGTCTTTGTGGAGCGTGCAATCCAATCTGAGCGCATCTCCAGACCCATACTTGCATTACATTATATCACACAGGGCCATCTGATCCCCCTGCAATGTGACCCTGCCCAGTTAGTCTCTCTCTCTCTCGCTCTCTCTCTCGCTCTCTCTCTCTGTCTCTCTTGTCCGGGCACGAGACAGCTTTCGCGTGGCGGCCATTCCTTTTGAGCCGATGGCCGCTTATGATTTCTGAAGGATGTTGCTATCGACCCGGTGCGAATAAGAGAGAGGGCTGTGGCCAAACAGAGTGGCGAAACGCAGAGAGGAGGAGGAAGGAAGGTGCGGTCCTCTCTAGTCACAGTGACTAAGAGAATCTTAATTTCCTAATGGCACTCGGGGGTTTTATGAAACCTCTGACTCACCCCCGGCGCTCTCTTGCTCTCTCTCTCAGCCTTTTACATCTCCACCAGCAAAGGATTATGGGATGCTGATGGGGTGGCACAGTGGAGATACATTGGGACCATGTAAAAGGCACCAAAGGGTATGTGGAGTCAGAGAGAGAGAGACTGAGAGACAGAGACCAGAGGGTATGTGGAGATGGAGAATGAGACAGAGACTGAAAGAGAGAAAGAAACCAAAGGTTAAATAGAGACAGAAAGAGACTGAGAGACAGCGATATTGTGTATGTGTGTGTGGGTGTGTGTGTGCGTGACACACAGACCGACAGACAGCAAAGAGATGGTGAGAGAGAGAGAGAGAGAGAGAGAGAGAGAGAGAGAGAGATGGAGAGAGAGACATGGATAGAGAGAGAGAAGTAAGGGGGAGTGTGTGTGTGTTTGTGAGTGTGATTGTGTGAAAGAAAGAAAGAGGGAGAGAGAGAGAGAACAAGAGAGGCACAGACAACTGCAATGGTGAAATTGTTTTGAGCTCAGCCTTATGACTATGACGTAAAGAATGAAGATTCTTGTTGACAAGAATAGTGAAACACTATAGCAGCTGCTTATCAGCTTGTATATACAGTCTATGGGTCAGAATCACTACATTCATACCCCAGCCCCCCAGATTTGTCCCAGCTGTACAGTTATGTAAAAACATATTCACCACTCCCATTTAAACCTATAGCCTTTCACATATGCAAATCAAACATCTCAGGAATGCAAATCATCTGTTCACCAATTCCATCCCATAAATGTCTGCTGAAGCAAATTACTCCCTTGGCCCTAGCAACAGAATGTCCCTTTTCAAACGGCAAAAGCATTTTAGCATGCAGTGCTTCAGAGTGCACAGTACCCTATCCTACCCTACCTATCCCATCCTCGCATTTCCACAGAAAAAAAATCACCAACAGAGCTAAAAATAGTACGTCCCTCCTCCCGCCGGAGCACTGAATGAAGGGCCTGCTCACTGCCTCTGGCACCCAATAGGACAACAAGCGAGGCTGGGGGGCTGATGCTCGCTTTTACGGACACAGACAGTGGAAGAGGGACGGGGAGAAAAAAGGGAAGGAGGACTGCGTTAGATTTATGGGGCCCAGAATTGAGAGATGATCTAATTTATCGCTGTTAATGTTTACCAAGCAAATTGTAAAGCACCCTAGGGAAAGGTGTACTTTCCTGGAGCTGAAAGGCATTTGTCTGGTTCATTTGAGGTCCAACGATGGTGGGGTTTCATTCAAAGAACCCTATCGATTGTTGCTAGGGCTTATTTAAAAAAAAAAAAAAAAGCTGCGCGTCTTCACCCCGACAAACGCTGTTACATAACACGCATTAGGCTACTTCGAAACCTGGGATGGTTCTACCCTGTTTTCCACATTTTGCAGGAGTGGTGCAAGAAAAAGGCAGACAAGCATATGTGCTGGAAATAAACACGTCCTGTCGACGAAGTCAAACGTGTGATCTCAAATTAACCAGGTCACATATGTCGTACAGCACTTATCATTGACCATAACGTAAAGGGTTAAACAGGTTCCACGTTCCCAGATGTGTGAGGATAATTTTGGATACAATTGCGCTCGGGGGGCGGAGGCAACCATGGATGCCAATCTAAGGAACGGTAGCCTATGTGCATTTCAAGAACTATACAAAATTACGAACTATGCACGAATAAAGAACAGACTAAAATATGAATTGTATTTCATTCCTGAACAAATACGCCCGTACATGCAAAACAAGACGTGTCAACTTGAACGGTCGAGGATGCTGATATTTCCCCCACTGATTGGGCTACGACAATTAGTGGCTATTCGGCCATATGTGCTATTTTCTCTCGTCTTTCGCAAACAGCGGTTGAAACTGGCTACACGTACTAATGAAAGCCTTCAATAGTACGCAATTCCAAAGGCCATAATAATGGCAAAAGCGACGAGCTTTGCATCTAGCATCATATGTCAAATGAAGGTTATTTTCCCTTCCGATTTACATTTCATTAGACAGTTTCCATGCGAAGAGCAAAATATAACACCCACTCTCGTATTACCATTTCCAGTCGACGAAAAAGGTACATGTAAACATCAACTCACCGTCATATATTTTTTAAGTCCAAATGCGCCAACGCTGCACCTAGTCGGGCACCTGCAGAAACACTATCGTCACTTGACGGGCAAATGACGACTAGAGTTGGGTGGGCTCTACGCGCAGCCGGGAGTTGATCGACAGCTATAGCTACCTATCGAAGATGATTTCGTCACACAGACCTTTTTAAATATTCAGGACGTTAAACCAAGTCATATATTATTCAGCGTACTCGCCTCAGTGTGTTCATTATTAATCAGACGCAGACTATTAATCGTAAAGACAAATTTAAATATCACGATGATTCGGCCCTAAACGACAGTGGTGAGCGGCACTGTAGGCTCGCCAAAGATATGATATTCAAATGAGGCAGTCAGCTGTCCAGCCACAGTGTGCGTTCACAGCTGACTGCAAGTGAGGTGGAAGACATTCTTTTGAATGGAAAGGAGACAGAGCACTTTTTAATAGGCTTTGCTCAGAGAGATTTGACCAGATTGAATACACAGCTGAATTTCTGACAGCCCTCTGTCATGTGGTCTATGAGTGCAAGTGTATCTTTGTAGCCATAATGATGTCATGATATTTAATTCATTCATTGAGGATTAGTTTGTATTTAGCCAAGAATGCCCAGTATAAAAATAAACATACACACACACACACGGTACCATTTACATGCACACACACACACCATCATTGACACACACACACACACACACACGCACGTACGCACGCACACACACACACAGAAATAAAGACGTTTTTATACTTGTTTATTCTCTTACATAAAACACAAGTGCATTTTCTGTACTGCTACAAATTATTGGTAGCCTACAACTAGTTCTTCTGAGCTTGAAACCATGAGTCTTTTGGCTTAGTAAGAGAGGATTAAAACCAGGCAGTCAAGGGAGAAGGAACGCCATGCGCTACAGGAGTGATGAGCACACACCTCTTTTAAGGAACACTTAAAGTCATGGGCTCCCAAAGAGCGTCCACACAGTACATAGCACATACAGTCTAAGAACGCACATCGATACTTGGCACAACAGTACGGATGAAATGACACATTGCAAAACGCAGAGGGCACACACACACTGACACACACACACACACACACACAGACACAGACACACAGACACACACATACACAGCACAGGCCTGTGTCTCAGATGTGGGTCGGTCAGAACTCCTCTGCTAAAGGGTACTGCGGGTAATGAACACTCTAGATTTATTTCGACTCTCGTTATATGATAATGTAATATACCCGGACCGGACCCCACTTTGCCATGCCCTCTGGAAAAAAACTGTCATCATTGAAGACATTCAAAAATAAAATATCCTTTAGCACTTGATATTTAACCTTTAGCAACTGCAATAACAAGGGGTCAGAGCTAGTTTCAAAAATGGAGATTTGAAAAATACACGGTTGACTGCTCGCATGGGGTTTGTCGTAAAACTGTGGGGTCTTAAAGAGGTGGGTCTGGTCAGACGTGTCTAATCTGTGTTTACTGTGGCACAGCGCTGTCTTCTGTTACTCTCTACTGATATGGCACTTCCCAATACTTAACTAACCCATCACATGGCACCTTTAATGCTGATAACAGGCACTTACTCCAGACAGACTAGTCCCCACAATGGCCACAACATCATTCTCTCATCACAAGGCTGAGCAAATTCAGTGCCTTTACATCTGGAAACTGTAGTGTTTTTGATTTGAAAACTGTGTCTGAAAGGCGTTTGGTTTAAAAACTGTGCTTTAAAGATATTTGATTTAAAAACTGTTGTTTAAAGGTGTTTAATTAGAAAACTTTCATTTGAAGGTGTGTTCAGCTACTAAATGAAATGTTGCTGTAAGGGGTATACGCAAAGTTAACGGCTGAGCATGGACTGAGCGTACAGCGCTGGGTCTGGGCTCATGGACGCGGTTTTACCAGTGCGCCTCGGCGGGTGTATTCAAGCCCTTTGAAATGGTTACCTTGCTCTCCTTTACATTGTAAAGTGCTTTAGGGCCGCCAACTTGGTAGCAAAGCTGGCCAGTGGATAGGAACTCCCTCCGATGTCCTCCTCAAACATAATACATGATACAATGCTCAAAAAAAAGAGACAATTTACAGTCAAACTGCAACAAAATATTTGTACAAGTATGAGTGTAAGTGGTGTTTTCAAATTTTAAAACGGGTGTAGGATATTCTTAAAAGGGGACTAAATGAAGAAACTGAGGACAATATTATGAATATCATAACATTTGTGGGTGATCTTTCCCATATCATTTAGTGATTGCTTATGTTTACAACTGTCTGTGGCTACTCATTATACAAATCAGTGCTAAATAAATAAACCTGACGTAACCAGAACGTATTATGGTGTGAATTTCTAAAATATATAGATATTTACACATACCTAAAAATGTCATACAAATATCTAAACATCAATTACGCTCTTTTGGGTAAAAGAGAAGTGAGAGTGAAGTCTGTGCTACATTACAACAACAACATGTCATACCCTGAGGTTGATGTCACCATTTTATGAGGATTCTTTCTAATATTTGGTAAAAGATTTGCCGCTTCCTACTCGCCACGGCTTAACTTGCGGCTGAACAGTGGAAACAGCGATCGCTGCCTGAATTTTGAAGAGTCAGACACATGGGCTTCTCTTGTTAGAGCCATCAGTTCAAGACCCTGTCATTTTATCGTGACTTCTAATGTCACAAAGTTGGCAAACAGAAAAAAAAACAACATTAAAATGAACAACAAACGTTTTATCCCTCGAAAGAAGGCAGTTCCCTTGTTTTCACAGTGGACCTGATGCAAGCGTTGACAACGTGCAGCGTCACCGTCCAGTCTCTGTGCAACACTGCCACACACAGCAGCCGATAAGCAACACAATGACTCAAACAAAACCACTGGACAAAACAAAGACGTCTTTTTAGATTAGAAAATACATTCTTGTTCAACAAGATCTGAGTTTGTGTGAGAAGTGAGGTTTTTCTTGTTTGTCTCAATAGAGTCATCTTCAGTGTTACACAGTGTGTGACTGAGGCACTCCCCGAATGCGATTGCCTCGTTCTCCCAAAGCATAAACCGCCAGGACCGACTAGGAGAGTCACACACACACACACCTAATCGTGACACCCTCTCCGACGCTGAGCTTGGCTCCTTCGACAGGACTATGTTCCGAGCCGCAGGCCTGACAGCCCGTTAGCATCCTGCTCCAGTTCGCTCTCGCTGCTGTCCATCCCCCTGAAGCCCACGTCTGGCTCAGCGGGCAGGAACGTCCTCTGCTGGCCCGACCCGCAGGGCACCGATCTGCCCACCAGCCCCAGAGGTGAGCCGTGAGTCCTGGAGGAGGGGGAGGACGGCGAGAGGTCTCTCTCCGCTTGAGGAGCCTCCTCCGGGGGGGCCTCGTGGTCCGACTCCCCCTCCTCCTCCAGAGTGAGCTCGAACTGGAACTTGTCGACGCCTGAGGAGCCGAGACTGGAGCCTCCTCCTCCCCCTCCTCCTCCTCCTCCTCCCTGCCCCCCCGGCCTCCTGTCGCTGCCCTCCCGCTCCTCTGGCGGGGGCGAGGGGCTGCGGGGGATCATGCTCTGGTACCACTCCCTGTTGTCCTCCAGGTTGTCCAGGATGTCCTGGGCGTCTGGGTGCACCAAGTCCGCCCAGGTCTCCCACAGCGGGTGTACGATGTAGTCAATGAACCCCACCTGGTGGTAAAAAAAAAAAAGTGGCCAAAGGCAAGGTTAAGCTCTGGAGGTTTTATTTACGTATTTATTCACTCAAAATGTAAAGTTATTAAATGAGAGTCACAACTAACAATCAATAACTGTTGACAGATAACTAACTAACAACCCCCCTTAGGTCTGCCTTCAACTACAGCCATTAATTGTTGAATTACCAAGATCACGAATTCAGTTTAGTCCATTGTGTACACCTCAACATGGACATGGTGTCAACAGATGACTGATTACTGACTTTGACCCATCAGTGCTGGGTTTGTGCTTATTTATTGTTTTGCTTTTTCCCCCAGAATCCTCAGTGAATTAAACAGAACACTAGAATGTGCAGTGGTCATGTGACCTTGTAGCCTGGTAAACCCGCCCCTCATACTTCATTTCATTTTGTACAGAGGGTCTGGACCTGAATCTCTTGAGGGTCATGTAGTCAGCCCCAGCAAGACCGATCCAATCAGCGAACAGAGGGTGTGTTCGTTAGCCGTGACGTTCACCTTGTGCGCTACATTTGAATTGTAGTGCGTAGGTAGGCTAATTGCATACGTGACGACCAGGCGTTAGCGTTTGGGTAAAGGCAGAGGCACTTGTTTTAAACTTCAGCTGAGTCCACAACTCCAGGAAGAAATAATTTCTGACGGTGTCTGGTCCAGACCCTCTGTACAAAATGAAATGAAGTACGAAGGGCTGGTTTACCATGCTAGTGACCTTGTAGATAGCCAACAAACATGCAAGGTGTTGTGTTTAGCTCTACGTGAGTCTTTTAAATTATATCTAAAATGCCCAAAAGACTACACTACACTAAGCCAGACTGACTTGCCCACCTAAGACTAACATCTCCACCTAAGACCAGCTTCCCCACCTGAGACTTCTCGATGGAGGCGTTGTGTTTGTCACACATGGGGCTGATCTCAATGCCTTTCTCTCGCTCGCGGTCGCCCTGGGTGAAGAACTCCACCATGATGCGGTCCGTCCACTGCCGGTAGACCTCCAGGGGCTTGGTCGGGTTGCTCAGGTCAGCACAGTGCACCATGTTCTGCAGGACCTGAAGCACGAGAACAAGCACACTTATGGCCTCTACTGTGCCTTACACCATGAATGTGGTCCAGTAGAGGGCATTCATGATGAAACCTCTGGAGTGTTGAAGTTCATAAATGTCTGACAAACAAGGTAAGATAAGTGTCTTGAAAAATCAATTGGGAGCTTCAGGAAGCTAAAATGCAGTACATTATGATAAATGGAGAAGTTATACAAATTGGCACTGTTACTGACACAGACTATAAAGTCCTGGCGTAATGATCGGGGAGGCTGTTTCTCTGACCTGTATACGATCGGAGTAGTTGTCCAGAAGCAGCACGCCAAGGCTGGTCACCTTCTTGGTCTCCACCATGGTCTTCAGGTCGGCCAGGAAGTTCATGTGTTTTGTCATGTCAGTTGCCAACACCTGCACACACAAGCATGTACACCTCACATTGCATCATGTGCCATGGTATATTTAAAATTACTCATGCCATTAGCATCAAAGGATATGCCTGACTATGCAAAATCCAACATCAGCCTCAGATTTCTACAGTAGAAATTTGGAGTAGATTTGGTGGATTTGAAAATGTATGACAATTACCTGCTACTAGTCATATATTTTCCAAAGTAGCAATGTATATTTCCTTGTCCCAAACACCATCATAAGCACATTAAAACTCATCCTTATTGTGGGATTGAAAACTCTTATCCCGCTGGTCCATTACCATGTCAATAACCATCTTGCGCATGGAGAGCCCCTGCTTCCTGCTAAGGTTCTGGAAGATGTCGCAGTTCTCCTCCTGCAGCAGCTTGAAGCCCACAGCCAGGTGGTGGTTCTCCAGCACCGAGGCGTCGTTGTACATCAGGGCCAGCTCAGAATCTGGGGCAGGTTGGTACATACACAGGCAGCACCATCAATCTCTGCCTTGTGCTTTTATGTGTTATTCCACAACAACTACACATACACACACACACGCGCATGCACCCACACACACACACACACAGCCTCACTCGTTCAATTTACAACATCAGCACATTGAGCAAAACTTGAAACACAGAACTTCATGTTAAACTTTTAATAAACTGTTCATTTTTACATAAAGACTGTGAAATGTAAGTGGTGTTAATCTGTATGGTGTAAGTTATGCGTGGGTAAAGTCAATGACTGACATCACACACAGTACTTCTTCATGTTTTGGAGATACTGGAAGAAACAACTGTATGTTTTAATCTTTTTAGACTGATGTTGTATGTTTGTATATGCAATCTGTATGTATGGAAGTTCTGGTTTGTGCGTGTGTATTATATTGCATAGCCTATGTATTGCATAGCCTTTTATAAGTGGACCTTTATACCTTTATACTACTACAAATGTACATGCTACAATCATTATGGCAATGACCACGCCATGATCTGAGATGAGAGCAACCGTGGTGGCCAATAGCCCACTGTGTGTACTTTCTCCAAAGCAAGCAGGACTGGGTGTGTGGCTTACTTGTATTGATGAGGAACTGGTTGGACACCCCTGGGTGGTCCACGTCATGGATGGCACTGGCGAACAGGGCCGCCATGATCTCCAGGTCAGTGAAGACCGCCTGGGAAGTCAAAAACATTTACACAGCTACGGTCACAAACATTCGCCCCTTACACATTTTAACTTCACATATTGACAGAGTGAATGACAAGTGGTCGATGGTATGTTCTGAATCAACACTGATGTTTGAATTTGCCATCAGCCAGTGCATTGAACCAGAGTGTGCTTGTGTGTTGAGTGTATAAGCGTATATAAAGTGTGAGTGTGTGTGTTGTGTGTATGTAAAGTGTGTGTGTGTGTGTGTGTGTGTGTGTGTGTGTGTGTGTGTGAGACGTACCTCGAGAGCAGGTCTGGAGAGGAGCACATGTGTGGACTGCACCACGTCTGCGGCGTGGATGTTGTTGTGGTACGCCACGTCAGCGTGGTAGTGGTCCTCCAGGGTCATCATGAACGTCAGGAACGTGCTGGTCGGAATCTTGAAAGTCTTCAGCAAGTCTCGCTCCTAAGCAGGATTGCGTTCAAGAGAAGCACGAAGAAAAATAATATATACAGACAAAAACCCTTGAAGCACAAATTATACTCTTGCTGTGCTTAGTGTAATCGTGACTTCTTTCTCTCTTGAAAAGTAGTTGATAGTAGACCTCTCATGGTAATCATGCTGATATTGTAATTGCAAATAATTTACAAAGAGGATGCAGAATGCTTCATGCATAAACATATACTCAGAGAAGTGCAGTGTGTGTCCTCCTTCATGGGTGGAAAGGTAAAATTGCACCGTTTTCAAAAGCCCAAATTACACAGCAGTGCGCATTTTCCCCTCTTACTGATTGAAACTCTCAGTGTGAGCTCATCTTTGTAATCAAGGTGTTCTTTCCGCCCTGCCGAGAAACTGAACACTGGCAGAAATCTAACGCTGTCACTCATCCAGTGATTTTGCAGACAGAGGACATGCCTACTGTACCTGGAATATGGAGTACATCACCACCGTCAGAGGCCGGTTCCCCGAATACTCGGCCACCTTGAAAATGTCCAGACCCCATCGGTTAATGTCCTCCAACTCCTGCAACATCAGGACAAAAATACCACAGCAGAGGTCAGGCCAGTGTGTTTGGGGCTTGAGTCACAGGCCAGACTAAACACTACAGTGTCTTTGGTGGCCCAATTTGGCGGAGACACAAACTGACCTTGGGACTACTTGAGAGACACAAACTTGTGTAAAAAGAGAGCTCACAAGGCTACATCTACAGGCTTCATCAAAAGACCATATCACAAGGCTATATGACAAGACTATATCACAAGGCTACATCTACAGGCGTCATCAAAAGACCATATCACAAGGCTATATGACAAGACTATATCACAAGGCTACATCTACAGGCTTCATCAAAAGAACATATCACAAGGCTATATGACAAGGCTATATCACAAGGCTACATCTACAGGCTACATCTCTAGGCCTGCTGTAAAACTTCATGTTCTTGCTTTTTTGTCCAGGAACTCAAGAAACCCTAATTCAGGAGAATCTTGGAGTCATTCTGAACTCTGCACACCAGTAATACTACTACTGTTGCTAATTATATAGAATTCCCATTGTCACATAACTGTCTACAGACATAAATTCAGCTAATGCTAATGCCTTTTCTAGCTCTGTGAGGCTAGCGACAGGCACAGTTGTGGTGGTGGTGGTGGATTGTTTTTTCAGTCCAGGAATTCTAGAAACCTGAATTCAGAAGAACCTTTAGGGGGTGCATTGTTGTTGACCTCCCTGAAATGAAATGAGTGTGGTGGCAGTGGCCGCTGGCTGACCTTGGCAAGGCGTTCCTCGTGGTCGGTGGTGACCCCGTAGCGGGGGATGGAGGCGGCGGTGAGGCTGGGGCTGTGCGTCAGCTTCTTCACGCCGCTGATCTGGGACATGGGCCGCCTCTTCTTCTCCTTCTCCTTGGGCGGCGGAGACAGGATCTCCACGTCATGCTGCTTCTCTGCAACACACAGCAGAGACACGCAGAGGAAGAAGTAAATGAGTTTACACAGTGCTAGTGTCAGTGGGACTTGCCAATATTATTGGATTAATATGTCAGAGGGAAACCAGCAAAGTAACAAAATAGATTTCCTAAGGAGGCGAGCTCTCTTATGTCACTGCTCAGAAAATGGACACAACAATAACTAAAGAGCTAAAAATAAGTCCTGCCATAAATAAACTTTAAATACATTTTAAATAGGAGCAATTATTATAGGAGCAATTAATACGTGGATAATCCATTAATAGGACTGTAGAATGAGCAGAGGTACATGGCGTGCTTGTGTGTGTGTGTGTGTGTGTGTGTTTGAGAGTGAATGACTGATTGTGTTTGTGTGTGCATTAACCTCTATCTGATAGGTCTGTTTCTGTCAGACACAGCATGACAGGCACTAGTACTCTAAGCACTGGAGATGCCAGACAGGCATCCACACACAGATAAGAAAGTTCCGGAATGGAAGGGCACTTATCCCTGCTAAAAAGGCCAAAACAGGCGTCAGTCACTCACCTAAGAAAGTGTTGGCGATGTACTCTGAAACCTGGTTTCCTGAGCGGCTGGTTTCAGACAGCTGGGTCAGCTCTCTGTTCAGCATTCTTTTGAACTTTAGGAAGACAAGACACATAGTCAATAGCAGCCCAAAACACTTTGACTTTGGATACAGCAACAACTACAACAAAAACAAAAGCAGTCAACAAGAGACAGGAAGGTGGAAAGTTAAGGCAAAACCAGCTCTTCAAAAACAGACACAAACATTGTAAAGTGTCTAACACTAGTATGTTTTTTGTAGTATTTATGGTAACACTGCGTCTTTTCAATAATGTGATGGCAATAAGGCATTCATACATTTACAACAATAACAAAAACAAAGCACAAACAAACAACAAAATAACAAAAGTATTGGAAACTAGTCCAGGTCAGGACATGTCTACAAATGTCCACTAGAGGGACCCAGCAGCTAGTCACGAGAGCCACTATTGACATTTAGTTGTGGGGTTGGTGATGTGTGTGGTCTGGGTGCAGTAACACAGTTGAAATGGACACTGCTTTTTGTTAACTTAATGACTGCGATTTCTAGATGTATGTGAGTAGGCTAAGCTGGAATATGATGTTACCTTGTTAGGAGCCATATCATTAATGTTGGAGTTAAAAGTGTTAGTGTGGCAGAGTTAATGAGTTTAAAAGTGTGGTTGAGTGGAGTGTTACGGTGTTACCTCATTGGAGGCTATCTCCCTGATGGAATGGAGAGTGCAGTATAGTACTTTAATGTGAGGATGATGGAGTATGGTTGAGTACAGTGTTGTGATATTACCTTGTTTGATGCCATACTGCTGACAGAGTGAAGACTGTTGGTGTGGTAGTTGCATAATTTGTACGATGGAGTTTGGTGGTGTTACTTTGTTGGAGGCCATGTTGCTGACAGAGTATTGCATATGACTGATGAAGTATGGTGGAGTATGGTGCTACCTTTTTGGAAACCATCTCACCGATGGAGTAGAGAGTGAATTATAGTACTTCTATGTGGGTATGTTTGAGTATGTTTGAGTATAGTGGAGTTATATAGAGCATATAGAGATATAGAGAATATAGAGTGTATAGAGAGCTAATATCTACTGGAGTCAAATTCCTTGTATATGTAAGTGTGCTTGGCCAATAAAGCTGATTCTGATTCTGGTTAAGACTGTTGGTGTAGTGCAGCTGCGTATGAGCACGTATAGTGGAGTAAGCTGGTGTTATGGTGTTACCTTGTTGGAGGCCATCTCGCTGACGGAGTGGCGCGTCTGGAGTGTCTCCAGCTGGTCGAGGCACCAGTCCAGCTCCTCCAGCGTCTCCATGGCCAGCTTCTGGTACGTCTCATCTACAGGGGCACAGATGCAGGTCAGGCACACTGCTTCTGGAAACTTCCAAAGGAAGTGCCACATGGACACAGACTGTGCAGTACAGAGCAATGCTGGACACATTACATTACATTACACTTAGGAGATGCTTTTATCCAAAGTGGCTTACAATAGAGGACACAAATCAAGCTACAGCTATCTGAGGATGGGGTCTGAAGTAGGGAAGTGTGAATGCAGATTGTGAAGGTTAGTGCAATAAAGGTTTACAGTATAGAGTAGTATGGTAAAACAATAAATATAATAAAATATAACAGTAACATGAGCATGTTATAAACATGACATGACACATATCATAAACATTAATGACACTTTATTCCTGTGTATGACTGTTGCCATTAAGTGTCATTCACTTTTTGTGTTGTTAAGTTGATATATTTTGGGATTCAGACATTGCAAACACCAAACAGCAATTAATGACAAGTCATAAACATGAATGAAGTGTCATTAATGTTAATGATATGTGTCATGTCATGTTTATAATGTGCCCATGTCACCCTTATGTAAACTTCTTCAAATTCAAATTCAAGTGTTACCAATATTTATTTAGTACAGTGCAATAAAGTTAGTTCAGTAAAGCATGGTGCAATAAAGTTTGGTATAGTACAGTGCAATAATTGCCCTGAAGTAGTATGATGTACAGGTCTGCACCGAAAATTATATTTTAGTATTGTTCACTATTGTGTAGCATCATAATGAGCATATCCCATAGCATGAGAACTGTAATGTTTATATGCAATGCTGACGTGACACTGCTGAGCTATCTGATAAAACAATGGAAACTGTGAAGCTGAAAGGTGTGTGGAGACCTAAGAACAGTGCTTCAGATGGGAGGAGAAAGTGAGGTGATCTCGGAGGAATACAGTGTTTCATAGTGTCAGGCAGATGGGCTGTCAGAACCCTACTATGTCACTCCTCAGTGAACATCACTTGTCATTCGCTAATGAGGCAGCACTCAGCGCTAGAGACACTTTCATCTGTGGCCTGTCAAGTTATATTTCCCCATCTCTGACGTCTCCAGAAATCACCTCACAAGGTCCTTCATCACACAGGTCACTGTGATGAGTCTGTATTTAAATCCTTTGGCACATTTTTATCTATCCTGTAACTCGGTCATTATATCGGGGTTTCACAGTACTTCCTTCAGGACCATGTTGACCAAAATGTCAGCATGTACTGCCTATTCAGCTGTTTCACAAAGAGAGACATGTATAGAATATCTTAATAAAAAGTGGCAGTTTTCACTGACCTGGAAGGTTGGGCTTACACGAAGAAGGAGGCTTGTTTCCAGATTGTCTCCTGTTATAAAAGAAATGAATCACTGAGGGAAAATGGAGGAAAAATGCTCATAGCAGGGACTCATAGCAGGACAAAGTGCCTCTAGGTCAGTGTCATCCTTACTCGCATTCATATATCTGAGTGACTTTTGTGGAGTGACTCAGTCAGTGCCATTCTTACTTGTTGCTGATGTGATCCTGGAGGTGGGTCAGAAGGGCAAAGTTGCTTCTGACGGTCCTCAGACTGGCCAGCACCTACAAGAAACACATTCATTTCATCACATTCGCATTCAGTGCTGCATTCACTTATATGCTGCATGGCTGCAGATATACACATTACACCAAAATTGTTTATAAAAGAATCTGTTTCACCTTTACAGCATTGTATATTTTGCTTGATTACGTGTTTATAATGCTGGTTAGACAAACAGATAGACAGGCAGGCAGACAGGTAGGTAGGTAGACAGACAGGCAGACAGGCAGGCAAACAGACAGACAGACGGACGGACGGACGGACGGACGGACGGACGGACGGACGGACGGACGGACGGACGGACGGACGGACGGACGGACGGACAGACAGACAGACAGACAGACAGACAGACAGACAGATAGATAGATAGATAGATAGATAGATAGATAGACAGATAGACAGATAGATAGATAGATAGATAGATAGATAGATAGATAGATAGATACATAGATACACAGATACATATGTAGATACATAGACAGATAGATCCATTTATCACCAAAGTTAAATAAATTTGTTTACCTGTGCAAAAGGTGTGACGATCATGTCTTCTCCATGTCTGCAGACACATAAAAGACATTATCATTAGTAGGCCCATGTGCTAACGGAAGGTGCATGTCTAAGGCTTAATGGCATCACAGCAAACCTCTTGCCACACAGGAGAACAAGTGTCAGGCTAAAGGTTCAGGATGCTAACAACCAAAAAACAACATGCTTGGCTCTATCTGCTTTAACCAGCACACAGACATGTTAAGAGCACAGGCTCTGAATTTGTCAAACATTTTCAGAAAACAAGTGCAATTTATGTTTCCATTCACCATTGTGTTTGCACCCTACAGCCATGTGAATAACTGTGTCATGCATGATTTGTGGCAGTTGTGCTTGTTAGGCTGTGTGCACACACCAGGCCAATATAAACTGTATGTGTGTGTGGGTTCAGGCGTGTCGGTGAGATTATTAGGGAAGAGGCTCAGGGGGCGTGAGGGGTAAAACGAAAAAAAAAAAAAAAAAAAGTAAGAAAAAGACTTTTCACACATTTCTCACCGAGGCAGCCAACTGACTTCCCAGTGTTTCAAGCCTTCCTCCCTTAAAAACAACAGCACAGTGTGATCAAGGGAACTATGAGAACCCAGAGAACCAACAATGGGTTCAGGAACCTTTCCAAATCCCACTAACAAGATGTCAAATAGACATACAGACACCCCGTGGCCACTATCCCACAATAGCATGACAGTTCCCTATTAGCAGGGACTGGGGAATGAGGAGCGTATAATATAGTCTGACCAGCAGGAGGGTCTTCAAAACTGCTGTAGCTTCTTGACAGTAAAAAAGAAAAAATGGTATAATGAATATTACTATTTTTATTATGATATTATCTATTCTTTAACTCTTGCTGTGAAAATGAAGCAGTTCATAGTGCTTAATTTACAGGAATTAGGAACATTTTACATTTAAGAGAAAAGGTATTTTTGTCCAAGATTGAATAATATTAATCCTTATCTAATGAACTGGGCTCAAACAGAAGCTGGAAGAATCCATAAAAAATAGCCTTGTTAAAATGGGGGGCAACATCAGTATGTGTAAAAATGACCTCTACAGCCAGTCATATCTAGGGAATCTGAATAAAGACTTTGGGACACAAAACAGCATGACTGCCAGCAAATTGTATATGCAGAAAAGCAGAAGCTCCAAGAAGCATATTTGCTGCATGAAATGCATACATGGATTAAAGTCTAGTTGCACGGCTGTATATGCATGAAATGCTGTATGCGAGGCAGAGGCAGAAGGGTAGACCTACAGATCACTGGTGGTGGAGGAGTTGCGGGACATGGTCTTGGGCGACAGGTCGAAGTCGGAGTCGGATCGGTACAGGAAGGACTCCCGGCGCTGGCTGTGGGGGTAGTTGGCCTGCAGAACCAGCCCCGAGCTCGGGCTCGCCTGGGGGTCCAGGGGACTGCGGCCCACGGACAAGCCATTTTCAACGTCAAAACTGCAGAGGAGAGAGAACACACACACACACACACACACACACACACAGACACAGACACAAACACAAATTAATTCTGGAGCTTCATTCTGTTGTGTCTCACTGTCAGCAGGCGATGTAGTGATCATATATGTTATAATTATGTAACTGTAGTTGTTGAGATCATGTGGTGCCTTTATGGCGTGAGAAGTAAGTAAGTGTATCAGCAAGCGTAACAGCACCCAACTAAATGACTAGTTTTAAACATAACATGACAAATCCCCTCGCACGCTGAGGCACCCACGTCATTCTGATGTCAACCCTCCCCTCACCGAGTACGTCAGAGTCACCACAAACTCCCTTCATCGCAGCGAGAAAAGAACACACAGCCCCACACTAATTACGCATACAGAGTCCTGGGCTTAGCCCGTCTCTTTCCTGCCTTAAAGGATACTCAATCAATACCAATTCAATTCAGTGAAGAAGTTCAGCGAGTTCAGCGCCATCAAGCTCGCCCTGTGGGTGCGGTGGGGTTACTGGCAGGGCACGGCTCACGTTCAGCGACTGAACATTCTTGATGATAATTAAGTGTGGTTACTGCACCTCAAAATTAAATCTTAGAAAGGGGGAGGGGGAATTCCTAAAGTAGATGTGTGTGTGTGCCCACTGTGTGTGCATGTTTGGTTCTTAATAGTGTGTCTGTGCACTATACTATATCTGTCTATACTGGGTTTTAACAATTGCGTGTATCACCAATTGCTCCCAGTGAAACGTTATTTCATCTCATTATGTATGTATGTATATGGCTGAAACGACAATAAAAAAACTACTTGACTTGACTTGATGTGATAGCAGTGGAGAGTATAACTTTGAAACCCATCTGCAAAAAAATCCCATTGAAAGGTACTACTCGGAAAATTAGAATATCGTGTAAAAGTTGTTTTATTCAGGCAATCCAACATAAAAGGTGAAAGCAATACGTTTTATAGATTCATTACATTCAAACTGAGATATCTCAAGCTTTTTTTGTTGTAATTTTGCTGATTATGATTTACAGCTTATTAAAACCTCAAACCCAAACACTCAGAAAATTACAATACTGTGAAAAGCTTCAGTATTGTAGGCTCAAAGTGTCGCACACTAATCAGGTAAGTAATGCAAAACACTTGCAAAAGGGTCCTGAGCCTTTAAACATTTCACCTTTAAAGCTGAGTTACAGAAATGCATGCACTTTTTCAGGATATTCTAATTTTCCGAGCAGTACCTGTATTTGTGTTGGATTTGTTCTCTCAATGTAATACTTATTTCTTGATAATGACACCTCTGCCAGCTATGATGACAGACATGTGACTACTTTGTGTTTCCTCTCCACTTGTACCAGCATGAACATGTTGATTCTGAGGTAGCTTTGTGTGCGTGTAGTTGCATAACACACAATGGACAATGACAGGATACTTGTGTGCCATTCAGTTGAGTTCTCAGTGACTTCGCAAAGGCTCATGGGTAAGGGAGGGGCAGTGGCACCTCGACAGGGGGCTCAGATGCTAATCGGCCCTAGCCGTCAATCAGAAGGGCTCAGGGCTCAACCGTGACCTACCGAGCCAGCATTAAACACAGGGTCAAAGGTTACATATATGTGAGTTAATCATAGGGGTCGCCAGTTAGAAATGGGTGGGATGCAGATTACACCTGGGGGTACAGATTACACCTGGGGATGCAGATTACACCTGGGGGTACAGATTACACCTGAGGGTGCAGATTACACCTGGGGGGGGCAGATTACACCTGGGGGGTACAGATTACACCCGGAGGTGCAGATTACAACAGGGGCGGGGCTGCAGATTACACCTGGGATGCAGGGGAGGCACACACGGGGTTCCAGGGTCCGACACAGAGATGTGGACTTATACACGAGGGCATAGGTGTCACATGGGGGCCTGCCTATAGGATGGGAGAGTCAAAACCATCTCCCCCACTGGCAGCGTTCCTAGCAGTCTAACAAATCCCATAGCCTAGCATAGACCAGGATATTTAAAAAAAATCTTTAAAGACATACGACTGAACTGATCCATCAAAAATATTTTTCATTCTAATAAACTGGTATGATCTATTAACACTAAAACTATTATGTCAAATTTCACCAAAATTGCGCCTATCTAGTAAGAAACGGTCAACAAATGACCTGATGTCAGACCTACTTTCCTCGCGAACACTAATAGATGACGTTCAGTCAGTGTAGTCTTTTATAAGCTTACTAAAAGAAAACTTCAAACAATTCAAATTTAGGGAAAAAAGAAAGTATGACAGCAAGAATCAATAGATTTATCAGACATGCATGTCATGTGGAAGCCACTGTCTTAACTTCAGAGTGTGATCCAGAGTTGCAGGGTCAAACACGGGGACATACATTTACTCACTGGGACATGGGCTTACACTTGGGGGCACAGAAACGGTTACCTTGGCCTACAGACGGGGACATACAGACATAGTCACAGCTGCTCCTGGTGACACAGAGTGACACATTTCCTAATCACACTCCCAGTCTCCCCCACTGCTTTCCTGTCCACTCTCTACCGCCTAATCTGAATTAGGCAGAAAGACTAACATCCATATATCACTTTAACAAATACCAACATGCAAACCCATGTACTGTGCATGGCACAGATGTCAATTCAATTGATCAATTTAGCAAAATGTAGGCAATTTGAAATGTTTTACCTATACTTTAGTTTTTGTGTAGAATGTATAGTAATTTCTAGTAAGTTCGATGGTAGGAAAGAAAGAGAGCCTCAGAGGCTGAGTGAGTGTGTGTGTATATGTGTGTGTGTTTGTGTGTGTGCATGCAAGTGTATGTATGTTTGTGCTTATGTTCGTTTGTGTGTGTGTGTGTGTGTGTGTGTGTGTGCATGTGCGTGTATTAGGGGGCAAATGGTGGGGTAGATAGGGGCAGATAAGGCTATGTCAGTAACCCAGCGTGAAGCTGGATATAGCGCTCCTCTCTGTGTTTTTAACTTCCTGTGCGTTGAGCGCCCGGCCCCAGAGGATGGCCTCCCAGCGCTGTCTGCTGCGGCAGCCATGACATCACGTGGGCCTGGGCTGGCTGAGGCTAAAAATAAGTCTCCTTGGTGCTCGGAGAGCGAGAGCGCTCGTCTATTTACAGGTTCTCATGTAGAGCGCAGTTCTGCCAGACACTAGGCCTCTCTGGACACTACCACTGCTGCTCCGAGGCTTCAGCCAAGGCAACATCAAAATACTACCAGCAAAAGCCATCTGAGGTAAATGTAGGCTCCTAGACAGGAATACATCACTTAATCTCTCCCATGTAGTCACAGCTCAGTACATAAACAATGTAGAGGCCTGTGGACATTTCACATTAAGACACTGTAACAAAATGAAACACCTGAACAAACTCAACAGTCGATGTAAATGTGGGAGCAGCAGGGGAAGAGGGCACAACACCATGGCAAAAGCCATGTTTTATTTACCAACATCTTTTAAAATTATGTGACTGGAGTGCCTATCTCCAGAATTTTACATCAATTTAAGAGACGTATAGTAAAACAAGCTAACAATTATAAGTCATCCTGATGTATTCTCTCTACAGCAGCAACAGCAGGAGATAAATACAGGCTAACGGTAATGATGGTTAGTCATTCTGATGTTAAGACAAGCTTGCAATGGTAATTTATTCTGATACTAACATAGGCGAATACTGGTAAGAGAAAAGAAAGGTTGGTGCTGATATACTATTTTAACGTGTTTACCCCACAGCAGCACAGGAGGACGTAAAGTTAGACTATAAATAGTGCAAAAGATTGATAATGCAAAATCACTCTAACGGTAAGATAGTTGTAATCTTGAAGTCAGGCTAATGATGGTAAGTTATTCTGAGCTGTTCTCTACAGCAGCAGCAGCAGGAGGAGGAGGAGGTTAAAAGGGTCAAGGGTCACTAGGCAACGCCACAGAAACATCGACCTCAGCAGGAAGCCATTGTACACAGGAAGTGACACGTTTCATTGTGTCACACTTGTGGTGCTGCTACTGTGAAGCTCACAGTGAGGCTCACACTATATGCTACACACACCAAGGGGTCTGAGGCTGAGGTACTGAAACACACACACACTCACACACACACACACACACACACACACGCACGCACTAAAGACAAGTGCCAGTGCCGGCGCAGGACACGGACAACATGAGTAAAACATGCTGAAAGTTTACAATTGTGTCTCAGACAAGTGTTCCTATAAATTATATCATGACAGTCTCATTTTAAAGCAGTGGTCCCAAAACCTCTTAAAGCAGAACCCCCTTTGGCAATAATATATATATATTTCCCATTCAAGATTGAGGCACTAGCTGTTACCTGCAGCTTAACAGCTTTGTATGACATGTCTTTAACAATAAATATTTCCAATATTGTCCTAAATATTTCCAATACTTGCAATTTTATCAATTGAATAAACCTAAAAATGAAAAATGAAAATGACTTATTGTTAAACTTCTCCCAAGGTCATTGGTGCATACAGAGTCAATGTTATGTCAACATGACTGTAGCCTTCCCTGGGGGACCAAGTGAGCCTTAGAACCACCTTAACGCCCTCCTGACACCACCCCTCGCCCCAAACACACACACACACACACACACACACACACATTTCACATACCACTGAGTTAAGCACAGAACATTCCCTTTCTCATTTGAAGTGCTTAGAGTTGACAATTGAAGTGACGTGCGTCGGGAGGCCAAGCTATGGGATAAGAGTTCGGGGTGACCTTAAATCCAACCCACCCCCCCCCCCCCCCCACCCCCCCCCCCCCCCCCACACACACACACACACACACACACATCCACATCTGGTCCAAAGCCTTTGTCTTTTTTTTCTGGCACAATGTGAAACACACCAAATGGTACACATAGTGACACACCACAGCACGCACATGCACAAGCTCTCTCTCACACACACACACACTACAGACACATGTGTGCACACACACACCCTGACAAGATTATTTGGCTGGAGATCAGAGACCTCACAACATAACCAGCTAAATGCTGAATGAGTTCTACTTTAGCGCTGAGCTGCGATTAGCATGCTTCTGAAGCCTCACTGTATCAGATTCAAGGCTGACACATTCACCTCGTCCTTGTTATCATGTCTGGCGATGTGAGAGCATAGCTAGTTTGGTCTGAGTGGCAAAGGAGCAAAAAACTTGTGGCTGAAAAACGGAAATGTCATTGCAGGGATAAGATACACAGCAAGATGGGAGAATCAGTATACATTATCGCACACTTTGCCATATATTGTTATTAAACAATAAGATTATCATTGTTATATTTTTTATGTTTGTCTTTGTAACAGGCACTTTTATTATAAACTTCCATTGCAATTTTCCGAAAAAAAAAAAAAAAAAGAAGAAATAAAAACTCAGACATCCCAAGTCTCCCGGGACCTCTGGGAATCTCCCACATTTGAAAAGCGACTCCCGGAGGCCTGCAAGTAATAACAAATCTCCTGCAACTTGTGGAAATTTAGAACAAATGACACATGCAGTAATAGACAAACTCTGTCCCTTTTTCTTAGGCTGTTTAGTTATTGACAAACAATAATGAAAACAGTCTAGGACCACAACTGCAGTTCCCAACTCGGAGGTGACAAATCAAATGCACCCTCATATCAGGCGTCAAGCCTTAAAAGAAAGGTTTTGCGAGATGATCCTAGAAACAGTTCCTAGGATTTCAGTGAATTCTGGAAGTTATAGGTGTTTAGTTTTGTGCATGTGTCGTCCACGCACACCAAAGCACAGTTTGGTGCTAGACACAAAATTTGGTCGACACAGCGCGCTGCAAGGATGATGTAATTCTCCTCGATCCCCCATCACGCACACCTGGCGTACGGCATGCATGTCGCAAATACATGAGAGTATGCAATACACTTTTGGCTGAGGCCTGTGGTGTGACTCACTGTGTTTAAGCTGTGCACAGCACACACACACACACACACACACACACACACACACACACACACACACACACACACACACACGGAGCCTGGGAAACAGGGTAAAGGGGGGCTCTGAAGATCTGACATGCTGCGGTTCTTTTTTTCTCTTTTTGCTTCACAGGGATGTTATCTCCCACAGGCATCTTCACACACATACAAATACATGCATACACACATACACACACCCACTGAGAAAACATCCCAACGACCTCTACACTCACGCACGGCATCATCTGTAGATCTGGTCGTAATTCGGCCATGATCTGGCACGAATCCGGCAATCCCCCTCGCATGACAGTTCCACATCTGCTGCAGCTTGTGTGTGCATCATATTCTGTGAGGCTTGTGTGTGTTCATCTAACTGCGAGAAGCTGTTTTTCTGCCCCCTTCAAAAACAGTGTGTGTGTGTGTCACAAACAGTCCCAGTGCTCAGGAAAAGGCCAGAGATGTGTTTTGGACAAACAGCCACTTGTGACAAAGATCCCTCAAGACCCTCGCTGAGCTTTGCAAGCAGAGAGGAAGGAAGAGGGATCCACGGCGACGCTGGAAATACCTTCGGCACCCGGCTGCCCGCCCCACAATGAGCTGTGTGCCAAGGAGCTGCTGTTTTAGGAACATTATGCTCGAAACCCAGTCTGGACCAGGGCCAACAGGTCAGGGGATCTGTGTGTTTTTGTAAGGCAGGTTGAGAATAATACACACATGTAACCAATACTGTCCTTTTGTGGGCCGTCAGAGCAAGAAGTCAAAAAAGAAGAGCCAAGAAGCCAAAGTCGAAATAATTCTTTAGTTTAGTTTATCTTTTAGACAAACCAGAGATATAAGTGAAATATCAGTTCTAATATTAATTGTCATCACAATGTAAATACATATATTTACAACAGCAACTGGGATAGACCTGCAAGAACCAGTAAGGATAGCACAAAAGGAATATGTCTTGAGCAGTATATTTTTTGGCATGTACTGTGGCAGCCATTTGTAACGTAATGCCTGATTGGCATAAAGGTGCCGGAGCAAGAAGCCAACGTGTTCGGGAAGCCTAAAGATGAATGTAGTACTGTTTGTGCCAAGATGGCTCTTACATTGCCGTGATACACCTCACGTACGCATATGTCCCACAATGCCACAGTTTGACCTACGACCTACAACTTCCAACCCTCTGTCAACATGGTCTGTAAATCAATCATGACATGTCATGAAAGCTCGAGAGGAATTTTAAAAAAGATTATTAAAAATCTCTGCTTCTCTGAAATGGCATGTTACTAGATATACCTAGACATCTAACTGACAGAGTACTCAACGCTTCAACTGAAGAACATTCGATACATATTTTAAGCGCCACACAAATGGGTCTTGGTTGGTTTAAGCTGACATGTAAACATGCACATTATAAATGCTCTCAGAAACGTGACAAAGTGTATGACAAAGTAGGCAAGAAAGTGTGTGATTAAAATGCCTTTCAACACACAGACCTCACAGATTAATATGCAGTGTCCAAGGGAAGACCTTTCATCTGGCACTCAACATTCCACACACACACACTGCATTCACATACACTCCAATACATATGCACACACCCAAATACACCCACATACATGCACACCCGCAAACACACACACACACACACACACACACACACACACACACCCCACATTAGTGGAATGAGAGCCTTGGCGGTGGGAATGCCGCTGCTGCGTTCCAGAGAGCTTTCCCATCAGCCCTGGTGGCGTGGGCCTGACGTCAGAGCTGCCTGCAGGCACGTCTGCCCGGGCGAGAGCAGCCACTGCGGGCAGGCAGAGGCATGTGGGACTGCTGGTGCTCTCTGTGTGACTGACACACACACACACACACACACACACACACACACACACACACACGGCCCACACCTGCGCCCACCCAGCAGTGGTGAGAGAGGATGAAAAACAGTGCTGCTTCTGCTGCCACAGCACACTCCCAGACTAACACATGAGGAGAGACACGGCATGTGTGTGTGTGTTTAAATGTAATTATTAAATGTGTGCGTTTAAATGTAATAAATATATGTGTGTTTAAATGTAATTATTAAATGTGCCTGTTTAAATGTAATAAATATATGTGTGTTTAAGTATAATGATTGAATGTATGTCTTTAAATGTTATAATTACATGTGGGTCATTCCGTGTCAAATCAACAAATGGCCGACAGTCACCCTCTCCAAAAAATGTGAAAAATCACAGCTGTTTGTACATCCAACCTATGTATAAATCTTAAATATTAAGTCTGCATCACTAATAGCTCCAAAACTACAGCCCTTTGAAATTTCAGGTCATTTTGGAAATTCTGGTGAACAAGCCTTTTGCTCAACTTCCGACATTGCTGGCTCTTTTAGTATTCCACACACATTAGTGTAACTATGTGAAAAGAAATGCATTTTCCTGTGGAATTCAAAAATCAAATCAGATCAGATGTATCTTGTGTAATTCTTCCTCTCCAAAGCTGTGAAAATGGCTATAGATTCAATATGTGAAATGACACCACCACTTTTGAGGGCTTCTCGTTCAAAAAGTATGGCACACAAATGTATCAGATTATTTTTCCCAGTCATATACGGATTATAATGTCATGCCTATGCATTAACCTTTGTTGATATTGTTTTCATATGGTCAGTGTATTTTCTTGAAGTTAGGCTTGATTTTCAAAAAGGCTGTTTTCATCTTGTCATTTCACTATGTGGACAGTTCACAGGATTTTTTAAACATTTTTCCATAATCATCCTGTATGTGAGGATGGAAATTTGGATTTGTTGCTGAGTCTCTTTATTGAGATATGATGTTTGGGAAAAAATGTCAGTAATTCCATGGAGTTGGATTGATCGGCAGTACCTCTTTCCACCACATGTTGTGCTCTTTTAATACAATGGAAGTCAATGATAGGGTAGCATGTCATTTACAGGAAAAGCTGCCACACAAACTTTGTGTTACAATTAAACCAATTGCAGTCAAGGTCATTTTTGAGCAGGGTTTTATTGTACAGCACACAAAAAGCAAGGCAAAACTGAACAAATTGCAATACATAGGTTGGATGCACAAACAGCTGTGATTTTTTTCAGATTTTTTGGAGAGGGTGACTGTCGGCCATTTGTTGATTTGACACGGAATGACCCATGTGTGTGTATAAAAGGAATCACTAAATATGGGTGTTTTTAATGTAATGATTTGGCTCCTCTTTTTTTAATTCAAAACATCTGTTATATAACAGTTAGTTAGTTACTGCTAAACATAAACTGTGAGTACTGGCAATCCTAAGCCTCAAACTCAGCTTGACGCACCATAGAGTTTTAGTGACAGGAAGAAGCACCATAGCGTTTTAGTGACGGGAAGGAAGGTGAGGAAGCAGGGAAGGAGAAAAGCGAAAGAGAAAGAGGAAGACTGGGGACTTGTGGGATTTTCCTCTTTTGAGCAATGTGCCAGAAATGAGCTTTTCATTGGACAATTACAACATTGATGGATTCTGCATCTAGGGACAATTATAAAAGCCCCTATCCATTTATGGTGGGTCTCCCAGCCAGACCCACAAACACATGCTAATCCACAGACAGACAAGCACACACACACACACACACACACACACACACACACACACACACACACACACACACACAAAGAAACATCGTTCCACGCTGACCCACTGACACATAAACACGTTACTCCACAGACACATACATGCGTCACAGACACACCAACACGCGTCACTTCAGAGACAAACGCACCCACAGACACGCAAACACACATCTCTCTAAAGACACACCAAAAGAAATGCAACAAAGACTTGTCATGATGGATGGGTGACTGGGTGACTGGAGGCATCCCCATGTCTGCTGGTGCACAGCTGAGGTCTGGGAGTGCTAGTGTGCCTGTGCTCTAGTGTGCACCCCTCAGGTGGGGTAAACTCAATTACACAGAGGCTTGGTTCAATTTCTCATTGTGATGCGTTCTTTAGAATGGCAATTCATTTTTACGCACACCTATGAATGAATCCCTGTTTCCGACCATATTACGCTTGTGTATCAATGTGCCAAGTCTGTGGTGAACTGTAAGTAAAGAGGTAAAGATGTAACAGCTTCAGCAAATAACCAGCAGATGGAAGAACACAGAGGTGCAGCATGTTACATGCTTCTGAGACCGATTTTTAGTGCTGAGTTTTAGGCTTAACAGAACTTTGGAAGAACTAGCTTGACAACTAAAGGCATGGAACCAATGACTGAGTCTTGGTCATAGCAACTTCCAGTTTGGAATTACCATGACAGCCTACCTTAAAGCACATATTGCCTTGCTACTTGGTCAGATGTGGGCCTTAACTAACCTAGCTGTGGGCCTTAACTGGGCAGGATGTGGCCCTTAACTGGGCGGGATGTGGGCCAGTGGTGGGCAAGTCTAAGCTGCTGTGAGAGCAGGGAGAGTGCAGGCTGCCTAGCGTGTCTTACAGAGCAGCAGCTTAGCAACATGCATCTGTTTAAGTGCTGTACTCCGACTAGGATGGGATGGGATAAAGGGATGGGGGTACAGCTGGTGATGGTTTATGTCAGTGTGTGTGTGTGTGTGTGTATGTGACAGAAGTTATGAGGCTCCAGTGAGGTGTATAGCTATGCATGTGTGTGTGGCTGTAATTTTGTTCGTGACGTTGTCTGTGGGAATGTGTGTGTGTGTGTGTGTGTGTGTGTGTGTGTGTGTGTGTGGAGGCATAGTGTGAGTATGACATATCATGAAAAGTGCAATGACTAAAAAGGTTTCAGACTTCAGGAGTTTTACTGGCTGCACTGTGGAGGTGGTGGCTTTTACACTGCAGTAACTACATATCACAGTAACAGTAAAGAGTCCCACTCCCACATTAAAGCGCAATGACTGTCAGTGACGCAGAAATTAAACTGGTCTCTGCTGAGAAAAGATCGCTTCAGGCTGCTTTTTATATGGACTGGGCCCCCTGATGTCATTTCCTCTTTATGCGTTCCATACCCAACACTGGCAGGCCCAGCCGGCTTCATATGGATCTGGTTCATGAGCTAATGCATTGCCTCTCTCTCACACACACACACACGCACCCCCCCCCCCCCCCCCCCCACACACACACACACACACACACACACAAACAAATATTCAATGTGAGACAACTATATCCACACATCTAACACCCTGGAGGCCAAAATGACTCAAACAGGAATTCTGCAAGAGTGCAACAAGGGCATTATTCCCCCACAGACACACACACACACACACACACACACACACACACACACAAGTGTTGAAACCTGGAAAGGGCAGAGAGCAAAAAAGCCAAATCGGGAAACTGCTTTTCCAAAGCATCTGTTAGGAGGATGTAGGTGACTCATGGGCGTTAGTCATGGCCAGGTGGCAGTGGTGCCTCAGTGAAAGCCATGACAAACACAGCTAGAGACTCACCAGGAAACCAACCGTGGAATCAGTAAAATCATCTCAAAATCCAGACCCACACACCCATTCACAGTCATCAGCCGGAGACACCCTTTCAGGAGGTGCCCTCTGACTACCAGCTATGAGTAAGCTCTTCTGAGTAAGCTATCACTACGGGCACATGGTAGGATCGGATTGGATTGGTATTGGATTGGGTGTTGCTACCCAACGAGTGGTCTGCCCCAAATCCCTGTGCACATGAGAGTTTGTGTAAGCGGATAATGGTCAGAGATCTGGCCGTTTCCGCTACGCTAGATGGCGCTGTATTCCTTTCAACAAGTGGTGTTAGAACTACTTCAGGTTGACGGCTGCTAAAAAGAAAATAAACAAACTATCTGGCGGCATACAAAACAAAGATAGTGCTCGAGGAGGTTGACAGAGCAGCATTTGCATGCATGTTGTGCATTCTCCTTTGTTTGGAAGTCCGTATGAAAGAACAAACAGCATTTTAGGTTTCCTTGATACGACATGAACTGTGCCGTCGGCGTTTGATATTACAAGCAATTGAGGACAACGAGACTTCTTGAGAGCAGGCGCTAGAAAGCCTTGACGTTCAGTATGGATGAAAATCAGGGACAGAAGCTTCTGGGATCGAGGGGTCTTACATGCGCAGTACGCGAATCCAAACCAATACCGTGCACAAGGCGGCACCAAGCGGATTAACATCGGCTTAAGCCAGGGGTTGCAATCGGATTCGCGAAACCAATCCCTATACGATCTTTAGCCTGTGCACATGAATTCGATACGATCCCAAACCATTTCCAATCAGATTCAACTCGTCCATGTGCACGCAGTGAGTGATGAGTTTCTTATCTTTCTTTTCTTCCCTTCTCTCTCTCTCTCTCTCTCTCTCTCTGTCTCTATCTACCTTTTTCTCTTTCCCTTCTCCATCTGCACCTCTCTTTCTGGATACACACATCTCTTTCTCTTCTTTTCTCTTTCCCTTCTCTCTCCATCCACCCTTCTTTCTCTGCAGCACTCTTTCTTGATACACACATCTCTCTCTCTCTCTTTTCTTCTCTTTCTCTCTCTCTCTCTCTCTCTTTCTCTCTCTCTCTCTCTCTCTACCTTTTTCTCTTTCCCTTCTCCATCTGCACCTCTCTTTCTGGATACACACATCTTTCTCTCTCTCTTTTCTTCTCTTTCTCTCAGTCTCTCTCTCTCTCTCTCTCTCTCTATCTACCTTTTTCTCTTTCCCTTCTCCATCTGCACCTCTCTTTCTTGATACACACATCTCTCTCTCTCTCTTCTTCTCTTTCTCTCAGTCTCTCCTCTCTATCCCGCCCACCCCCCTATCCCCCTATCTTGGAGTGCGTGTGGAAGTGCACATGTTGTCCCGCTTCTTCCTAATGGCCCATCAGGCTCCTGGTGGATGGCGGTCTTTTTATAGACCTGTCCATTGATCCCTCGGCCAGAAAATGCCCACAGCCCGACCAGCGTGGCAATTAGCTGCAGCCAGAGGGCCCGTGGCGCTCGATGACCGGATCGCCTCCACACTGGGCTCCCGGCCGCACCACGCGAGGCCCACCAGGGTTACCGGGTCCGTTTTAATACGGGCCTGATGGGAAGCCCCACGAGGAGACTGGGTCCTGAGCTTCCTTGCCGAATTAGCCGATTGACGGACCAACGGCAGGCTGGTCGTGCAGGAAAAAAGGTTGGCTGTGAGCTGGGAGCAGAGAGCATTATGGGAGCTAGAAACTGTGAGCAGAGTGCATTCTGGGAGCAGTGATCAGCTACCATTCTGGGTGCTGGGATTTGAGAGCAGTGATCAGTCTGGGAGCAGTAAACAGGGAGAATTCTGGGAATTGGGAGTTGTAAGTAAGCAGAGAGGATTCTGGGAGTTGGGAGTTGTAAGCAGTGGGTATTTTTGATTCCTACTTTTCTATGTGAAGGGCTCGGATTACAAACAGCACCAGGAAACACTGGTCATAAACATGCTAAACCAACCTGATCCACACCCTCCACAAGGCAACATATTTCCTATGTTATTATTATGATCGTCATCATTATTATTGTTTTAAATATTTATTTATTTCTGTATCTTAGCTTCAATATGTGGTAATTTGTTTGCTTTCTTAATTGTTTTTTTGCATTTGGTATAGCACTTTGGACAGTGTAAACTGTATTTAAATGTGCTTTATAAAAAATTGCTTTCACTTTTACTTTTACTGTCTATGTCTTTATGCTGTCTGTATCTTTCTCTTACACACACACACACACACACAACACAGGAAAAGTCATATACACACAATACACGCATACACATATATTCATGCTCACACGTGCGTGCACACATATTTTCTGCCTGTAAAGGCAGGCCAAAATGCACACACACACACACACACACACACACACACACACACACACACACACACACACACACACACACACACACACACACACACATACACACACACACAGCCTGAAAAATCATTTGTATAAGTTTCAAACATACGCACGCATACACACACACACACACACAGCTTGTGTCCATATCTACAACAGAAGTCTTTGTCTGTGGCCACAGCCATCTCCCTGCTCAGGGCCCTGACGTCACTTGCGGTTTCAGCTTACCGTTGGGTTGGAGCCCCGCTGGAGATAAAAGCAGCAAGAGGCAGGGCCTTCATGCCTTCACACACACACACACACACACACACACACACACACACACACACACACACACACACACACACACTAGGCAGGGCCTTCATGCCTTCACACACACACACACACACACACACACACTAGGCAGGGCCTTCATGCCTTCACACACACACACACACACACACACACACACTAGGCAGGACCTTCATGCCTTCACACACACACACACACACACACACACACACACACACACACACACACACACACACACAAACACACACACACACACACAAACACACACACACACACACACACACACACACACACACACACACACACACAGACACTAGGCACGCCAGATAAAGGACTGGCACAGAATCCATGTGCTCCAAGGCAACGTAGCGCGCACACACACACACACACACACACACACACGCATGCACACAGCTGTATACACACATAACAAACACACACACACACACACACACAAAGCCATAGTACACACACACACACACACACACACACACACACACACACACACACACACAGATAAAGGACTGAGGGAGTATCCATGTGTTGGGTTGGATTAACCCTGCACAGACACCCTGCACTCCAAGATGTCCACTTAGGGCTAAGAACACTGCAACACTCACTATCACTGGCCTTAGTGTATTTACAGAGCGATAAGTGGCATAAAGACATGTGGACATACACACACACACATACAGACACACACACAGACACACACACACACACAGCTAAACACTCACTCACACTTACGTACACTCACAGCCAAACATTCAATCACACTCAACACATACACAAACAACTCAGAGTCACACACACAGTTACACACACACACATATGCACTCTCATTCACAGTCACTCTCACACACACATACAGTACATACACACACACTGTGCTATATTTCATTGTTGTCACTAAGACATACACCACCAGAAAACATAGATGTGCTAAATTTTGCCTGCACCACATTTTACAGCTGTGGAAAGGAACGTGTGAAGAGGCACTCTCACGCTCGCGCACGCATACACACACACAAACACACAAATACACAAACACACACACACACACACACACACATTACTAGGTCTCTCTCTAGGAAAAGAGTCCTGAAGGATCCACCATCAATTAACCCTCCACGTCTTCAGGACCCACCCCATCTAAAACACACACACACATGCACACACACACACACAAACAATTTCTACACCACCCACCCACACATTGGCATAGACTTCTACATAATTTGACTCCACCTAAATATACACTTGTACATGTCCCAACACCACTTTAATTTACATCTCTTCATGTTTTGAACCCCATCTAAACACACACACATACATCATCGAATGCCCCCTTAACACACACTTACACATCATCCAACCCCAAGCAACCACACGCTTCTGCAGAACATCCCATGCACAGAGACCCATCCATCCAAAGACCCCGGAGGCCTGTTAAAGACTCTTGGATCCTTTTGTGGGATTTTCAGGGTACTTTAATGGGATTGTGTACGTCATTCGTGTAATTGTCAGATTCCTTCTGTGAGAGTGCACACTTTATTTGGTGAGATTGTCAGTGCTCTCCAGTGGTGCCATGGGCCTGACCAAGGACCAAGCGGACGAAGATAGAGATGCCATTACTGGGGACAGTCACGTTTATGACAGAGACGATGCACACACAGACAGACATATGCACTCAGACACACACATACACACTACACTTACACCACACAACTGATGCCTGTGTGATGTCTCACACGACTGCAATTCTCTCTTGCATTTTCTCACACTGGCATACACTCACACGCGCACACACACACACACACACACACACACACACTATGGCATACACACTCACACTGCTACACACACTCACGCTGGAATACACACTGACACTGGAATACATGCTCGCTATGCAATACACACTCACACTGCCATATGCAGTCAGTCACACTGGAATACACTCTCACACTACACTGGACACTGGAATACACTCTCACACTACACTGGACACTGGAATACACTCTCACACTACACTGGTAAAGTCAGAATTAGCATATAGAGTCACTTCCATTTAGAGGTCTCACAGGAAGACACCATGTGGTACTTTTCAAAAGATCTGGTAAAAAAATTTCTCTTTAGGCTAAAATGTCCTTCTTATGTCCAAAAAGTTTGTCTAGAAGGTCTTTTTTTAAATTGTGTTATTTTTTGTGTCATTCCTAATCCAAGAAGTTTTTACTTAAGTTCACAAGCGTTTCCAAAGTCTGAAGTGTAAAATTTGTATACCTCATTTAAAAAGACCTTCCATTTAAAACGTTTTTTCAAGAAACAGTGCTCTTTTCGGAAACACATTACTATCTGGAGCTGGCCTTTTGTAACACAACTGATACAAAAACAACAAATCGTGCTGTTTTAGCCATTTTCATGCTTAGTTTTTTGTAACTGAAGCCCCTCTGAGATCACCGCACTCATGTGGTCTCATCTTGAGTTGTATGGTGAGTTTGTGTGATCTGAGTAGGGGGAGCCGTGACTGCTGCTGAGTCTACCGTCATCAAGAGAAGAGCTGAGGTAAGTCAACCTTTAGCTGTGTACAAGCCTGTTCTGTGTCCAGCGCCATGTGTTTAAGTGTTGGGAGAGTAACAGCTTTAGGCTGGGGGTTATGCTATGTGTTTAGTGTTGGAAGACAAACGGCCTCAGGCCAGGGACATGCTATGCTATGATAAGGCTGTCTCCTACCAGGAAGCAACAAAACGCACACATACACACACACACACGCGCACACACACACACACACAACTGCACAGTCAACTCCTCACCCACCGTGACATAATATACGGTGCTCCTGCTTCAGGAAGCTGAAACCACCTCACGCACACTCAAGACCTAACCAAGAAAGTATCTTAGAAATTACATGAGCCCCTCTTTATAAATACACACATGCGTCAGGACATCCAGTGAACCTAACACCCCACACCAAAACCACATGCACACACACAACACCCCCCTACCCCCCCCCCCCAAAAAAAACACAGACACACAGACACACACACACATACACATACACAGACACATACAGTCTCTATGTTCCGACATCAAACAAAAGTGAAATGTGGGCATTTACCGCCGGCGCTTCTGCACGATGTCTATGGGTCGGTTGACGGCGCAGGGAGAGCCACAGATGTTCCCGTTTCGTACTTTGAACGCGCGATCGCTGGTGGGGAGGAAGGCACAGTGAGAGGGCAAACTCATGGTTCCGAACCCCTCTCCTCTCTTTCTCTCTCTCTTAGTCTCTCTCTCTGTCTCTGTCTCTGGCACTGGCGTATGCACACACTGATCTTGCCGGCGGGTATGGCGGGTACTGCGGGCACTGCTGCTGTGCTCCTGCGTGTGTGTCTCCGGCCCTCATGTGCCCATGCTGCTCAGCCGTGGCTCCTGATGCCCACCTGTGCGCCCGGTTGGCTCAGCGGGGGGGGGGAGCTCGTCCGACAGCAGCCTTCCGCAACCATGTCCCCGTCGTTACGGCTTGCGCACACACACTCTACTACAACTCTGACATGCCCAGTGTGCAACACGGTGGCTCAGCATCGCTCTCAGGAATCATCCCTGTTGCTGTTGGTGTTGTTAAAAATGCTCATTTTTCTCCTGTCCTTCTCCAAAAGTGTGGCAAGCAGATGTTTCTTGCGCCAGTGAAAAGTCCGTTGTGGTCTCTTTCTGCCAGCAGTTTGTCAACGCACAGCACGTGCTCTAAAGAGCACAAGCACACACACACACACGCACACACACACAGACGCAGACACACTAACTCAACTCAAACACACTTACACACTCGTGTGTAAACTGACACCTGGATGGAACTTGTTTGTGAAGTCAAAAAAAAAAGTTGAAGCAAGATACGTGGAGAGGGAAAAAAAAACAACGAAACTCCAAAACAAAGCGGCATGCTGAAGTAGTCGTCTCACTTCCACGAGCCAGCGAGTGAGCGAGCGAGCCAGCAAGAGAGAGAGTGAGGGAGTGAGCGAGGCGGTGGTGGTGTGTGAGAAACATCCAAGGCAGTCACTCGCCAAGCTGTTTCCTCACTCGCCATCTCTGACGGCGCTTCCCCCACACACACCCCTCCCCCCTCCCCTTTCCTCCCCTCCCCTCCCCTCTCCTCCCCTCCTCTCTTCTCCTCCCCTCCCCTCCTCCACTCCCCTCCTCTGGCCCTCGTGTGTGTGACAGCTGAAGCTGTGTACGGACAAGGACTATCCCGCAACACTTGCCCAATATGGTGCCTGTGCACTTGTGTGTGTGCACATGTGTGTGAGAGTGTATGTGTGTGTGCTATGAGAGGGAGAGAGAGAGAGAGGGAGAGAGGAGGAGAGAGAGAGAGAGAGGGAGAGAGGAGGAGGAGAGAGAGAGAGAGAGAGAGAGAGAGGGTCAGAAAGAAAAAAGCAGGGGGCATGTCTATGTATGTATGTATGTATGCATATGTTGTGCTTGTGGGTGTGTTCATGTGTGTCTGTATACTGGTGTGTATCTGTGTTTGTGTGTGTGTGTGTGTGTGTGTGTGTGTGTGTTGTTGCATGGGTGTTTGAACGAATGCCAGTTGAGCAGTGAGGTCAGAAGCACGCAGTGGGGGCGAGCTTAGAACTCAGTGTCACACAAGCACATAAACACACACATGCACACACACACACACACACACACACACTGGGCTAAGAGAAGCAGTATGTCTCCTGTCATTTCTCTGAATGTCTGAAGCAGTTAACTCTTTCCTGGAACTCCTTCAACACACACACTAATAAACATGTGCCCCCCTCTCAAGAAAACACACACACACACTCAAGAAAACACCTCAGAATGCTCAATAAAATCACAGAAATACACGTTCATTCCCTCCCCTACACACTCACAATAGTGTACACACACACACATGCACACACACACACATACACACCAACACACATACAAAAATACAAAAACACACACACATGCATGTAAGCACACACACTAAGGCACATAGACACGCACACAAATACAAAAACCACAAACACACACATACAGACACACACACACACACACACACACACACATACACACAGAGTCCGTGGCTTTTTCATAGAGCTCCTTGTTTAAAGAGCAGCGAAACAGGAAAGGGGTGAGAAGGGGATCAGAGCTACGAACAGTCCGTGCTTTTAACATGAGCCCTACTAAAACACCAGCTCAATATTTACCCTCTGCTGCACAGGAGGAGCACCGCAAACGACACGCTGTATGTATGTGTGTGTGTGTCTCATATACCCTGTGTGTGTGTGTGCATGTGTCTCAAATGCCCTGTGTGTGTGTGTGTGTATGTGTCTCACATACCCTGTGTGTGTGTGTGTGTGTGCGAGTGTGTGTGTGTGTCTCACATACCCTGTGTATATGTGTGTGTACACGTGTGTCTCAAATGGCCTGTGTGTGTGTGTGTGTGTGTGAGTGTGTGTGTCACATACCCTGTGTGTTGTGTGTGTCTCTCTCTCTCTCTCTCTCACATACCCTGTGTGTTGTGGTGTGTGTGTGTTTGTGTGTGTGTGTGTGTGTGTGTGTAAAAAAATATATGTGGGGGACTTGGTGACTTGGAAGAGGTGAAGTCCCTAAGCCCATGCAGGAAAGGAGAAGAAGAAAGAGAGGGAGAGAGGGAGAGAGAAAGAGAGAGAAAGAGAGAGAGAGAGAGAGAGGGGACAGACAGACACACAGACAGTAAGAGTGAGTGTACGAAGAGAGAGAAAAACAAAGGTGGAGAGTCAGCAAGATAGAGAGAGTAACAGGGAGGGAGAGAAAGAGATTGTGTGTGTGAGAGGGAGAGAAAGAGAGAGAGAGAGAGAGAGAATGTGTGTGTGTGTGTGTGAGGGAGAGAGAGAGTGGGGGAAAGAAATAGAGAGAGAGAGAGTGTGAGGGAGCCCAGAAAGAGTGATGAGGCCTGTCTGTGACGAGGCAATCCCTGTCACACGCACCACTAGTGTGCATGGCGCAGATGAAAATAGAATTGCCCTGTCTGCAATTACGCCAGTTATCTAGACCCTTCTAAACAGCCCTGAGCCCTGCTCCAACACACACACACACACACACACACACACACACACACACACACACACACACACACACACACACACACACACACACACACACACACACAAACACTCAGTGACAACAGTGACAACACACAGCTTCTCTGTGCTTTACCCATCTCTTTAGGACAACTCTGTCCATCTGTGTGTGTGTGTGATTGTGTGTGTGTGTGTGTGTGTGTGTGTGTCTATCAATCAGTACAGAGGCAAACACACATGGACAAACACACATGCAGGGGTTTTCTGCTGGGCTGAAACCTGAGGAAGAGGTGTAGGGGGGGTTGGAGGGGTTTTTCCGTGCTGGCAGGGTAGAGTCCATCCCCCGAAACCCGGCTTGCACAGGACGTCAGAGAAAACGTGCCGTGCTTGAAAAAGACGTCTGTGGCTCGAGCGGAATGTGCGCCACTCCATGTGTGCACCCCCCTCCTACCCGGCAACCGTATCCAGGGCCGACCAGCCCTCTGCTGTGCCACAGCGGCACCCCGCCAACCCAGGCATGCTGTCTCTCTCCCCCTCTCTCTCTCTCACACTCACACACACAGACACACACACACACACACACTATGGCATACACACTGACACTGGAATACACTCTCACACTTGTGCGTGTGTGCACTCTCACTCACACACACGAACACACACACACACACACACACACACACACACACACACACACACACACACACACACGAACACACACACACAGATACACAGACACACACACACACACACACACACACACACACACACACACACACATATCCACAAACACACATAGAAGTGTGTGACACAGCCAGTACGTGTCACTCAACTGAAACACACTGCCTGCTCACCGATGCAGTCCTGCATCTACATTGTTGAAGTGAAAGCAGAAGTACAGTAGAATCTCTCTGAAGTAGAATCTGTCTTTTACAGCTCAAGCGCAATCCCACAAAAACATAACCTTTCTGAAGCTGGTCAGGCTATTTTGGCCAGATTGAAGTACTAGTTTCCTCACAAACAGATAAGCAGGCCCTCTGAATGGAAAGGGAAGTGTGTCGTCTGTGTGTGGGTCTCTCTGTCACTGTTTTTGTGTAATCTGAGTGTGGAACAAATTTCTTCTTGTGTCTATACTAACAGGGGGAAGGCTGCTACGGCCCAATGCCTTTAGCACCCTCTGCAGGCAGGAACTGAGGCTGTGTGACTTCTGTGGTTGCTGTGGTCAGGTGTCAGAGTCTGTTCCTCTCCTCTAAGCACCACTTATTGTTTCCCATTCAATACACACACACACACACACACACACACACACACACACACACACACACAGAAACAGACACACACATACACACAGAAAATGTGTGCAGCAACTAGTAGGTGGCACTCAAATGAACCTGCCTATAGCTGGAAGAAGAATAAATGTCCACTAAGACCAAACTCTGAGAACATTTTGGTATCAATTGCATGGGTGGCCTATAGAGATTTTACTGAAAGTTCATTGACATTTAACTATCTGTCTTTTTTATTTTTAAACTTTTTTATTTTTTCACTTTTTACCTAATGCTTCTCTGGCCTTCTGACTGACCCATCAACCAGACAGCTCGTGGCCATCGTTACTGTAGAAAACATGCTGACATCACACACAGAGGAGTAGATAAAAAAAGATATGAGCTAGACGTGCTTGCTGTTGGAAATCTTGGTTTCCTCAAAACCACAAACAAATATGCAGGCCCTCTGGATATGAAACATGAAAAAGATTTCTGTGGGAATGTGTTCGGTGGTGATGCTGGTGGTGTCATCTCGATGATGTTTGCTTCCTGCATGATGCAAATGCAGTCTCATATAACAAATGTGTGTGTGTGTGTGTGTGTGTGTGTGTGTGTGTGTTTGTGTTTGTGTGTGTGTGTGTGTGTGTTTGTGTGTGTGTGTGTGTGTGTGTGTGTTTCCATGCATGCACTTGTATGTGTATATGAGCATGTCTGTGCTGATGTGTTTCTGTTTTCGTGTCTTCCAGTCTTTTGTAATTATTTTCCAGTCCCTGACATTCCTGCTTATTTACTCAGGCTATTTATGAGTGTATTATATTTTGGGCGAAGCACGGTCGGCACCCCCCCCCCCCCCCCCCAAATCTCCTGAGAGTGTGCGGTTGTTCCGCTCTAAAGTTGAAACACAGACAAGCCCTGCTATCATGGCTTACAGTTGAGAATGTGCCACTGTGTACAAGACAAGTACATACATGCTCAGCTTGTGTGTGTGTGTTTTCATTTTACGTTGCTCTGTTGTGCAAATGTAAAGCTCGATGTCTGTATAGATTCTCCTGAAGAATGTGAAGTACCATGCACTGTTGCGTTGCAAGATGGCCAATGTAAATGTATTGTAGCTTGACTGACTGATGAATTCATATTTTTGGCTTTGTCACCTCACTGCTGCTGTTGATTATGTTCAATATGGGTTTGCCCTGCTACCTCTCACTGTGCAACCCTTACAGCATAATGTATATTATCTACCTCATAGTGCAATATTATTATTCATAACTTCCGTACATAGATATTTTTCCTTTTACTATTTATTATGCCCTTGTATATACCTCCTTCTTTCTTTTGCTTCTACAGTGCTTCCTCACCTGACACTTGACACTTTTACCTTGCGCCTTTGTGGTCTTGTTGTCTAACTTTGTTACACAGGCAACTGTTCCAATGACAATAAAGGTGTTGAAGTCTTGAATAACAAGTGGATTGATTGAGTAAGTATGCAACTAAATTTAATTTCTAGAGCACATTTAAAACAGTTTACACTGACCAATGTGATGTACAGTACAGAGGGTGCTGATTGAGTGATTGGTTTATTTATTGTATGAAACAGGTTTGGGCTGCATGTGGACTGTATGTGTAGGCTGCAGGTAGCTGCTGTTGGGAGCCTGCAAGTCTGCCAAGCTGCATCAGTGTTACTATGGGGAGTGACACAGGCTGTGCTGCATCACTGTTGCAATGGGGGTGACACAGGGTGTGCTGCATCAGTGTTACTATGGGGAGTGACACAGGGTGTGCTTCATCAGTGTTGCTATGTGGAGTGACACAGGCTGTGCTTCATCAGTGTTGCTATGTGGAGTGACACAGGCTGTGCTGCATCACTGTTGCAATGGGGGTGACATAGGCTGTGCTACATCAGTGTTACTATGGGGAGTGACACAGGGTGTGCTACATCAGTGTTACTATGGGAAGTGACACAGGGTGTGCTGCATCAGTGTTACTATGGGGAGTGACACAGGGTGTGCTTCATCAGTGTTGCTATGTGGAGTGACATAGGCTGTGCTGCATCACTGTTGCTATGGGGGGTGACACAGGGTGTGCTTCATCAGTGTTGCTATGGGGAGTGACATAGGCTGTGCTACATCATTATTGCTATGAGGCTGACACAGGGTGTGCTTCATCAGTGTTGCTATGTGGAGTGACATAGGCTGTGCTACATCACTATTGCTATGAGGCTGACACAGGGTGTGCTTCATCAGTGTTGCTATGGGGAGTGACACAGGGTGTGCTTCATCAGTGTTGCTATGTGGAGTGACATAGGCTGTGCTGCATCACTGTTGCTATGGGGGGTGACATAGGCTGTGCTACATCACTATTGCTATGAGGCTGACACAGGCTGAGCTGCGTCACTGTTGCTATGGGAGGTGACAGGCTGTGCTGTGTCAGTGTTGCTATTCTTACTGCTCCACTTGGGGTATTTCACATGCCCCTCTGATGGGACTCCACAAAGTAGGATTATAGAGCCATCCACACAAGTGCACTCAGTTGAGCCTGAAAGTGTGTGTGTGAGTGGATGAGTGTATGTGTGTGTGTGTGTGACAGTGTGTGTGTGTGTGTGTGGCAGTGTGTGTGTGTGTGGTGCGTGCGTGCATGCATGTGTGTGTGTGTTTGAGTCTGTGCCCATCTCTGCATAGAGGAGGATTTTGACATCCCCAGAGCCCTCTGTTGCTTTGGTACTCATCTAGGCCCAAGCATGGAGGCACTCCAGGGCAAACAGCTCTGTGACATGGATAGGATATTAAACCATGCGAGAAAGACGTTAGAGTGTGTGAGATATGGGTATGTGAGATAAGAGACTGAGGAATGTTTGAGTATGTGAGATAAAGACTACGCCTTTGAATGTTAAGGAATGTCTAAGGAATGTTGACTGTTAGAGTAATGTTGTATGTGAGGCTATGTGCTATAGTGCCTAATGCTGGATCTTAGCATGCTATGTGAGAAAGAACATTATTGAATGTTGAATGTCATAGTATGTACAATAGAGCTGTATGCTAGATATTAGGAGGGTATGAAAGAGCATTATGTTGGAAGTTATAGTCTGTGCGATAAAGCTGTATCTTAGGATGCTATGTGGGAAAGAGCATTATGTTGAATGTTATAGTATGTGCGATAGCTGTATGCTAGATGTTAGGAGGCTATGTGAGGCCTTATGAGAACTCTTGAGGCCATGACATAGTGAGGGGAGGAGAAACTCTAAAGTTTGGAAATTGTGTGTGTAGTGGGTGTGTGTGTGTGTGTGTGTGTACACATGTGTTATTGTGCATATTTGTGTGTGCATGTGTTTATTTGTATGAGAGGGAAAGAGTGTGTAAAGTGGGAGATGTGTATGTGTGTGATCGAATTTGTCTGTGTGTGTATTTGCATGTATCATATAAGTGTGTATTAGGGTGCATATTTGTGTGTGTGCTTGTGTGTGTGTATATGTGTGTGTGTGTGAGAGAATGAGTGTATGCAGGAGAGGGTGAGCCCTTGAAGGGGGCAGGAGCCCCTCTTCTCTGGGACGCTGGGTTCCCCCCTGGGAGAGGAGAGGAAATGTGACCCCGTGTGGGAAGAGAGGAGATGGGGAAAAACACACACACGCTCTGGAGAGGAACAGGGTGGGGTGGGGGTGGGGTGGGGGTGGGGTGGGTCACGTGATCACATGGACGACTAGGGAAGATGTCACATGATTGGAGGCACGACTCCAAACAGCCTCTAAGCATGAATGCGGCCTAAGAATGAGGTCCTCAGCCCCCCGCCCCCTCAGATGGGAAAGAATTACATGACCTGACCAGCATCAATACCATCAGTGCTCATGCTTCACCAGTGAGATACGCTCAGGCCTTTTAAGGCAGCTGACTCTCCTGACGTGAAGGAATCTAAAGCCGTTTCCAAGTCCAAAATGAGAGTGGCCATGCTTAAAAACACAGGGGTTCAGCTTGCCACGGTGACCTCACCACATCTGGAAGTGATTGATCCGTTCGCACTCTGCTAAGAATAGCAATGCAGACCAGAGCTTTGGCAGGAAACTTTGGCACAACTTTGTCTACATAATTACGACCAAAACGTTTAACACAAAGGCAAAACAAAACGACCACGCTCGACACGATTGAGACGCACGTTGGAGCTTTCTGGGACTTCTCAGTATGAGCTCTCTTGGCAAGGGAAGTTTACAATTTTTTTGCAAACACAGCACAGGACCTTAAACATAGGCCATACCCCCCCCACCCCCCACCCCCCCCCCCCCCCCCACCCTCCATTTTACAGACAGACACACACACACAAACACATTCTATAATGAAACCGTAACCCTAATCCAAACAAACAAAATAACAGCAAAAGCCCAGAGGACCATCTCCATCCTCAAACCTCTAAGAATGGAACGGTCTTTCAGCATTGCCCATTGTGAGTGTGGCTGGCACAACCACTAAAGGTTCTCTCATGAAGAGAGTGGTGTGTTTGCAGTGTGTTTCTGTACTTTTACATCACAGTACATTACAATTAGCAGACACTTTTATATACAGCAACTTACAACAGAGGACACAAACTTGCACTTGCAGGAAGTGTGTGTCTATTTTTTATATCTGTGTTGAACTACCTGTCTGCAGAAACCTCACATGACCCCTTGTCCTGTCCTCAGGCCACAGTGGAGGCCATGCAAATTTAAAACCACCGTACACATATAAACATCTAACCACAAAGCACAGACAAACATCTGTACATAAAGCATACACAGATCCCATTATTTAGTGTATTAGGCAGGTCACAAAATGCCATGGAAATCACGAAAATAGCACTCTGACTCTGAGTGGGTGAAATACAACATATATGAGACATCATATCAATCACTAACATTCTTTAAAATTATAACATTTGATGCTCAATTTTTTCAATTAGCCGCAAATTATGGGATCGGTTTGTCTTACACAGCACTGGAGGCCAAAGAATCTGACATAAAATTTTGATTACAGTTTATTTTACTGCTCCTGTTACATCAATTAGGTACAGTGTAACAAAGTGTGTAACAATACGTAGGATTACGTACTTACACTGTACCTTAGGGTTAGGGTTAATGTTAGGTATGTACAGTATTACAGGTTGTTACATGTAGATACACTAATAAAGGAACCGTAAAATAAAGTCTTACTGAAATTTCAAAAAGAGAATTAAAAAACGTAAAAGTCAGAACAGAGATGTTGTGTGATTTAGTGACACAGTCACTATTGAAAACAATAAAAACAGAAATTTTAATGGGAGCTTTTTGGTGTGCGAATTTTCTTTTGTCTTTACTGACAAACACCTAAACCTACGACAGCAGAGACAGCAAAAAAACATCACTGAGAGTTAAATGGATGCCACTGAACACCCGTGGATGACGATGTGTACCTGTGTGTTGCATGGACATGTGCCTCTTTTATATTGTCACTAGCAAAGGAGTTGTCCCGGTGGCTAGCAGCCTGACTAACACACACCACATACAGTGCTGCAGTTGTGGATGTCATCATACGCCATCAGTAAACTGTGTGTACCATTGGTGATTCAACAGACTGCCACCGGTAAGAAAAAACGACCTGAAATCAAGTGAGAATGTCGGAAGATGAAGTTGCTGTTACCATTTGTACAGTATGCTGCTTATATCTGCCGTATGTGTCGAAAGAAAACACTTAGCAGGCACTTTGGTGCTTGTGCACACCTGGCTATAGGCCTTTCAACACACACACACACACACACACACACACACACACACACACACACACACACACACACACACACACACACACACACACACAGGTCAGAGGGAAAGCCCAGAGGCCTTCCTCTGCTACGAGTAACACACACACCTACACACTTGTTAAATCGACACACCTGAGGAAGGCCTATTGAAGAGAAAAATACCACACACACATACGCATGCACTCTTTTTCTCTTTCGCGCTCTCTCTCCCTCTCTCTCTCTCCAAGCACTCTCACACACACACCCTCCCCTCCAAACACACACACACACACACACACACACACACACACACACACACACACACACACACACATCCACACAATGAATGGAGATAATTAAAGGCTTCACTACATTTCTGTGTGCAGTAACATGAAAGAACATGGCCTCTGCGCTTACACCACTAACCAACATTACAGAACAATACACACATGAACACCAGTATGCTCCACACACACTTTATACACACTTTTATACACATACATACACACTTACACTACACAGCTCAGAGATATTAAAACACTACAAAAACTTCAACGGGCTGATAGTCAGACAATGACAACAAAACAAAAGTGATATTTGCCTTTACAGTCAAGATGGAGTAAGTCAACAAGCACAGTAGCATACAATAAAACTCGTTCCCTATACACACAGCAAGACAAAAACACACTACACTTACATAAACATACCCCACACACACACACATACCTTATACACTCTTGAGCACACACACTTTGCATGCTCATCAATCTTAGCCTACACACACTTACACACACACCCTAAACACACATGGACACGCTTTCCTTACACACACACACATAAACACCCAGACTCCACACACATGAGCGCACATACCCTAAACAAATAATACAATACACACATATTAGCACACTTTTCTTACACACAAACAGCCATACTCCGGACACACACAAGCCCACATACCCTATACGCACATAAACAGCCATACCCCACAAACACACGAGCACACATACCCTATACACACACACCCATACTCCACACACACATGAGCACACATACCCTAAGCAGGAGTGTCTTCTTGCGGAGCCGTAGAGGAGCGGTAGGTTCCTCCTAGGGAAAAGTTTGTCCCTGCTCATCTTGCTTCATTCAGCATCGTGTGACAGAACGCTTGGCAGCAGTACAGCAGTGAGCAGAGCTCTGCAGCAGCGGGGGACGACGAGCAATGCCTCTCCTCACATACACACACACTCATGCTGACGTTCCACAACACACTCCTGCTCCCCCTGCTCTCCCACCTGAACCAGGACAGGTGTGTGTGTGTGTGTGTGTGAAAGTGTACTGTATGTGTGTGAAAGATACAGAATGTGTCCAAAGGGAGAGAGAGTGACTCTATGAAAGAAGGAAGCGAGCGTGTGCTGTGGAGAGAGCTTGGCGATCTTAAGCACTTGGGATGGGATGGGATGGAATGGGGTGGGAAGGGGGGGGGTGGAGTGGTGGGGGAGGCGGGGAGCAAGCATAACAGTCTCCGACGTCACCGTTCCTCACTCACACGTCCCGCTACAAGTCTGAACTGGAGCGGCAGCCTGTCCAAAAACCTCCCTGCCCTGCAGGGCTGCTGCAGCACTAATCACACGTGACGTCTGTCTGCCCGGAGAGAGGGATGAGGGCAAAAGGGCAGACAGGGAAGTGAGAGAGGAGAAAAGAGAAGATAAAGGTGAAACAGAGGAGAAGAGAGGAAAGGAAGAGGAGAGGAGAGGACGAAAGAAAGGTGAGAGTCAAGGAAAGGGAGGAAGAGAAAGTGGAGAGAGAGGAAAGAAAGAAGAGAGAGACATGCAGGAGGAGTGACATAAGAGTAAACAGAGAAATAGAAGAGCAAAGAGAGAGAAGATTGAAAGAAAGAGAGGAATAAGGACTTTAAGAAGTGCACCTCTCCCTCTCTTCTTCTTCTTTTTCTGCACTTTCTAGCACAACATCAGACAACCTCTGTTTGTCTTCAACTCTCAGATACTTTTTCTCTCTGCACTGCTGCACTGTTAAACAAGCAGAAGATTGCAGCCTCTTTCTTTCCCATCCCACAAATTAGGACAGGGAACATGCCAGCCAGTGCTGTCTGCTGCCTCCAGCGTCGAGCCGTGATTGGGTCGTTCTGTCTCTGAGTCAGTGCTGTGGTGCTACTGGTCCCACCTGAGCTCGTTAAGACACCTGCCCTCGTTAAAAGACTTAGCTCTCTAGGTATGAGAACAATGCTGATGCAACTAGCCAGCTCACAACTCAACTGCACTCAGTGGTAGTGAACTCAAGGACACTACTGCTGAGGAGTAAAAGTTAGTAAAACAATGATAGAAAGAAATGCGGAAAACCCTGAATGGAAAAAGGATGACTGAGAAAAGCAAAGGAAAAGTAAATGTCAGCTGTTCACACAGATGTTGTGGGGGAGAGGAAACTCTCCCAGCAGACCACTTAATGGGGGTGGAGAGGAGACTTACTGGAAGACATGCCTTCAAATTCGGCAAACAGAGGCCGATGCTCGAGGTGAACCTTGTATTATACAATTTTGTATAATTACTCCAAATTTAATGGTGATTTGTGTGTGTGTTAAGGTTCTGTCACAGAGAAATACCTCCTTTGAAATCCTCCTGCTTTTTTAGTTCACTGACAACTTGAAGGAAACAAATAAAATGTTTCTAAACATTCACAAACACTTGCCTTGTTTGCAAATTGTAACACACTTCTGGTATACGTCTGAGCAAGTATCTACAACGAGGGATACAACGACATACACATTGGGCTCTATTTTCATGATCCTATGTGCACTGTCTGAAGTCTGTCGCGCAGTTTGCTTTGGGGGCGTTCCCGAGACAATATGCTATTTTGACAACTGGAAAAATTAACATTGCGCCTGGCGCATTGTTCAAAAGGGTTGGTCTTAAGTTGCCTAATTAATCATAGGTGTGTTTAGGACGTGACATGCAATAAACCAATCAGCGTTTATACTCTCATTCCCTTTAAAAGCCAGTCGCACTTATCCATGGCCTGTTGGTATTGTGATGGCGGGTTTCCCTGGGGCGTTTTTCTTTGAAGACCGATCTGCTCGTGCCTGAGCAGTTCATCTTCGGGGATGGAAGAAACCCACCAAAACCCTCATGCATTCGTTATTTTGACTTTTTCTTTAGGTCTGTTTTTTTTTCATTTACTTGTGTGAAACACATAATTTCCTTTTGGTTATGAACAATATGTATATGTTTATTTGAAAAAGAAACCGATTGCTCAATATATGTGCATTATTGAGAAATATTTGCCAGTGTTTATGTCTTTGCGCTTAGTAAATCATTAGCACGCACTGTTGTTGGCATGATCTGTATGTGACAATAACATGTCATTAGTGGATAGCCAACGTCCCCTAACAGCCACCCATCAAGAGGGGGATCTCTCTCGTTATATCCCAAAGCTTTATGTGCCCATAAAATAGCTTTTCAGCAATGTGCGACTGACTACAGACCAGGTTTTTCCAGGACTTGTGTTTTGCATACTTATTTCAGCATCTGGTGAGCTTTGCGTCAGACCACACTCTTCTTTTTGCTGACACCTGTGAGGGCGCAGTGTCATCTCCTATCTAGTCAACGTGAATTTCTGCTGAAAAAAACAAACGATGCACTCGCACAGAATAATAATATCAGCATGCGCATGTCGCAAATGCACAGTGCGCCGCGGCATGACAGGGCCTACTGACTCAGACAGCTGGAGATGGAATGACAAGTCCAGAGACTGAAGTGGTTAGTCTCATATCTTCTACAGTCATGCTCTTCCCTGATCTCCCCCCACAAATATACAGTCATTAATACTTTGCCTTCCAGCCAATCAAGAACCAGAACAATATTCCTACCACAACTGATCAGCCAATGACAAATCATCACAGCATTCTGACCAACAGTAATACCACAATAGACAGGCTCATGGTGTTCCTGTCCTGATTAAAACATTAACAGCAACTTACTCTCCTGTTAATTCATGATTAACCTAATGTGTTAATTATATGGCATAACTGCCTGTAATGCATTACAGCTGAGATTGTTTGGTTGGATCTAGCATTCATAGAGAAATTGACACCTGTGTTGTTTGCAGCCACATACCTAGGGAGGCATTCAAAGTGGGTCAGCCTTCAGAAGTGTGTCAGAGCGAGCAGAAAGGTTATGCTCGGGTATACCAGGCAGAGAGAAGCGCAAACACTGGGGATCTGAAACTGTTGGATTGAAAAATTGACACTGTGAGGGTAGAGTTGAATGATGGACAGGGTCTGATAGTTTATTCTCAATCCAATATTTGTGTTGGAGAGAGCCCAGATGGGACCAGAGGAACAAGGTCCTGAACCCCCCTAAGACCAATATCTGTCCCTAGGGTGGAACCTGGGATTTTAATCATTTACAATGTGAATCTCCAGTAAACGTTTTCCCGGATAAATAAATGTATAAATAGATATAATGAAGCACTTGACGTCACAGAGCTGAGACATTACTGATGTCAACATGAGATATTAAAATTAGCCGGTACGATTTAGTTTAATTATATTATATTATATTACATTATATTATAAGTGTCAGCTCCATGCTGGAGGACTCCACAGTATTTAATAGCCTTACAGCAGCCGACACACAGTGCACTCATCTCTGTGAAACCACACGGACATTTGTGCTGAGCCTAAGGCTGCTCCATTATGGAAAAAATCTGAATCACGATTATTTGGGCCAAAACTGAAATCATGATTATTCAAACGATTATTTTCCTCAGTAACATGCTTCATTTATTGAAAATGTATTCAAAAACATTAAAAAAAAACATTCCTGTACCTTCGGATTTTCCCTAATACCTTTCTTCGTAAACATTAGTAAGTCTCCTTTGATGTCTAATGTACAAACAGTAGAAATGTCTAATGTATACATCTAATGTACAGTACAAACAGTAGAAAATAATTAGGACAAAAACATTCTTGCCCTCGATTTTATTTGTTTTGAGATCGTTTGGCCCTGAAATCGTTATCACGATTAGAATTCGATTAATTGAGCAGCCCTAGCTGAGCCCCAAACACAGTCGTAAGTAACCTCAAACTGAACATAGTCCCACCACACCCCTACTAGGTCAAAATAGATAGTCACATACCACATGACTACTACCATGTATGTCAAAACACACTGATCTGTGTGTGTTCACAAGACACGCCCCACACTGCACCTCTCAGCTGTGACACAGCTGTGACAATGGTTGACCTTTTAATGCTGGTCTTGTTTTTAACCTTGGGTTGACCTTTTCTACCCACAGAGGGCCTGTTTCACCAGGCTGTTGTGACATCCAGCATGTTAAGTGTCTTTTGATATGGTAGGGTCTTTGTGGTATATACTTCCTCTTTGTGATGTTTAGAAGAAGTAAAGATGGGCCTCACTGCCAAATCCACAGATATACATGCACCTAACTGAATCTAACTGTGACATCAACAACAGTTTGTGACTTGAACAAAAAGCAAACCACCACAACTGAAAACAACGCAAATGACAAATGACCCAAACCACAAAAAAGAGAAAAAAAGAGAAAGCCAGAGAAAGAAAATGATACAAACATTAACAAAAATCTGATATATAATAACTAGAATTACAAAAAGCTTTTGAGTGACCAACCAAAGCTTCTTTATGGATCTGCTCTGGGCAAACAGAGACTTACACACAGCTTGTGAGACATGTGGCAAACAGGAACTAGCACACAGCCGATGACAGATGTGGCACACACATAGCTGACGAAACACTATGAAACAAAAGGTGACATCTTTAGTGATAATGAGTGGTAACAATAAGAATCAGTAATATGTCTGAAGATCCTCATCCATCCAGATCATGGTAGTCAAAGGAGCTAGGTTGTAAGCTACTGATTGCTTACAACTTAGCTCCTTTGGCATTCAGTAATAATTGACGGGGCTGACTGAGATCTTTACTGATATTAAGTGATGACTATAACTGTCAGTAATAATGACTGGTGCCTATGACTATGTCTAGAGTCATCCCTATTTGATGTGAGTCTTATCTCAGCGTGGTTTAAACAACCTATGGCTGTTTATGCTGTATTAGGGCCTATACTAAGACAAGGTTTGAGAGCCAATAGTAAGGGCATGTAGGTCTTAGTCAGCATGATCTGTCTATCTACCTGTCTGTCTGACTCTGTTTGCCTGTATACCTAACTCTGTCTCTCTGTCTGTCTGCCTGTCTCAATTTACTTGTCTGCCTCTCTATCGGAGTCTAGTCATCAGTCTGCCTGTCTGACTGTCTGTCTATCTGACACTGTGTGTCTGTCTACTTCAGTCTATCTGACTGTGCCTGTCTGTTTGCCTGTCTTTTTGACTCTGTGCCTGTCTGCCCATCTCTGTCAGTCTACCTGTCTGTCTGTGTACTTGAATCTGTCCGTCTGTCTATCGGTCTGTGTTTGTCTGCTGTCTGTTTGTCTGTCCATCTGTCTGAGTGTGGGTGTGACAGTGTCACGTACACCATGTGCACTGTGGGAGTATTACAGGACAGACTCACTGTATTTCAGAGCAGCTCTTCCATATTCATGCAGGTCTGTGTTTATGTGTGACTCCAATGACTCAGCCCAGTGTCTAATGGTTAAAACTGCCGTGATTTTTGGATCAGATGAATGTTATATGCCACTTTGTGAGCCCTCTGAACACTTTACCTAATACAGGCCTATTCTCCATTTTGTATGCTCAGCTTAAGCTCAATGACTCCTATGGCCAACACCCTCTGGCAACACTGATAGTGCTTTCAAAATGTCCTATTTCACTCCCATTTAGAGTGTAGCGAGAGTGGTGGTGGGTGGAGGGTTCATCCCCTTACCTCAGCCTCATGTGCTAACAGTGCAACCACTGGAGCACCTCTAACAGTGAGATGGACTTTCAAACACTCTGCTGAGTAGCTCGTTCAATGATTAGCCGAGACTGGGCACGAGACCAGCTTTCTCTACATTCCTCTCACACATGTTGTTTGTGAGAAGACTGCATCGATATTAAATGGAGAAAAACCCAGAGAGGCCAATGCCAACCAAAGAGCACCAAGCAAGCCTAAGCTCATTTTTAAACATTACAAACACAGATGAGATCTCAACCGAGCAACGACCAATTACGGGACACACTAAGCTGAAAGAATATGTTAGAATAAATATTATGTGCAGCTTTGACTCACATCAAAGTATTCTCCAATGACTCCAACAGTGATACTCTTCATATCTTTCATCAGAGGCCTTCATTCCCATGGCATGTAATTAGTGAGGCCTATCAGAGTCTTGGCTCTCTCTGAGTCACGCCAGGGACTATCAGGCCTGCTACAGCACTGCTGTAAAAGCGAGTTATTGCCAGGATGACGCCACAGATATGACCCGCACAAACAGCAGAAAGAAAAGAGACAAATTATGTGTGTGTGTACAAGGTTGGCTTATGACAATGAACATGAGAGAGAGAAAAGTCAGAGAATACTGAAGATCTTCATAAATCTGCCATCATGTAATCATGCATGTTTGTGGTCACCATGGTAATGAAAACAAATTTTCCATTCGTTTTCATACTTATGACTACAGCAGGTACTAAGGACATAAAAGGTACTGAGGACTACAGCCAAAGTCCTTCTAGGCAAGTCCCTGTACTCGGCGGCCATCTTGGCAACTCATTGGACATCCATTTCAACTTAATAAGACCAGGCCCTACCTAAATGAATGCCAAGGCACAGGTATGCGTCATAAAAAATACAGTACATGGTTGAAATCGCAACGAGATCTTGATTGTAATGGCTGGAAATGTTTGCTGGTTTGTATTAACATTAAGCTTTAAAGGCACTTTTCTCACAGGTTGTTTGAACTGCGCACGGGCAGTGCTTCACATGGCAAGTGTGGTACAGCGGAATATGACACCACAAGATGATTGGAACACTGTTTGTACAGTTCGGCAGATAATTGGTTCTTGGCAGCGGAAGAGGTGGAATATTTGCAGACAATTGCCATCTTGGTGTTCCGAAGTTACCCCATGAATTTCAGTGGACCATTTCTCCAGTGTGGTATCTTCCTATAAGAACGCCTCTACTACAGCAGGTACTGACTACAGCAGGTACTCAGACCTACAGCAGGTACTCAGACCTACAGCAGGTACTCAGAACTACAGAAGGTACTCACTACAGCAGGTACTGACTACAGCAGGTACTCAGAACTACAGCAGGTACTGGGAACTACAACAGTACTAAGGGCTAAGAAAGTACTCTATCAGTTTACTGAGGAGCAAGAGCAGTCAGCTCTTATACAAGACACACACACTATTATCCTGCCCACTCTCAAAGGACATACACACATTCACAATGCTGTCCTCCCTGTCCTCCGCTCTCTAAAAGGAAACACACACACACCACTGTCCTCCAGCCCGCCCCACTCTCATAGGCCACACACACACACACACTTATGCGCACACACATACACATACTCATGCTCTCACACAAACACACTCACACACACACACACACTCATGCGCACACGCATACACTGCTATCATCCCCTCTCTTAGAGGAAACACACACACTGCTGTCCTCCACACTCTCACAGCGTGTGCAAACACACACAAACACACACACACACACACACACACACACACACACACACACACACACACACACACACACACACACACACATGCACACACACACGTCCCTGTCTAAGCTGGCCTTCAGTCCACAAAGGGAAGTGGCGTCAGCTCCTCCTTTTAAAAAAGGAAGCAGGGATGAGGAGCTGGGAATCCATATCTCCTCCGTAAACACCGGCCGAAGGCCGCCTCTCTCCTCTTCTGGAATGTTCTCCTCCGATACGCAGATGCTCCTACGGAGGCCTCCCTTCTGACCCTTAGGGTCACGACCCTCTCGGCTAAAAAAAACAGTGTGCTGACGTCACGCTCTGCATGGACAACTCGCTGCCATCTGTCCAATCAAAACAATGCGGCGGAAATGTTTATCTGGAGGGGGGAGGGGGGAGGGGGGGGGGGGGAGAGAACACTCACATTCCACCACGCATTGATTTCATTTGGGATGGGGGGTGGGCCGGTAAACTGTTCAGCATTAAAAGAGTAATCGCGTGAAAGCACACAAACCGTCTGACCATCTGAGAGGAGGGACTGGAAAGCAAAAAAGGACGCATAAATATTTGATTTGGATGCGATGCCCAGCGTGTAAACGCCCTCGGGGTGCATTTAAATCTCACTAAACAAAACCATGCAGGAACAATTCCTAAACAAAATAACTGATAAGGAGCCTGTATGCATACCTTAAACTGCAGGCCCACACGAAACTAGTGCAATCCAAGCCCAGCAGACCAAATACCTCAGGCGAGAATGAGTCTGTGTGAAACCTCATTAATGCGGTGTAAACCCATGTTAATCCACACATTACATTGTCATTTGTCAGACACTCCAATCCAGAGCCAATTACATTGAGCTAACTACATGGGCAGTCCCCCTGCAGCATCTTGGGGTTTAAGTGCCTTGCTCAGGGCCACAGTGGTGGCAGCAGAGCCAGAGACTAGAACCCATAACCATCTGGTGTTTCTTTTCTCTAAGTCTTGATCACTGACCACCAAAACACCACCATCCCAGCCCACACATTTGTGCTGCTGTGACACACACACAAACACACACACACACACACACACACATTTTAGTATTTCTGTTATTTAACAGGCTCTTTAGGTTATTTAACAGGTTATTTGATAGGCTCTTTCTGCATTTTCACCGGCAGTTACGATGGGTGTAGATGTTATTTTTTGTTTGTATTAGTGTGGCATACCAGCATGCAGCCTACAAGTGTGACGCATACTGTACACACATACATACGCGCACACACACATGATCTTCCTCCTACGACTTAGCCGATTTGATGCAGAAAGCCACAGTATTGTGTACCTATGGGTCCCATACAGCAGGACTCCAATCCCGGGCCGAGCCAGAACAGAAGGGCCCGCTTCAAACGCAAACAACGTTCCCTGGCCCCCTCTGGGTCTCGTCAAGCGAGCAGGAAGAGGGGGCTAAGGGGCTATGTGTCGGGATAATGGATGCAGAGCGCTGTTGTTCCATCTCTCCCTGCCAGACTGCAGAGGGCAGATGGAGAGCATTCAGAACACCAGGAAGGGCTTAGAGAGGCCCGGCACAGCCAGACCAGAAAAGAGAAGGCTGGAAGCGTTGCTTACTATGCGTGGCCTAATGGAGGCTTTTATACACTGTTAGTATTAACTGTGTTTGTGTGTGTGTGTGTGTGTGTGTGTGAGAGAGAGAGAGAGAGAGAGAAAGTTTGTGAGTGTTCTCAGGTTCAGATAAAAGTATTTGAATGTTCACTGCCTTTCTGACTGTACCAGTGCAAATTTGTGTGTGTGTAAGTGTGTGAATGATTGTGTGTGTGTCTCTGTGTCTGTGAAGTACTTTGCCTATTGAAATTGATTGGTGCATTAAAGCCTTGTATCTGCAAGTATGTGTGTGCAGATCCTTCCTATAATATTTGTCTATGGTGTGTTTGTGCGTGTGCGTGTGTTTTGTGTGTGTGTGCACGCACACATTAAGCTCTTGAACTGTGTGTTTGCACGTAGGTGTGTCTGTATCTGTTTAATGATGTACCTGTTCATGTGTTTACCTATTTGTGTGTAGCCTTGGTGTCTCTGTGTTTGTGTGTGTATCTATGTGTATCCATGCATGTCCAGTAATGGATCTGTGGGTATGTGCCTGTGTTTGTTCGGCGTTGCACCTGTGCGTTAGTGTGCAGCCTGTATATGCTGGTGTTTTTATCTATGTGTATGCATGCTTTCAGTGTTCTACCTGTATGTTCTGGGCTGCACACACCTGTGTGCATGTGTGTTGGCAAGTGTGTGTATGTAATTTTATGTACGTAAGTGTGTGTTTGTGTGTGTGTGTGTGCGCGTTCTGCCTGTTCTGTCAACACCTGTGTGAGTGTGTGTTGGCAAAAGTATGTGTGTATGTGTATGTATGTCTATGTATGTGTGTGGGTAAGTGTGTGTGTGTTTGTGTGTGTGTGTGTTCTGGCTGTTCCGTCTACACCTGTGTGTGTGAGAGAAAATGAAATCTGGCCTGTACCTGGATGTGTGTGTGTATGTATGTAAGAGAGAGAGAGAGATATGAGCTGTACCTGGGTGTGTGTGCCAGAGTGAATCTCCTCTGCAGGGTGATGCTACGGTTCATGAGAAGCTTCCGGAAGAGCAGCGGAGAGTTGCGGGGGGACATGCCGGGTGACCCCCCAGCAGGCGACGACGCCCCCGAGCGCGGCTTCAGCTTGATAGGCTGAGTCCTGGCGTTGGGGCTGCCGCACTCCCAAAATCCCTCACTCATGGCGCAATGCGCTCCGAGTCCGGACACACACACACTCACACACGCCAGTCAAGCACAGCCTTCTCTTTGTCGATGAATCACAACGACCCTGGCAGGTACGCAAACACACTCACGGAACTGCCGAGCTCCTGGGATGATCCCCTGCTGTTTGGTCCTCATGGTCCACGGTCGCTCCTCATCATAACCCCCCTCCCCTCCCTCCTGAACAACCTGAACTGCGCAGTCAGGCAGGCCCACTGTCCTCGGATTGCTCAGCACTGACTAAAGCCCTCTCTCCTGTAGAGTCCCAGAGCGCTGAGAGCCTGTGTGTGTGTATGTGTCTGGGCGCGCGTGCCTGTGTGTGTGTGTGTGTGTGTGTACAAGGGGAGTTTGGTGTGCACTTTGACAGACACAGACACAAGTGTGCACGGCTCCCTCCCCTCCCCTACCCTCTCCTCCCCCTGCTGGAGCAGTTTGTTTACATAGTGCAGAGGCCTTCCCTCCACTGCCTAAATAAGGCCTGCCCAAAGATAACTCGTGGAGGGGGGAGAGGGGAGAGGGGCAGGGGGAGGTGGGGGAGAGGGTCTGTGTTTTTTTGAGGGGCGAGGGCACAGGCAGGACAAGCCGACAGTGCAAATGCACAGGAGGGGAAGAATACAAAGAGAGCAGGAGACAGGAGAGATAAAGACAGGGAGAGGGAGAGAGAGAGAGAGAGAGAGAGAGAGAGAGAGAGAGAGAGAGAGAGAGAGAGAGAGAGAAAACAATTCGTGTATGCCACTTTCATTACAAATGTGCACACACAAACACACACACACACACACACACACACACACACACACACACACACACACACACACCTATAAAACAGCTGTCGGTTAAACCAAGACCATATGAGAGCTGGTACTTTCATCATTATTGTGTTTATAGTACTAGAGACTACAGGTTATGGAGTTGTGTGAATTGTGTACAGGGTCCGTAGACCGTAGACTGCATGGACCTGACTGACAGTATATGGAGCAATTTCAGAGAATTGCCAAGTGGGCGTCTAACTACAGATTGGCTGACATCTGATTACAGACTGTGGGTATTTAAAGCAACATTAAGTAGGTTTTTCAACCTTAAAATAATGTTTCCAAAATCGTTTCAGTGGCTTATCGACTTGTAACAGGGTGAAAGGCACTTATTCAGGGTGAATTCGCATTGCAACGCTTCATGGGCTGTAACTGCACTAAGTAAGTTTGGAGAAGCAGACCTCTCTGTTTCTCCGTAGTTCTCTATTAGAGACAATTCTGCTTCCAACCTGTAGGGCGACTGAAGACAAAAACTATTTAGTATTGCTTACAGACAGACCTACAGACTGGTGGACATATAACTACTGTTTTGTGGACCTCTACCTACAGACTGGTGAACATTTGAGTACAGAATAGAGGGGGTCACTGCCCGCACTTCCAGAATGGGGAAGATCTTCTTTCCACAGGCAGTCAGACTGCTGAACAAATTATAGTGCAATATAATAAACCTGTAATGTAAACAGGTTTATAATATAAACACATAAAATGCAAACCAGCACACTGCACCTCTATGCACTCTCACACTTTTTCTTTCCTACCTGACTTGACTTGACCTGACTACATATCGGCGGGCATCTAATTACAGACTAGTGGGCATCTGACAGACTGGTGCCATAACATACTTGACATGGCCAGAACACAAAAGCAAAGTAGGATACAAAGTAGAATACAGTACAAAGTAGGATTCAGAAATCCAGAACCTAATGACATTGTGTGACACCTGTAAGTATTGTTACTTTATTGAGGAAGAGGGCCACATCCAACAGATGTACATTACACTACATATGCATAAAATATCCCTTATAGAGACTCCTCATTCATTTTACATGTGTGAAATGTACTACATTCCCATTACATCCTGTATATGCAGTCATCTCTTCCTCATTTATAAATACATTAGACTAAATAGCCATAATATCCTTCAGAACTCTTCTCTTCCTCATCTGTAATGTGTACATTAAACCATATACTGATGATATTCTTACAGAGGATCACTAATATGTCTGTCTAAGCCTGGTGCCTGGTGGCAGATTGAGGAACACGCAGCCACGGCAAAGATTTTAGATTCTCCCTCAACACTCTCTGGCTGGAAGGAAACAGTATTTAATAATTGTATTTTATATATACAGTACATTACACTTCCATAATATCTTTTATTCAGAGATACCTCTCTTCCCCAGTGTTAGAGTACTGGGAAACACTTTCTTTTACAGTCCACTATTTACTAGATATTTACCTGGCAATGGCATGGTAAATTCAAATGTATTGTAGGATACTTACCAGTAAAACGTAGGTATATACTACGTAAATACTGTACATCTGCAATACTAACACTCACTATATCTGTAGTTAGGCTGGCACATGTAGTAAAGATATCTGTGGCTAGGTTGATTCATAGAGTGCAGATATCTTTGCTGTGCGCACCAACCTAGCCACAGCTATCTACTGTGTGCACCAACCTAACGCCACATATCTCGGCAAGTGTTAGCATTTCAGCTGTATTTTCTCAGTGTTTACCTGCATTGTACTGGTAAGTATGCATGGATTTACCATGTTGTTACTAGGTAAATACCTTCAATAAATAGTGTACCACAAAAGGAAGCTTTACACAGTACTGATGTGGTGCTATGACTGTCTGCTACACCAGCTGCTATGGGCGGGAAGTTGACACACTACACCAGGATGGTGCCAGGATGAAGGCTAATTGTGTTTGAATGAGCTTCCATCTGTTCATATATAGAGAGCGTGAGCTTGACCAAGCCTGGCAACCTTGCATGGCAGGAGAGAAAAGGCTGGATATAGAAAAGGCGGGAGAGAAAGGTGCGTTTTTCAGGGTAAATTAGTTCCCTAAATGAGGGGGAGGGCCACAGTAACGCCTTCGAGTGAGTAATATAAATGGACTCTCTATTCAATCACTATTAGTCTTTCTCTGGCTCATTATATAGGCTTTCTATTTTTTTTTCAACCCTACACGCAATACACATTAGCGGGGGTTATGTCATCTCTCACAACAATGTGTGACACAGCTTACTCCTAACACCATACTAATTAAACACAATTGTGCAAAATGAATGCTAACTAGATTTACACTTTCTATGTGAAAAAAATAGGTCTGACTCCACTGACTATTTACACCATCGGGGAAATTAATGAGCAACATTTTTTGCAAACAAGAAATGAGCACTGAGCAAAGCAGTACAGAGTAGCAGGTGGACAGACCACACACACAGACACACACAGACACACAGATACACACACGCGCGCGCGCGCACACACACACACACACTTATGTCAGAGGTCAGGCACTGGACAAATAATCTGTGGTTCCCTGGCGGGAGGGTGACTGAAGGTTTGCCAAATAAGGCCAGCAGATGGAGCCCTGGCAGATCATTCCCTAGCAGCAGGGAGCTCAATCCTCCCAACACACACACACACACACACACACACACACACACACACAGAGCTGGCTGGCCAAGGTTCCCTCTTTCACACACACACACACATACACACACAAGCACGTATGCAAGCACTCACAAACACAAACACAAACAGATACATGCACAAACGAAGGTACGCACACACACATGGAAGAATGCATGCATGCACACACCCACACACATATGGAAGAATGTACACACGCACACACACACACACACACGCACACACGGAAGAATGCATGCACGCACACACACACACACACACACACACACACGCCCCTCTGCCACCAGCTCAGGGACAGAGAGGACATCACCCCCAGTTGGTGGAGACAGGTGCAGTTTACTTTTATTTCCTCTCATCACATCGCATACTGTAATTACTTCACTAAACTAGACTGAACTGGAGCTAGGCATGCACTCATTTGATGTTATCAGCCTTGACATCAGTAACGATACCTGGACTTTGGGTATCAACCTGTCCAGTGTCCCAATCCGACAGCAAGGCTTTACTCACATTCAGCACTGAGTTACTGAGTCAGAGAACTCGTTGGCTTTCAGGGGGTGTACTGTATGGTGTGGAGGTATACTGCTGACCCAATGAGTTTAGCTCCCTCTGTGCTGTGTCAGCTCTCTTACCAGATGCACAGGTGTACGAGCTAACGCTAATGTTTAAGCCTGACTGTTGTAGCAACTGCTTGTACTTGTGTGCAAGGTCCTTGTAAAAAGGGGTGCTGGTGGTGACCAACACTAAACTAGAAAGGACTGTATGAAAGGGGCTAGTTGGGGTGTACAATAATCTCCAGAGGCTGTCCGGTCTGAACAAGAATTAAATATCCCTCGATTAAGACACACACATGGCACTCATGTAGGGTGAAACCATGAAACCGTGTATTGGGAATGAACCTGTAAAACCGTGAAAACCGTGGTTTGCTGAAAATACAAAAGAAATACAAAAAGACAGGCATGCGCAATAGAAATATACAACAACACAAGGGGGATATACAGAATATATACAATATATACAAAGGCTGATGAGAAATAACTGCCTACAGCAATTATGAGAACCAGAAAGATGAATAAATTACTCATGAAATGCGACTAATCATAACAGTCCTAGTCTAGGGCTATTATTGCGCATTGATTAAAGATTCGGAGACATGTTACACATGTATGTCTACGTAAGGTGTGTACAAATGTATGTGCTATAGGTTGAATGCTTTTGCAAAGCGAGATCTAAAATGTAAAGGGACTGTGAAAACAAATTACCCCAAGGGGACAATAAACAAAACAAACTAATTAACTAATATTTTTCCCCATCCAGAACTGACGCAAACATACGTAACAATACAGGAAGAGAAGTGATTTTAACAAAATATAAAAAAATGGGAGGAGAAGCATGATGTCAGGAGATGGGCAGGGCAAAAAAAAAAAACCCACAACTTATTTAGTTCCTAAACTTCATTATTTGTAATTAAGATATGAACATAAAGTAAAGACACAGACTTACTCTCACAGTGTCAGGGGTTAAAACCAAGAAATTTTCCAATGTCTCAGAAGGCAATATAAACTAACCAGAAGCTGTTTCAGTCAACAAATAAATGGACATAATACATGTTAAAAGTATAGCACAGAAATGAGTTAGATTGATCGGGCCCCCAACGTGATCCCTCCATCTGACTCGATATGTGACTGATGTCAGATATCAATACTGAACATGAGCAGAGTTTACATTAGGCCAGAGTACTCCGGAGCTCAGCTCCCCCTCCTCACCTCAGCAATGCAACCAGCCGAAGCTCAGCTCCGGAGCACTCTGGACTAATTAAAACTGCTCATAAACACTGAGCTCCCTCTGCTAAAGTATTTGTAGTAATACAATACAGTGAGATATGACCACTGTGAGTAAAGAAGGGCTCCCCCTCCTTACAAAAGCCAATTTAACCACTGGACATCAGCATTTAAACTCAAAGCAGGGTGCAGATCACCCCAGAGGGTGTAAGCTATGGGGTTACTACAGAGCTGGTTGCTTGCCTTTATAGCATGTCTGGCCCACAGCCAGTACACATTTGGGCCCATTGCTCACCTCTTTAAGGACAACAGCCACTCTCGCTGTGTGTCCCACTGCACAGTACTAGTTACATGTTATTAGGTTTACAGCGAAAAACATCTTTAGCTCAAAGAACTCTCAGAACAATCAAAGTCATCTTGTTGGTTTGATTGAAATAACATTTTGAATAAACTGAAATAAAATGTAATTGTGTGTGTACTTATAAAAGTGTTCTGAGACCATGGTGACCATACACTATAAATATCAATAAATTGAATTGAACTAAATTAAATATATTTCAACGGAAATGACTAAATTGAACTCAGTCAAACCAACCAGATGACTTCACGGACATTAGTCATTTGTGCAATATTTTTTTACAGAGTACACACACCACAGCAAAGAGTCTGTGCAATTAAAGATGACACAGTGCCACATTTCACACTGCCCAGCGCTGCTACCGTGAGAGGCTTCAGACGGGAGGAGCGGCACATCTTCTCTGCACTGCAAGGTCATTAGGAACCCTGAGGCTAATGGACGGCTGCAGAAGGGCCACTGTGATGTCTACCGCTTTGAAATATCACCTCGAATAACACTTTGAGGTCTTGAGTGAAGAAGAAGGAAAAAAAAAAAAGACAAATTCCCACAGGTGAATGGGCAGCTTTATGGGGCTAATGAAAAACACGGCGATGTGGAGGAGTACAAGGTCAAAGGCAGAACTCAGAGTGGTTTTGATGCTGGCCCTGACCAGCTGGAATGGTGTGGCAGGGGGCACTCAGGGCTCTCAAAGCATGGACCCCTTTAAATTCAGGCCGGACAATGACCAGTCCCCTGAGTAGGGCTGCACAATATATTGAAAATATCGTATTACAATATTACAATATACAATATTGGATACAATATTGTGATATACATATCGCAAAACATGGCTTCACGCTCCACATATGAAGATATTTGGGATCCACCCCCATAGGCTGCACACTAGCTATGGCCTAGCAGTGAAGATTAAGTTGAACGATCTTAAAACTATATTTAAATATTTAAATGTTTAAACTATATTTTAAAATGTAAACGTTTATTTATCGCAAAACATATCGTCATCGCAACATTCAGCAATGTTACCGCATATCGCACATTTTTCCAATATGGAGCAGCCCTACCCCTGAGTCAGTACAGACTGGCAGCCTGACACACGTACCTCACAGGTAGTGCTAGTCATGCTGTTGTTCGCACTACAATTAAAAACTCCTCATCTGACCTACTAAATCACCTTGGCAACCAGCTACCACAAAAAGGAAAACACCGGAAAAGATAAAAAAAAAGAAAGACACTAAAGAGACATCAATGACCTTTGTCCTGAGAACAATATGGAGAACAGTCTCAAGTGGGAATGTTACTGTCATAAAGCAGGGTGGTGAGAAAGAAACAGGTGAACCTAACACACACACACACACACACACACACACACACACACACACACACACACACACACCCACACGCTGCACGCACACAAACACATATACACACATGCAGACAGACACACACACACCCTACTACAGACACACATCTCTCTCTCTCTCTCTCTCTCTCTCTCTCTCTGTCTCTCTCTATCAACCACAGTAATGAAATGCAGCCCCGCAAAAACACATTAGAAAGTAAAAGTACTTCGACACAAATGCTTGCCTTCACTTCTCCATTAGTCAAGAAGTGTGACATCACCCCCAGCTGTGAGGTCAATGCCTGACCTCTGTGCCATGTGGCTGTCTGTGCATCAGTGTCAGCACGTGTGTCACCAATTGCATGTAACATTTCAAATCTAAAACTCCCAGGAAGTCCATTAGTAATGCACTAACCAAACACACACACCACTGTGTGTTGCCACTGACAGTCACAGCTGTGGACGCGTGGTGCATATTACCATCTCTGTGCTGTCAGAAACATTAGCCTGTTAGGCTTTGTGAGTGGAAACCACACTTTGGAGAATTAGCACATAGCAGGGTAGCTGTCAAAAACATCGGCCAGTTAGCTTCCTTGAGTAGAGGCCAAGTTGTGGCAATGTGGATTATCATGTTTATATGTGTTATAAACTCAACACTACACATTGACATAAGCCAGTCAAGGAAAAGAAGATGATATGGGTTACGTTTTCAGTGCTAAATATTTTTATATTTTATATTTTCTGCTGTGCTCTGTGCAGTTTGCTAATGAAGGCCAGGTTCTTGTTAGCTAGAAGTGTTAGTGATGCTAGTTGTGACTAGTGTGGTTTGCTCTGCGTTAATATGGAACAGCCTCTTAATGGGTCATTTGATTACCCCATAAGTTAATTTAACACTTACGTGTCAGGCAGAGGGATACGCAATACATGATGTTTTGAGAGGTTGTGGTAAAGTGTGTGTGTGAGTTTGTGTATACATATGTGTGTACAGTCTGTGTGTGTGTCTGTCTGTCTGTCTGGAATAGAACTGAGGCTTGCTGGAATGAACCTCTGTTTGCTGTCACAAAGAAAATCACCAGAGTCCCTGAAGAGGGAGGAGCTCATAGATGTTTGGCTTTCTCTAAATCCCAAACTAGATCAATGGGCAAAGCCTCCGAGAATAAACTTAAAGGGCTCCGCACTTAGTATATCCGCATTTGAACTTAGGGCTTTGGATTCATCCTCACTCAATGGCTATTTGAGAAATGCTTCCATGAAGATGTTTTAAAAAAAAACACCACCTCTCCCATCTTCCCAAACCCCCCTCCTGGGCTTTACCAGCTGTGATGATGGGACCAGCATCGAGCCCTTTAACAACAAACACACACACACACACACATCTTCACACACCTCCTGCATGAACTAGCACCAACTCTTCGACAACACACACACACATCTTCACACACCTCCTAGGGGGGAGGATGGCTCACAGCAACAACACTGCAAGCCTATTTTCTTACAGGATGTGATGTCGTGATCTGTGTATCTATAAAGACAGCGACACAAAGTCAAGTACCCCCTGAGGCAAACAGGGTGACAGAGACAGTGACAGGTGACAGGTTCTCTCCAGACACAAAACCAGACAGTTAACAGAACAAAACAAAAAATGTGGTCTTTACAAGGCTTTTTAAACAGAAAAACACGCCCAAACAGAACAAGGTAACACTCCTATTATTCTCAGCTGACTCACAGCATGTATAGGAGATTCAGATCAGACGTTTTTCAATGGAAGGCCAAATGTGCAAACAGCTTTGTGATTTTCCTGGAAATGCACTTTTACTGGACTCACAGAACACTATTGCTCAACAGAAGACCAAACTGTGCTGGAAATGCCCCTTACCTTGGAACAGTCTGGCCACATCACTCCACATAGATACTATACTAGACAAATATTGTATTTAATCCCAAGAGACAAATTAAGTAATTCATTAAATGGCAATGTTAGCAATAAGCTAAGCAAACACTCAGGGAGAGTGCAAACTGTTTATGATTACAGCAGTTCACACATTAGTGCCCATGCTGGTGGTTTGTCTAATGGAGGAGAATAACCAGCAAAAGTCTGTAAGGAAAACAACTGAATCATCTGTTAGAGATGTTAGTATCTTTGAAGTACGTGGTGGAGTTCGTGTTTAAAGGCAGAATTTCTTCTTTGTGTGACATATGGTTGAGGTTAAGAAGCTGGAAAAAAAACACCCTTGATTTTGAGTGGGGGAAGGGGTGACTCATTGCACAGTGTGAAACTAGGAAACCACGCCTCAGCGTACTTCCCAGCATGCAACTGTAAGGTGAGAGGATGGGGACAAGCTGGTATTGTGTGTGTGTGTGTGTTTGTGTGTGTGTGCGCGTGTGTCTGTGTGTGCGTGAGCATGTGTGGCCCAACCCCCCACCCTCTGCCAAGCGGGAATTTGTTTTTGCTTTTTTACACTCAAGACCTGGCAAGTGTGAAAGTCATTAAGGCATCACACCAAAGTTTTTCTTGTTAGAGGGTAAAGTGGCAAGTGATGATGGGGATGATGAAGACTGAAGTTTCTCACATGCTACTGGTCTGTCATGCCTTTGACGCAAGAACACGTCATGTGGCATCAAAAAGAGACTTAGAGGATCTGTCAAACCAACCATGTTTAAGAACTGATTTATGAAAAGGTTGTCGTACACGCCCTACATTTAGTTTGATTACATACTATCTCTCGTGACCACATCTGGACCACTGTGTGTGTGTGTGTGTGCGTGTAAATGTGTTAGTGTGTATGTGCGTATGTGTGAGTGTGTGTGGTGTGGGTGGGTTGGGGTATCCTATCCAAAATCTCCTTTAGAGCCCCTTATTACATATTTTATCCTTTCTACTTGGACATACATAAATGTGCGCGCGCGCACACACACACACACACATATCCCATCTCACAACCCCATCTCAGATACGCTCTCCTTGAATTTAATGTGCCTATTTCAGACATCAATATGATGCACAGGATAGAACAGCACAGGATAGAACATGTGCGAGTGTGTGCATATATTGTCATAGCAAAGCACCTAAATAAAGTAGGAATATGGGCGACCGGTTCTCCCTGCGGAACGCAATGAATACCCGGTGAGAGGTCATCACGAGGACACAATCTCTTCTCGAGGAACGCCGGTGATCCTCCGCACCCTTTTCCCATTTATTCCAGTCACCGCTGGGGATTTGGCTATAATGAACACGCAGCTCAGGGGATAAAAGCAGGCCTGCCTGTCCAAACAGACAATTCCTGCAAACTTGAATGCGCCTTGTTAACCTGGAGCAGCAGAGTGAAATGAAACAAGGACTGGCATTATGTTGCTCTAATGAAACCATGACCAACTACTACAAAGGACTGAGTTTTTGAACATTCTGTAAAAGAATGTGTTTTACAACAATGTACGAGTCTAAAATTCCACATCACATTATATGTCTGCTCACATTCTTCAAAACATTCATCCTTCTTACATGCCTTTGGGTTGCTCAACTCATCCTGTTGTTGTAAGGGTGAGGTACAGTGTATCAAAATCCAAATCCGCCAGGCACAAAAAGATCAGATGATTCAACATCATGGGGATTTTCATCAGATGACCCAGAGGACCTGAAGTCTGGTTGTAATCTCTAGCAGAGGAGGGTGAGTCGGGTGGACACTGGCTAAGCGCGTCAATGCAGCACTCTTGCTTAGCATGTTGGTTTAGGGGGAATTCATAAAGACATTAGCACTACTCACCAAGCCGCGCCTGCAGTGAACAAACACTGATAAGAATGCTCAGAAACACACACACACACGCACACACACTCACACACACACACACACACTCACACACACACACACACACACACACACACAGACTTAGTCACAAAGGTGTGAGTCATCCTAGACCTTTACGCTTGCAGCAGACTTCTGGATGTAAGAGAATAAAGTCACGAGTTTGAAGGTATATTGTGTTTCGCCACTGTAACGCTTTGGGCCTGCTGGCGTGTTCTGATTAATAAATCCTGAGCCACGCCACTCGCTTAGCCTGCCCCACTTCACACATGCCGCAGGTGATGCCGGCGATGACCAGGCCCTTTAAAACAGGACTTTTCATTCTGTCATTCATCATCATCTATCGATTCGATCGATTACGAAACATTTACTGTAAACCAAATTTAGTATGAAACAATTTACCATGAAATGAAAACAAACAGACGACAAAACAACACTATACAATATAATATCTCGATACCGTGTGCTGTGTCTCCTGTAAGGTAATAGCGTAGCTCATAGCCATAGTTTTATAATGTGCACTGCGGCACAGTAAAGTGTGAGGATATCTAAAGCTGGCTGGCGCAGTGGCAGTGGCAGTGCTGTGCGAAGAGTGGGATCAGCCATTAACTCAGTGGGGGTCTGGGGGCCTTCGTTAAATGTCTGCCACTCAGAACTGCGCACAGCGACGCTCCATCTCTTTTTCTCCCTCTCTGATTTACCCGTGATTCTCTCTCTCTCTCTCTCTCTCTCTGATTCTCTCTGCCTCTCTTTCCATTCGTGACTTACCTCTGATTCTGTCTCTTTTTTTTTCCTTTTTCCATGATTACTTCTCTTTTTCTCTCTTCCTCTACCTCTCTCACTTTCTTTCTTTCTCTTTCCATGATTTACCCCCTCCCAACATACACCCTTTCTGAGTTGTGTGTGATTATCACTCCATTTCTCTCTCTCTCTCTCTCCTTGAGATATCCTCATCTCCTATGGAATCCATGGCTGGGAGAGAAAGAGAAAGCCCTTTAGTCTGACAGGCCTACTACCATGGACGAGGGGGCAATTCTGAAAAATCCTCACATCTCTGAGGAAAACAGCTATTCAGCCTCACTTAATATAATATAGCCTTTGTTACCAAGTATTAGCATCCTTCAGTAAACTATAATAAACAGGTAGACAGAGAGGACCAGCGTGGAGAAAAACATGTAATTTCCCCAACACACAAAAGTAAGAACATAAGAAAACTCATCACAACTTCTCACAAAGCACAAACAAAGCTCAAATATGTCGAAGTCTGGGCTCAGATCAGGAGGTGATGGGTGATGTAAGCACGATGCAAAAGCCATGTCTCTCTCGCGGAGCTCCAGTATGGCCAATGACGTGACAATATGTGCGTGATGCAAGAGTGCAAATAAAACACCAGCTCCGGGAGGGCCACTGAGTGAGGACGCACTCAGGCTGCGTCATCTCTGACAGCGCGGTGCTACTCAGTCTCAACGATGAGGCGGCACTGCAGCTGAGCCCTGGGCACCAGAACTGAGCTGCTGAGTACAGACCTGAGGAAACCCAACACCACACGGTCAGGGAACACTCTGGTGCTTATAATGCGCATTTATCAATAGACACCAGAGACAACAGCACACCCAAAACACACATCGAGAGGACACACTTTTATTTTAGGCTGGTCCACCTTTGTTTTGTTATAAAGCTCATTTGTTCACAGACCCTGGACAGCCCAACACCATACAGTCAGTCAGTCAGTTTGCGCCCCCTTCAGTTCGCAGATACCGCACGTTGTTTGCTTTGATTTTGCATGGTATGTATCATGCCTAAAGCTCACCACGTAATTTACCCCGCTTTACACCGCCTTTAAGCTTTATTAGCGGTGCTTGAAAAGGTGCGATTGAACTGGGATAATCTTGATGTCTTAATGTAAACCTGGGTCCTCCCGAGTGTAAATGTGAAATGCTCACACTTAAACAAATCAAGTAAAAACTACTAATGTTATGGGGTCCACACAGCTTTTGCACTACCTACTTTATTGTCTGTTGTCTCACTGTTTGTCTATTTATTCTGCTAGTCTATATTTACTGTACGGTCTACATTTACTGCTGTCTAAGTCATTGTGTAGCCCCCTAGGTTTACGTATACCTGTGATTACTGTCAGAGAAAAGAGAAACAGCATTTAGATTTTTCTGTAGGCTATGTCCTGCACATATAGGGAAGTTGACAAATAAAAATCCCTGAATACTTCAATCCTACTAGCAATAACATTGACAACGTAAAAAAAGCTCTTAAAAGGTGCACAGCTGCTTTGAGGTGTCACATAGGCCCCGTTCAGACTGGGTTTTTCAAAATCCGGATTCAAAATCCGGATAAAATTTATCATAGAACCTCTTGCGTTCATACCAGACTTTACTTAATCTGGTTTTTAAAAATCCTGTCCGGCGAATATCCGGTTAATTGGCCATGACTGCAGTTCGAATAGAAACCGCTAGATGTCGCTAAGCAAAGTGGGGTTAGCGAACAACAGCCCGGCAAATTCGAGAGAAGCATAAAAAAAACTACGGATATAAAGACATGGTATAACAAACCAATCCCCCTTCCCCACATAAAATAAATCTGAATTGCTTTTACTCAAGCGAGCTTAATCCTATATTCTCTGTATGTCTCGTGGCTGGTGGTGAATGCTTGGCTGGTAACATTTCAATTGCCCACCGTGATGCGGTGGATTAAATGACTCCTTGTCAAATTAATTGGAAGAAACAAATGACTAGGCCTATAACATTGCCTTGCGTCATTTTAGGCTACTTTTTTATGCAGTTTCGCAGTGCTGAAGTGTGGAGCTGCCGACATAAAATCCCAACTTGCCAGTGTCTCTCCTTTACATGCCTTGTGCATGGTAACGTGGTTCTCCGCGGTGACTTCACAGTTAACTGTTCTAAACGTGTGTGTCAAGCCAATAGGTCAAAATCACTTGTTTTTCTATCAAATTCATATATATTTGCCATTTCCGACCGTTTGGGCTGACGGTAGTGGTAGCCTACCGTTGGTTTAAAACAAGACTTTTCTTCCTTTAGCAACCGTTGCCATCAGTAAACAAAAGTAATGCAATATAGATGACCTTGCTCATATTTGGCTGATAAAAATTGCAAGGTGTTGATCTAATTAGTATTAAAATTAACTGTTTCGGTCATTGTTATACCTTAAAGTAGCAGTAAATTGTGTCATTTGGCTACGTTTTTTTGGCAGCACTGTGTGGAAATCCGAATGTGAGACGCATTCCCTAACAAGCATTTGACGCTCCGTGGCCGTCGGTCTTGTAACATTAAAACATGGAAGAAACAAATGACTAGGCCTATAACATTGCCTTGTGTCATTTTAGGCTACTTTTTTAATGCAGTTTCGCAGTGCTGAAGTGGGCAACTGCCGACATAAAATCCCAACTTGCCAGTGTTTCTCCTTTACATGCCTTGTGCATATGGTAACGTGGTTCTCCGCGGTGACTTCACAGTTAACTGTTCTAAACGTGTGTGTCAAGCCAATAGGTCAAAATCAAAATCACTTGTTTTTCTATTAAATTCATATATATTTGCCATTTCCGACCGTTTGGGCTGACGGTAGTGGTACCGTTGGTTTAAAACAAGACTTTGGGAATGACCAATGACCGCGTGATGATGACCCTGTGAACCCGGAAGTATGACGCAATTATCCGGATAAATAATCCCTTAGCGTTCAGACTAGGTTTTTCGGCCTCAAGATCCCTTAAAAAACCACCTCATGAGGTGGTTTTTGAAAATCCGGATTAACCCCTGGAAAATCCGGATAATTTGCGTTCACACTAGGATAAATTTTATCCGGATTTTGAAAAACCTGATAATCCGGATTTTGAAAAGTCTAGTGTGAACGGGGTGTAACATAGACAGCGCCGTTAATCAGCCGAGAGAAAATCAAGTGAGGCCGGGCTATAATGGGATAACACTCCAGACACGACCTGTCAACACTCTCGGCCACGGCACCAGTTAGGGTCTTGGCCACCCAAACATAAGGACACTCAGGGACAAGCCTCGGGCAGCTGGGTACCCGCCGGAGGACGGTCTCCATCCCTGCTAACAAACAGGCGGTGGCTGGGCTGGGTTGCGGTGCCGGCAATGAGCGGGTGATTTGGAGCCTGCTGGAGGAGCTGAGCAAATAAAGAGTCGTGACGGTACATCTCATTACCATATCAAAGCCTGACTGAGTCACGGCACACCATCGTCCTGGCCATCCCCTGCTTACAGCCAAACATGTGTGTGTTTGTGTGTGTGTTGTGTGTGTGAAAGGCATGTGTATGGTGTCAGCAGGTGCGATAGAGTATAAAGGAGTGTGTGCGCATGTGTGTGTGTGTGTGTGTCTGTGTTGTGTGTTGTGTGTGTGTGTATAAAAGGCAAGTGTATGGTGTCAGGAGGTGCAATAGATGAATAAAGGAGTGTGTTAGTGTGTATGTGTGTGTGTGTGTGTGTTCCCTGCTAGCATCGACAGAGGACAGGACAGGACAGGACAGGGAAATTTGCTGCCTTCTTGTCAGATAAAAAAGTCTGAGTCAAGGAGGCATAATAGCTCATTACTAGGTGCTCTTGCACAGGTTGATGTGCTAATAGATACTTGATTTTATGAGCAGAGGATTTCAGAGCATTCTACCAGGGCAAAGTGTAATCTTTACATTGTTTGGAAATTTCAACAACATAGTAATTGTGAATTAATTAACTTTGAATTCTTGGCTTGTCTGTCCATACATCCAGTCTATGTTTTCATTCAATGAAATCGCTGTGTACAACAAAATGTAACACTTGAATTTTGTTTTATTTTATTTCATTTTGGGGTCTTCCGAATTCTTCTAGACCTTTAAAGTAGAGGTAGGTATTTTTGGAGGATGCTTTAATTCTTATTCTGGTACGCCTGTTTTATTGTAATTTAAATTCAATATCTATAATAATTTTAATTTTGCCAGTTGCTTCACATATAATTATAAATATAAAAATATATTAACCGATATAATCTATACAACCTATTTACCTAAATATAAATATAAACATATATCAAATGAAAATTGTGGGTTCGTCAGTTAACAGATGTCCTGACACCCCACTTTCTGTCATCAGAGCTGTGCAGGACAGTTATTAGTACTCAAGGGCATATTTACAAAGCCATCACTCCACTCTGAAGCTAAACTTATAGCGTGGGTGTTGTGCCTAAGAACTGTCCCTCTGCCACTACCGCCCGCCCAGACCCCTCAAAACAAACCGTTTCCATGACAACGTGCTCTAGAGCTAATCTGCACCATTCCCAGAGGGGGTCTGCTTGGTGCTGAGTGGCAAAAGCTAGCATGACTCCCTGGGGGTGTTGCTGATAGCGCTGGTGTTGGGGTTTGGGTGGTGATGGTGGTAAGTGTTTGTGTGTGTGGGGAGGAGGCCATGATGGCGGCAGAGGCAATGGGGGGAGGGAGGATTCTGGAGGTGTGGGGGCAAACAAGGCTCTCATGTCCCTTCACACAAATCAATGAGCTCCTGGGGGGCGCGGGGGCCTGATGGGCCTGGGGGTGGGGGGTGGGGTGCTGCAGGCAGGTAGGAGGCCTCAGGGAGCCCTCGGCTGTGCGCCTCAGACATAATTAGAGGCCGAGTGTTACCTAAGAGTGGCGGAGGAGAGGGGGCGAAGGGTAAACAAACCATCTGGCAGAGGTAGCCGTCAAGGTAGCAACCCAGCAGATATAAGCAGGCTAGAGCATACAGAGTGATAGTCTTGCAGCGGATAGACAGATAGACAGACAGGTAGAGGCACAGCAGACAGAAAGACATACACAGCACACAGACAGACAGACAGGCAGGCAGAGAGGACAGACAAACACACACATACTCACTCACACACACGCACACAGTAGCAAGCAGAGCAGGTAGTCATGCAGCAAACAGACAGACAGCCACACAGCATCGAGACTGACAGCTACAACGGCAGATAGCCGAGCGGCAGACATACAAGTCAAGTAACAGACAGACAGACAGCGCAGCAGACAGAGGGACTAACACACAGAATACAGACAAACAGAACGGCAGACAGATGGACAAAAATACAAAGCACAGCACAGCACGGAAACAGAGAGCAGGTCACACAGCAGACAGACAGACAGAGAGACAGACAGACAGGTAGACAGACAGGCAGACAAACAGACAGACAAAAAGAAAGTCATGCAGACGTACAGAGAGACAGAATAAGACAGCATACAGAAAGACAAAGAAGTATACAGCAGGCAGACAGACAGTGGTGCAGTAGGCGCACACACACACACACACACACACACACACACACACACACACACACACACACACATACAAACACACACAAAGCAGACAGACAGATGAAGAGTAACAGCAAAGTGCAAGTCTGAGTGACTAATAATTTCTCATCTGGCAAATGAGAGAAATTCTCATGCCTTGTTTCTAATCCTCTTGAGAAAAAGGCCTTTCATGGCGAATTTAATTTTATTCAGATAGGGCCCAGGCTGAGGGATGGTTTTAATAAGGTCTGAGGAGGGAGAGGGATGTGGAATTAATACCAGATCTGAAAAATGATGTTACAACCTGCTGCTTATGATTTTATTTATTTAATTATTAATCAAGCCCCTAGCATACACACAGCGTGTCTGCACAGAGTGCCTGCACCAGAGCTACACAAGAGATAGAAGAAGTTCGGATCTAAAGGTTGATTTCAGTCATGTGTGTGGTAGTAATCAGTCATCAGGTAGATATGGTCCACACTTATCTTAGTGTCAGGTGCCATCCGGGTTAATCCCTGAAATGGAGTACAAACACTGCTACCATTCACCTGACTACTGTGAGTGAACATGGACATGGATAACGGAGTTTCCCTTTTTACTTGCATTAACTACAGCCATTTTCCTCTCGTGGTGGAAAGAAAAAAACAATATATAAGCAGCACCAAATGTTCCTTAGATTTCAGTCGCTTTATTCAATGCTCCACCTTGGCTGTGTATCTTGACTCACCGGCTGTCATGGGATTCAATGGGAAGACAGAAATGCAGATAAATAAATAAAGAAATAAATAAATATAAAAAACAAACTGAAGCAGAAAGCTGTGAGTCATGCCAATACTCCTACCTTCCCCCCGCCTTGATTCACAGCCATTGAAAAACTCAATGCCAAACAATCAGCATTCAGTGGACTTTATGGTCTTCTTACAAAGTGCAGCTATTTGAATGCGTTTTCATTATGAAATCCAATCCGGAAGTGCTAAAGATGGCCTCAAGGCCAGGAGAGACTAGTTTTGTTTTCAAACTCAAATGAATGAGCTGTGTGCGCAAAGCAAGCCAGAGAATGCCTGCAGTCTTTTTTTGTGCAGTGCACAAACAGTATATGCAATTTAAAAAATACCTAAATATTTCAGCATTCAGGGTTTAATTGTTCAGCTGTTCATAAATATTTGTAATCTGAAAGTTGAACGTGTTCATCATACGCAATGACGAATTCTAGATGTCCATGGGCAATGTGTTATTCTTGGTGGCAAATGGGGAGGGCCATAATGATTAGATTACACGGGTTCAGCAACTTACAGAAAGACGTAATGCGAGCTGAATGAAACGAGAGAATAGGGGCGCTGAATAATAGAGACCACTGTGTAATAATTGCCTATCTGCCCACACCTGATAAGCAGGTCAGCATCGTGCTGATAATAGGTAAGCAGTAATGTACTGACCGTGCAGCGCATTACTGTGATGTGTTTGTGGCAGGTAAACAAAGTCCACTGTAAATTGCTAACTTCATTAGAGCTAAGGTGGTCTACGGAATACAGGGCTACCAGCTGCTGCGGCGACTACCGTGTGCACTCCTTGTCATAAACAATTTGTTACCACAATTAGGTAAACAAAGAAAACGTGTATCTTGAAAGTACTGGAAACAATGACCATTACCGTTTTTGAAATGACGACGGCCATGACATTCGCGGCTTTTTGAGTCCGGGCCGATTTTCCATAGTTCTGTTGCAGCTCAGGTAGCGTTCGGTGTCCGAGTGATACCTTTGCTTGATTTTGATGTGGGTCCGGGGCTGCCGCCACAAGTGTTTCGGCGGTTTAGCGAGCCCAGCCGTCTCTCGGCTCAGAGCGGTCAACTCCATCTCTGAAACTTCTCAGCTCTCCTGTTTCGAAACAGTTACCGTTGACCCTTATAACAGTTTATCCTTTGTCAACGTGGTGATTATCTTGAAGGGAAGGGTAGATGGTGGACGCTTTGAAAGTTTATCTTGGCGCTCCGGTAGCCACCGCGGAGGACGATGAGCTGTCCACAAGGCGCAGTGCTGAAACGCCAGGGAGGCTTTGGAAGCACGAAAGTTATGCCAAAAACAACCCTAAATCCGATAATTTGATAACAAAAAAGGTTAAAATCTAAAACACGGCAACGAGAGTTCAAGAAGTCTTTCCCGTGCTGAGTCTGAGTCTTTCCTATTATCCGCCAGCGAACATTGATTCTCTAAAATAAACACTCGTAGGTTGTGAATGAATTGGAAAAAAAGAAAATAAACTATGTGGTAAGTTTTCACAGATCAAAAGGCAACGGCAAAAAGATAATAGCGGGTTCGGTTCCAGTGGTAAATGTGGAGAGATATAGCTTGCACTTAAAGCACCAGCGTTTAGTGCACCTCCGAGTGGGAAGCAGTGAGTAGACCAGGAAACCTGGCCGCGCTCTTCGGAGAAGCCAGCAGCCAGCCAACTACATGTGCAAGAAATGACGCGAGTTTGTTCACGTTATTACATCATCCATCAGGCTACTAGCCACGGCAACATAATTTGTTTTATGACTTTAATACCCGTGGCCGACTGCTATTACAAAATATGGTTAATTTTAGTCCACATAACTGTTATCATTTCTTTGCAATATCAGGAAATAAGCTATACACTTAACTGTGATGAACCACACACAAGCTCTCATCAGTATTACAACTTTGAACTAGTAAAAAAAGCATCAAGATACTTTTTGCATAACTTAATAAAGTAAGCACCCACACCCGCTCTAATAGCCTGGAAGCACATTTGAGAAGGACCCCTGTGATGCGTGCCTGGTATACACCAAGTCCGGGCCATCTCTGGCCCACAGTCGACAGCTGCTTGAGCCACGCCACCACTCACTGCTGACATGACCTTTCAGCTTGCTGCCATCACATTAACATTCACGTGAGTGAGTGGGGGTTGGGGTGGGGAGGGGGAGATGGGGGCAGAGCCATTAGTGCATGTCGGCGCTGCTCCCACGGCTCCGTATATTAGTGAGATTCAAAGCCGGGCTAATGGCAGCCCGCAGCCCACCCACAGATGAGCAAGCAGAGGCACAGACCTCCGAGCACTCCCACGGATGACCCAGCCCAGGCACAGATGTCCTGACCTGACCTACAGGCATGCAGGGTGGGCCAGAGCAGCCACCAGGCAGAGGAGTTTCCTTCCTCTTATTTATACAGTACGTCGCCGGATCCTATACAATCCCAGACCGACAATTACTAAATGCGCAGTCACAGTCACTAATTAAATGCTATTGTAAAGGTAACCAGTGGGAAATGCGGTGGAGTGAGCAAACCTCCTTCCTGATTGCTTAGGAGAAGTACTAGTGACAGTATTAACCTTGAGTTTAGGGCTCCTTGTGACGATAGTACTCTTCCGATTTTGGAGTCCTTGCTGGAACATCTCTTTCCCACAGATGCTGTCACATCTGCTATAAGCACACGTAAGTTTGTGCCCAGGCTGAGGTGAGGTTGAACCACACAGTCAACATCATGCAGGTTACACTATCGTTGATATGAAAACTCTATGACACAGGCAGCAGTTCCTCACACACACACAAACACACACACACACACACACACACACACACACACACACACACACACACACACACACACACACACACACACACACACACACACACACACACACACAAGGCAAGGCAAGTATATCAGACCCTTCCTGTTATTCTTACACAAAAGTAGGTTGTCAGAGACAGACCAATGTGTTGTCTGTTGGTTCCCTTATGACAACCGGACAGCAGTAATGCAAAAAGCGTCAGAAGCTGGTGTGTTTTTTTAGATGCCATCAGCCCACTGTAGCATGTGTGTGGGGCTGCATCAGCTAAGATCATTAACAAGGAAAGTAACGGGATGTGTGGGAGTCAGTCAGTTTCTCTGACTGAGGGAGCTGGCTTGGTGTGTGTGTGTGTGTGTGGTCGTTAGGTGCTACATCTGACTGGTTGACTTTGTGTGTCTGTGTGTTTGTGTGTGAAGTCGAGCGCTTTTTATTATGGGCTTGATGTGTGCGTGTACAGTATGTGTGTGTAAGAGCATGATTGTCTTAGTGTGTGTTGTTGTATTTGAATGCTGACTACCCTAATTACTGGATGTGTGTGTGTGTGTGTGTCAATGTGTGTCTGTGAGCACGCGCACGCTCGTGTGTGTGTGTGTTTATCTGACTAACCTGACATCTGTATCTGGGATGGTCCTGAGGCTGTCATTGACGAGGGCAGCCCTGTAGATGGCCTCCAGGTGAGACAGATGTGTTCTCCTGGTCTCCAAGGCTGAGTGTCGGCGGGACAGGGGGGGCAGGTGCACGGGTCCTGAGAACCTCCTCCGCACGGCATAGCTGGGGTCAGGCCAGCAGACCCCCAGGGACTGACGACGCCACTGCAGAGAGCAAGGCAGCAGCCTGAGTCAGTCTACAGGTCCACACTCCAGTCTACAGCTACTGCTGAAGCTAGGTTTCCCCTCTTTAACTCTTTAACAATATTTTAAAACCTTAAAAAGTCCTCCAGAGAATAGCACTGTCTTTCTGTACTGCTTAGAGGTGTTTTTAAATTGGTCTATAAATTCATAAAATAGTTATAAAATAAGCATAACAGTATGTTTTTTTTTTCAACCAGAAACACTGAAACACCAGAACACAAACACACAACCCACTGTTTCAATTGATATCAGTCAGTAATTTTTTTTGAGTAAGAATGTTTTTTTTCCATCCTTTGGTCACTGCCTGGTCTTTTGTTATGCTATGCCACTAAATACTGAAACCCCCGTTGTGAAGAAAATTAGATTCTAACAGCTGATGGAGTTCAGTCCTGTGTAATGAGTCTGTAATAGCTTAAACTAGCAGTAAAAGCTTAAACACTGATCTACTGGCTAACTGGAAGAAAAGATGGTGTTATGCTACAGATGCTGGGATTTCATTGTCCAAGGTAGAACCAGAATGAAGAAAATGTTAACAAAAGCCACAAACCAAAAGGATTCAATCACAAAAGTTGAACGACAAAACAAATGAAAGACAGATTAGGTTTAGCCTAAAGGAAATGCAGACTCTCAATTTTATTTGACAAAAACATTTGCTGTTGTTATTGTCCTGTCTACAACACCTGAGCTCTGTGTTTCCAAAAATGGCCATAAAAAAGGATTTAAATTATAAAATTATTATAATTATAATAATTATCATAAAATTATTTTTTTTCTTTCACAGCACCAAAAATAGATTTTTGTTCAGGTATCTAGCAATTGTGCAACTCCTAGTATCAAGAGAAAAAAGTGGCATCCACAAAGCAGGCTCTTTTAGATCATAAAACACTTGCACTGCAATAACTGCCAAGGTCTGGACTGTAAGTGCACCTCTTCCCAGAACACTGCTGACAAATCTTTCTAGGCAGGCACACACTGCGAAAGGGAACAACTCTGTTCAATACCGGTTCAGTTTCCGAATGACAGCCAACACAAGCTCAGTGCTTGGCCACCTCCACAGGAGTCTCCACAAGTCTGGCAAGCAATCACACGTTTCTGTAGGAGACGAGCCCAGACCCAGGAGAGCGAGTTCGCGTGGGCCAGATCAGTGCCGGACCTGGAGCGGATCCGCATGGGCGTCAGCTGCTCCACAGAACTGGCCGAGGCCAGGTTCCGACGGGGATGCGGGTCTGACTGTGTGCCCATCTGCTCTGTTGAGGAACCAGCACTGGCCTCTGAGCAGAACCACTCAAAACACCAGAGACTCGTCAGTTTCCCAGTTCATCCCCACGTCCTTTCCATTAGCAGACTGAAGACGACCGCAACAGGCGGTTTACTCAATAAGATGACTAAACGTGAATCAAAAGTGTAAATACATATTGATGTAAAAATATGTACTGTATGTGCAATTTCTTTCTACACAAATACAAAAGACACACACAAAGAATTCTAAAGGCATGGCAAAGAGATGGGATTCTGAACCATTCCTTGTGCTCCGTGCATCTTGTTCTTTTTGGGGACAGGGGTGTTGATTAATTTGTTTAATAGATCTGAGCTTTTTTGGAAAAAAAACACACAAATTAGCCTAAATACACACAATCAAACAAACAATTTGGATTCACAGAATGGAAGGAAGTACAGTAATGCCAAAATATCTGGCAAATTAATCTCTTTTGAACCTTGAAAAAGTTATTTTTGTCATAACATTACTGAAATCTTAGAAAAGAAGCAAAAGATAAAGGCATGGGAACTAATAAATAGGTAGTTGTAACAGAGTTTTTATCTGCCTGCAATTGTGCAGTTGTGGTGGTATGACAAGAGGAGGAACACTTTATTAGCTTATGTCTCAGACCTGTTATTTTAATAAACTGCAGTATATTACATTAATAAATGTAACATTTTATGAGTCAGTCCAACACAGAGGTAGAGGTATCCAAAGTTAGTTGAAAAGAATAATCTTTTCTACACCAAGGCACTCCAAAAATGTAATTTAAAATGTCTTTATTAAACTGACATGTCCACTAAGGACTTTTAAAATTGCCCACGCGTAGCGGCGACATGTCAGTTTAATAAAGACATTTTAAATTACATTTTTGGAGTGCCTTGGTGTAGAAAAGATTTTTTCTTTTCAACTAACTTTGGATTACTCACCTTGAACCAAAGAGCACCCATAGAACATTGTTATCTACTCTTCCTAAAGGGACTGAGCACACCTCTGACTTGAAACAGAGGTAGAGGCATTCTATTTATTTCTTAATTATCTCAGCGCCCAGTACCACTTATTAAATCTAATAATTACTATATTACGTCACTAGTCCATGTCTAGGGGTGTGCCATTGACACCTGCGATGTAGAGTGTTCCATTCCTGTACATAATAGCTCAATTTATGCGCAGTGAACACACTTCCTGTTCACACCTTGACATGTGTTAGTACCGGGCACATTCTTGCAGCATGTGTGTGCAGCCTTGTGTCTGCTCAGAGAAGTGCTGGGGAGAGCTGAAGACACATGTGTTAGAGCAGAAAGGGCTTGTAAAAACTAAGGCACTGTGAGTGGGTGTGAAGATAAGGACTCCTTTTTACAGGCACAGGTCAACTCCAGGTTCTTAAACTCTCCAATGCACAAAGGCTCCCGCTACTGGAGATAGGGTGGTGTTTTGGTGCGCAGGCATGACGCAAAACGATAATATGGCCAGGCAGGTTTTTACGTGGGCCTGCCTGCGGAGATAAAGCTAACAAGTGTAGAGTGTAGTGTCTGAGTTAATTATTACTTTACCTCCATCTTCAATTAGGACGCTTATGCAAGCTTATGTCCTCCCTTTACAGCGCGTCTCCCCAGCAGGAACACAGCCACGGAGCTGAAACAGTCAAACAAAACTGTGAGATACTGGACAACCTTAAGCTTGAAATGTTACTACCTGACTTGAGCTAAATATTTATATGACGCTGTGCTTTACAGTTTTTTTTTACGATTGCTTAAGCTCAATTTAAAAAACTAGGCCCATTTTGTCAAAACACTACACACAGTTATGACAACCATACACTAAATGGACAGAACACCCCAGATCTATTGCAAAATGTTATTCTTCTTTCAAAACTATACACTTATTTATAAAAATGCTATTTTGTTGCCAAATCGCACACACATGATTCATATGATCTATTTGTGTTTGAGTGAGTTACACACAATGGTAATCAATCCTAAACACTTTTGTAACATTCTGACTTTTCTAATCACACAATTTGGGTTTCATTTTTTCAGAAATATTGACAAATGACATGAATACATTCACGAAACACAACACATGACTAATACTAAATATATTTCAACTGATAAAATGTTTTACTTGCAATGCAAAATCAGTCATTGTGGTCAAGTGTTTGATTGTGTATGGTTGCATACTGAAAATTTAAACACAACCATTTCCACAAAGAACCATGTATGTAGTAAACAATGTAAAAAGCTCAGTAAATAAAAGCTAGTAAGCATCATCTCTTTCGATTTTTAAGGGATGTTTCAAGGCAGTCAACCAATAATGTCATTTGCATGTGATAAATTTAGTCCTCATCTTTTTTGTTCATGCTCCGCTGCAGATGTACCTTACAGTAAGAGTATTTACATCTTTCTCTTGCTACCCCTCTTCCTCTTCAAGCTCACTTTCATCTTCACTGTCCCCCTTTCTCTTCCTCATGCTACATCACTGCTTTACATTTCAAGTTTTATTCAAGTTACATTACATTATTCTCTTTTTGGTAACTCCCCTGTTACTTATTTTACAGTGTTTAAGCCTGATTGCTGAGTTTTGCATTTTAGCCTGTAGTGTTTTGGCACCTGACGATTGTGTTTAATCAGTTGGTTGCAAAGGTGTGATGAATTGATCGCTAGTGTTTTGAAATGGAAAGAAGGTGACATTAGAATATCATCATGTGTGTAACGCATATATGTGTGTTTAATGTTTAGCAAATCACTGTGTGTAGTATTTTGCAAAACGTGTGAAGCTGAAAATGTGCTTAGAGTGGTGCGAACTTGAGACGATGTTTTCTTACTTGAGTGTTAGGTTTCATTAATTGTGGGAAACTTTACATTTTAGTGTGCAAGCAAACCTAAAAAACTGTAATAGAGCTGGCCAGAGGAAATTTCAGCAGATTATAAAAATGCATGCTACACCATTCTCCCAAACCGTGACAACAGGGACCAAAAAGTAGGTTCGAAATTGGAAACCTCTGACCGACACAGCTCCCTCAGGTAATCAATGAATGTGTGCGTCATTTCAGTCCAACGTGTCATAGAACTTTTATCTTTAGGCTTAATCGCTTTCGTGTGAAGTTTCACTTGCCATATACTGTCAAATATTAAGCATTGTCCACCTTGATCCTCAGTTTTACTACACTACCAGGTTAACATTTAGAAGATTATTTGAATAAAGAGCCAAGTGGGCGATAGAAAACAGTGCCAACTGAAAGGATACAAGGTGTAAACCAGAGAGAGAGAGAGATACAGAGAGAAAGAAAGAAATACAGAGAGAGAGAGTGCAAACAAGAAAGACTTTGGCACAGAAAAAGAAATATCTGGGCTTTTGAAATGTTGATAAGATTCCTTTGAGAAGTAACCATGGCCCTGCCTATTTGATATGATGAGATACATGAGACAGGAAGTTGTCAGGAAGAAAACCATTTTTCCTACAACATCTGATCTCTAAATTTCTTTTTAAGCCTTTAATGATAAAAGTGTTATTTCTAATGAAATTACATTAAACACATTAAACAATTACAATGGAATTCTAATTCAATTTAATTCAAAAGATAAAGCTGATAGACTCTACCAATATGATTACACAATAGACAAACAAAATAATAATAACAAAATAAATCATTTTTCACACATAGAACTACACACTGTTTTTCATGTCTATAGACTATAGCAAATGCCACATAGGGCATCTTTCATCTATTTTCCTCTGAGTGAATGAGACAGAGTAGAGTAGTGGGTGAAACACTGTGAGTGGCAGCATGAAGCCACTGGTCCTCACAGTTGCTGAGGCTGAAGAGTCATGGGAATTTGGCCATGAGTTTGCCCACTCAGTCCAGGACACCCCAATGACTACATACTCAACTTAGCAAAAATACAATCTTTTTTTATTAATGGCCAAATATCTATTTGTATACTGAATTTTATCTATTTAATGTCCTATTCCGTTTTGCACAGTTAGGGTTGACCAAGGTTTACACAGTCACTACCAGTTGCATACTGTTATGACTGTGCATCTCACAAATGAATCTCTTTTGAATCTTGAAGACAGCAGACATGACTTTTTTTGTTGTAACATTACTGAAATCTTAGAAACGAAGCAGAGGGTAAAGGCGTGGCAAATAGTCAATAAGTTATAACAGAGTTTTAATGGGCCTGCAGCTGTGGTGGTATAACAAGAGGAGGAACACTTTATTAGCTTTTGTCTCAGACCTGTTCTCAGCTTCAGAGCTATTTCAATAAACTGCAGCATATTAGTTTAATTAATCTAACATTTTATGAGTCAGTCCAACCGCAGAGCGAGTGCCAGTAAGTAATTAAACCTCAAAAGACTAATGGTGCAATAAATAGTAATAGTATTAATAAATTTGAAATGAAGTTATATGAATGTAATTACCAGTGTGTGTGGCCTAGGTCATTTTTGCAAGTTTCAAAAGGTTATCCTGTGTGATGAGACTCTCTTTAAAACTATCACAGGGAGAATGAACAACACCTACAGTAAGCGATTTTGCATGTAGACAGACATATCAAGCTGTGTGCCCTTTACAGTTAATGAGAACGTGCATAGAGAGAAAGGTTATTTTTCTGCTCGCTGTCAAAGTACATTTTAGCGACAGGATGATGAAAAACTTTAAGTCTACTAAGAGTGTGGACTGATGATAGTGTTCTTCTGACCAAGGTAAAGGAAACTTTACTGAAGTCTTCTTTTTCAGTCTAAACCAATGGCTGTATATAAACTGTGTGTGTATATATATATATATATACTGTATATATAGTCATTAGTCTAAGCCTTTTACTGAAGAAGACATATGTACATGAATAAAAAAAATACATGTACACATAAGCTACTAAAGAGTTACAATCTTCTGAACACTACATAGGCCTACAGACATACAGACTCATCGTGTTAAGCCTGAACAACAGGTTTGCTTTCACCAGCAGGCCTTAATGAGAAATGTTGACCCTGGCAGATTTTACGTATCTATTTACACTATCTCTGGATGACCCAGAGCTCTATGCTTCTTTGTAAATGATGTTTAAAAACCTCTGTTGATCCTGCACAGAGCCCAAAACCTCTCTGTAGTCAACATTACATTACATTACATTACACTTAGCTGACGCTCTTCTCCAGAGTGACTTACAGATATTTACAGGGTTTCAGTTACAGTCCCTGGAGCAGTGTGGGGTTAGATGCCTTGCTCAAGGGCATCTCAACCATGGGTAGGGTGGGATTCGAACCAGCAACCTTCCGATTGCAAGACCAACCACTAGGCCACAGCTGCCCGTCAACATGTCAAAGCAACTTGTGTCAGTGCTCAATCGGCTGTAAACTGGACCAGAAAAAAACAAAGACGATGATTTTAAAAACGTCGTATGATACCCCCCAACATTATTACACCTGTGGAGCTACACTCACTTCGTTTGGCAAACAGTTCTCCGGATATTAAAATTCTGCTCAACTGACCCCTGCTGATCAGGCCTTGAGACTAATGTGGATATAACAGACTGATTAATAAAATGAAGTCAACTAGAGAGCTGAAAATGATCAACTAGGACGTGTCAGTAACAGCAAGCATTTTATCTTCAGTGGTTTTAGGGGGCTACTATTACAACTTAGAAGCGAAAAACTATACGGTAGGCTACAACATATCGCGACATAACTTTACATTCTACTCAATGTCGGATGCGGAGTACCTTTTAAAATTGGCGCCGGTTGTCCTTTAGTGAAAAGTTCGGATGGAGTCTTGGAAAAAATATGAGCCAATACAACTCTCCGGAACCTCCGGAAACACTGATTGGCAACATCGCTCGAGGAACCTCTTACTTACAAGTGTGGTCCATAACTTCTTTAGACTTCAAACTCTGAACCATACTAATCTCCATATGACGTTGATGTAGTCACATGGTAGGAAGCGCCCGATGTAAACACAATCAGCATGTAAGGACTTCAGGCCGCGGGATTGGGCGGTTTCAGTAAAATGAGAAAGTCATACGTCCAGTGAAATGTGACTCGAATTGGAGACAAATCAGTAAAACATTATTTCACCTGACATTTTCACGTGAATCGTATTTGCAGCTTGAGCACACCCTGCTGTGTGAAAATTCGGGTCAGATTTCAAGAAGCTCAATTTTAGCATTACTTCGCTGTGTAAAGTCTGTTTCGCCATCTTGTGGCAAGTACGCACATCGCCGTAACATGCACTGTCTTATCCAGCCATAAATCAACACTGCTTTGCATTGCAATACTGTTTTGCAATGTTCTGTTGATAGACGATAGTTTTATCTGTTCTTCCAACGAGTATTAGTCTAGCTGAAAGAAACCCTTTTGATTTTATTAATGCCAGTGTTTTTTTAGGCATTGTTGTTGGTGACAAAAAAAGACATGAAAAGAGGAAGAGATTCGCCTATTTATTCACTTCACACATTACACAGTAAAATACACATCTTTCAATGTCACATTTTCTGCATTGCTCTGTTATTTAAGCCTTTAACTTTGTTTGTGCGAACAGAGACTCCTGAGCAGGGGAACCACGCAGGGGGCATGTTGGGACAGTACGCCCTCCTCACTGATAGGGGGCCTCACAGAATGTAGAGTAGAGAGGGGGAATAAGCCCCCCTTAAGGAAAATTTAGGTTTTATCCAAGTTGACATGAACCATGTGTTTAGTTTTCAATCACAGTTTTTGACAGCAGTGACATTAACAATAACACCACCATGAAAGTTGCCATAAGTTAATACTTAATTACTTTTTTTAAACAAAAACAAACATTGTGCTAAGGGGGCCTTTTACCCTCCCAGTGGGGTAAAAGGCCCTCTGAGGTGGGGCAATAGGCCCCCTCACTAAAAAAAGCTGTTTGGATAGCAAAAGTGTGAAAAAAAGTCTCATGTGAAAGAAACAAGAAAATATCTCTGAATTAATAAATAGAAAAAATATTTTATTAATAATTATGAATCTGATGATAAACATCAATATGCCAAATCTGATGTGGCTAATCTTAGGCAACTGTTCAAGCTAGCCTACATAGCTAGCTAGGCTAATCTGAGGTAATATTTTTAATATTAGGTTCAATTTACTTGATTTACTCGACCAGGTATGCGAGATGTTACTAATAACTATGTATCTGCTATTCAGAAATGTATGAAACACAGTAATTATTTTAAAGAAAACGATGCCCCCTGGGGGCCATTTACCCCGCCGTCAAGGGGGCGTTTTGGTTTTACCCCACAGACTACTCTTACAAAAAAAGTCTTGCTTTCAAAATGTGATTCAACTTTTTCTAACTAATGTGTTTTTTTTAACGTACTGACTTGTCTACTCATACCATATATACCACTGAACTAGTTGGTGAAATAGCAGCTTTTTAAATACAGGTTTACTGATATCTGAAAATTATATCACTTAACATGAAATATGATCTCTCTCCGCTGCGTAGCTGATATGCGATCCACAGTTGATATTTGTATATCCCCGTTGTCAAGGCAGGCCATAGCAATGATAGAAATGTCAATTTGCGCCATCTAGTGGTTATTTTGTGTTAAACAGGCCGGGGGCGTATTAACCCACGGGGGCTTATTCCCCCTCTCTACTCTAATAACCAACAATATTATTTCAGGTCCCAAAATCCATGGACGTAGCCAGAAATCATAAAATGGGCGGGCCCAGAAACAATCAGGGGGGCCTAGTTCAAAACACATAGCTAGATAGGCCTAATTTTTATTACTTAAACAGTCAGTCAAACAAAAAGGCCCTTCTGACTGGGTGGGCCTGACTGACAAGCGGGTGGGCACAGGCCCAACCCAGGCCACCTGTGGCAATGCCTATGCCGAAATCACATTTTTACATCAACAGTTGAGCAGTTTCCCAGCTCTTTACTCCTCTTGTCCTGTGGGGAAAGGCAGAAAAGAGACAGAGTTTTGAGAGTTATGAGAGAAATTGCTTTCGCTTTCCAAGTTTCTTCCCTGGTACTGGAAAAAAGGCTGATTGACTGCAGATTGTGTTAATCTGTTCAGCTGGCTCTGTTCTAGGGTCAGGTCAATGGATACTGTTTCAGAAATCAGTCTGGGCATAGAAGCATGATTATTTATTTATTAGTTTGTTTGTTTTTAAATAACACCTGTGAGTTTTACACCGAACATACCATTGGAGATCTGTGCTTCGTGTGCAGGGGGGAGGCACTTCGCTATTAGCATCACCAGTGGCCCGACTACTATGCAGATTGCAATACACAAGAAAGCTATCAGCCACAGATTCCTGGAGAGGGGTTTGCCTTCATCAGAGGGAAGAATGCATGTCAGCATTAGCAAACACATCCACACTTCACTTCAGCATGCTTAAAATGACACCAGTGAATGAATTACTGCCTACAGTAGGTGGGTACAACTTATCAGTTACCACTCTTTTATCAGTCATCACAGCCATCACACTCCATTATCAGTTATTCATGTTTAAAGACCAGGGGCTAATGACAAACCTCTGTTTGTTCTGGGGCCAAGATGTCCAGTTATGGTTGGTCTGCACCACACCAAGGCATGCTGGGAGGTGGTGGTGGCATGTATTTCTTTTGATGATGCTGACGTGGAAGGATTTATTGATGATGATGGCAGGAGTGTATTTGTCGATGGCGATGTTGACATGTCTTGTGATAGTGGCTGGGATACTTCTGTGGGTGGTGACGTCGGCCGTGACTGTAGAGGCAATGCTCCACCTGAGGGACAGATAAAATGACATGGGCCTGTTAATTATTCACAATAATTATGTATCCTTAATACTCTATTACTAGCATAAACTGTGAAATGCTAGTAGGTCAGATATGCCCCCTTAAAAGTGCTGCCTAAGATCGTGGCACGTGTTTTGTGATGTGTGGTGTGACCAGAATGTCACGTGTGAGTGGGCATTTGGCTTAGCTTGGGGGGCCAAAATAAAGGAAATAATTTGTTTTGGATGGACCGAGCATTTGTCATTGTGGGGAGGGCTTGTCCCTGGGGGGCACTGTCCACCCCACCCACCCCTGGTTACCCCTCTGGCTCAAAAGGTAGCCTGTCAATCAGCTTGGACAATGTTTCACCTGGCCTGTTCCATTTTGATAGCTTCACATTTACCGAGCCATGGTGGTATACTATGAACCAAGTCGAATGATAAAGTTGGTCAAAGTAAAGTGGTAAACCTCCTAATGGAGTGGTCCAGAAGCTCTGTTTTGCTAGGACAATAAAGCCACATGGCTCTTCTGTTAAGGGGTTTCCTCTTCACCCTGAGTTAACTTACCAAGGTCTATCTCCCAACGCCAATAGCAGTCCTCCCCTCAGAAACAGGTAATTCACTCAGTCATTCACTAAATTTGCATCTTGCCAGTTTGATTAATACATTTACATACATTTAGTTCCATAAATGTATGTAACTAATACACACACACATACATATGCACACACAAATGTACACACACACAGTAATGTATATACATACTAACAAATATTTATGCACACACTGTATACGTTTGTGTGCATATGTTTGTGTTTGTATTTGTAGACACACGCATGCACACCCATACATAAAGTTATTTAACGATGCTTGTTGTGCAATTTGAGAAAAACAGTCTCCACAAATACGTGCAAATTGGTCCAAAAGCCATCCATCAAATGCTTGGCATGTCCCCAAGGACATTCCAGCTAGCTCACAGCAGTGCTAAACTGGTTACTCCAATTGAATGCATATGTCGCATCATTTGTGGCTGATTGATTGGCACTGAGGAACCTTCTCTCCACTCCGCCTTATTTTACAGATTCCAGAGCATCAAAACAACCCTTTGATGAGAGTCCTATATGCCACAAGCTGTAGAATATGGGTAGTCAGAAACATATAATGGTAAACATGTTATGTAACATAAATTGAGGTCCCTTAGTTTCTGGTCTCAAACTGTGTTTCCAGTGAGAAATGAGCACAAACCTTAAAAGCGCTCAAAAGCTGAAGCCAAAGAAAAATTCAGTGTGTAGCATTTCACGATGTATTTTCTTGCCACAAAATAAAGAATACAAACTTTCTCTGTGATACTGAGGCAAGACATTCCAGTAAGTGGTAAAGCTATTTCTCGGGGATATTATTTTTTCAGCATTTTATAACTGAACACTTTAAACTTACAAGTTTAAAGATGTTTTCCAACTTTTAACTGCCAAATGAAAACAAAATGTATGTGTAGCCCTGCAAATAAGAATCTGTTGAGAAATTAATGTATTGACCCATGGCATTCCACCTAATCGCAGCTGGGTTGCATCTTAAGCCATAACTCAAAAGTTACAAAAAAAAAGGTGTCCACATTAATTCCGGTGAAATGTCGTGCCCTTACCTTGTGACAGCCCTGTGGAAACCAGCAAGAGAAGTAACATGATGAGAAACACTGTCGCCATGACGCAGCAGCAGACAAACAACACGAAATGAAGGAAAATCTGTTGGCCCTGTACTGCGCTGCTAGACAGTCAGGTCTACTACCATCCTCATCCTGAGCTGCTGAGAGAAGATGGGGAGAGGAGGGGAGGAGGGGAGGAGTGGAGGAGTGGCCAGCGTCCAACCACAGCCCTGTAGTGACACATTAACACTGAGAGAACCCAAAGTTGCTTAACTCTCACATGGTTCATAAGATGTCAAAATTGTGCCAGAGAAGATTCAGTCAGAGGGAGAGAAGGAAACGGTCATGAAATAGCAACATCTGGTATCTAATTATGTCAAACAGCAGCGAGAATAGGTCTCGGTCACTGAAATACATGGAACATAGTTACAGGTAGTGTCTGGCCTGGCTGACAAGTGAAGTAACTATGTGGAAGACTAATATGTTAGGATTTCACATAGCAATGCCCTGCTTGATGACAGGTCTGGAGTCAGCATTGCAACACTGATCTATTTAAACTGATCCCACTAAATGATGTTCCCTACAGCATTGAAATTACTTATAACTTCTTTGCTCATGTGTTCCCAACTTTGTAATGAAAAGAGACAATACCACTGTAAAAACACTGTAATTCCTTCTTTATTTTATGTATTTTTTTCTGGTAAACACTTAATTTATGCATTAGTATTTCAAGATGATTGTTTCATTCCTGGCTGTCATGTTGGTGAGTCTTGATGTCAAGACTTCTTCATTTGGGTGGGTACTGTGCAAATGGGGACTCCTCATTCATGCTGCTCTGTAAGGAGAGAAAGAAAGAGAGAAGAGAGAGGGTGAGAGAGAGAGAGAGAGAGAGAGAGAGAGAGAGAGAGAAAGGGAGAGAGATACAGAGAGAGAAAAAGAGAGAGGGAGAGATACAGAGAGAGAAAAAGAGAGAGGGAGAGATACAGAGAGAGAGAGTGAGGGGGAAGAGAGTGAGGGGGAAGAGAGCGAGAGCGCACGCAAGAGAGAGCGAGAGAGAGAGAGAGAGAGAGAGAGATGGCTGACATTGTGACATTGGATTTTAAGATTTAAGCTACTAGATCTAAGAATATTTTATTAGATATAGTTATACTAAAATCATTTCTGGCCACTTATTGCAGCAATAAAGCAGTACAAGAAATCTAATAAATGATACTAAATTATGTAATTGATTGAATGGCAGTGTGTTCAGGTGTGAATGACTTGGAATGAAACGGTAAGACTATGGAGACACTGCAAGAGGGACACCTTAGTACCAGTAGTGGTATAGTGGCATAGACGAAGATGAGCCTACATGTATATGGAACATACAACAGTCCATCCCATCACTTCTGTACTGTACCGTCTTGTTCATGACTACTGAGCAACACTATGGGTAAAACCATAGTTTAAGACTATATCTGACGAAGGCTAAATGGGCCTTGGTAGGGGGTGCTGTGACACAACTGGCTACAGTGTCTGTACCATTGTCCCTATTCTGGTATTTGACTCCAATGTTTTATGTAATTATTATTTATTTTTAACTCACCATGGGTACTTCATCCAGCCTTTCAAACTTTGAGGACCTGGGTTTGATGCTCCTCACGAGCCCAACCACTAGCAGCAAGGCCAGAATGATGACAAATATGCACAGTATTGCTACCAGCCCAGGGCTCCTGTACAGGTGATTCACCACACCACCAGATGGATGGCCTAAACAATAAACAACAAAAAACACTCACAGTAAACACTGAAGGATAAGGTATAAGCCGACATGGTGCTAGTCCTGGGGGCTGTTATAGGACCACCAACACCACTACTACTACTACCACTACTACTACGTTTTATATGAAGAATTAAGCCATAAAGCCCTTCCATTGGTTTATCACTTTTAGAGCCAAAGCCTAGTTTCATGTACATGGTTTAGAAATGAACGTAGGGAAGTCAACTCATAGGGAGATGTAAACCTCCTAAAAGAAGAACCCTATAGTGTTTGTTCTGCTAGGATAATACAGCCACTGGGCTCTTCTACTAAGAAGTTCACCACTTACTCCAAGTTATCCAGGTTTGTGACTTGAAATCCCTCCATAATTACTGATTTGGAATAGCATAGCAGAATATCAAAGGCTGAGGTCATTATGACCCTGCAGTACCTGAGGTTGTGCTGGTGTTGAGGCTTGAGCTGCTTGATCCATGGGTCAGGGGGCTGGTGGAGACCGTGGAGATGGGAGATGGGGAGGTCTGACTGACTGAATGTTGACTAACCAGCCTTGAGGATGTGAGGCTCGAGGTATTGTCACTGTGTGTTGTAGAAGAGGTATTGTAACTAAGGGCAGTAGTAGTTTTATTGGGATCAGTAGTCGGGGCAGTAGTTGGTACAGATCCTGTTGACCGTGAGAAGTGATGAGCTGCAGTTGTTGTGGTGTTTGTTGGCGATGCCTCTGTCACGCTGCTTTGGTGTGTTGTTCTGGATAAGAGTGTGGTGGATGTCACTGCAGCTGTTGCTGCTGGCGTTAATACTCTTGTTGTTGCTGCTGCTGCTACTGCTGTTGTTGTTGTTGTTGTTGTTGTTGTTGTTGTTGTTGATGATGATGATATGGATGCCGTTGTTTGCTGTTGTGTTGTTGTTGATAATATCGTTGGCTTAGATGTTGCTTCTGTGGTAAAGATAACAGCGACCTGTTAATTACTGTAAAACCTGCAGTAAAACAATAGATGTTTTCCTCAAATGTTAGATGTCAGTCATACTATACCTAAGAAAATAACTTACATACTGGTGTGCTATTTCCACTACACCCCTATCACGTTTTATCTAAGTTTTATTGTCTTTAATTTCTTCCTTTGTTACAGTAGGTACATTGTTAATCTTCTGACCTACTGTAAAATTCTGCATTGGAAAAATATAATAGAAAACAAAAAAAAGACTTTACATATCCTTTACATTTCTCTTTTCCAGAGACACATTTGCAGTGTGTTGCTCACAGATGTATACCCAAATACAAAGAGATCGGGAACCTCTAGTTTACAGCAGCTGAACCACGGGAACTTTCTTCTGTGCAATTTATAATAAGGTGAACCGCAGATACGTTCTGAAGTGCAACACGTGTGCCTGATCAGAGAAACCATGAAACTTTCTGCTCTGCATGTTTGAAACACATGCAAGTACCAGTTCAGGTGAGTCATGGGACTTTCTGCTCTCCAGCTGTGCGTGTAAGGAAAACATCTATTCATCTCTCAGGCAGTGTAGTGGTGGTAGGACCCAAATACATCCCTTTCCCAGCCTCTCCAGTTGTATATTACATACATAGATGCCTATATGTATATTGTTGTCTCTATTGTAGACTATGTATCTATATATTTCCATTTGTTTATTGGGGAACTACTACATGTCTATATGTTGAATGTATAGAAAGCTAACATCTACCTGGGCAATAAAACTGATTCTGATTTTGATTCTGATAACCAGCTAGTGCCCAGACATCAACACATTGTGCTGTGTGCACAGGCTTTACAGCCATAACTTGCACTCTGCATTTGACTGCACTTTTCCATGACTTTACAATATCCAAATAGGATTGCCTTCCTTTATTCTTATAAGTCTTATTTGATTTACGTATCACCTGAGTGAGGTCTACAATATGTGTTGACACTTGTGTCTACATCTTGTATGGTCTTTTTTAATGTTTTAATTAAACAATTTGTATTGCCCTTTTCATAGTTAAGTTAAATCAGCCATATTTGTCTTGTGAACTGGTGAAATCATCTGTCATACTATCTAGAAAGGTTTAAGGATTATCAGAACAGACCTATATATGTGCCCCTCCTGTTCTGTTCTGACATTCAGTTGCCACACAAAGACCCACTTCTATCCACACACCCACTCTAAGGCTGTAATATGTTTTTCCACAGCTTTCCCCATGCACCCTCCTATCTGAGTATTACGACTGAGCCTAATGTCCACAGTCTCAATGATGGGTGTGTTCCACTGGACACTGTCAACAACACATGAGCGTAAAGCCAAATACACAAAAGAGCAGTGTTCAGTGTTCAGTGGACACTGTGTTTGTGTTCCCAATTGAGAGTATGTTTAGGTGCAGGTGCACCCACTTACACTCACTGCTAGGAGGAGGAAGTACTCTCTATGGTGGTTTGCAATGCTGATTTAAAAAAGTTCAAGTTGAGAGTCTTGGAAATGTGACTTAAAACATGCATTAGGCTAGCCTTCGGTCATACCAGTGGACTAACCTTTAACCAAACCATCCAAATGTCTGCCCCGAGGTTGAAGTCATTCTAACATGTCCCTAGGATTCCCTATTCATTGTATCACCAATATTGCTGCACCAAAAAGTTTCCATTCATTTATGTATCTCTCTCTCTCTCGCTCTCTCTCTGTAGTCCTGTCATTCAGCTTCAGCTTCACCACAGTAGACAACCACTTGCCATTTACCTTATAGCCACCAAGTAATATCCTCAGGTCTGTGTACATAGCACTTACCTTGTATTGACCAATGATATTATCAGTAACCGTTTTTGCATCAGAGAGAGCTGCTCAGGTGTCACAAGAGCCCTTACAAAACCGAGATGAAACAGCCATGTGCTTACCTTGTGAGGCTCCAGGAGACACAAGCAACAGAAACACAGTAAAGAGAAAGCGTCTCGCCATGGTGCACACAAGGCAAGTGAGAGGAGAGCGAGGCAGCCTTCGGTCATGGCACCATCCCTCAGCCCACATCCTTGACAGCAGGATGTAGATGAGGCAGGTAGGCGGGGCCTGTGGTCGGCCTGAGCCGGAGGCCTATCTTGAACACGATGAGAACAGTGTGAACAGGAACATTTGACAAATATTGACTCACATCAATCATACACTGCTATTTTATTACAACTCAACAACTGTATCCAGTTCATTATATGCCCAGAAGAGTTATAATTATCAAATGTTTTCAGGAATATATATATATACTCCAGTTATATATCTACACTCTACAACTGTTATAATAAGACTTATTGTTCTCAGAAAGATGTAAAAAAAGCATTAAAAAATGAAGAATTATTCTCAACTGTGTTGATGCTAAATTTGTATTTGGTAGAACTTGCCTGAAAAAATCTGTAAATTCTGGTATGAATAACATTTAAGAATAAGTAAAACAAACACAAAAGATTTTAAATTAACAGCATTTATTACAAAAATGCCAAGAATCAAAAAAGTACAGCGAGTTTACCCGTTTCAGGTAGGCTGTTGCAAGGATAACCACAGCCACGATACACATTAATGATCAACCACTACACATTAGTGGCCATACTACATCAGTATTCACCACAAAGACTGCACCAGTCACGTCCATACAGCCGTCAGTGACACTGTCAGTCACGTCAATGATTCTATATTACAGGTCTAGAGGATGAAAAAGGTAAAGTGTGTCAGGGAGTCAGGGAGTCCGTGACAGGACTGAGAACAGATTTTAACCTGAAGGCACCAAGAAAAGTGATACAATCAGGAAGGTTCAGCAAAAACTGTTTTGCACTCTTCACACGAAATACAAATCATATCACAATCTACTTCCCATGATGTATACTGTTCAACAGTAATCTGTGTTAAATATTGTGGAACATCTAATTACTGTATTTAGCAAAATAAAAGAAACCTTCAAGTTTCACAACTTGATGCTGAAATGTGTTTCGTGTTTTTAAAAGTTAACATGTAAATATGTAACTGAATGTTTTAAAAAGAAAGTAGTTTTTCTTCTCTTCTTTTTAAACCTGACCCTACAGAATATGGCAAAGCATGCTACCTTATAATAACATTATAGAAAATGTATATTAATATTATATTTAATAATACACATATTAAATAATAACTTATTTATCGAATGAAAATATCCTTGAACCTTTATCAACTGAATCATGTAAAAATGTTCACTATGTAAGACTCAATACTTTCAAACCCTGACATGTTTGAATAAGGCAGCAAGGCATGTTTCAAACACTCATGATCATTAGCAACATTAACAGAAGCTTTGCTCCATTACCACGTAGAAAGGATGTGGTCTGCATTTGACCCTGATAGACACTCTGATCTGTGGCTTCCTTACCAGTGATGTGCATCCTTCCTGCTACGTAAGGACACGTAAGACGCTCAAAGAGCCTAAAAGATCACTGAACAACAACACAGGAATCATGTGTTCCTTGATTCCCAGTTTGCACTTTTACACTAACTCCGGGTCAACTGGAACTTAATGCACTAGATATCCTGCAGAACAAAACTGCAGCTATTTAAAAAAAAAAAAAAAAAAAAAAAAAGATTATTCGAATAACAGATGCTATTTGGAGTCGACCCAAAGCGGGGCTCATAACACAAACATGATCATTCTGGGAGAAGTGTAATGAGCCCCTGTGGTTCTTGGGAGACCCCTAATGGCAGCAAAGGGCCCTGGAGAGCATCTGGCACAGATTAGGCAGGCCACTGCCGATCCGAGATCCGATGAGTGATCGACAACGCAGTATTCCGCTGCTAGACTTTGTCCTCCAGATGCTCTGCCTCAGCTGTCAGACTTCGCTCTGTAGACGGTTTGTCCGTCATCGGCTCGTCTCCGTTAACAGTCTCCTGTGAGCATAACGGCCACATCTTTCAGTCTTATTCATTTAGATCATGCTGCTAAACAACCCATGTGGTATCAAGAGTGTAACAGACGTAAAGCTATATCAGGATAAGGGCACACTGTGCCACAACACTAACAGCTCTAAGCAGAACTATGCAACTTTAAGTGTTTTTTCTCAACAGAGCCCCCCCCCCCCCGCCCCAGTGTCTCCAAGAAAATAGTCATGTCCACTGAGGTAAGAAAGTCAGAATTTTTTAATGTGATCCTACGTGAGACATTGTGAGTCTGAGGGTGCCAGGACAGACACCCAGATATTACAAGTGTAGTATTCTGTCCACAGACAGAACAACAAAACAAGGTTTCAAACAAGCCTAAACCAGGTCAAAGTCATTTGCAGCATAGCTGTGATTTTGCCTGTCTGTTCCTGTGCATCAGTTCAGCTAGACTAAAAGGTCCATAGTTATTGTTATTATGGTCAAAAGGTCCAAAGTTATTGTTTTTTACCATAAATACGTTCATTAATAATCAACTGTTCTTAATGTTTTCCCGAAGTGAGTTTTTAGACACTCAGTCAGCACTGATGTTTCGTGGCTAACACGTGTCTACACGTGTGTGACATGTTTCTGTGTCAGGGAGTGTTGTGCCTGATTCTGGATTGTGGGTAGGGTACTCACTCTGTGCTTCAGATATGAGAGATACGTGTCCCATCCCAGAGTCACCGTGTTGACATAAACAACGCGGAACCGTGATGGCAGGAAGTAGAAATTGATCATCTGTGCAGTGGGCCAGACGCACCAATCAGCCTGCTCACACAGGAAACATTTATTAACCCAACATGGAAGACAACACCAGACAACAAGCAAGTCTGAAAAAAACAGCAAAAAATACTTCAGCTCTGACCTTATAGAATTCCCAGAACTTGTCGATGAATTCTGTCCATCCTTTCATAACTCCATGGCCTTCCAGCGCACTCATGCCTAAAACAGGAAGAAGAGTCTGTCAACTTTCAGCTAATTAACCTAATTACTCTTTGCACTGGTAGGTCACATATTGTAAAGGAACGACAAGAATCACAAGAAAGATTGGACAAGAGCCCTGCACTGACAGATTCCACTCACAATTCCCTACATTACTATAACTAGAGGGGCCCAGGTATCACACTCTTTGATGGGGCACGGGATGGTTACAATCACCCCTGCGCACCATGGTACATGCCACCTTTTGCCAGTGCTGTTCCCCCCAAAAATGTGTGCTTATATTGCAGTCCTCCCCTTCAGCTGTGCTCCTGAAATAGGCAGGCTAATTGCCTGGGATGGTGGTATACCTCAGTCCAAGTCATTACGTGGATTTCTGTAGAGCAAGTTTATTTCTATAGCATATACGGGCAAGTCCAGGTACATAACATAAACAGACTGCAAATAAATTCAAAAATGTACAGTGCTGTAATTGTATGGGACTACAATCCATGAACTTACCTAAGAAGTACCAGCCACCAAGAATTGGCGATGCAACAAGTTGATCAACTAAAACCTTCTTCGCAACAGTCTTCACAGCTTTCCCGACATAGACCTTGTCGAGCCAAATATACCAGTAATGAAGAAATGGGCCCATTGAACTCCCAACAGCAAACATTCGGCCTGTGGAGAAGCAATTAGAACAGTTGGAGGTGAAATTACATGTCTATATCGGGTCCATTTACACGGTTAGTGGCTCCTTTAAAGTCAGCAACAGCCGCTTAAAAGACAGTTAATTATTTACTTAGCAAGCATTATATGACAGACAACCTGAAACATTACAACAACCATTAACTTTCTAGAAAAGAATTTCACATCAACACATCAACCTAACCCAAGTACACTAGAAACATTACTAACACAATTCTGTCCAGTGTTTATCTCTTTAGTCTGACCTGTACGATGCCAGTCTCGAGTTTTATCAGGTGACCTTCGCATTTCCCGACTTTGTTGAATGAAGTCTCCAAGTGACAGCATGCATCCTCCACTTAGTGTGTTGGTCACAAGCAGAAATTTCCCTTTAAAAAGAGGCTTCCAGTAAAAGGAAATCCGCACTAAAAAGTCTTTACCGCGGGTAATCATCTTTTATGAATTTCTGTTTTAATTACTACAACAGAGATAACTAATCGAACGCATTATATCAACTTCATTAAAACCATAGACAGTAGAAGACACACTTCAAGACAAGGCTTCCTCTGTAATAGCAATTGACTGTATTTAAGAACGCCGGGGTGGCTGCTGACATCTAGCGAACAGGAATGGAAACAACAACAATGCGTCTTTCCTCCAGAAAAATCCTTGAGCATGTTGATCTTTAAAGGGAAATAGTTAATCCAGAAGAAGAAATAGTATATGGGCCTAATTAAGAATACCACACTCCACCCTTTTGATTCAGTTATTGAGCCCAACAGCAGCTTCTGCAGTCCCGGTAAATGTCAGTGTTCCTCTTCTGATACCTGACCAATGTGCTGACTTTTCTCCACATCCAAGCAAGGCCCTGAAAAATGACAATAAAATAAGAAGCGCTGTAGATGAACAAGAACAATGTTCTTCTCAAGAAGAAAAAATAAAGTTACAAAAAAGGTCAGAAGAAGAGCTGAGAGCAGAAAAGCAGAAGATAATGGAAGATAAATAATACCTAGCCTACGAATTTGAAGAGAAAAGCCTGCACTGTTTGTCCAGTTATTCAAGATGGTTAGAGGTTTGGTTGGAGTGGACTGGCACTCAAGTGTGGTGACCAGGTAATATGCAGGCTACACAAATCACAACTGTGACCCGGACTGTTTTTTTTTTTTTTAATTAATGAATATAGGCATACTCAGTTTGGATAAAACACTAAATGGCGATAACACTGAAATACAGACGTGCTATATCAATTTAAATCTGTAGCACCTGTACATAAAAACATCAATATATCATCAGTGTATGTGCTCTAAAATCTCTATTTTATACCATGTCAGCCCTTTGAATTTAGATGCTGACCATGTGAAAAATAAATATTTTTCTACCTCACAGAGATGTGTAGCCTACTGTGACCTGATACCATCTGCAACAGTGGGGCAAGTACACCTTGCATTTTCTCAGCAGGAATGCATTCTAGTTTTATGGAAGCCCGTTTCCGCCACTTTAAATAAAAGTTTTTTTTTATGAATTGCGAAATAGTATCTCACAATTCTGACTTATTATCTCACAATTCTGACTTATTATCTCACAATTCTGAGTTACTATCTCACAATTCTGAGTTACTATCTCACAATCTCACAATTGTGAGATTCTATATCGCAGTAAAATACCATCTCAACGCGTGGCAGAGAATCAATCAATGGCCAATATAGGTCAAATCGTTCGTTAGGTTACAGTCTGTTTTGTTCGCGATTCAAGAACTCGGTGTGGATTATACACTGCATTTGCTTTGATTGTAATACATTAAAACGGAGTGATTGTGGCATACACCATTGTGTACAACTACCACCACCATCCATGACTCTTAATAAGAGACGGACAGTTTCTCTGTCTGTAATTATGCCAGCAATTCAGCATTTCTGATGCATCCATCTGTAGCCGTGTTGTTGACCCGACATCTGTAGCTGCTGATGGATGAACTCTGCCACCTCGACAACATCCGTTTTATTACGCCTGCGCCAGAGCTGGTTTCTTGCCAAAGTTCTCTGTAAAGTGCGGAGGCTTATTTCAATGCCTCTTCATCTAATAGCGTCCGAATCTCACTTTGTGTGAAACCACGTCGAAAATATCCTTCAATGATCGTATCCATTTTGAAAGACCATGGGAATAGGCTAGGGTGTCTGCCCAATGCCTTTAGGCTATCTCACAATTGTGAGATAGTAACTCAGAATTGTGAGATAGTAACTCAGAATTGCGAGATAGTAACTCAGAATTGTGAGATAATTAGTCAGAATTGTGAGATACTAAGTCAGAATTGTGAGATACTATCTCGCAATTCATAAAAAACTTCCATTTAAAGTGGCGGAAACGGGCTTCCATATAGTTTCAACTTCCCATTCTGAAAATAATACTTTAACACTGAAAGTTCTAACATGTTACAATCTATGTTGCAACTGTCACTGGGCACTATCAGTTGCGCAATGACGTCTTACATGGAAATACAAATAGTGAAGCGTGCTATGACTTGCTATGACTGTTGATTGACTGTACTTTTTTCTTTTCTGTCCTTTGTGTCTACTCTCTGGATTTGGCTGTCCAGCAAATGTGAGAAGCTCGTGTCAGCAGACAGAAAAATTAGATTAGCTGGACAGCGGAATGAGACAACGTCAGGGCGCACGCTGGAAGGACGGGGCTGTAATGAGAATCACAGGACGCGTCTGTCATCGGCTGTTTCCTCCCTTGCACTTACAGCTGTAATTCGTATGGTATCCTGAAACAGGTTACTTATACGTTGCTGTTATCAGAATGACCAAAAGTTATTTTCCAGGCGAAAAAACGGACAACAGAAGTACAGCACGTGAGCACCGGAAGTGATCCACCGGGCTAAGGGATTTGGATTTGTGTATAGTAACGTGTCTGCCTCCAACTCACGGACACTGTGTTTCGCAAGCGTCTCCGTTGAACATATTTGGATTTTCTGTTTGCATTTCGCGATGTGATAAGATACAAACAGAAGCATGTGGACACGAACCGTTTTTAAAACTGACGCGATTAGAAGTTTTGCTTTTTGCTTTGCTTACGTTGTATAGTCAGTGCATAGACTGCGAATTTGCGTATGACAGTCATTCAGCGTCAAAAGCTGCACAGGGTCTCTGATCATAGTGGTTTCAGGAATGAACAAAATGATCTTGGAAACCGGAATGTTCTGTAGATTGTGATCTACCTCCAATGCATTGTGCATGTTTAACTTGCGAGAGTACACCCCCTGCTGTAGACTTCTGTCATCACTTGGCACTAATTGGATGCAGTGTCCCATGGATTAAGCTATGTCCGTCCATCCTGTTTCCAGAAGAAGCACTGTTAAAATGGCGATTAATGTTAGAAACCGTCGTCGAATGTAGATTTAAATAGGCCTACCAGAGATTAATTCGGCCTCTTGGTTAAAAATAGCAAGATGGACTATCGACGAAAGAGGAAACTCACATTTTTTACAATTGGATTAATCTTTCTCTTCAGTGGAATTGAATACGGTAAGGTTTTGTGTCTAGAGAACAAAAATAATAACGACTAACATGGCCTGAGTTGATAAAGAATTAGATTACAATAAATAGGATGTTGAAATTCACTTGTACTTGGCCAAATGTCAGTAAGGCCTAAGGCCTACTGACATGCTAGTCTATGTTTAAGATGCACAAGGGGAAAAGTGAAATTTGCCTGTGGGTAAATCGAAAAAAGGAATGACAGTTTGTTGAGAGGTATAAGGCTGGTAACTTCAGTCAAATCAAATTGTTCTGTCAAATACTATAGCTACAATATTTAGTGAAATGTGTACTGTTTTCAATGTGCAGTACGTGGAACTATATACAAATGAAGAAAATGAATAGTAGAGTCAACAAGTAAGCAAAACAAGTGTTGATGTGTAAATATGCATAAATATGGGATAAATATGCTCATATGGTGTAAACTAATGTACACATCTAGAGAGCGTGAGGTGTTATCTTGAGATTTGCTCCAAGTACAGTCCTTTTTCAAGATGCAACCCAAAAGTTGTTTGCCATTGCCTTTACTCAGGGTTGGGTAAAGCTTAGTCCTGAGACGTTATGAGTCACTTATAACCGTAGAACATTAACAAGCATTATTGAAGCTACCCTAGGTTCCACCAGAGCTTTTTTAAAGGTGTTGTATAATGCGTTATCTCTGGCTGTTCTTCAGGCAGTCTCAAGAATAAAATGTGTAATAGAGGGCATTTCTGACTTGTTGGTTCAGTCGTTTTACAACAAGCCACACACTGTGTTGACATGGCAGGTCCATTCATTGTTATGCCGAGGTATGCGGTCACAAGCAGTTAATCAGAATTGACCTCTTCCTGTGTATGGCCTATTGTGAATCTTCCTTAGCCCATTCAGCCTCACATCCTAAGAATTCCTAATGTTGTAGTAATGTAATTATTTCATCGCCCCCGGTTTCCCTGTTGTCTTACACCACAGCGGTGATCTTGCCCACCATATGGAGATATCTGCAGACCCTGGGGGCTGCACCCTACTTCCTGGGTCTCGGCCTATCAGCATTCAGCCTCAGCGGTCTTCTCTCTGGGCCACTCTTTGGCCTGTGGTCGGACCGGACACACACCACCAAGAAGATCATCCTTTTTGCCAACCTGTTTGAGATAGTTGGTAAGTGTTTTGGGAATTAATCACTGGAGCAATTAGCAGGTTGGAAGTTCCATTTAGCAGCACTAGATTAGGCCCAGTTTGCAGCAGTTTGGAAATTATGTTAAGGAATTAGCATATGAGTTCAAGTGCAATTTTGTAGTTAAATCCACAGTTAGCAGTTCAAGGAAACAGTTTTATTTTAATAAATCGTAAAAAAATGTTTGTGCTCCATCTATTAGTCCAGCAGTCAAACAGCAATTAAGTTATGATTGGATTTATACATACTTAACTAAGTCAACAAACAGCAGTTTGACGAATGTGACCTGGAATGGTTAATTGAAATATTTGTAAAAACAGGCTTAACTGTTTTTGCATGTAAACTCTTATGAAGAAGACATATACCAACTACATATACACACTGACATAAAACTGATATATGCCCTTCTGTTGCAGGTTTATTGATGTCACTGTAGATATAGAGACAACAAAAACGCATATTTCTATTCATGGGACAATTCAAGGAGGTTAGACATCGCACACAGAAGCTAAATGATGTTACAAATCTGTAATTCATAGAGAAGCCAAACAATACAGGCCCTGTAGAGAATTAGGAAACAAACGTTTCGGGTCAAGCCCAAACTAGAAAAGCTGATGATGGGCTAGACCCGAAACATTTGTTTCTTACTTCTCTGCATGGCCTGTATTGTTTGGCTTGTAAAATCATTTAGCTTTTGTGTGCGATCTCTACCCTTCTTGCATTTATAATGGTTGTTTAGGAGTTATGCACCAGACAAAACACTGGATTTAGGCATAGGCGCAGATATCACTTCTACTAACCCATTATATCATATGGCATAAGATAAACATTTAAAGACATATGATCATATTGAAGATACATTTTAATAAAAATGCTGCTACTACAAAATGCTACTATTACTGTATCACATGAGCTACAAGTATTTTAGCAAAAATGAAGTTGTGGATGAACAGTTGTCAAGATGCAAGGTAGTTGTTATGGGTAGTGATAAAACTAGTAAAAGTGTGAAGCATAATTACTAGTTATCCTATGATAGTTATTTTGTTTACACACTACATAGTAATAATTATGTACTTCACTGGAATAAGCTGTTATTATAACAAAGAAATGAAATCATGGTAGCACAGTTAAACGTAAAAAATGATGGACACACCAGTGAAGACTTACAAAATGTAGTTAAATTGTGACAGACAGACAAGTACTTTTATAAAGAATTTTATGGATGAATCAAGAATCATCAGCAAAGTTTGGCATTATTCCTTAACTTTTAACCTTCCCTCAGAATTCCCATTTGACTCCAAATTGCTAACCGTGTCTCTCTCTTCACAGGTAATTTCATGTACTTTATGGGCTATTCCAAATGGTTACTTCTGGCCAGTCGTCTGATTGCAGGTGCAGTACTGTTTTTTATAGTATTATTTGTTTCTTTTTATTATTATTATTAAGACGACATGTTCCCACATTATTAACAGTGTGTGCAATCAAATGGATTTGTTTTGGTTCCCTGTGTTTCAAACATGTCCCATATTGCATTGTAAATGTGTCCCATATCATTTTATCATCACAACATGTGTGAAGCGCAGCCCTTGTAAGAGTGACTCATGGATTTGGAAACCCCACACCTCCCCAAGTAGCCCTCTGCTGGTGTATTACCAGACTGGGTGGTCTGTGCTCATATAGTTGGTTGGGGGGGGCATGCTTTATGCTTGGAAACTCCCTGACTGTGGATGTGGTGATATGTTCTGTCCTGGTGTAGTTCCTGATCGAGTGTGGTGTTATGTTCTGTCCTGGTGTAGTTCCTGATCGGGTGTGGTGATATGTTCTGTCCTGGTGTACTGAAGTTCCTGATCGAGTGTGGTGATATGTAATGTCCTGGTGTAGTTCCTGATCGGATGTGGTGATATGTTCTGTCCTGGTGTAGTTCCTGATCGGGTGTGGTGATATGTTCTGTCCTGGTGTAGTTCCTGATCGGGTGTGGTGATATGTTATGTCCTGGTGTAGTTCCTGATGGGGTGTGGTGATATGTTCTGTCCTGGTGTAGTTCCTGATGGGGTGTGGTGACGTGTTTTGTTCCCATGTAGGCATTGGCACGGGTGCTGGCTCCTCCATCTTTGGCTTCCTGACGCGCAGCACCGCTCCAGAGGACCGCTCCACCGTGTTTGCCGCTGTCATGGCCTGCCGTCAGGCCGGGCTGCTCATCGGTGGGTGCGCAACACACACACACACACACACACACACACACACACACACACACACACACACACACACACACACACACACACAGTTGTGTTGTCATCTGACATTATGTCATCATATTGCAGAAAAGAACACCACTGCCACACTACACTCTTACACATCGCTGTACAAACACAACCATCACTACACCACACACTAACTCACAGTCCTCACCGTGCAGTGTTGTATTCTACCACATAACCATTGCATCACACCCTGATACACAGCAATTGCCTCACTGCACCTTTGTAACACAGCCAACACCATACATTCATACACCCCAGCAATCAACTATCAACACATCAAACTGTAGTAAACAAACAGTAACACACAACACCCTAGTAAACAAGCATCCACAAGACTTTTGTTAACAACCATCACTGCACTACACCCTGTAACAACCAAAACAACCATTGCCAAACTATACTGTAGTGCTCGATCACTAATATACTACAGTACACCCTAGTAAACAACCATCGCCACACTACATTGTAGTAATGAGGCATTGGCACACTACCTGCAAGTAAACCACTGTTGCCACATTACATGCAAGTAAACAAATTTCGCCACATCAGCCACTGGCACGTTAGCCTGGTAAAGCAGCCCCTCGTACTTCATTTCATTTTGTACAAAGGGTCTGGAGCGGAGGCCGTGAGAAACAATTTCTTCCTGGAGGTGTGGACTCTGCTGAAGTTTAAAACAAGCGGCTGTGCCTTTACCCAATCGCTAACATCTGGTTGTCACATATGCACGTATGCCTACCTACACACTACAATGCAAATGTAGCACACAAAGTCAATGTCATGGGTCACGAACACACCCTCTGTTCGAGTTGCTCGGTCTTCTTACAAGAACATTAACGACCTTCGCTTCAGAAATGAAGTACGAGGGGTGGGTTTACCAGGCTACTGGCACAGTATTTGCAAGTAAACAACCGTCCCCACACTACACTGTAGTAATCAACCTTTGGCACAGTACATCCAAGTCAACAACCGACGCCTGTTTAAACGGACTTACTTTGGCTGCATTCGGATATGAAACTGTGTCACTTTCCAGCGCTAACGTACAACCCGAGCAGACACAGATAAATATTGTTTGTTTATATGTTAAAAAGTTGACAGCTGTAGCTTCAGGCAACATCTTTTTTGCATTACTTGAGAGTGATCAGCCATAACCCCTCATTGGGTTCATCTTTACAGCTTTTCGACACATAAATCTTGTAGACACTATTAGCTTTTATCGCATGAAAGACGTGTAAATTATGAGGATAGTATGAATTGGATTTTTATTGCCTAAAAGACGTTCAAATTATGGCAGAGGCAGAGTGAATGAGTTTTTTTATGTCTTAAAAGAATTAAGGCATTCCTATCAGAGCACATAATTGTACTCAGTCATGCAATGGTTCTGCTGTTGAGTTTTGCTGTCCTTCACATTTGTGGGTGGATACTTTAATGACACCAAGTGAATCTGACTCCATACTTCAGTACAGACTAGATTAAGCTGGAGTAAGCAGATCTATTTAGCCTTTCTGGCGGCATGTTTCAATTCCATTCCTGTCTTCTGGCTGTCGCCCTGTTTTTCCCGCTTTGTTTAATATTGACAGTATGCGTTTATCTTCCTTTAGTTAATCTAGGCATTATGTGTTCTTCCCCACAGGGCCAGCCTTCAACCTCTTCCTCAGGCTCTTTGACTTCAAGCTGGGGCCCTTCATAGTCAACAAGTACACATCGCCAGGGGTAAGAGGACAGCAAGTGCACTTTTTTCATCTATACATCTATATGCACCTTTGTCATCGTCCGCATTGTCTGAATACACTTCAAAAAAATGTTCTCATGTGGCTTCATAGTTTGTGTGTGAATGAAAGAAGGTTATTTTGACATTCTTAAAACTGAAAACTTGTCATTTAAAATCTGATGATCATGCATCCTCACTGTTAATTGTGTGCATTTCAGTGGACATTTGTAATTATCCTTAACTCCAATAATTGTTTTGTATGTAAACATAATCATAACAGTTTTCATATATATTTCAATATAAATGAGTGTCTATAACAGTTTTTGTCATGTATCTTTGGAACTATGATTTATTGCTATTTGCCTGTTTTATAGGCATTCTATGCAGACTTTTAAATAATATCATCATTTAATCATGCAGATTTTCATTGTGATCATGTGACCTCATGTATGTGTTTCTCTGCAGCTGTTCATGTGCTTCATGTGGATCCTGCTCCAAGTTGCCGTGCTGTTGATGTACTGGGACATCCCCCCTCAGGACCTGACCAATCACGGTGAGGCAGGTGTCATTGTGGTGGAGGAGGATGAGGAGGAGGAGGAGGATGATGAGGAAGAGCAGACCGAGGATGAGGAGGGCAAGCCTCTGGTGGGCACCCAGGAGTCCCTGGGCTCGTACGGAACCCTTCCTGATGAGCCCACCAGGGCCGTGGCCAATGGCAGCCTGCCTTACCAACAGCAGCCAGGATCCCCCGAGCCAGGAGAGGACCCAGGGGCCACCAGCCCTCTCAAGGTCCTGAGTGCCAGCAGAGGTGAGGGGACTGCCGGTGGAGGAGGTGTCGGGGTGGGTGGAGAGGAGTGGGGGGAGGTGCGGTGGTGGGAGGAGCCTATAGGAGAGGTGGAGGTGGAAGTAGGAGGAGGTGCTAATAGTAGCCAAGGGGGTAGGAGGAGATCTTAAGTCTTTGCCTGGAGCTTTGAGTTTTTATTAATACAAGCTGTGGAGAGACACTATGTTTATTCCTCAATTTGGAGCCAGTGACAGAAACCACTCATTTGGTGGTCATGCAGGCAGGAAGGGAAGATGACAGCAGAACAGCTGTTTGTTATAAGACATTCAGTCTATTTTTAATAGCAAAGACAAGAGCTCTCTCACCACCCATATGGACTAGCTGATGACTAGCTGTCAGTAGCATGTGTTCATGAGTGTTCAGGAGTGTAGTGGTCAGAATCTAATCTGAATGGTATTTGTATTGGTCCAGTGTGTCGACACACGAGGAATGTGTCTTTGGCAGTTGCCGTCCTTATAACAGCACAGAGACAAAAACACAATACACTATTGCAGTTTATGATATACTGTGTAGTGTACATTATACAGGGTGGTCCAAAAATACAGGATACATTTTAAATGCTTATATCTTGGATTATAAAAATGATACAAAGTACCAAATATATTTGTTTTAAAGCTGACATTCAGGAGTTTTGGATAGATAGGTTAATTTCTCTGGATACTACTCTGTAAGCGAATTTTCAATCTTGGTAGCTATCTTGATGTGGTTCAATTGTTCTTGACCCAGAGTTTCCCTGTAATTTCCACTGTGATGCAAGATCCATATTCTGGACTTCAGAGATGTTATCAGGGTAGACATATGACACAAAATGATAAACAAACAAACAAACAAATAAATAAATAAATACATGTCATCATCGCTGTTGGCTCAGAGATAAAATACTGCTACAGTAAGCTTTATTAGTTTCTCTAATACTGCATATGGTGCAATATTATTGTGTGGACCCCAGGATACTTCACTGAGGATGTGTCCCAGTGCATCCATGAGATGACGTGTCTTGCGTAGTGTGGAGAAAAGAAATCATATACATGTTGTTGTCTTGTGCTTTCCAGAGTTCCTGAAGGAGGAAGTGGTGGTGTTGCTGACTGCTCAGTTCATCACTCTTTTCAACCAGACTGCGCTTGAGGTGAACACACATATATGTACACAGTGCTAGTTCTGTTAGTTAATTAGTTACAGATAAATGAGCATACATGCTTGCTCTCTCACTCGCTACAATACACACACACACACATGTGCGCCCAGGCACTCACACACACTCACACAGACACACACACACACACACACACTCTGTTTTATCTTGTACCCGTGGTAGTTCATCGGAAGTTAATTAGTTCCTCAATATGTGTGTTTGTTTCAGACCATGGTGACCCCGCTGACCCAGAAGTACTTTAACTTTGGGGAGCTGGAGAACAGCATCATGTACTGCGTGTGTGGGGTGGAGGTGATCCTGGGCTTCTTCTTCGTGCGCTGGCTGAGCAAGCGTGCGGAGGAGCGGGTGGTGCTGGCCGTGGGCCTCATCATCTGCAACATCTCCTGCGTCTGGTGCCTCATATTCCTGGCCAACCCGGCAGGTCAGCTGGCGTAGGGACTCCCGTCAAGCACAGTCTCTATTAATAGCTTATCTATACCTGCTGTTGGCAGTTTAGGCTCCACTCGGATATGCTGTGGTAAAATGAATAGATGACTGTGGACAGTGCTGTTGAGAATGATGTTGAGATCAGTGATGAAGATGCTGTTGTTGTTATCTATGATAATGATGATGATGATGATAATGATGATGATGTCAAAGTTAATGATAATGACACCCTACACTTACAAGCCCCTGTAAAAACATGCAGTGCTACAGTCTTCAATATTGGAGAGTTTCATATCGTGTCATCATGATCTTAAAATTTGCATTTAAATGTGTGTATGTATGTTTCTATAGCAACTTCCCAATCTTGCATACTGAAGTGTTTTATGTGATATTAACAGTTACATTTCATAAATGTTGTGTATGTTTGTGTGTTTGTGTGTGTGTGTGTGTGTGTGTGTGTGTGTAACAGGTAGCTTTCCATGGCAGCTGGCGGAGTTCATCGCCGGAGTGTTCCTGCAGGTCCTTGGCCTTCCCTTCGTGGCCGTGGCCCAGGTGTCCCTCTTCTCCAAGGTCACCGCCGAGAAGACACAAGGTGGGTAGTCTTGGGATCCTCACAGGTCATAAATGTCATGGTCATTTTTTGCCAAATGAATAATGAACATTGACAGCGGTTAAATTACACTTAGCAGATGCTTTTATCCAAAGCGACTTACAAATGGAGGACATAATAGCTAACAGATGTGTAGAGAACATCGAAGGTACCTATGTAAAGAGATGTGAGTAAAAATTAGTTTTGTTAGGAAGGAAAGCAGTCTCGGAAGAGAAGGGTCTTCACGAGATTTGATCTTGTACTGACATGGTTACACTTTTTGGGAATGTTGAGAGGATGAATTGTCTCAGCCTTAGATGAATTGCCTAAGCCCGATATTCTGTTAGAGTCTCTAAGGAATATCAGGAGTTGTAGAATATAATGTGAGAATAGTAGAACTGCAGAGATTACATGGGGTGGTTTATCTGAGGACCTGACCGCTTTCATTTCATCAACATTAGCTGTTTGAGTGAATCATTTCGTGGCGCTTAAACTGAGGGGTTCCCAGACTTTTTTGGCTGGTGACCTAAATTTGATGTCACAAAACTAGTGACCCTTATTATTTACGACATAAAAAGGTTTTTAATTTTAACGACCGCTGTGGCATTTGGCAAGCACACAGATCATCTTTTGTTTTGCTAACTTAAAGCAGTTTAAAAATGACCTCAGCCAAGCATACAGTATGTATGTCAGTTAATAACTTTATAACACACCATTTATTTCAAATAGATTGTGATAAATTAGGATATGTCTTGTTAGCTAATTAGCTGTGACGAGTTTTAAAATACTTTTACTGGTCAGTGATACCTTAGCTGACCCCATTTGAATTTCAGGCAGTATCACGTGGGGTTCTGATCTCATGACTGAAACAAGGTTGACAAGGCTGTTTACTGAATGGCAGTGGCGCTGCTGCTCCTCAGCTGGAAGGATAGAGATAGACTAACAGCAGAGATGACACATCAGTGGGTTGTTTAACTTCATTGTGGACATCATAGGTAGGTAGTGCAGGGGCAGTGGGGGCCTGTTGGTTCAGGTGTTGGACGTGTGACCGCAGGATCGCAGGTTTGAATCCACCAACTGCCAGCAGTGCCACTGAGGTACCCTGAGCTTGGTACCGTCCCCACACGTTGCTCCCCGGGCGCTGTTATCATGGCTGCCTTCTGCTCACATATGTCATGGGTTAAATGCAGAGTCAATTTTGTTGTGTACATTTGTGCTGTGGTGTGCAGTGTAATCACAATGCCACTGGGTGCTGTTTGATTTTGTTTGTTTGAGTTGTGACTGTAAAGGAAGGTAGTCATTGTAAATGCCAGTTTATGTAACAGGGAAAGTTAGACCCTGAACCGTGTGTCCTATGCTGTCAGAGACACTCAGGAGCATTCTACTACACTCAGAGGTATGCCTTACATGTCATGCGATTCATTTGAAATGGATCATTGAAACCCCTAATTAAAATTGGCTGATCTGCGTTTAAAACCTGTCGTAAAAAGCACTGGCAGTATTTGTGACTTTTGGCTTTCGCTGAGCCAGAAGGCAGATTTACCGTAAGTCTGGCTTTTGCGTAGTGTCGGTCTCATTTAAAAAACTTGCCCTGGTGTGGCTTGTGTGCTTTATGAGGTGTAAGCTGAAAAGTGGTGTGCAGGATAAAAAACAACCCACAACCGCTAAAGCTCCAGAGGCCTGACTAAAGTAAATCAGAGCTTGCTTATTACTCAGTTTAATGGCAACAGCGGTCTTTAGCCATGCTAACATAATTGCAACAAGGTTTCCAATCATTAATTAGCATTTGTAAAAGGAGAAACTTGGGTTAGCAAACATAGTGTGTGGGCACAACTTGCATATATGTGTGAATTTGTGTGTGTGTGTGCCCCGGGAACACACCACTGACACCTCGGGCGGCTTATGTTCAGCCAAACCAAACCTTTAGAAACATTGAATAGGGGGTAATATAATGGCATGTTTGCATATAGTGTCGGTCCTGCAATGAAGTCCAGCCTGTTCCATGGGTAAAGAGTTGATGGGTGTGTCTCTGGTTAAACTGTGTCCTGTCACCTATATCCAGACTTCCCTGAGTTAAGAGCTTACACAGGTGAAAAAACACAGGTGTATTGACAGTCATTTTTTCAGTTAGGGGCATGTCCAGACGAGACAGTGGGTAGCTATCTGGAACTAAGCTGTGAGCTGCATTAATACCAACATACCTCAGCTTGCAAATAGACAGATGTCTTTAGGCCAGTCATGTAGTGTAGTACAAACTGAGTGTTGAGTATTTTTTTTTTACTTGTACATTGCTTCATTATTAATATTTGCTAAATGCAGTATAATGTGATTTCTAGGTTTCTCTGCTCCAGTCATTTTCACATAGAATAGCAGGGGGTCAAGGGTGATAATTATTGTTATAAAGTTCAATGGGAAGGCTATTTAATGTCCTCCTCTCACTGCGTTTATTATTCCCAGCAAGCACTGGGCTTCTTCTAGCTTGTCAGCCATTTAAAGACTCATTTATTAACTTTATTAGAACAGCTTTGTCACCAAATGCTGAAAATGCAATTGTGCTCAGAAATGCATGAAGTATTTGCCCTGTAGCTAGTGATTTGCTGAGACCAGGACCTTCTATTTCACATTACACTTAATAACCTCTTTAATTGTTCAAGTTTAATAGCACGTTCAGCAAAAGTCATCTGTGAAGTTATTCTCTGGAGTTCTTCTGAAAGCCCTTCCCGAGGTCCGCTGTGGCCCCTCCCTCCTCAGGGTTGGGCTTCAGTGGATTAATTACACCTCAGCAGAAGCCTCCTGTGGAGGAACCCAGCTGAGGTATTCTGGGCCTATCTGCCAGGTCCACTGTGGTCTTCTGCCCTCAGGGTTGAGCTTCAGCAGTTAATTGCACTTACAGTAAAGGAATTTTATGCCATAAGCTACCCAAAGTCCTTTTTTAAAATATTCCTCGAGAGGTTCTTTGTGTCGGCTGTGAGCTTCAGCTATGTTCAGTTACAGTAAGTCTTTAATTTACCAGATCTTTCCTGTGCCCGCACTTCCCTTTCCCACAGGTCCTCTGAGTTCTTCTATCCTTATGGTACATCCTTACATTTTCTAGTACAGTTGAGTTACTACGGTTGATAGAGGGTTATACTGTTCACAAAACATGAATTGTGATGACATTTTATTTTATCTTTATTTATGTCTGTTATGTTCCCCTCCCAACCTTTAGGGTTCAGCCAGGGGGTGCGGCGCTCAGTAGGGGGTCTGGCCACCATCTTGGGTCCCCTGTGGGCGGGAGGACTGACCAACAACCTGTACATAATGCTGGGAGTGATGATGGCTCTGCTGGTCCTGCTCACAGTGAGTTTGCTATAGAGGAATGTGTGTGGAGTGCGTTTCTAATGTGATGATGTGCTACTCTTACACACAGCTCTGACACCTAATGAGATGATGTCTTACCCTCAGACACAGCTTTGGCACTTAACGTGATGCCTTACTCTCAGACACAGCTTTGGCAGTTAATGTGATGCCTTACTCTCAGACACAGCACTGACTCCTAATGTGATGATGTCTTACTCTCACACAGCTCTGAGTCCTAATGTGATGATGTCTTCTTCTCAGACACAACACTGACTCCTAATGTGATGTCTTGATCTCACACAGCTCTGACTGCTAACTGTGATGACGTCTCACCCTGACTCCTAATGTATGTTTTACTCACGAAGACTGCCCTGACTCCTAATGTGGTGATGTGTGTTGCAGATCATGATGTGTGTGTCCTACGAAAAGCTGGTGGAGCCCCCAGTGGTCGAACACGCAGACAACTACGAGGAGGACTGAGATGCCCTGGGCTATTACAGGAAGTGAGTTCAACATTTAACTAAATCAGCAGCAACATGTCTGTGTTTAACATCATTAGGCACATGATCACAGCTTGCTCTATTGTCACTATGTTTCTGTTTTGGGCCGTCGATTTATTTTAGAACAAATCACATGAAAACACTCACCTTTTTATTGTTGTCATTACCATAACAACCCCACACCACTGATAAGAAAATAAATCCTTTTTTTCTTTATTTGTAGGTATGAAGACTCAAGTAGTTCAGAGTCTGAAGTCTGTTTGGTCTTAAAGCTTTAAGACTAGATGATGAAGGGCCTCCATTGGCATGTTCTGGTATGTTGACCCAGTTGGACCTCTAGCAACCTGTCACCTGAACCTCACTACATTCGTTTAGAAGACTGGGCCTAACCCACCACATTGAGAAATACAGGCCTGTGGCCGGAAGTGTATTATGTTTCCTGTGGAAACAACAGGGGCAGGGGAGAACCATATGTAAGCCAAAGAGGAATGACTGCAAAGTGTGCAGTCAGTCAGAGCTGGAATACAGCTGTTGAGGCATAATGTGTCATTGGTCATTGAATGGTCATTGAATGTACTGATGTTTGGATCTAGGGAAATGCAAGAATTAATGGTCCATGTCTTAGAATAGCTGTTTCAAGCCTGCAATACCTCTTGTGGACACAAGAGGGTACTGGCGTCCTTCTGAACCACTGACTTGCCTGATATGCCACCTTGCACATATCCCATCCTCCCCTGCTTCTCCAAACACTGCTGGCACTGAGTGTGTGTGTGTCTGTGTGTGTTTCTGCTGCAACTGGTTTGATACACTGCTCAGTAATATTTTATGTGAAAACAGAGGAACACATTTTTACCAGTTGCAGCGGAATTTGGAGATATTCCAAGTGAGTTTTTTTGCTTTCTTTTTTAAAATATTGGAATAACGTTTTTGCTTAACTGCTTAACCAAAGGTCATATGTTTTGGAATATTTATTTATTTATTGGCAACTTGGTGAGCAACATATATGCTGCACTTGCTGTCGGTGAAACATATGTGTTCCAAAAAAGCAATATACTGTAGAACAAACATATTCTTCAAATATAATAAAATAAATATTGTAAGTGTCATGCCTGCGCTCCTTTTTTACCTGCACTTTTACAAACAGGGTGGTATGTTTTTATTTGCAGATCTTGAAATGCACCTTAAATGAAAAGCATTAAAATGCACCTAAATATTGACTATTGAGTATTTATAGCTGATTACTAGAATTACAACATTTACATTAGCAAGGGTAATAAACAGCCTCAAGCCTTAGTACGAATTATTATAATCCTCTGGTGTTTTAGATGAAAATGTTGACAAATGAGAAGGCTATCTATCATATGTACAGAATAAAATATTAAACTGATTTCAGCATCTCTTAAAGGCCAGAGAAAATTAAGTTTGCCATGCACATTAAAAATACACAAAATACACACACAGTTAATAATTAAATACATACAAGACATTGTAAAAGCCTATAAAATATACTGCATTATTAATTGCAGTTTTGTTTCTGAAGCTGATTGTGGCAAACTGGTGTAATGTCATGTAACTTGAGATTTTAAAGTGTTAGAACATCCAAAATGTCCAATATTAAAATAGTTTTCATTCAAATGTCATTTCAGCAATTTGCGGGAGGAATAATAGCAGCTACATTTCTTGTAGCACAGTTTCTGACCTCTTCAAACTTGATTAAGAACACATTGTTATTTGCCAATATGGTCAAATGAAATCTTATTTCCTGCTAAGAGGCATTTTAATAAAAAATAAAACATACAATGTGCATTCTGAAAATGTTTAATTTGAAATATTTAGCTATTAAGTACTAGTTAATGAATATGATGATAAAAACAAATTTAAACAGTGAAGATTAATTCTAATAATTATCATTATTATTATTATTATTATTATTATTATTATTATTATTATTATTATTATTATTATTATTATTATTATTATTATTATTATTATTATTATTATAAACAATAATAATAACAATAACAACAATAATTATAACAACAATAATAATAGAATTTTGTAGTGCCTTGGAATGCTTATACTTATTTGTACCTGTAAAATTAAAGCATTTTTGAGTGTCTACAAAAATGCAAAATCAAATACATAACATTAATAACAACAATAATCATGGGATAGGTACAAAATTGCACATTTATATTTATAGTTCATTTATTAGATGTATAAGTTCATATTAGGAATGTAAGGAGGTCGTACACAGACAACTCTTATATTGAGTGCAGTGCTACGCTTTCCTGCTATCCTATCTGGTAATGTATTGTCAAAACACTATGGATTTTTAATATATGCGAAAAACATTAGAAAGATAATTACTCAAAATATAGTAAACACACAAAAGTAGGTTACAGACTGGGTCTAACTCCTCACCTCGCCTGTTCTAAAAAATTTTCTTCAAAGTCAGGGGAAAGCACATAATCAATTGTTTTTCGCGGCTTAATTTTAGACAATAGAGGTCGCTGTTTATCTTCGTTTTGCCATCCAACACGTCGGAATGTTTTGTCGATTTTCAAAGGACTTGAACTTAAAAGCGGGTGTACATATTTTTAAGTATGTGTAGTGTACGATGTGACGTTTCGTACAGGGCGGGGGTGGTGGTGGTGGTCGGGGGGGTGGGGCGGTGGTTGTGGGTGGGGAGGGGTATATTTTTTGATGCCCTTTTGATGAACTCTGAAGTCTGTCTGGGCTGGGGGGTGACAGCTGAGAATCGCGTGCGAAACTGTGCCAGTGCTGGTAGCATTTTTTTTAACTGGACCAACCCCTGGCCCAGAGTGCAAATCTGACCGAACAACGACCTACTACTACTGGGGTCGAAAGTTCAGAATACGTCACGTGGTGACATTGCTAAGGTAACATTTGGATTGGGGTATGCCGTCTGAACAATCAGGTTACGAGACGAATTACAGATTTTCTCATGTAAATACATGAATTCAGACGTGTGAACTCCAGATGAACCCATGGCGATATCCGAATGGCGAGGGCACGCGTAATAATTTTGGGGACGTACTTCGAGAATTTTTGCCAGCTCATCTCGACAGTGACCGAAGTTTGACCTCATGGAGGGGTGGCGCAGTGGGGATTGGAGGTTTGAAGGAAGCTGAGGGCTCTTTGATGCAAATGTTTTTTAACTGTTTGGTGCATTGACATTCTCCCATGTGCCAGTGTGGGTGAGCTCAGGCAGTGGCGGCCATGTTGTTTTGGGCGACTGTTATCATCACAGTTGTACAGGCAAGTCTTCCAGAATGTCCACCATGGCTTTTTAAGCATGACGTAAAAATTAAGTCCCTTAAATTATTAGTCCCTGTGTATTAGATTCAGTGTATTAGAATAAAAAATGTTTTAAACAATGTTTTAACATGTTTGAAAGGTGACATTGTTTCAACCGCATCAGATTTACCATATGAGAAAGAGGAGCTTTGAAGTCTGTAGCGTGTAAAATGTTGAAAATGTATAGTGTTACCAGTCCATCATCGAGGCCCAGCAGGGAAAAAGTAGTAAAGTCTCGCTTCAGAGACCTCAGAGTGTCGCAGGCACCAACATGACCCTTAAATAATTCAGATGCGCTTGCACTAAGGAGGAAGTGTGAAATTTATGGAGGTTCGAGTGATGTTTTTTTCGATGCTGAAAAGTGCTCTCCATGTGCATTGAGTGGTAATGGCTAAGCGCTGTTGCTCAAGGGGACAGTAACAGCAGCGTAAAGTCTTGGGAAAAAAAGCTGTGTGCCCAGAGTGAGTGACGCGTTCCATTGTGCTCTGGAAAAGGTCACCTGTCGAACAGTGTCTTTTTTTTGTTGTTGTAGAATATTCATGTTCAGTGGTGATTTGTGTATTCTTCTGTCACACTAGAATGTCAATGGTAGTTAAGGTTGTCAAACCTTTTACTATGTGTAATATATTGTGTAAAAATATATCAAACATGCAGACAACTGGCATGTTTGGTTATGCACTTGTGACATGTCCTTTAGAAAATGTCACACCCTTGCAACTGTCTCTGTGAAGTCCCAGTAATGGTTTGAATTGAATGTGAAAGGAAAGGAATAAATAGTTAACACTACTTAAGCTGTGTACTTTGCATGCACTGTAAACAAAATAAAATAAATAAGGTATGTCGAAAGGCAAACAGGCTTCCCTCTAAATACGTCGGAATAGAGATAAATAAGATTGTGGCCAAATATATATATATTAAAACTCCAGCGCAAAGTACACACAAACATACACAGACACATTCACAAAAAATTCATATAGAAATTGTAGGTGGAACAGGCACGCGTAATGTAATATGATTGTATTTGTAATGATTTATAATGCTTTTCTGTATTTCATGCCTTTAATTTGTTATAACCACTGCTGACTATAGTAATAAAAGGCTACTTTGAAACATTTTTTAAGGTTATGCATTTACAAAATTCAATGGTTTGAATTAAATGTGGAAGGAAAGGAATGCATAAGTAACATTACTTCAGCAGTGTACTTTGCGTGCGCTATAAACACAATGAAAAAAAAACGAAGGTATGTCGAAAAGCAATCTAAACAAATCACATCTCTAGCCACAACACGCCACAACAGCTCAGGATCTGCTCCTGTTTTCTTCTTATCCTTTCCTGCGTCTCCTATTTTTTCCCGTTCATTTCTGTCCCTCTCTCGACGGTGCCCCCCCCCACCCACCCACCCACTGCCCCCAGCCTGCGGGGGGTGGGGGGATTATCGGCCCATCTGTGTCACCAGTGTGTGGCAGCGCTAAGCCGAGGGCAGCCTCTGTGCACTGAGGCGCTGCCATCGTTAACCCTGATTAACTTGATGTGGCGTTCGGGAGAGAAACAGTGTGAAAATCAAGTGCATGGGGATGACCCAGTGCCCCGGTGCTGACCCTGCTGGTAATTGGTCAGGACGAGGGGAGGGGGTGGTGGAGGGGTGGGGTGGAGAGGGGGAGTGAGGAAAACAGGAGAGGGGGGTGGGGGGCAGCGTGCGAGAGCGGGATTGAAAGAAGAGGAAAACAAGACAGAGAAGAGAGATACACATGTCGAACCACTCGGCTCGTCTTCAGCCCTTTTGAGTGTGACGGGCGGAGAGAAACGCTGCCAAGATGAGGAGAGAAGGCTGTACACATCCAGTAAACTGACTGATGTATACTCGCAGGGCAACGTATGCGTATCACTTTCAGCTGTACAGACGTGCGATTCACGCCACAGCTTACATAAGACAAGTGATGAACATCTGCACACTGATGAGCCAGCTCTGCTGCTTTTGAAGTTGTTTATGCGGTCTTTACATCACGTCAGGTCCTCTTTTAATTGGACGCCTGTGGACAGATGCTGCCTGGCCCGCCGTGTGCTGCAGCTGTAGTGAATTAGAGAAACTACAAGCTTTCCTTTCATTTTCAGAGCTCCACTCACCACCATAGTGGAATAGTGAAGCTCGAGGTTTTCCCTTCATTTACAGAGCTGTGGTCACCACTCCAAGAGTGGCATGTCGGTGAGAGTCAGAGAAAAAGAACCTCGGGACCTACGGGAAGACGACATCATTCTGATCACACGGGTTGTGTTCGGGCAGAGGAAGGCTACTCTGCCCTGCAAAGGCAAAGTGCAGTAACTGCGCCAACGTAGAAACTGAGAACAATGCATTTAAAGTTGTCACACTGCCCAGTCAAACATGTTGTAGGTATAATAGTGGTGACGCTTTTATATAGTTTCTTAATAGGAAGAAGCAAGAGATTTAGCTACGAGACAAAGTAGGTGTTATAAAGTAAATTTCCAGTCTAAACTAAACTTGACAGATTATGTAGTTATTGCCTTTTGGCTCTGTAGGGCAGGACTGTTCACCCCTCTGCGGTGTAGAAGCAAATGTCTCTTATAGAGACGCTCTACCACTTGCTGCAGCACTGCACTGATTCTGCAGTAACTGATGGGCTGTTGTGACTGCATGACAGAGGTCCTCAACCTGGAGTCTGTGATCCCCAGGGGTCTTCTGTGATCCCCAGTGCCTACAAAATGGTCCCCAAAATTGTTTTTGATAATAACCCCCCTTTACCACTTTCTTAGCAAAACTAACCACATATGCCAGATATTATATCTCAACGGGACATTTCCGGATAAATAAATGTCAAATAAAATAAAATAAAATACTGGTTACTGGTTACTACATAACATGGCCCTTGCTAATCAATTCTCTTTCATACCCATGCAGATTGTGCTCCATGTGAACTTGTGTGATCTTCTGGAGCAGTAAAAACAACAATAAAAAACAAATGAAGATTTGCACACCGGAAAGCTGCCATTAAAGTTCTTTTTTAATTTTAGTTTTAGTAGTGACGTTTCGAGCACTCACGTCCCTTCCTCAGGCTTGTGTAGCAGTAACAGACCAATAAAAGGGGGGGGGGGGGGGGGGCGGCGCTATGCTGTGCGATCACCTCAGTGTGTGTGAGACGTTAACAGCAAGGTGTTTAAAAGCCGGGTCTCGCTAGCCTTAACCCCATCGCCTTTCACCCCTCTCTGCTTTCTCCTTTGACCTAGTAATTAAGCTGCTTGTGGCATTAGAAGTCCAAATCAGCTTTGCCAACCTGCCGCAACAAATCTGCCCTAATCAAACTGAACCCCCTCAGAGAGAGAGAGAGAGAGAGAAAGAGAAAGAGAGAAAGAGAGAGAGAGATGTTGTCTTTTGTCTTGTGTCTGGTATCTTGCTATCATCCTATTCATGAATTAATCCTGTTTTTTCCATCACTGACAAAACCCCAATACTCAGGGCAGTTTTATCAAATGGCCTTTACAGCTTAACAATGCTCAACAGCTCAACATTACAAACCTGTGCGCAAAATGCTTTGGACCCTTTGAATATGTTATCTGTCTCAGACAAACTGCATAAATGTAGGCCTCAGAGGGCCTAGAGAAAGGCAGAAAGAGAGGGAGAGAGAAAGAGAGAGAAAGTGCAATGGAGAGTGAGGTAGGGAGTTAAAAAAAGAGTTGCACAGGCAGAGGGACGGAGAGAGGGAGGGAGCTGGGGGAGGGTGGAGGGGGGTGTCAGCATCAGAGCCCCAGCAGGGGGGGAGAGGAGAGGTGGGACAGGCCAGTACCAGGTGGGGAAGGGGGGATTTCGGGAGGTCCCACCGTCATCGTGGCGTTACGGAGCAGTGACCCGGGAATAAGCCGCCTGGACAGTAGCTGTGTGGTTTGATCGCGCCGCGCTATGTTGTTAAATCACTCATTAAATCCAATTAGGCAGCGGGATCTTAATGGCCTCCGCCTTCGCCCCCGCTTACACTCACACACTCTCTCTTTCTCTCTCTCTCTCTCTCTCTCTCTCTCTCTGTCTCTCACACACACACACACTCTCACACAAGCTTCAGAGGAGTGTTGCGTGTCTGCAGACTGGTGACCCTGGGAGGGTATAGGAGGACGACACCCACCTACATACTCACACATACACACAAACACACGCACACACAGACATACACACACACACACACGCATACACACACACACACACACACGCACACAGACACACACACCCTGGCTACCAAGTCAGCCCAGGGTGGAACCTAACAGTAGCGACAGTGTGGCCTAGTGACACCCCTGCTCTGCCACTCTTACATGTTGCCATGGCAATGACCGAGACTGTCCGCTCTCTATCCAGAGACAAAAGAAGGCCATGTCACTGTTGAGCGCCACAAACAGTGCAACTGAGCTTGAAAAGCCCGTGAGGGTCAGGACCTCAACATTGACCTTCACAAGTGTACAGTTTGTCAGAGTTGACCTTGTCCCCCTAATAACCACTGGCTCTATTCATCCAGCCCCCCTGCAAAGCGCTCTGACAGTGGGACAGGCTCCTTCGCTCGGAATATCAAAGTGTCCGAGTGAACTATTTGTTTGCACATGTAGAAATATGCAGTTTAAGGCATTTTAATTTCCCCTAATTAATTTTAGAAAAGCATAATACAAGTTGTACCATATAACCTTTGAGGACACATCAGTAAAGTAATTTCAGAAGAGGATAATGGAAAACAATATAAATGCTGTTATAGAAAATTAAAAGACTGTTAAATAAAACTAGTAAATTTTTTTTTTTTAATTGGGGTTTTTCATACTTTTTTCATTTTTTCATTTCTGTAATGATAAAAGTTTTTATATTTATATAAATGCAATAACAAGAAAAACACTTTTATTATGTCTAAAAGGTGTACATATTGTATTACATTTTCTCAGTTTTGAGAGCCTGTGCTGTCAAAAAAAAAACCCACTTAATTTTACAGTTACTTTTCAGTACATCTACATGTAACAACATGTAATATTATGCACTTGCACTGTACATTCCTAACATCAGCTCCAACCCTAAGGTACAGTGTAAGTACATAATGTTACATATTGTTACACATTTTGTTACACTGTATCTAATTGATAAAATAAAGTGTAACCCAAAATGTACTTACTGTATTAGCCTATTTAGCATGCTGTTCTGCTGTTCTCTCATACAAAAAGAGTACATGACGACCAGATCAACTTGTATTCAGATGAAATCTCATGAAGAAAAACACTTTTAGACACGCACATCTTCCATACAGTACACAAACGCTATGAAATGTTAATCCCAGCCTTCAAACTGTGTGTCTGCTTCTAAAAGCTAAGGCATATGCATTTGTAATGTAACCCATAATTATGAAAGATAAATTATTTATAATAGGCAAATTGTTTGTGTAAATAAATGAGTGTAAGTAATGTTAATGTATTTTTAATTTTAAAGAATTTCAAGCCTTTTTTTTCAATTACATTTTATTTGTCTTTTCTGATTTTTTCTCAAATTGTGGTTGTTCCGAAGTTCGTCTTGTATTTCTTGGGGGTTAAAGAATAGTAAAGAAGACAATAGCAAGCTCACTGACCTTTTTCTTGTAGATTGCTCTTTTACACAAACACACACACACACACACACACACACACACACACACACTTACTGACAATCGCATCCTGAAACACACACACACCACACACGTGCACACTTTGTCATAATCTTTCAACCATAACCCTATAACCCCCAACCCTTCATATTGTCCACACACGCAGACACACACACACACACACACACACACACACACACACACACACACACACACACACACACACACACAGAACATAACCTCTCAGCCGTATCTCACAATGCTGTCTCCATCCCCCATGTCCTGAGCTGAGTACAGTGGACAGCGTAGCTCTGCAGTGGGTTATTGTGACGCTGGCTGCTGGGCTACTGAGCTGCTGGAGCGTCTAGTCGACTGGATGTGACATCTGTAGCATGACCTTCCCCTGGCAGGCCAGCAGCACTGGTGGCGGAGGTCATGTAGAGTGTACTCAGTTGGAAGAGTTTGCTTTCACACACAGCAAGAGAGAGTAATGCCACTGAGAGTGCCAGCTCTTCTCAACCCAGAAATACACACCTCATCTATCTTGCCCACAAACACACACCTCATCCAGTTTGCCCAGAGATAAACACACACCTCAGCCATCTCACCCACCCACACACCTCATTCATTTCACCCAAAGACACACACACACACACACACACACACATCACAGCCATCTCACCCAAACACACACACCTCCGCTGGCTCTTTGACAGACTTGGCCCTTATCCAGACGGCCTGACCCAGACTATCTGGCAGCATGCAGACTGTTGAGGCACAGTTAAAGATGAATGTACATTTTAGGAGGACGTGCACTCTGTGATCTGTGATGCTAATCTTGAATGTCTTAATTCATGTGATTTTATCCATAATTTTCCAAAGCTCTACAGTGGTGACTTAAGAGTCCCTGTTATGTACTTTCTTTGTACATACAGTATGGCACATTATATCTCATAATGCAGTATTGGTGGAATATGCCTTAAATCCATTATTTGTAACAACTGATAATGGTAAAACACTAATGTATGGTAAATACATGCATATTGCACAAATAATATACAACAATCATTAACATGCTGAACATTCCTTTTCCAAATTCAATAAAAGTCCCCCTTCAGACATCGGGTCACACGAGTGTGTGAGCGTATGTGTGTGTGTGTGTGTGTCTGTGAGTGTGTGTGTGTGTGTGTGTGTTTGGAGCATTTCCAGAAGACTGCTTGCATCCTCTGAGTCTCTGTCCTTCATAGCCGTCCCTGTCTGACTCTGTTGTAGTGGCGGTCACGTGAGAGAAATGGACATGTGTGCATGTGTGTCTGTTACTTATTATGATAATGTTACATATTACACTCACGGTAGGTAAGAACACAAACACCTCACAGCACTCCATATTGTCGTATCTTGCACTTTAATGTTTAATGTCCTGTCTTGTCTACGCATGGGATAGTAAGAAACGTAATTTTGATTCCTTGTATGTCTAGCACATGTGAAGAATTGACAATAAAGCTGACCTGACTTGACTTCACTGTGGGTGATGGGACAATGTGGGCTTTGTTTCCAGACTGCTCCAGGTGAATGATATGTGAAGGCCATCTGTAGTTCATTCATTCTATGTGTGTGTGTGTGTGTGTGTGTGTGTGTGTGTGTGTGTGTGTGTGTGTGTGTGTGTGTGTGTGTGTGTGCATTTGCATTAGAAAGCAAGTGACACAAGCTTCATGGCATTTCTTAGGCGTCCTATGATCTCGTCGTACAGCTTCAGCCTGCTGCTGATGTCCCAGACAACTAAGTGTAGCCATGGACAAATCTCTTGCCAAAAATCTAAAGCTTACCATCTGAGGTTCAACAAATTGTCAAGGATTTCTTGTAATTGCATGAAATGGGCTTTGGTGTACATGTCTTATTTAGTATACAGGCTGTCCCTCAGGACAGTGTTTTCCCTGTGTTTTGTGGTAATTTATAACTAACAGTTAAAAACTCCAGAACTTTCAATTGTAGTTACATGTCTTACAGAACAAACTGCTGTATTTAATTTATTAACTTCTAAACAGGGGTGTAGAGGTGGGTAAAGAGTGAATTTGGTGATCACAGTGAGGTAGATGCATGGTGTGACACAAGATGTTTTAATAAGACATGCAAAACACGTTTGAGCAGTCCCAGTGCGTTTGAATGCTCTCTAGTGCACATATAGATGACATAGTGTGATTTTGGAATGCTAAAAATGGTGTTTGGTACCTAAATTCTACTATAGGGTGAATAAACTGTATTGATGGGTGGATAAACTGTGTTGAGAGGTGGATAAACTCTATTTCTGAAATTTGAGAGGTGGGTAAAATTTGTTTACTTGCGTTTACCCTCCAATACCTCCCTGCTCGAAAAGTATAAAGTAAGCAAATAGTTGATCAAGTATGAAGTACATACTACCAAAATGGGGTTCTAGCGCCTTTAAACTCTGACTCTAAGATATCTCACCTGATTTCTGGTCCCGTGATCAAAGGCTTTAGCCTGTGAATGAGACACAAAGCATACATTCAGCACTGTGTTACAATTGTGCTGTGTAGTAACTGCCATGACTTAAGATAACCATCACTTGTAATAAGGTTACACTGAAAAACATTTGAAAAGACTGATTTGGCACAGCAAAGGCATCCACCAGTTTAAAAGGTGACAAGGGAAGTACCACTGGTTGTCATGCATGGTATAGTATATTACATTGCAAGAAGTTCCTGAGAAGTTCCTCTAAATTTCATAGCACAGTCCTCTATTTAGAAATGGATGAGAAGGGACATGATTTTCTGAGGTTGTTTGACAACCATTCACCCTCATATTTTTTTCTCTCATATCTGCAATTTCTCTGATTCTCCCTCTCTCTCTCTCTCTCTCTCTCTCTCTTTCTTTCTCTCTCTCTCTCTCTTTCTCTCTCTCTCTCTCTCTCTCTCTCTCTCTCTCTCTGTCTCTCTCTCTCTCACACTCATTCTCACTGTCTTTCTACCCCGGAGCACATATGAAATATTAAAATGCTGGAGTATATGTAGTCTTGAACATGCCCATGTAAGAGTGCTGAAACACGTCTCAGGCAGTAATTGCGAGGGGTACAGCTGGCTAGGCTGCTGAGCATTGAGACACTTCGCTATGCCACCACAGCCAGTAATTGTGTGGGTAAGGCTGGGTTGTTGTTGGTTCTGGGGGCAATAACGATAGTAAGCATAATGCGGTGAACTTTTCACCCCTCTTCACATCTCCACAGCTGCTGGTTAGGAGGAGGAGGGCGCGTCGGGATTTAGAGACAGAAACAGGCACAAACACTCACAGAGGGTGTTGGAGAGCATCCTCTCTCAGCCGAGGAACCCATCCCGACCCACTCCAGCTCACCCCACCACACCCTAGTGGCCTGGTTGCATCTATGGGATCCACTTGGATCTTTTCTCACAGCCTTGGCGCTTGGTGTCTGGGGTTCATAACTATAAGAACAGTGACTGTAGAAGCCTGCACTGAAATGCTCTCTGATTCTCTTTCTTTTTTTCATTTTCTTTCTCTACCCTGTCTGTTTGCCTGTACTGTATATTTACATCTCTCTCTCTTTCTCTCTGTCTCACTCTCTCTATCTTGCTGTCTCTCCCCCTCCCTCCTCTCGTTCTTTCTTTCTCTCTATCTATCATACTAAATTCAGAATTCATTACAACTGCCCGAACTACAGAACTGCATTGGAGAGCACAGTGAAAAAAAACACAGATAACCCAGAAAGTAAGTTAAACTCTGCATTTCCTTCACAAGTTTTTATTTATTCCCTTTCATCTTTGGAAACAAACATGACCGACCCAGGGGGTGTTGGGCATGATGACCACAGTTAGCCTCAGAGGGACGCGCCCTGACTGGTCCTCTGGCTCCCTCTCCTCAGCTGTTGCCCCTCTCCGTGGACACGCATGGACATCTGAGCACGGGGGTGAATCATTGGATAGAGTGGGCATCTGCCTGCATTGGCATTGCGTGCCCATGGGAGGGAGGGCAGCGTGGAAGCTGGGTACGGGCAGGAATTTGCCCCTTGGTCCTACAGTGGCACGACACTGACCTTAGGGGGGGGCAATAGCGATCAGTTGTGTGGAAAAAAGAAAAAAACAGAGACGTCATTCAAGGAGCTTTTTAAAAGCAATCCTATCCCTTCCGTTCAACTTCTGTTGGAGGGCAAACAAAGACTCTGGTTAAATTAGAATAACACACGAGGGCAGGGGGGCCCATGGTAATGGTTGTGTGTGTGTGTGTGTGTGTGTGTGTGTGTGTGAGGGGGACAACGTGGGCTCCCTCTTAGGCAGATAGCTGGGTATCCACAGACCGCTGTGAGCTCTATTGAGCGTGTCCACTTATGGCCTGTGTGTTCCAGGCCTGCAGGTCATCTATGTGCGAGGGACAATAATGACAAACACACACAGATAGGCTCACCCATTTCCAGGGCCAGTCGGGCATATGTAATCCAGCTGAGACGTGGAGACAGATGGAGAGGAGAGGAGAGGGGAGGAGATGGAGATGGAGATGGAGAGAGAATGTAGTGATGTGTACATTCATGCAGTACTTTCTTAAAGCAACTTTTTTTTCCCGTTGCATTTGTGCAAAGGATTTTTTTTACAGTTGAACGTCAAAAAGTGTAGTTATTTGTAACAGTCTTTTTAAAGATCTTTAAAACTTTAACAATTACTGACACCTAGACCTTACTGAAGATGACACCCCTTTTCCCACATAATAGTCAGATACACAATACAGCAAATAACCAAATCACAATACAGAAATACTACATTTTCAAAAAATGACAATGTTTTGTAGCTCAAGTTTGTGTATATGTAGTATAGTATATTTATAAGTATATTTATAAAGCACTGCACAATTAAAAATACACATTTGAAATTCTGAACAAAAATGTAAGCATTATATAGCAAAAAAAAAAAAAAAAAACATAAACAAGCAAAAACAAGATAGTAGTGTTACTTTTCATAATGTATTACAAACATTTATATTCATTTTCTGTTAATATTTATTTTACATTTAGATTTATGTTGCCCTATATTATTGGGGAGATATTAAAAAGTTTTGTCAGATGTAGTAAAACTTTCTGTTCCTTGACAAACATATGGTAATGTACACTCATGTTTATGTGCATAAGTTATTTATTAACATTCTGGAGCATTTTTGCTGTGGGGCTGTGAAGCTAATTCTGTTTGTCACAGAAGGTGGATAGTTTCTTACAGAATTAATCAGCCAATTATCAACATTGTTTGCCAAGACTTACTTTGTTTCTGTAAGGCCAAACAAACAAACAAATGAAACACAAAATGTGTCCCTTTTTGAAAATAATTAACATCAAAAAATGTAGCTCACAGACACATCGATCTGATACATGATGCATTAAATCCAAATGGAAAAAAAAAAGTAATGTCATGAATATTTTAGCAATGTAAGTAATGTGAGTGTCGTATATATATAAATATATATATATATATATATATATATATATATATATATATATATATAAAGTAGCATTTTTGTTTGTGCTGTTTCCTATACTGCACCAGCTTAACTCCTCTGTCTGGTAGTTGCTGGTAAACAGACTGTCGTGTAATCCTGGTGTGTGCATGCGTTACTCTAAGGTGTACAACAGTGCCATAAAAGCTTGTCTTACTGTATGCCATTCTGAGCATTAACAAAGCACGGGCTGTGTTGTTATGGTGATAAAACATGTGCACATGCCCATTTCACTTTATTATCAAATGTATATTTTGTCGAGTGCACATCTGGGAGTAGTCTACAACCAAGTTTTACTTTGTCATGAAAAATTCTTGTATGAATTTCAGGCAAAGTACATCATCACAAATTATGTTTTTTTTTTATTTATTTTCTTTCCATTTCCGTTAACAAGCTTGTTCTCCAGGCTTCCTTCTGAGGTGCCTCCGTTAAACAGACTCATGTGTGATCCTGGTCTGAAACAGTCAGGCGTACAGGAGTATTTCTGTCACACTTCCAGAGCCACATCATTGTGTGCATGTTTTATGTATTACTAAATTGGCTATTCCAACAGGCGATTCATACTTTATTTAAGCTGACTTCCCAGGAAAAAATGTCCTCTTACACAGAGGGACTGAGACTGCGAGTGACCCTGAACCGTACAGCATAGATCTTTCCCTTAATGCAGGAGAGCACAGGTATGACTCAATGATTGCAGCACATTACCAGACCCTATGCCAGGCTATACTTGCCCGTTATTCTGATGTGTACAAAAGTGCACTGAAGGCCTGTGTGTGTATGTATGTGTATGTGTGCGTGTATGTGTTACTCTGAGGTGTACAACAATGCACTGAAAGTTTGTGTCAGGCCATTCTGAGCTGAGTAAATGAAACTCATAAATATGTTACCTGTTCAGGAAATACTGATATAAATATTTCAGACTGAGGTGAGATTCTCTCTCTCTCTCTCTCTCTCTCTCTCTGTCTCTTCTCTCCCTCACATACACACACACACACACACAAGAGAAAGAGTGTATGCTGCAGGGCAGAGGATGATGTCCACACTCCTGGGCAGCAGAGGTCAAAGGGTCAAAGCCGAAGAGGAACGAGAGCTGCTCGGTTAGCATCTCTAACACTAGCCGCGAAATAAGCTCTGAAGGTGCCTTTGAATACATTTTATTCCCCATCGCTCCACACTACTCTAAGTGAATTGATATGCCCTGTATAAGCCATAAGGCTCTATGCTACATAATCGTGGCCAGTGAAGAATGTAAGACCAGGGGGCTCATTTATAAAACTTTGCGCAGGATTTACATCAAAACATGGCGTACCAACGACACAGAGAATGTCTGAGAATGTGCACAAAAATATTTCGATGCCTATTTCTGTTTATAAATCAGTAGCCAACTCTAAAGGTAGTGCCACTTGTGTGTAGGTCATCCCACACCCATAACTGTTTATATACATGCCACGTGCATCTCACGGCAATCAGTATCAGTATCACAATCAATTTAACCTACCCTGGTTAAAAAATGACTGACGGTAATGCATGCCACGTGCATCTCGTGGCAATTAGTATCAATCTCATTATCAATTTAATCCTGGTTAAAAATGACTGCCGGTAGTGCATAATTAAAAAAAAAATCTATATATTATAATGACATTCCCTTTATTACCAAATATACAGTACATTTTGTTGAGTGCACATTTGAGAATAGCCTACAACAACCACGTTTTACTAGAAAACAAGTTTTAGTTTGTCATGAAAAATGCTTTTGTGAATTTCAGGTAAACTACGTCATTATGAGTGATGTTTTCTTATCCTCTTTCCATTTCTGAATTAGCCTCGTTCTCTGCGTTTTCTCTTTTCCCTTTTTATTGTATGTACACATAGGTCAGAGTTTGCGTGGAGGTGAGTAAATTTTCAGGTTATCTTTTTATAAATCCTGACATTTGCATAGAAAGTGGCGTACACATTCTTTTGTGCGTACGCAACGATTATAAATGAGACCTCAGAGTTTTTAAAAATCTGTTTCCACAAAATGTGTATTGATATATCATAACTGGGCTCAGCCGGAGAGCCAAATGTCACACATCATCTATAACATTACAGCATACGCTAATCCGCAAACCTTCATTAAGTTTTTGATTTCACAAAACTTTCATGACTCTTCCTTTTCAAAGCACTAGGCTTCCAGTGGTGCAGTATATCAGCTCCATAGAGAAGCACTGGTTGTGGTTATACTGTCTCACTGTATCAAGGCTGACATACAGTTTTTCTAAACTGCTAAAACACTAACACACATTGCCTGAACCATTTGCTTAGTGTGCAGAACCAATCTTTTCACAATACCGTAAACAATTTCCACCTCGTTAAATACAATCTGCTGAGCTCATGGACGCCTATTTGGCAAAACTCTGAACACATTTTTATGCACCAAATCACATTTGGCATCTGTGATGTAAGTGTGGTGCATAATGGTGATCACAAGTGATAAGACGTAAACATCAGTAAAGCACAGATGTTATGATTTGTTCCCTAAGTGTATACATACAAAAATGGGAGCTAAGCACACTATTCTGACACCTGAGGATGATGTTTCGACACCGTGACTGCAAATGGCTAAATTCTGACCACAGTTCTATTGGGTTGACTTAGATATCAGTCAACTACAAAATAGCATCCATTAGCACACTATGTCCACCTCACAAACACCTGGCCTTCAAAATGCAACACCCTGGTTACCAGCTAGTCTCTCTCAGATCACCCCATGCAAATATCTATAACTGCTTGTGATATAAGTGTCATCATAACATCCGTTTACTTGATCTGTAAAACATAAGCCCATATTTACTGTGTGTAATGCATAGCTGGAAGGAATCAGCTTAAAGAAAAAGAAAATGTGTTTTGGGGGAGCTGCATTTCATTTTGCAAAAGATTATTGCATGTGTAGTTTTGACAACCCATTTAATTGAGTTTGTGTTTAGAGTTTTGAGACACTGAGCCACAGTTTCTGGAAATGTGTCTAAATGTTTAGGAAAAACTATAAACACAACATCTCAAAACTGATCACGCCACAACTGCTGTAAGCCAGTCCAGAGCTTTCGAAGCAATGGTTTGAACCAGCACAATAACATTATGCCCAATGACCTGCCACTTGTTTACTGGGTTTTGATTGGGTCTCTTTCCGAGTGTATTGTAGTATAGGCTATAGGCTGTGCTGTGCATGTCATTTACATATTGAAAATTATTTTCCAGTACTTTATTTTTAATTTATGTACAATAAAAGTGCATACCACTAAATTCTGAAATATTTTTTGCACTTTCTTACAGATACAAAGTGCTGTGTTTTATCAACAATGAACATGATGTCTTCTGGAGATACTGGAGATTCCCTAACCACAGTGTTTTTCATTTTATAATGCACTGTGCGATGGCTTCTTAGTAGTGGTTTTATTTTGACTGCTTTGTGTGTGACCTGAGACATCATGTGGTTTTCAGCACAGGTGATACTGTTTTGAGGTGATCCGATTTTGTGAGTAGTTTTGAAATTAAGTCAGGTTGTGTGGTTACAGATCTGAAAGAAAGAATATTCAAAGAAATCTTTCATCCACTGTACACACAGAGCCTCTGAACAGTCAAACAATCTCTTTTTTATGTGACATTACAAAAGGGTTAACTTTTGTGCTAAATGTGTAAGATTGGATTCCTTACTGACCACATTACAGTTAAATACTATTAGATTTTAAATGCATCATCACCCCCATTAACACCCTCAATGGCCTTGAATTGATTCCTTATGTTGACTCAACATGTTTCAGTTCTGTTTACCACTGACAGGACAGGATGGGATGTGTGACTGTTTGACTGTGTGTGAATTGGATGTATGTCCTATCCCTCTTTTTATAGCATTTCCCCAATCTATTTATTTTATTATATTTATTTATTTATTTTCATTTATTTTATTTTTATTTATTTTATATTTATTTTATTTTATTTTTCATATGATATACAGTATTTATGCGGACGGAGGCTGGGACTGTCAAACCAAATTGCCCATTGATGGACTAATAAAGTTTTCTGAACTGAACTGAACAGATTGCTGCAGCAAGCAAGCAAGATTGTTCCCCATTTATTGCAAATGTTGTTTTTTTGGAGAGGAATTTAGGAGCTAATATGTTTTGAATGCACTGGCAATTGACATCTTGTGTGCACCTTTGTGAACCCTGTCTATTTTTCCAATAACGGAAGGAGACCTAGTTTCAGAAGTCATGTAGATGACTGTAAAAGACATGTTATTGCTTGTTTATGTTGACCCCCAGGCCTCTCCTATGTCTGCTGGCTGCGAGTGGCTGCTACGGTTGCCCCAGACAAGGAGATCAATGCTGTCTGATGTTATGACCTTTGGATGCGCTCTGTTTAGGTTGTATCTGCTCTGCTTAGTAAGAGTCTCACTGGTGCCCTGTTGACCTCCTTCCTCCATGAAAAAGGGTAAGGCCATCAGCCGCTCTCAGATGCTCCAGGACTTAAAGGCTCCTCACACAAAGCCCAGCACTATGTCTGTTTGTGTGTTTGTATCAGTGTGTGTGTGTGTCTCTCTCTTTCTGTGCGTGCATGTGTGTGTGTGTATTTATGTGTGTGTGTGTCTCTTTCTGTGCGTGCATGTGCATGTGCATGTGTGTGTGTGTATGTGTATTAGTTTTTGTTTGGGTTTTTGTTTGTGTGTGTGTGTGTGTGTGTGTGTGTGTGTGTGTGTGTGATTGTGTGTGCATGTGTATGTGTATATGTGTCTGTGTGAGTACGTGCTTCTATGCGTGCGTGCGTGCGTGTGTGTGCGCGTGTATGTCTTTGTTTGTGTTTTTGTCTGTGTGTGTGCTTCTGTGTTTGTGTGTGTGTGTATACGTGTGTGTGTGTGTATGTATGTATGTGTGTTTGTGTGTGTGTTTCCGTGTGTGTGTGTTTCTTTGTGCTGGCCTACTGTATCAGCTGGCACAGATGCTCCCCAACAATAGGCAGAGTCCTCTGCAGGGAGGGCGCAGGGCATTCTCTGGCACCCGCTCCGGATGGCTGAGGGATCGGGGACAAAAGATGGCAGGCGTGTTTGTCATCCCCTGCCCCGCCATGCCCCCCATGCCCCACCATGCCCCGCCATGCCCCCGGTAACCTCTGTGGCACACACAGCACACACACAGCAAGCAAGCAAGCGAGGGAGCAAATGGGCGAAATATCTCACACTGACCGAACAAAATAATTAATCAGAATTCTGGAGCCGAGTCAAAATGGCCTCCCTTTCCCACGTAACGTGATAATCACACAGTCTGCTCACTGCTTGCTAACACGAAGCCCCGTCCAAACAGTTGCTGCTGCCAACATGCCTCTTCTCATCGTCACCCTCACTGTCCCTCTGATGATTACCCCTCGGCCCTCGCCCTCGCTGGTCAAACCCAGTCCTGTCCGGTCCACTCCCCCTGTGCATCTGTCAGTCGGACAGTTAGGCGTAATGGACTTCACACGGGCTCTAAACAACCTCTGTCCATCACACTGCTTTGTCTTTTTTAGGGAGTTATTTCTGTCACGGTGCATCATGGACAGACAGAGAGAGAGAGAGAGAGAGAGGAAAAGAGGAAGAAAGAGAGAGCAGGAGGGAGTGGATCCCCAGATAGTAACTGGGGGTGTAATGCGCAAACTCACCTGCGGGGGGCAGTGTGCCACCAGGATTGAAGCGCTCTGTGAGGCAGCGTTCTCTTCTGCCTAGCTGCTGTGGATGAATAAACTCTGTTGAATCAGAGAGGCAGAGAGAAGAGGGAAAAGACAGCGAGAGATAGAGAGAGAGAAAGAGAGAGAGAGAGAGGGAGAGAGGAAGGGAGGGAGAGAGGGAAGAAAGAGACTGGGTGTATAAGTGCTGACCTCTTGATGAACTGCGTGTTTGTCTGAAGGGACACAAAAACAACTGTGCTGTGTGGTTGTATGCCGCTTTAAATTCGCAAATCGAAAAAGACAACGGCAAAGAGGTGTCAATGTGTGTTTTGTGTTCATGTGTCTGGCCTTTTGTGTTCTTTGTGTGTGATTTTTGTGTGTGTGTGAATGGTGTGTGTGTGTGTGTGTGTGTGTGTGTGTGTGAGTGTGTGCGCGCGCACATGTGTGTTTGTGTATGTGTGTGTGTGGGATTCTGTATTTTCCTCTATGTGTTTGTGTGTGTGTGTGTGTGTGTGTGTGTGTGTTTGCGCGTGCTGATAAGTCTATATCTGTGAGTTTCTGTGCTTCCCTGTGTGTATGTGTGTCTATGTGTGTGTGTGTATGTGTGTGTATATGTGTGTGTCTATGTGTGTGTGTGTGTGTGTGTGTGTGTATGTACATGTGTGTGTGTGCAGACAGTCTGCCTCCACGCTCTCCTGCTGCTCTGCCTGCTCAGCAGTGTCTCGCGCCGCTCCAGTGGAAGTCCTGCTCTGCTCTGCTCGGAGGTGCGGCTCCACTGCGCTTCACTCCGCTCGGCTCGGCTCCGCTCGGTGAGGTGGTCCACCGCAGCTGAGAACCTGGAGCATTTGTACTGCTGATTCAATTAGGCCCATTTGAACCTCGCCTGCCAGATTGCTTCTCAAAACAATCCCCTGGCCAGAAGTCCTGTCCTACTTTTCAAACTTGCGTGTCTCTGTGTGTGTCTCTGTGTGTTTGTGTGCGTGTGTGTGTGTGAAAGAGAGAGAAAGAGAGAGAGAGAGAGAGAGAGAGAGAAAGAAGCCAGAGCCCCTCCCTTCTTCTTTTCCTCCTGCAGTGCAACTTACACTAAACGGCAAAACAGCAGGGTGTTCCAGTCTGGCATGGACATATATACATATACATATACATTTGCACTGCGCTTTATCTAGATATCTGAGGGGCTGTGAATACAATGAAAGGGGAAACCTCATCTCGACCTTTGTCATGTTAGCAGCCATGTTGAATGAACAACAATATTCTAGACAAAGTGCTTGACAGTGAAGGGGGAAGCTCACTTCAACCTTCATTGAGTTAGCAGCCATATTGGATGTTACTGACAACTACAATATTTACTCAATATTAAAAACACAGCATGCCTAGCATGCAGCAAGCATGCCTAGCACCTAGCATGCAGCAAGGTCATGCACAGCAACAGCCATTGTGTGCCCAAATGCTCACCACACTCTCGCTTGAGGTGGTGCCGAGAGACCCATCTCCGCGCCACTCTCCCGTTTTGCCATTTGTCACGGTAATCTTTTCCGTAATTTACAAGATCCAAACGCCAAATAATAATTCTACAAAACATGAATAATAAAATAATTTTGGCTGATGTTCTCCGATTAGCAGAGATCATGTATGAAACGTAATTTTGTCTTACACGATAAATGTATTTCCAACCAATTTGTCCACTACAGGGCAACCCATACAAAGTTTCGTAGTTGATCTCTGTGCAGCCTGCAGACGCGCACAAAGTTGAAACTAAACAGGGCATTAGCGCTGCAGGTGAAAAACGGCTGAAGGCAATGGTGGTCCGGCTAAAAAGGTCAAATACATCTGCCGGTTTCAGTCAAGTTATAATATATAAATATTGTTTTATAAGTATATAAGAGGTGCAATGGGGATTTTAGCAGTGAGGGTACACAATGTAATGTTATAAATAAATGCCAAAGTGAGAAATAGCCTGAGCACATGATCTGTTTAAAGAAGTGGGGGGTCCAATGCCCACTACAACCCTGCTTATATAGACCAAGAACTATAACGACAATGACAACTACAATGACATGGGCGTCCACATTGAAGAAAGACATTTTATCGGTAACATTTTAGTCCTGATTTAAACAGATAATAGGGCATGACATCCTGTAAATTCTTATAAATTCTGATCTGCTGACAGTGCTTTTATAGCTCATAAAATTGCTCTGAAAATGATCCCAATGATATCGTTCAGCCTGTCATTGTTGATATAGTTGATATGGAAGTGGCACCATTCACTAAAGTTAAAATGATTTTTACAAAAGTTACAGTTAGAATTATCTTGATAGTTATTGCTCTAGATGTGAGCAGGCCTTACCACTATGTTACCATCATTTAAAATGCACATTTGCCCGCTTCTGCCCCCTCAAAACTCCACACCAACTGTCACTGCAAAAATCTCCCGAGTTTTGCTAAACAAAAGTTGGCAGGTCTGAATTAAGGGGGGTTAAGATTGACATGCTGGACTGAGACTGAAGAAGACTCTCCAGCGCTGCCCCTGACCTTCACTATGGGTCTCTCAAGGTCAAACACTGCAATCAGCAGAGAATTACACATACACACACACACACACATACACACTCTGGTCGGTGTGTTTTCTGTTAGTTGCCAGAGAGCAGTGTGGGCTGACTGCTTGTTCTCTGGGGATCTAAGGGGCGGGACCTGGCCTCAGATAGCTCTGGCAGAACTGGGGAGACTGGGTAGAGAGAGACAGAGAGATAGAGAGACAGAGAGAGAGTGAGAGAGAGAGTGAGGGAGAGGTTGGAGGTGGAGAAACAGAAAGAGAGAGGGACAGAGAGAGAGCGGGGGAAAGAGAGAAAGAGCGAGTGGGAGAGAGGGAGAAAGAGAGAAAGGGGGATGAGAGAGAGGGACAAAGAGGGGTGGGAGAGAGAGAAAGAGAGAGAGAGAGAGAGAGAGAGAGGGAGAGTTTGTGGTTTTCAGTGTATCTGTGTCTATGTTGGTGTGTCCTCTGGGGAGCTGAGGGGTGAGACCTGGCCTCCGATAGGGTTGGCAGATCTAAGGAAGCTGTGGCAAAGTGTGTGTGTGTGTATGTGTGTCTGTAACCTGGGGTCAGTGTGTGTATGTGTGTGTGTGATTGTGTGTGTGTGTGTGTGTGTGTTGGGTGTGTGTTAGAGAGAGAGAGGGAGAGGGAGAGAAAGACAGAGTGAGTTTGTGTGTGTGTGTGTGTGTGTATGTGCATGTGTACGTGTGTGCATGTCCATGTGTGTGTGTGTGTGTGCTGTTTGTGTGTGTGCTGGTGTGTGTTTGTGTGTGAGGCCTTTCCCACAGCCTGAGGGCTTCTGGCTCCACCATCTCCACTCTGGCCCTGTCAGAACTGATGCATTTTGTCAAAACAACTGAGCATTTGTATGATTTCAGGGTTCGCTTTCTGCAATTGTTGCCTGACCTGTGCGTGCATGTGTGTGTGTGTGTGTGTGTGTGTGTGTGTTTTCTGGAATTTTATCACAAACACTTTGGTGTTCCTGAGAAGACATGCCTGGTCTTTTCAACTCTTGCTCCAACTTTCCCATAAATCAGAGGAGAAGGAGAAAGAGGAGGAGGAGGAGGAGGAGGATCAGAAATAGGGGTGCTGGACACCTAAGTTCTTGTGTAATCCTCCTCCTCTTGACCTGGCCTCCTCCTCCTCCTCCTCCCCCACCCCCTCCCCCTGCCTTGGCCTCCATCAGATAATGTCGCAGTAAAAAATGAGCATGGTGGAGGTGGAGGTGGAGGTGAAGGTGGTGGGGTGGAGGGGAAAATTGCCTGGCGCCACTTAGAGCTACTCTGTGCCGCTGGGGAGAAGAAGAGGGGAGAAGAGAAGAGAGGTGAGGCCAGGAGAGGAGAGGAGAGGAAAGGAAAGGAGGGAAGGGGATGAGAGAGCAGAGGACAGAAGAGATGAAGAGGAGAAGAGAGGAGAGGAGAGTAGAGAACAGCTCAGAAGACAAGAGGAAAGGAGAGGAGAGGAGAAGAGAGGAGAAGAGGGGAGTGGAGAGAGGAGTAAAGTGGGGGAGGAGAGGAGAGAAGAGGAGAGACGTGGAGGGGAGAAGAATGGCTAGGAGAGGAGAGGAGAGGAGGGGAGAGGAAAGAAGGAAAGGGAGGAGGAGAGGAGAGAAGCAGAGAGAAGAGGAGAGGAGAGGAGAGGAGTGGAGAGGAGAGGAGAGGAGTTGAGGAAAGAAGAGTGGATAGGAGAGGAGAGGAGGGGAGAGGAAAGAGAAGGAAAGGGGGATGAGAGGAGAGAAGCAGAGAGAAGAAGAGAGGAGATGAGTGGACAAGAGAGGAGAGAAAGGGAGAGAAGCTCCTTGTGGCGCCATGCAAGGTTTGCCTCTGGACCCCTAATTACACAGAGGAGGCTGCGCAGCATTAAAAGTGTCCTCAGAGAAACACAATCCTGTGACAGTTGGGTTCCTCCCCTAATCTGCACCTGTCACCTCGTCTCACACACACACTCTGAACTCCCTCACCGCGCGAGAGAACACTGCCAAACACAACACACAGCCCTGTCTCACTTTCTCTAGAACACACAAACATACATGCTCACTGTCCCTATGTTTCTCTCTCTCTGTCTCCCTCCCTCTGTCTGCCTCTATCTTTCTCTCTTTCTCTGTCTCTCTCTCTCCCTTTGACTTTTCTTTCTGTCTTTCTCTCTATCTCTGTCATCAAAGTGAAACTGTGGTAGTCCCGGCAGGCCCAGTAAGTTGCAGTGCACTCGCTCAGGAATGTGTGTACATGGAAAATATGTTTGGGTGTGTGTGCGCACGCGCGTGTGTATGTGTGTGTGTGTGTGTGTGCGCATGTGTGTATGTCTGTTAGTTCATAGGTTTGAGGACAGTATGTAAGTGTGTTTGTGTGAGCATGTGTGTGTTATTTTGTGAATGTGTGTGTTAGTGTATACATTTGTAGGTATGTGTGTTTATCTGTGTGTTTGTTTGTGAGTTTGTAAGTTTGTGTGTGTGTGTGTGTGAGAGAGTTTGTAAGTTTGTATGTGTGTGAGAGAGAGAGAGCGAGAGAGAGAGAGGAAGAGAGAGAGGAAGAGAGAGAACCAGAGATGACGAAAGTACTAGAACCCAGGGGGATGATGTGCTGATAGTGAGGCCCCAGTTCCCTCTACGCCTATCTACCCCTAACTCTCCTTTACCACCCCATCTACCCCCCAGTCTCCACTACTGCCCATCTACCCCCCCCCCCTCCTCCTCTACCCCCATCTACCCCTAACTCTCCTCTACCATCTCATCTACCCCCCCCTCTCCTGTACCGCCCACCCCCCCCCCCCCCACCCACCATCTACCCCTAACTCTCCTCTACCATCTCATCTACCCCCCCCTCTCCTGTACCGCCCACCCCCCCCCCCCCACCCACCATCTACCCCTAACTCTCCTCTACCACCCCATCTACCCCCCCTCTCCTGTACCGCCCATTTATCCGTCGACCGCATCTGCGTTAGCCAATAAAAGTAGAGCACATGGGGATATCCCATGACACCCGCGGTTCTCGTGAAGGTGTATTTATCTCGTTACAGTTATCGTCTGGTGGGTTTTATGTGTGTGTGCA
>CM050212.1:8080000-8090000 GCA_027475355.1 Coilia nasus | reverse complement strand
TCGGGGAGAGACTAGACATATTTGATGTCTAGTGGTTTTGTTATGGTAACAACAACAATAGTGATAAATTTCATGCATTTTTGAACGTTTTAGCAGTTATGGATTGACATGGGTGGGAAGCCTGAGTAATGCTGCATCAGTGTTACATCTGCACCAGGGTGCATCAGGGCCAAATTAGGCTCAGACCTGCAGCTGTCTGTGGGAACATACCTTTGCCCGACTGCAGGCCCAAGGCAGGCCCACTCCATATTACCATATTACCCTTCTCACTCACTCTCTCTCTCACACACTCTCTCTCTCTCTCTCTCTCTCACTCTCTCTCTCTCTCTCTCTCTCTCTCTCTCTCTCACCTCCCTCACACACACACACACACACACACACATTTGACATGTCACATACAGTATACTGTGACTCTACCAGGTTAATATATGTTATTATGTGAGATATTAACCCCATATTAACCTTTTATAGCCACAGTATGGTCTTGCACTCAGATGTATTCATCATGATAACCACTTGAAGCAGTTCTCTTGGCTGTTTTTGGCTACTAGAAGTCCATTGTCTTTTGTCTTTCTGTCTGTCTGTCTCTCTTTCTCTTTCTTTCTCTCTCTCTTTCTCTTTATCTCTCTCTTTATCTCTCTTTCTCACATGTGCACTTACACACACATGCATGTGCGCACACACACACACGCACGCACGCACGCACGCACACAAGTTGCTCTCATTCTGCTGGACCCAAACTATCCCAGGACAGCAGCTACCATCAGCTCTGGGGTTTACTGCAGGAAAACAACACACGAGATTCAAACAGACACCCACACAAACATTTAAGGGAAAAAAATCACCCTAACACGGCATCCTCCTTAAACACTTTAAGATCAGCCATGTTTACAAAGTCTGGATGAATTAGCAAGAGGCTTTCGTGTGAGCCGTGAGTGTTTTGTGCCGTGAGTGTTTGCCTACTTTGGGTTTGTAGACTCGCTAGCCGTGCTTCCAACACATGCTTTGAGCACATGCTTGAGCTGTCCGAGACTTTGGGGAGGCATTTGTGTGTGTGTGTGTGTGTGTGTGTGTGTGTGTGTGTGTGTGTGTGAAGGGCTGCCAATGCGTCCTGTTCAATTTGATCACCGGCTTTAGCAAACACACACATGGCGCTGCAGACAGGGACCTGCTGTGACTACCCGCGCTACGCCACGTTATGCCATTCACACACACACACACACACATATATACACACAGCTGGCTGCCAAACAACACACCAACTGTTACTCTGTGTCTTTGTAGTGCGAGTCCTCTGGGACTACCCAGGATCATACTGGAGACACTGTGACGCGAGGACTGTCACACCAATACACACATAAACATGCACAGACAGACTGTCACACACATACACATTAACACACATGAACACACACACACACACACACACACACACACACACACACACACACACGGGCTGGCACACACACACAACTACCTCAAATACATTTTTTTTGCCCAGACGTACATTGACACACATTCACATGCATATTTATGTGCGCGCGCACACACATACACACACACGCACACATTCTGAAATAGTTCCTGTGTGCTCCTGTGAGCATGTGAAGTTCCATGCCACAGCATAGCTCCCTTAAGCCAGTAATGACGGGGCGTACCACAAATATGGAGCCACCGATACAATAGCAGCCTGTCCTCTTCGTCACTCACGGCATTCCTGCTCTTCAACTTGTGTCCCGGTCCCACAGAGGGTTTCTGGGAACACGCTGCGATCACTGGCATCCCAGTTCACGGACGATGGCTCTGAACACCTTGTTGATAAGCTTCTTGGCCCCTGTATGGGGCTACTTACACTTACAAAACATTCAGGACAAAAGAACGTAACTCAGTCGAGTGTGTAATGATATGTGATAAACTCGATACTACACATCGACGTTACTCAGTCAAAACAACAGCATGACTTGACTTGCTGAAGTTCTTTGTGTTGCCGTAAATAGTTTCACACGGTGTGAGGATAACTGCTTACAAACTGTCTAATATTTTCACTGGAATGGCTTCAAGGGGAGACAGCTAATGTGTCAGCACGTAGCTCAAGCTTTGTGATGAATTGTTTGTTCAGATACGAAAGTGTGCCTACAGTGCCTACTTATGTCTACAGTATGTGTCTGTGTCTTTGTGTGTGTGTATGTTTGTATGTGTGAGTGTGTCTTTGTCAAGTATGGATATGTGTGTGTGTGTGTGTGTGTTTGTGTATGTGTGTGTAGGTGTGTGTGTGTGTGTGTCTTTGTGTCTGTGTTAGTGTGTGTGCAGTGCTAATTTCCACACTTGACAGGAGGTGGCTGAGCAAGTGTTTTTCCGCACCTTCATTTCTGTGCTTGTCAGGTCGGTGTGCCGGGTCCTGTGGTGGCACTACTGAATACACAAACACAGTCAGGAGCTGTGAGAAGCTGATAACGAATACTTCATAAACGAATACTTCATAAGCAAATACTTCATAAACAAAAGTCTCTGCATTCTTGCTCTGCTCTCTTAATAACTAACTTCAAACACCTCTCTCCTGCTTTAACCAGTCAAGTGTTCATTTATTATTTCTTTAGACTGTTTTCTAAGTTAAATATTTCCTAAGTCTGTGAAGGCTATATTCACCTGACTGGCTTTATTCACTGTAATTTGGTCTATTTAAATAAGCTTTTTGAAAGAGCTTGTATAAGGTGAGCCTATTAAACAGAAGGACTTAATTACACAAAAATGTGTTAATATGAAGGTTTCTATGGCAAGGGTTAATTAGTTAACCTCCGTCATTTTTGTCTTTAATTATCCAGACAGCAACTTGCATGTGTTTTTGTGTGTGTGTGTGTGTGTGTGTGTGTGTGTGTGTGCACCCATGCTTGATGTTACTATTACTGAGTTTTTTGTGTGTGGGTGTGTGCGCGCGCATGTGTGTGTGTGTGTGTGTGTGTGTGTGTGTGGTTGTTTTCTCTGCCAAAGGACTGTGGAGAATAGCCGTGGAGGCTGCAGGCTTCTTTGAGTTTCAGCAATTTGCATCTCATTGTTTATCCCTGCACACAAACCAGTGTGGACACACACACACACACACACACACACACGCACGTATGCACGCGCACACACACAAACCAACGTGGACTCACAGAGCATATCTTAGGGAGAACTGCAATACACACAAACCCATGTTGAAGCCCAATGCATATTTCAGAGAGAGCTACCATACAAATTCCTCTGATTCACAGGGAAGTTGGAGCAAGAGTTGAAAAGATCAAGCATGTCTTCTCAGAAACACCAGCGGTTGTGTTAAAATGCCACAAAAAACAATTTCACACACACACACAAACAAACACACACACACAAACACACACACGCACACACACACACACACACACACACACACGCACACACACACACACACACACAGACACTGCATGTCTCAGGAGAACTGCTTGCTTTGCTCTTATTGTTTGTGCTGCTGTCTGGAATTATGTTGAGGTGTAAATCTATAAGCTGAAAAAAAAAACATTTTTTACTTTTTGATAAAAGTCTTTGGCTCACAGAGAGTCTTGATGCACACACACACACATACATGCACACACACACACACAAACACTCACACACACAAACACACACACATACACACACACAAACACTCACACACAAACACACACACACACACACACACACACACACACACACAAACATCTACCGAAGGGGAAAAAAACCCCTGCAGTCCCTGCAGACTGCAGTTGTGTGAGAGAGAGGAAATAAGCTAAATTTAATCCGTGAGGTGGTGCTGATGTCTTAATCAGCGCTGTCCTGCACGCCGGGGTTTTTCATTAAAGATTAAAGTGACTAAGGAGCCTAATGGACACTAAGACCCGTTGCTGCGCCAATCGTGCCAGCGCCGTCTGTCGTCGCCCGCCGCCCCTGACAATAACACACGCATCACTCCCACCTCCCAAAATGAGAGGTGACATCAGAGCTCATATTTCTGCCGCTGATGGATAGACGACCTTTGACCTCCCTGCTCAAACAGACGCCCTTCATCAGGCCCATGGGGATAAGGAGATAGGAGAGTGCCTGGAGTGCAAAGCATGCTGGGATGGGATAGCAGCCAGGGACTCCTATCTGCTCTGTTTGCTGTCCCTCTTTCTTGTTCTCTCACTCTCTTACTCTTTCTCTCTCTCTCTCTCTCTCTCCTCCCTACATTTCCTCTCTGTTCTTCATTCTCTCCTACTCTCTTTTTTCCTGTCTTCTACTCTCTCTCTCCCTCATCATCCGTAAACATAAAAACATAATTTTTGTTTCCTCATTTCTATTTCTCTTACCTCTCCCAGTCTTCTCTCTCGTGTCACCTTTTCCACCCCTTCTTCTCTTACTATTACTCTCTCTATCTGTTTATTACTTTCTCTCTTTATGCTGTGTTTGAGCTGTGTGTGTATCTCTTTCATGTTTATCTTTTCCCTAATCTGTGGGCACAGTTGTCCCTGTTCTTGCAGCCCCATCGCTCCCTTTCTCACTCACAGTGTGGTCTCTTCCTCTCCCTCAGTAACACTTCCTGTGAAGGTTGTATTCATAACACAGTATAAGTACTTTTATAAAGGGTTATAATGCCTTCATAAAGCTTAATAATGCTTGAAATTAGTGTTCATAGCTATTTATATACACTTATGACTGCACTCATAGGGCAGGTAAAGCTTCATAACTAAGAATGCACTGTGTCTGTTGAAGTTGGAATAGGGCTTATGACATAGCATAATAATGCCTTAATAGTAAGGTCATGAGTATGTATAAATAGTTATCAATATGCCACATAACTTATGAATGCATTATAAGCCTTTATGAATGTGTTTATAGAGTCTTGTGAATATAAGCTTCATAGAAAATGTTACTATGATCTCTATGTCAGTAATTCATCATGTCTAACCCCATCCATGGTACATTACCAGTCATGTGAAGAATAGCCATGGCGAGTTACCAGTTACAGAGAGAGAGCTAACCTCAGAGAGATCTAACCTGTAGATCTAACCTCATCCATGATCTCTATGTCAGCTACCCTTTAGGTCTAATCCCATCCGTGATCAGGTACCAGTCTAGTCTAAACCCAACCCTGATCTCTCCCACAGTTGCCAGGTGACCGGAGTCAGGTCTAACCCAGAAGGATGCTGGAGGCAGGGAGCCGAGGCAACAGCGTAGCTGCTGCAGGTTCCATGGAGACGTCTGGTAGGGAGGAAGTTAAGCACCGGCTGATGTTGAGCATGGGCTCCATCGTGACCTCCCTCAGCAGAGCACATTGTTGAAGGAAGGCGGGAGTGGAGGAAGGAGTCCTCCATGCTCTGCGCTTAGGAGCTTTTGTGGACGGCTGCCAAGGCAGAGCTGACTTTCCCAGGGCCTTGCCTTTGCCTTTCCAGGCTGCAGCCATGAATGAAGGAGCCACTGACGGATGGATGGGCCGGTTGTGTTTTTGTGTGTGTGTGAGAGTGTGTGTGTGTGTGTGTGTGTGTGTGTATGGAGGGGTTGTGTGTGTGTGTGTGTGTGTGTGTTGGGGGTGTGGGGGGGGGTTGTGGGTGGAGGTGGTGGGAAGCATTAGGGATGGGAATAACAAATAGGAAATAGAAAGGAAAAAAAACATTCTCGAAATATCAGACTTCAATAAGCACTTGGGACATGTGGGAGACCCATCTGCTTTTGTGTGTCTCTGTGTGTGTGTGTGTCTGTCTGTCTGTGTGTATACATGTGTGTGTGGTGGGTGTAGGGGGTGATAGAAAGAGAAAGTGTGTGCATAGATTTTTTTCAAGTGTATGTGATTGCATGTGTGTGTTTGTGCATGTGTGTTTACAGATTGGGTGTGTGTGTGTGTTTGTGGGGGTGGGGGGTGGGGGGGGGGGGGGGTGGGGGGTAGGAGAGTCGACAGACTTTACATTGAGCAGGCCTGTCCCATCAATCTCCAGCCTAGCACTTCCAGGAACAGCACACACACACACACACACACACACACACACACACACACACACACACACACACACACACACGCACACTGTTTGGCGTGCAGGATCCAGTATGGCGAGCAGCCATTACAGAAATGACCAGAGATAAAACAAATGTGGAGAGTTCTTGCTATGTGGGGATGGAGTTTTTCCAAAAGTCATCTTGCTCTATTGCCCCCCCCCCCCACAAACACACACACCACCCCTGATTTCTGACACCATCTTTTTTGACCTTTTTTGTCCTGTTGTGTCTGGATCTTCTCTTGTGCTGGGTGGCCGGAGTCCACAGGGAAAAAAAATAGATGAAATGGAATGTGTGAAAATGTCTATTTCTCTTTGTCCTCCCCCCCGTGTCTCTCCTGTCGGGGGCTATTTTGTTTTCCCACTTTGGCGGCAGCTGTGGTGACCAGTGGCTGAGAGCCACGTCCCAAAGCATCTCCCCTTGGCTGTGCCCCGGCTGAACTCCTGTCTGGTTAAGATGAGTCCAGTAAGGTCACCTCTTGGCTTGGACGGCTAGGATTAAACCTGTGCCCCCTCAGACAGAGTTTTTGTTCCAGGATGGGCCTTAAAAGACAGCAGCCTAAAAGACAGGACCAGAGGCATCACCTCTTAGCTGGACCAAGTATTTATTACAAGGCGTGGGGGTCCCATAATGTCACCTCTTGGCTTGGAATGGGTGTAAACACACACCGCCTGGCCGGGTCTATGTCCCAGCATGTTCTATTGGTGAGCCTTGATATCAAAAAGCCTGATCCAGATAGAACCTGAGGCAGTACCTGGCAATGGGAACAAGTGTGGGTCATAAGAGTGTGTGTTCCCTCCTGCTGGAAACCCTAGGCTGCTCTAACTTTGCCTCTGTTTACCAGGGGCGTCAATAGTCCTATTACTGTACTGGGGCACCACTGGGGCACAGACAATCAATGCGCAAAGCAAAAACATTTTTAGCACTTATTTATCATAAAAAATAAATATATCATAAAATAAATAGTGCTTCAAACTAACCGATCATATCAGATTATGTTGGTATGTTCATCAAACATCGTAGATGTAAGATAGCAATCTCCAGAAAGTGTGGGAGCTCACAGTGCTAGGCTTACCGTTACATAAATCAACAATGGTAATTGGCATATGCCAGTTAGCTAAAAGACAGCAGCTAACGTCTCGAGTAGGCTACTTCAATTTACAGCCAGAACTAGCTTGCATGACAGCTGCCTCATACATTAAACGTAAAAAGTAAAGTTGTAACATTTAAATCCACATGGAAGTGGCGACACAGAGGTGAAAACAAAGAACAATTAACCCCGTACTAACCTGTAAGACAGGTGGAAAGAAATAGCGCTCAGACACCGTTGTTAGACATTAAGTCACAGTCAAAGTCGCGTAAATAAATTACCATATAAAGTAGCCATGTGTGCGTTGTGTATGGAGTGAATAAAGTAGCAATGATTTGCCATATTGAGTAGCTGTGTGCGCATTCTGTAGATTATGCCATGTAGACCTAAAAGTCTAAAGTGATTTTTGTTACTGGTGAAATTTATACTGGGGCACTACAGACCAATACTGGGGCATGTGCCCCAGTAAAATATGTCTGGTGACGCCCCTGCTGTTTACTCTGTGTTTCTTGACACTTCTGTTAACTTGTTTATGTCAGCATTTTGGTCTGTAAAAATTGTGTTTAATCCTTTCTAAAGAAATTTTACTCACTTACTGACTTACTTATTGCAGCAGTAGATATCAAGATTACTTGTAAATCACAACCATGTGTTTTAATCATTCGTTTCCCTGTACTGTAAATAGATGTCCAATCCGCTTCACACGCTAAAGGTGGAAAGAGGAAGTCATGTCTCCTCAGGTCATTTGGACGATATCAAACCGCAGCTTGCATCAGTAGTGTTCTCTGATGTTTTGTGTTATGATTGACTCTAATTTCTCTTTCGTTTTCCGTCTCTTCATCAGTAAACACACTCATACACCCATCAGTGCATGATTTAGCTTGCTTCTCACGGCAGGATCAACCTGAAAACATCTGGCACAGACAGGACACACACACACACACACACACACACACACACACACACACACACACACACACACACACACACACACACACACACACATACACACACATACACACACACACACACACACACACACATACACACACATACACACACACACACACACACACACACAGAAACACTTCAGAGATGAGTGCCTGCTAAAGGGTCACCTGCAGGATCCATCTACTCACCATCTGTTAGTCACCAGATTGCGTCCATTTCTCTTTTTTCCCGTCATTCTGGACCTCCTTACTCTCTCCTCACTTTATACAACGGCCATTTTACTCCCCTTTGCTTTAAGTTCCCCATTTTCACATTCAGATCAAGTGTGTGTCTCAGATTGTGAGGTAAAGAAGCAAGTCACAATCTTTAATCTCCTACGAGGTGGGCAGAGAGCAGATGAGTGTGTCGAGAAACCCGCTAAAACAGTGATGCGAGGCTGTGTACAAAAGAAAGTGGACTTTAACTGCATTCCTTATCTGCTGCTCATAAGCCTGTCTGCCTGAGACTGAAAGCAGGGAAAAACAAGACTGCGGGGGCCTCCTGCCTCTCCCTATTTTAGAAACACAGACTGAAGGGCTGCATTTGTATGTTTTTTGCCTTTTAATTGTCTACTTCTTTTAACTGTTAGCATATTTTAATCAAGACTGAAGGTTTCTCCTTTCACCAGAAGTCACTGCCTGGCCCCGTTATTGCGACTTGCAACCCCATTTTCCAAACGTTTAATCTGTTTTTATTCTTTTTCCTCTTTCTTCATCTCTTCATCCTCTCTTCAGGACGGTCACCTTGGTGACCTCTAATAAACAGGGTTTAGGGTTTCTCTATCACCACATCCCACTCAATGGATGAGTGAGTGAGCCCCCCCTTGTGTGTGTGTGTGTGTGTGTGTGTGTGTGTGTGTGTATGCGTAGCCTTATGTTCTTGGCCTGTCTAGACTCAGGACACAGGATGTGCGCTCTCGCCAGATGAGGCTCTCAAGTGGCGTGTACACACACACACACACACACACACACACACACACACACACCCTGACACACATAATGTCTGCCAATAACACAGGCATTTGTTTTGTCTGCTTGACACGTTTGACCGCAAGCCTTTTAAGTGTGTTGAGACAGATATGTCCCTAAAGTGCGCACTATCGGGGTGAAATGTTGCGTGGTGTGAGAGAAAAACGTTGCATGTGGATTGTTATCACAGCAGCAGCCCTCACAGTCAGCAGAGCAAACACTCAAGCCTCTGACTGACTGCACACATCACATTTGCTTTTTTAATATGAACTCCCACTTATCTTTAGGGAATTTGGTCATTAGATTTTCTTAGTTTGATGCTTGGCACTAAAAGTTTAAAAAGTTAAATGGGACACTGAATTTGCAAGTTTAAAGCAACACTGAGTAGTTTTTTCAACCCTAAAATAATGTCTCCAAAATTGTTTCAGTGGTTCATCAATTTGTAACTGGGTGAAAGGCACTTCTGAATTTGCTTTGCCGCCCCCCATGGGCTATATCACACTAAGTAAGTTTGGAGGAAGGAGAGAGACAGAGAGATAGCTAGACAGAGAGGGGGGAGTGAGAAAAGGAGAGAGAGAGAGATGAGCGGGAGAAGGGAGAAAGACAGAGAGCATTACAGAGAGGGAGAACATGTGTTTGTGTGTGCATGTGTGTGGTTGGGACTGTGTGTGTGTATGTGTGTACTGTATTATATGTGTGGGTATGTGTGTGTGTCTGTGTGTGTTACTGTAGAGGTATAGACTAGTGCCTAGCGCTGCTCGTGTTGTCTTTCTCAGGGCTGTCTCAGGCGTCTGGCAGCTGCTTCGAGGAAGTGGAGGCAGTGTGCCATCACACCAGTGCCCCTCGTATTTACACTCCAGCCCTCCTGCGCAGGAAGCGCCTGAGAGGCATACGCACACACACCCCTGCTCTTTACTGCCTGGCTGTGTTTACA
>CM050212.1:8045000-8072500 GCA_027475355.1 Coilia nasus | reverse complement strand
CCACCCCCCCCCCCCCCCCCCCTTTGCTGATGGCACCGAGGGGGCAGCGGAGCAGCGGGGATCAGGGCCCCACCGGTTGATGGCCAGGTAAATGTTAGCTCACCGCGCACGGCTCCCTTTCAACAAGACTAATGGCCTGATTAATAATTAACCCCGGTGAGCGTACATGAGCACCGTCAGACAGGCGCCGCGACCGACAGCGCCAGTGTGAGAGCGAGTGAGTCTTACCTGGGGGGAGCGCTGATGGGAAGATTTATGAAGCATCCGCTCTGGGAAGATTAGCCTCAAAAACGATGATTAGCATGCAGACAGATGCACATCCACCATTACGGCCCTCGGGTTGCCCCATTACGGCTCTCCAGTTACACCGGCAGGCTCTTTGGAAGAAGCCAGTGAAAGTGACCAGAGAGGTCTGTGCTACTTTGGCCAATGCTAGAGTGCAGTGTGAGCCCTGCCTGTGCGAAGGTGTAAAGTCGGGCTCCTTCAATAGAAGCAGTGTTAGCTGTTGGGCTCTTGAGGGCCCTCCCTTATGGTCCCCCTGCATACTAGACCCAGACCACATCCAATCGAGGCCAAATTTCAGCCAGATTAATGTCAGTGGGCCACTAACTATCCTCTCTGTGTCTGTCACTTCAGGAAGTTCTGGAGTTGACCTTGGCACCCCTCTCTGTCTTTATCTCTAGGCCTGTTTCCTCTCTGTCTCTCTTACTCTATCCCTTTCTCTCTTTTTATACCTCTCTCTCTCTCTCTTTCTCTGTGCTTTCATCCATTTCTGCCATCGCAGTCTCTTGCTTGCATGACTTCTTCGCCCCTGTCATCAATCCTCCCCTCTCCTCCCCTCTCTCCTCCCCTCTCCTCCCCTCTCCTCTCCCCTTCTCTCTACAGCTACAACACGCTGTTCAGTGTCAGCAAAAGTCCTATTAACCTCTTGCCTGGCTCTATATTGCTGCTAAATTATTCAGCCTCCCCCCAACCCTTTATAATTGATGAGGTTAGCTCCTTTTAAGGCAGAAGCGCCCTGTGAATAATTCACAATGAAAATCGTAGTAGTGGCACCTGTTGCTATGTTGCAGTCGCCCTTTGCTCTCCCCGCCTCTCTTCCCTGCCCCTGTCCTTTTCTCGCCTCCCGTCACCTGTCTGTTCCCCTAATGGCAAAGCCCCCAAAGTCACTTGAACCCTCCCCTGACCTCCCACCCCCCCTCACTGTCACAGTCACCCAAATCTCAGCAATCCTATAATCACTTCACTTGTCATGCTGTTGCGAAACATACCTCCCATCTCAACCTCTCGCCATTTAAGTCACAACTAATCCTCTGTGAGCACTGCAATCACCCCCAGGTGAAAACAATCCACTCTTTCTAATAGCAATCATTTCGGCGGGGAAAATCCTCTTGAGCCGAACTCACTTGATTTCTCCCCTTATTGTGCCTTAAGTACAGTAAATGTCTTAACGCTGTCACGTTAGATTTGCACAAAGGCCAAACTGAGCCTCTATGGCGGGATTGTATGTCAGGCCATTGAAAAGCTTCAGGTGAATTCTGCTCGGAGTGTTGTCCTTGGACAGAGGAGAGGAGAGCCAAGCTCAAGTTTCCATTTAAAAATCCAAACAGAGAAAAGGGCCTCTCCGGAAAAAAAAAAAGTCTTGAAATGGCTCAAACATTTCCCCCTCTGTGCGAGGCACAATGCGATAAAAGTGGTGGTGAGAATCAATGAGAACAAATAGCTCAGGGAGCTTAGAGCAGCAGCTCCCTCTGATATCTCATCAATGTCTGAGGTAAAAGGATCTGCTGACAGCACACCAGTGTGCAGAATGTGTGAGTGTGTGTGTGTGTGTCTATGGGTGTGTGTGTGTTTGTGTGTTGTGTGTGTGTGTGTGTGCGTGTGTGTGTGTGTGTGAGAGAGAGAGAGATAGAGAGTGAGAGAGAAAGAATGTGTGTGTGTGTATGTGTGTGTGATTGTGTGTGTGTGTGTGTGTGTGTGTGTGTGTCTATGGGTGTGTGAGAGAGAGAGAGAGAGAGATAGAAATAGAGAGAGAGAAAGAATGTGTGTGTGTGTTTGTTAGTGAGTGTGTGTATGTGTCTGCATTTATATATTTCTTCTAGTGTGTATGTGTTTTGCTGCGTCAGTGTGTGCAAGAGTGTCAGTCTACGTGTTTGTGTGTGTGTGGGTGTGCAAGTGTCAGTCTACGTGTTTGTGTGTGTGTGTGTGTGTGTATGTATGTGTGTGTGTGTGTGTGTGTGTAGATTTGTACAGCAGATATCAGGAGATAAAATCTTCAATGGATAGGAAGGCACAGAGCTTGGAGCTTGTCTAGAGTCTGTCAATAAAGTAGACTACAGACAGGCCTGCAGAACGAGGGACATACACACAACAGTTATTCTAACTGAGAAATACACAACAACCATTTCATTTTAACTGAAAGAGACTGTGGGCTGACACAAACTGAGGGAAAGAGTCTGACTTTGGACATACCATCAGAAACGCTTCAAGGCCAAGGTGATGGAAGCTGAAAGGGGGAAAAAGTGGCCATATTGATCGAGAGACACAGTGGCCACATTGACTGAAAGAGTGTTGACAAAGAGTAGCCAGGAAGTGGTTATGTTTGCTGAGACAGAAAGGGAGACAGTGTTTGTGTTGACTGAGAGAAAAACTGTAGCTGTGTACTGAGAGAGAGAAAAGGAGAGCGAAGGAGAAAGACAGAGAGATAGAGAGAAAGCAAGAGAGAGAGAGAGAGAGAGAGAGAGAGAAAAGAGAGAGAGAGAGAGAGGGAGAGAGAGACAGAGACAGAAAGAGAGACACTAAGAGAGATAGAGAGTGGTCAGGTCTGAATGACATAGTGACCATAGTTATATTGACTGAGAGACAGACAGTGGCTAAACTAACTGAGAGAAGGATGCTATGTTGACTGATAGTAGTAGCCATGATGGCACTAACTACATGACAGACTGTGGTGATGCTATCCAAAGCACTTAAGGGTAGCACAATGCTGGCGACATATGAGCCTGGACCATTATAGAACTGAGAGACACAGGGTAGCTCTTACACACTCACGTGCACGATAATGTCAGCCATGACTAGCGATGCATGGCCTTTTCCCGTGTCATTTCCTGTGCTTTAGTACACACAAGACCCCCCCCCCCCCCCCCTTCCCATAGATCTAAGGCCCCAGTGGGATTTCACTTCATGCTGTCTCTTTCCTCCTGTTCCTTCTTCTCTCTCTCTGTCTCTCTCTCCTTCTACTCTACTCTCCCTCTCCTCCTCTTCCGCTCTCTCTCACTCTTTCATCTTCTCGTCTTTCATTCCTGTCTACCTTCCCCACCATTCCATTCTCTCTCTCTCTCTCTGTATTCTCTCTCCCTTTCTTTTCTCTTATCTTTCCATCCACTTCTCCTCTGTCTTCACTCTTGTCCCCCTCTCTCTCCTCTTCTCTCTCCTCTTCTCTCTTTCTCTCTGTCCCTTGCTGTCGCTTTTTTCATCTCTCTCTTTTCTTTCTCTTATCTCTCCATCCACTCCTGCTCCCTCCTGTCTTCACTCCTGTCCCTCTCTTTCCTCTTCTCTCTTTCTCCTCCTCCTCTCTCCCTCTCTCTCTCTCTCTCTCTCTCTCTCTCTCTCTCTCTCCTGCAGCTCCTGCCTGGTCTGAGGCGACACAGATGGCGAAGGACAGGTTAATGCAGCACTGGCCTGAATCATTCATAAGACCCTACTTCTGCACGCGCTCCAAAAGCTCCCCTGCTCAGGCTTCAGCACCGCAAAAAAAGGGGACAAGCGCATAAAAAGTGACAGAGTGCGCATGTGACAATGTGTCAGAGTGCGCGTGTGAGAATGTGTGTGTGAGTGTGTGTGTGTGTGTGTGTGTGTACAGAGAAGAGTACAGAAGAGAGAGAGGTTGTGGAGAGCAGAAAGTGCTGTAAAACTCTACAACCGACCCTAAATAATGAACCATTTTGTTTCAGATCTCCACAGAGGAAGAACAAAACAAGCTGAGTTTACAGCTGACAGGAGCCCTTCTGGTTTAATCCGAGCGCTCGCCGTTGCTGTCGCTAAGTACGGCAGCAGTGGCTAAGCAGACGGCATGTGTAATGTATTCATTAAAGTTGTCAGAGCTGTCCTCTGCGATACACACACACACACACATGCACACACACACACGCACACGCACACACACACATACGCACACACACACGTATTCATTAAAGTTGTCAGAGCTGTCCTCTGCGTTTGACCCCTCGCAGCCACTGGGGAGCTGGCTTCTGTTTATACAACATACTCTCCAGCATCACACTTGTTCTCATTCATAGTTAATGACCACAGGCCTACAATATTCATACCTCACTCAGCCTAGCTCTACCCAGCACAAGCAGACAGCAGGACCAGATTTATTCCCAGAGCCATCTGACAAGGAGGAGGAGGAAGAGGGGATGGAGAAAGAGAAGGAAGATGAGGTGAAAGAGGGAAGACGAGAGACAGCAGATGAAGAGAAGGCAAAAAGGTGGAAAGGTGGAGGAGAAAGAAAAGAGAGGAGGAACAAAGGAAGAGAAAAAAGAAGAGAGAAGGGTGAACATGAAAGGGAGAAAGAAGAGAAGGATTTGGAGGTGAAGAAAAAGGAGGAGGCAGAGGAATAGGAAGAGAGAATGATGAAGATGAGAGTGACAAGGAGGAACAGAAGAGGAGAGGAATGACGAGAAAGGAGAAGAGGTGGAGGTGATGAATGTGGCATGTTTGATTGGAGCAGAGCTCCTCAGCCCTGTTTTACAGGCAGTCTCTGACACGCACATGGCACAGAGGAGTGAGGGGCTGAGATTGATGCTCTTTTATAGGTGGGTGTGTGTATTCCTTAAGGGCATGTGTGTGTGTGTGTGTGTGTGTGTGTGTGGGAGGGCACACACACACACACACACCTCACAGGGGAGTGGGAAAGACAGAAGACAGAAAAAGAGGGAGAAAGTAAAGAGAGACACAGAGAAAGAAGGGGAGGGCAGAAATCGATAGAGCAAATTGGTGTTGGATCGGTACCGTTTTCTCTCTACACTGGAGCGTGATTCTTTGTGGGTCTGGGAGAGTGTCAGAACCAGAAATAATGAGATAATGAGGACTGATAAATGGACCTGAGAAGCTGGAGCTCCGTGGCCCATGCATGATCCCGCATAAGCCCTGTGAAATATAAGCGCTCGGAAAACAGTCCCCAATTAAACTCATTCACGGCGTGTCACACAGAGTATCCTCGTTAGGTGCGGAGGACAAATAGAGAGTCATTAAAAGCTCTACGGGCAGAACGTGTTTACAGAGCTTAGGCAGTTTGTTTGAAAAAGGGAAACTAGACACAATCCCATGCTCCAGGCAAACAATGTCCTCCCAATGGTAATACACACACATACACACACACACACACACTAACACACAGGCACACACACTCACACTCTCTTTTGCTCTCTCGCTCTCTCTCTCTCACACACACACACACACACACACACACACACATATACACAGCACTTTGCTCTCCAATCAACCTGACTTATTGTGTTTGTCTAATTGGCTTAGTGGTTTCTGCACTGTGTGAGATGTGGCATGGAGGAAAAATATTTCCTAACTGTGAAAAAAACCCCACTACATTTCAAACGATGCTTTAAGCTGATAATAAAATGCCTCCCTGTGTCTTTTTGCTTCCCCTGGGTCCTAGAGTCCTTTGCAGCTTCTGGTCAAACGCACATGTAGCATCCAATACATGTAGCACATACATGCATGAACATGCATGAACTGATGTTGTGCAATATGTCCATGTCATTGGGTGTTGTGTGAGTGTTGGTTGGGGCTATGTTTATTTGGGGTAGAGACGACAGGTTATTGTGTGTATGAGAAATAGCTGCTTAGCTTAAATGCATCAGAAAAGAGCTATTTGTGTGAGAGTTGGCAACCACGGTCTATTCAACAGACTGTTACCAAGAAACTTAGTGGATAGGAAGCTGGTAGTCATGTGAGTAATGACCAATGTAAATGGTTGAATAGTGATCAAACTGTGATTGAGAATTACCCTTTATCTACATAAGCTACAGTAAATGTTGTCATGGTTTTAGTTTTGAATTAAACAGGTTTACCATCATGCTAATGTATTTTCTTGCTAATGGGGCTCCTGAGATAGCATAGCCTAACTGGCTGCTAGCCAAGGCTTTCACCAAACACCTCCATTAGCATAATGTGATGTTTCAGATGTAGGTCAAAGCTAATAAGACTTTATGGCACAGTGGCAGCAATTTGACATCTCTGTGCGAGTTCATAACTTGTTGCTGTGGCGAGGGGAAAGGCGAACCCGCTGAGATAAATAACGACCCTGGACACAGACTTGGCTCTGGGCTGGGCCTGAGTCGGGTCCCGTCCAGCAGCAGCTGCCCTTTGCATGACGGGCTGATACTACACGGGCTGATACTACACGGGCTGATATTACACTGTTTCGAAACATTTACTTGTTTTTTTTGTATCTTTTCCTGGAGCAAAACAGTGTGCAGACCACCTCTTGTGAACACTTTTCTAGCACCTGTGATTATAGTTTTTGGATGTGCTCCCCTCTTTTCTTCTCTATATACAGACAGACAGACAGCCAACAGACAAGCAGACAGAACATAAATATCATATAAATGATTTATTGATGTGAAACAGTGTAAAAATAGTAGTTAACAATTGATGAAAGAAGTGTTAATTAAGAGTTAACAAACACATTTATACATGATTTATAGAGACTCGTTATTCCCCAGATTATAAGTGTTACCCCAGACTGTTACTAAGAAACTTAGCAACTATGTAACTACACCCGTCAGCACTGGCCTGTGGGTTTGGCTGCAGACTATCGGCTATCAGGTCTGAGATGTGACCGTGTCACCCAGCGCAAACGAGCTCGTCCATCAGCCAGGCAGAGTATGGGGACGGGGAGCGAGCGGGATCGAGTGGACTGAAGTCAAACAGAAGGCGGGAGGAAATGCGGCGTACGGGGTCCCAGGCCTGCCGTCTGCCTCTCACAACCGCCGCCGCTGCTGCGGTCTGAGCCTCCTTGCCAGAACAAACCGCCACTCACAGGGAAAATTCCACAAACACGCGCGCACGCAGCAGCCAGAGCCTGTCACAGCGCAACCTTCACAAGCAGCTCTCCCCCTCTCTCTGCCAGTTTCCGTTTGTCTGTGTGTGACTAAGTGTGTGTGTGTGTGTGTGTGTGTTTGTCTGTATGTGTGTGTGTGCGTGTGTGTGACTAAGTGTGTGTGTATGTGTGTGTTTGTCAGTTAGTGTGTTTGTGTGAGTGTGTGTGTGTGTGACTAAGTGTGTGTGTGTATGTGTGTGTGTGTGTATGTGTGTGTGTGTGTGACTAAATGTGGGTGTGTATGTGTGTGTTTGTGACTAAGTGTGTGTGTGTGTGTGTGTGTGTGTATGTGTGTGTGTGTATGACTAAATGTGTATGTGTATGTGTGTGTGTGACTAAGTGTGTGTGTGTATGTGTCTGTGTGCATGTGTGTGTGTGTGACTAAATGTGTATGTGTATGTGTGTGTTTGTGACTAAGTGTGTGTGCGTGTGTGTGTGCGCGTGTGTGCGTGTGTGTGTGTGCGTGCGTGTGTGTGTTTGATACTGGCCAATCCACAGACTGTGTATGAGGAGGTATCCCTTGATCTCCACCTCCCAGTGCCTCCACAGTGCATTGAGACTGCAGCCTTCAGCATTAATGTGATTACTGCATGTCATGAAAATGCAGTACATATGCCTACACCAGCATGTAAATGCAATGCATATGCCCATGCCAATACAAACTCCATGCACATATGGCCATGCCAGCATGCTAATGCAGCACATGTGCTCATGTCAATGTAGCAATAGGAGCATTTCTGTTACATCACTAATGCAATGCCACAAATCCAGGAAACGAGGTTATACTTGCTCTAGACAGTGACAGGGTTCAAGCTTATGGTCGTTTGCAAATTGCCCCCTATTTCACGGAAACTATAGGTTGACCAAATAGACAGGCCAATAACAGAGTGAAAGTGCTTTCTGTCATCTCATATGCTGGGGACTTGACACAGCTTTTTCCACAGTGCAACAGACAAGTCGGAATGAGTATTTACATGGCCCTGACATTCCCATGGAGGGAATACTGACCCTGGAATGACGTGGCGTAGAGCCCAGACATTCCCACAGAAGGGTACATTGACACTGGAATGACGTGAAAGAATCTCAGAGATTCCCACAGATGGAACGCCGGTACGGGAATGACGGGAGTGTCTGCGCCAAAGACATTACCGTACAGACCTTCTCACACACTGTGTGTGTGTGTGCATGTGTGTGTGTGTGTGTGTGTGTATGTGTGTCTATGTGTTAGTGCATGCGTGTGTATGTGTTAGTGCATGCGTGTGTATGTGTATAAGTGTGTCTGTGTATGTGTGTGTGAATGAAAGAGAGTGAGTGTTTTTGTATGAGTGTGTGACAGTGAGTGTGTATATGTGTGTGTGTGTGTGTGTGTGTGTGTGTGTGTGTTAGTGTATGTGTGTGTTAGTGTATGTGTGTTAGTGTGTGCGTGTGTGTGTGTATAAGTGTGTCTGTGTGTGTGTGTCGTAGTGCGTGTGTGTATGTGTGTGTGTGCGCGTGTGTGTCATGTTTGTTTCTACATTCACTGAAATGAATGTTAACTTTGGAGCGGATGAAGCTACGTGTGCACTTGAGGTGGCCGCCATAGGTGGGAGGAAGCAGAGGTGCTGGTGCGTGTGGGAATCTGTCCAAGTTGATTTTGGACCATCGAGGACATTCAGTCAACGGCTGAAACCCCCCCACTGCAGTGGGAGTTTGTGTATTTTCACCGTGGACCTCTCCGCGCGGGTTGGAAAACAGCGAGTGCATGAAATGGCAGCCGGCTAAGACGCTCCTCTGGTCTCCAGCGGTCTGTGGTGTTATCATGGCTGGATCCTTCCAGGGCTCAGGCAGGCAGCCAGCCTCCCTCCCTCCCTCTCTCCCTCCCTCTCTCCCTCCAGCCCTCCTGCAGCAGATCAGTGGTGGGTGAGGAGTTCATTATCTGAGATAAATCCATACTCCGCCAGGCGGCACATCCTCCGCAATCCCCCCTCCCTCTTCTCCTCCTCTCTCTCTCACTCTCTCCATCTCTCTTCCTCTCTCTCGCTCTCTCTCCATCTCTGTTTCTCTCACCCTCTATCTCTCCGTCTTTGTCTCGTGCACTCTCCCTCTCTCTCTTGCTTTCTCTTCCTACCACTCTTTCCATGTCTCCCTCTCTCTCCTCATCTCTTTTCCTCTCTCTCCATCTCTCTATCTCTGTTTCTCTCTTCCTGTCTCTCCCCCTCTCTCTGTTTCTTGCTCTCCCCCTCTTTCCCCTGCTCTCTCTTCCTACTTCTCACTCTCCATCTCTTCCTCCCTTTCTCTCTTGCTCTTCCTCCTTCACTCTCTCTCTCTCTCTCTCTCTCTCTCTCTCTCTCGTTCTCTGCCTCTCTATCTTTCTCTCTCTCTCTTCCTCTGTTTTTTTAATTGGCCTTCAGTCATCAGTCCCCCTCGACAGGCTTCCCCTCCTCTCTCAGTTCTAATCTAATGACACAAAGTCTAATTTTACACCCACCAATTGCTTCATTTAATTACGGACTGTCTCCACTCCTCTGATACGATCAATAACGCCCTTGTTGAAATTAAAAGAAAGAAATCTAATTTCAGTTTCTCTGTGTGTTCGCCACTGCCAGATAACGCCTTCGCGGTATAGATGTGTGTGTATATGTGTGTGTGTGTGTGTGTATGTTTGTGTGTGTATGTGTGTGTGTGTGTATGTGTGTGTGTGTGTGTGTGTGTGTTGTGTGTGTGTGTCTATGTGTGTGTGTGTGTACATTCCTGCAGGTGGGGCCGATCAACCTGCCATTATTAAACACACACCCACACACACACACACACACACGCACACACATACCCACACACCAGCAGCAGCAGCAGTGGCCGAGTGAGTTGCTGCATGTGCAGTAAATGGTCTGGTGTGTATTAATTAATTAGTGTTCTGTGCCCCCCTCCCCCCCTCCCGGGAGCTGTCCTTGAAGGCTGATAAGTGGCGCTGCCTTCCTGAGGTCGAGCGCTCAGCAGGGACCCGCTAACTGGGCCATTGCACAGCGACGGCCGGAGTGACGGGAAGGAGGAGTGTTACAGCCTATGGAAGCGTCCCCAGCGCCAAGAGCAATAGGCCACTGTGCCTGTGCTGGGAATGACACAGAGGAGTGTTTTGGCGCCTAGAAACCTGCTTAGCACCAGCAACAATAATCCACTGCACCCCACTGTTACTGTATGTGATGGAATATACAGAGTTTTATTGTACTGTACCTAGAAACCCGCTCTGCTCCAGCAGCAATAAGCCCCTACACCCCACTGTTAGGTGATGGAAATTGGACTTTCCTGTACACAGAAACCTTACTGCCAGCAGCAATAGGCCACTGTATCCCATTATGTGATGCAAATTACAGAGTGTTACCGTACGTAGAAACCGTCTTAGCGCCAACAGCAATAAGCTAACTACCCCACTGTTACGTGATGGAAATGACAGAGTGCAATAGGCCACTGCACCCTACAGTTACATGGCGGGAATGAGCGAATGATACTTTGCCAACAACAGTAGGGCACTGGGCTGTGCGGTTATGTGGCGGTGATGACAGAGTGTCAGGGCACATACGTAGAAACCTGCTCAGCGCCAGCAGCAGTGGGGTACTGGGCTACTGGGCTGTGGTGTGGCTCCTGTTCCTTGTCACGGGAGAGATGAGGTGCTGGGGACAGAAGAGGCTGCTCTGCTAAAGCACTGGGAGTGATGGGCTGCTGGGGAGGGAGCTCGAGCAGAGACGATGGCAAGTGAGAGGTAATTAGAAATAAATGACGACTCCACATACCCCCCCCCCACCCCACCCCAACCTTCCGGAGCGGAGCCCAGTGACGCTCCTCATCTATCTTCATCTGCTTCACCCCCCCCCCCCCCCCCCCCACCCCCCTCACCTCATGGCTACGTTCGATGTCATCACCGTGTCAAGGCTGGGTTGCTTCTCACCTTGCTCCTTTACTCTTTTATCTGCTCCTCACGTGGCAGCCTCCTCCATCTCTCCCCTCTCTCCCTCTCTCTGTCTTTATCTCACTGTCTCTTTATTTCCTGTCTACCTCACCTCTCTCTCTCTCTCTCTATCTCTTTCTATCTCTGTCTTATCCTACTCTTGCACATCCCAATCCCCTGTGACTCATCCCTTTTTCTGACTATTCTCATCTCTCTCCCTTCTTTCTTTCTTTATCTATCTATCTATCTATCTATCTATCTATCTATCTATCTATCTATCTATCTATCTATCTATCTATCTATCTATCTATCTATCTATCTATCTATCTATCTATCTATCTATCTATCTATCTATCTATCTATCTATCTATCTATCTATCTATCCTCTCTGTTAGTCTGCCTTTCTTCCACTGCCATTCTTTTTCTATCGCGCCCTCTCTCTTTCTCTCTGTTTTTCTCACACCTCTGTCTTTCTCTCATCTATCAATCACTCTCTATTCCCCTCTTTTTACTCTGCATCGCTCTCACTCTGCATTCTTTCTCTCCTTCCCCCTACCTGCCAATCTCTCGAATCTTTCGCTCTCTCTCTCATTTTCCACACACCACTGTCTCTGTCTTCCCCTCGGTCTTCAGCTCCCTCTCATTCATCTCCTGTCTGTCTTGGACGTCACACCTTCCTCTCTTGCTCTTTCCATCATCAGCATCATCCTCATCATCATCACTGTCAACCTGTCCAAGTGTCTGTCATTCAGGAGGATTGAATTAAGAACACAAGGACTCTGTGCCCATTGTGGTCTACGGAGAATAGCACTGGCAAAGAGGTCCAGCCTAATAATTGTTGTGTGTGGCACAGTATTGTATCATGAAACACTTGAGGCAGCTTTCTAATCAAAATGATTAAAAAGGGATAGAAATCTTGTGTCTCTACATCAGCCATTTGTGTCGGGGTGTGATTTGAAAACTCTGAGACTGCATATGACATGAAAAATATGGTATAGTACTAAGAAACTATACATCATTTAAATGTACTCATTTTCACTTTTTTTGGGAAAGTCCATGGGCACGGCATCACTCCAAAGATGGCAGGAAAAACTGGCAATAGTCTGTCAAAGTTTTGTCTTAAACTGATCAATCACATACTCTAACTTTTTATAGTGTTAGATGCCCTGTGCAACCCTTCAGGTCCTGCTGTCAGTGCACAGACAAGAATGGGCTTGATTATGCTACCTGGGTGAACCTGAGTTGTGGTGGGGATATTTACCAAGTTGAACAATTGTGTTTGTGGTACAGACAGAACTATGTGACACAAACTTCACTTATGAACACTTAAAGTCAGTGGCTAAGGCAAGATCTGTTTGACATTTTGAACTCCATGTAGTGAAGATACCAACTTACTTGCCAACAAGTGCAGACTGACCATGTTTGTTTTCATTAGAGAAAAAAATGGAGCGGAAACCATAAAGCTGACATCACTGAAACGAAGAGGTATACTCTCCAACCTTCCTTTCCTTGTAAGATTGAAAATATCGTAAGGGCAATGTGTGAATACACTGAGGGGAACATAAAAGCACATCTAAGCCAGGAATTAGTCCTATTCCAGTGGTACTTTGGTAAGACCAGCAGATAGCATCTTTGGTAGAGAGAGATAGCGAGAGAGATTGAGAGTGAGAGAGAGAGAGAGAGAGAGAGAGAGAGCGCGGTCCAGAATACCCACTGCATATTTTCACTCTGACAGGGCGGGGCGGATCCCATCACCCTCTGAGATTAGGGGGCGCCTGGAGACCTTTACGGGGGAAAACACACTCCTGCTCCTTCAGGCGTGAGGCGTGAGACTGTTGGCAAGAGGAGGCTACAACCCTGTGCAGAACAAGTGTGTGTGTGTCCACTGCATAATTTAGGGATTTGAGTAGTGAGTTGTAAACACTTCACTGCACACACACCTTGTCTGTGTTCCACGCGGCTTGCGGTGGATTTCAGCAGAACCAGGCAGACATGTCCGGACACCCTGACAGCACCCCCGGAGGAGACCCCCAGACCTGCACAGAGCCAGAGACATGGACAAACTACATGTTTCATGTCAGCCTTACTGGGATGCCCACAGGCCGGACAGGCATGGGATAGTGTCTTCAACAAACATCCTTGCTGACACTTTTGAGCTTGTACCTGGGCATTTCTGTGTTGTGGTGTGGCACAAAAACTTTTTACCCTTTAACTTTAACACTTGATTTAGACAGTCCACCCACAGAGAAATAACAGATGGTTTGTTGACATTTCAGTTTCATTCTGTTTGTTGTTTACTAACCTATCACCTAAATCAACCCTAACAAGACACTGAGTTTCAACAAATGTTCTTTTTAATAATCTCAGAATCTGTGGACAGTCTATAGGACCATGTGTAGGACCATCCAAATAAAGTGTGATCAACGTTTTCGGTTACACTTAACTTGGATGGTCTTTAATAGACTATTTACAGACGATAAACTAAATATCTGCTGAAACTCTTATGAGCATAGTGTGGGGGTTGGCTTTTTCTCCTCCCCTTTCCTCATGTCATGCTGTATTCTTGTACTTCCTGTCTGCCCATCCTGTCTACCCCCTCATGGACGGGTTGTTGCCTTATATTTATACATGTGTAATGACAATAAAGTTGAATGTAATGTAATGTAATGTAATGTAATGTAATGTAATCTAATGTAATCTAATCTAATCTAAACTCGGGGGTTAGGTAAAGGCGATGTTCAAACTCAGGGGTTGGGTTGGTTAAAGGAGAAGTTTGGTGTAAATCAATCCATAGCCCTGTTGTCACAGAGTGCTGTTGGTAGGAAAACGACCTAGAAAAATGTTACGCAACATGAATGGGGCATGAGGAAATTAAACTGAAAGTGTTAAACTGTTTCTATGCCCCATTTAGTTAGTGTTAGTGACCAGTTCATTATTTGGTCTACTGTGCAGTATGTTGCATCAAATGTTCTTGTTTTTTTTTTTTCTACCAACAACACATGGTGACCTCGAACAACAGAGCTACGGATTGATTTGCTCTGAATTTCTGTTAGGTGATATTTCACCAATAGACATATTGATGTTGAATTTCAACCACACAACTATTAAGTCTTTGTAGGTGGACTACTACAAAATAAAGAGTTACGCACTTTTGTTTTGATCACTTAAAGGTGAGCTGCAGTGTGGTGTGCTCCTGTGTTGACAGCATAGCTCAACAGTGGTGCAGTGGAGGGTGCACGCACATAACTGCTAGTTACGCACCTTTTATTGAGTACACAGCATTTACTCATCTTTTTGTGATGACTAATATGAAGGATCATTTTCCCATCTTTTTTTCAGCTATTCATGTAGTTCATCCACCTTTCTTGTTACCACTACCCCACTGGATAGCTCATCAGTGCTACTATATGACACAGTGGCATGTTTATTTACAAACAAGCAACTGCAAACCACTGACACACAACAAGCTCACACTAACCTCAATTCAGTCATTTAGTCAGCTTTCAGACTGCCACGTTGCATAGATTAGATAAGCGTAGATGAACATATGGGTATTCATTTAGCATGCTCAGACTGAAACAGCTTAGCAGTTTGTTTCCCTTTGAACACATACTGTGTGAGATGGCCCAGCAGTCAGTGTGCTGGCCTCCCAACACACAACCCTCTAAAGCAGCCTAGCAGCGTGTGTTTGGCTGTCTTCATACGCCATGTAAAACAGCCTAGCAGCGTGCTGGCCTCTCAACACACACCCTCTGAGACATCTTAGCAGTATGGTTCTGCCTCTCATCGTGTGCCCTGCGAAATGGCCTAGCAGCGTGTTGGCCACTTGCTTCTGAGATGAATGCCATCAAAGGCACTGAAGACATGCTAGAGTACTTTGCTTTATGCATTACAATGAGCAGCTGTACTTCGCACTGCTGTCCTTTGCTGGGCTTTTAGTACAAACACACACACACACATTCTCTCTCTCTCACACACACACAGACACACATACACCCCCCCCCCCCACACACACACCCACACACATACGCACGCACACAAACACACACACACACACACACACACGGGTGAGAAGTCGTAGCTGACCTTCATTAAGCAGCGGACGTCATCAGGCATATTTGTGCGGACTATTTTAATCTTGCATTTACAGCGCTGCATAAGAGCGTTCATATGGCCCCTGGTGCTGCATGGCTGGGCTTTGAGCTGACAGCGCTGCACATAAATAACGGCACAGCACTACAGCGGGCAAAATGAAATACACCGCAGCATTATAAAATGCCCAGTCAGCCCAGATGGCCCTCAGATAAACAACTCTGATACTGAACAACCCCCTGCACCCTATACCAACTCCAGCAGCAAACACACACACACAGACTCACACATACACACACACGCACACACACACACACATACACACACACACACATACACACAGACACACTCATTCACTTACACATACACACACACACACACACACACACACACACACACACACACACACACACACACACACACACACTCTTACTCTCTCACACACACACACCACACACACAGACACACATACACACACACTCACACATACACACAGACACACAGACCCACACACACACACACACTTCAGAATGACCTCTCTGAACTGGGGTGGTGTGCAGCATCAACAGAGCTAATGTCTTGGATGGAGCTCATCAGGAAACACAATTAACGTTCCGTGCCGAACGAAGGCGGATGAGCGACTGGGAAGTTTTTTTGCGGATTTGATTTATCGTCCGCCGAGCTGCATAACTAATTCAGAAGATTGTCTCGAATTACTCATTCGCTTGCGTGCTTTAACCATGGCCTCAGCCGGTTGCGTCGCACCACTGAAAAAAAAAAAAAGTTAATGCGCGCGTTAAACGACCGGACGCACTGTAATGACAATAAAGCACGGGGCCCGCTGCAGCCGCAGTAAAGAGCCGCAGCGAAAGTGTGAATTTATCGCGGGGTCCTGAGTTATGAAGCTCGGAGACTTATGGCCGGCCGAGACTGTCCCGACATGATTCAGGACGCACGCCTCCGCTCGCTGCAGCTTGTGCCTGCTCCCATTTTTTCCCTTTTTAATGCAGTGCTCCGGGTTTGAATTATGCACACTGCCAGAGCGATGAAAAATATAGACAAAAACACCAATCAACGGCTGTGTTTTCAACTAATAATAATTATCTCAATCAAACAAATTGCCTGGGGGATGACGTGGGCATATTCAGCGTCGTGTTGCAGGGGTAGGGGGTGGTAGGGGGCACTGGTCTGAGGTTGCACCAGCCCAATTCTGCCCATGCTGGGCTAGCCTGTCTATACGGGTCCTGTCAATCTATTCTGTCCAGTCTAATCTACTCTATGCTGCTGGTTTGTTTATGCTGGTCCAGTCTACCCCCCCATCTCTCTCACATACATACACACACGCGCACATGCGGAAGCACACACACACACACACACACACGTACACGCATGCACACACGCACGCATGCACACACACACACACGCACACACACTCTCCTTAGCTGTCTTGTCACGCTTGCTCTCTCTGTCTTTGTCTGTCTCTCTCTCTCTCTCTCCCTCTCTCTCTCTCTCTCTCTCACACACACACACAATCTGTCCATCCCTCACTGTCACATTCTCTCTCTGTCTTACTGTCTTCCACACACACACACACACACACACACACACACACACACACACACACACACACACACACACACACACACACAAACACAGACTTTCTCTTTCCCTCTGTCTCTCTCTCTCTGTCTCTCTCTCTCTCTTTGTCTGTTTCTCTCTGTCTCTGTCTTACCAGCTGCCTCCTTAGCATCTTTGATTTATTACAGAGTGTCACACTCATAATCTCTGTGCTTTTTCAGTAGAGCTGAGCTGGAGTGTGTGTGTGTGTGTGTCTGTGTGTGTCTGTGTGTGTATGTGCAAGGTGCGATTTGTCAGAAAAACAGAAAGTGGGGATAATCTTTTTATTAATGTTGTATTTTCAACTTGCCTAACTAGACCTACCATGTGGCTTAGGCTATTGTTTTTCCAGCAACGTTTTACCTTTATCTTCTGCAATCCCATCAATACAATATTTTCACTGTAGGCAGTGTTGACTGCAATGCTAAACAGCAAAAAAAGAAGTAGGCAGGCCTTTTAAGGTGTGTTGATTAGTCCATCCCAACATGGCAAAAGATTTTCAGCTGAACGTCAATGTAGGCTAACACTCAAAAAAAAAATTTGCTAAATAGCACAACTTGCTGTCAACACTAAGCAACACAATATATAATTAAATAATGTTTTATTATTTATTTTTTTAATATTTAAGAATATTTGTCATTTAATATTTTATGATTTGTACTAGTATTTATACCATTAATGAAGGCAGCGTCTATATGAAGTGTCTCTTGTGTATGTGGCCCTACATCTTTAGATTTGTTGGAACAAGCTTGGCCCTTGACTGACCCATCTGCACTGACAGCAACAACCCTCTTTGACAAAGAGCAGGTCCTCAATGCACCCTCCTACCACGTGTGTCTCAGATGCGTCGCTGGCAAGCAGGTCTACATCTAAGTTTTTTTTTTCATCATGAGGCTGGGAATCGTCCTGTACATGAGCGCTAACCTGTATGGCAACATCAGCATTTCTTGTGCTATCATTCTGTGGTGTTAGTCTAGTCTGTTAGTTAGTCTGTTAGTTAGTTTTGTGTGTGGGTCCTGTACAATAAAAACAACATGCTGCTCTGAACACATTCATATTTAGCTAGGTCCTGTTTTGTCTAGCACTTTGGCTCAGCCAAGTTCTCACATTAAAATGTTACTATGTTTAAAGAAGAACTTCGGTGTAAAATGAAAAATGGCATGTTAAAACATCATACCGAGTTGGTATGTGTACTGAGGAGCAAAATTGATTTAGCCTGTTGCATTCAGAGTTTAGCTATTTTTTATCGTTTGTCCCAGAAGGATAACAATGGAGGTGCCCTTAGACGAAGCATGACGACTACGCTATTTTTAAACCATTAAAACAGCTCGAAGAAACTCCACACTCCATCGGTAGTACAACAAAGGCCCTGACATTAAAAACGAGGCACTGAGAACTTTGTAAGTGTACACAACATTTATTAATAAAACTGTTTTGACAGGCAGTACCTTGCTGTAGTTTCTCGTCGCCGCCTCTGAATGCTGAATGCAACAGGCTAAATCAATTTTGCTCCTCAGTGCACATACCAACTCGGTATGATGTTTTAACATGCCAATTTTCATTTTACACCGAAGTTCTCCTTTAATACTGTGTTTGGTAACGATCAGTAACATTACGTGTAGATGCGTATAGCTTACTCTGACACTAGATGTATGCGCCAATGTTTTTTAAATTGTTAGATTTTCAGTAACATCAGATGAGTTGCATTAATCACAATGGAGGTGGATAGTCCTTGTCACCACTGGAGATAAAAATAATTTAGCAGAGGTAGGGATATGAAAACTAGAAGGGGGAAATCCCTCCCATCCCCATGTGTGTGTATGTATATGTGTGTGTGTTTGTGTGCTTGTCGGTGTGTGCGCGTGTCCTTTTTCAACATCAACACCTTCTCTCCTCTCTCCTGCGCTGGAGAAATTCATCATTATTACGTATCCGACAGGTCTATTACTAGCCCCGGCTACAAAACAAATCAGAGAAGAAGAAGAAAAAAAAAAAAAAAAACGTTTTTTGTTTTGAAGAAGAAATGGATTGTGTGTGCGTGTGTGTGTGTTTATGTGTGCATGTATGGTTGGAGGTGTGAGTGTGTGTGTGTGTTTTTGTGTATGGTTGGGAGTGTGTTTGTGTGTGTGTGTGTGTGTGTGTGTGTGTGTGTGTGTGTGTGTGTGTGTGTGTGTGTGTGTTGTTTTTGGGTGTGTCTGTGTTTGTGTGTATCTGTGTGTGTCTGTGTGCGCGTGTGTGTGTGTCAAGTGGGCTGGTGGATTATGGAGGAGTTGAGTTCAGAGCTGATAGATTTAGATTGATCTCCACATTGAGTGCTTTGGGTGAGCACAGAAATGGACACTCTCTGCCTATCCCCAGTCAGGGATCTGCTGAGATGCTGAAATGCTATGGCCTCTGTTGACACCATTTCCACCCCTCTAACTTTCCATTTCCACACACACACACACACACACACATACGCACACAAACACATACACGGACACACACGCACACACACACACACACATGCACACACACAAACACATGCACACACACACACATGCGAACACGCACACACAAACACACACACACACACACACGCACACACACACACGAACACACAAACACGCACACACACACACACACACACACACACACACACACACACACACACACACACACACACACACACAAACACACACGCACACACTCCTCCACTTGTCGTCTCGTCCTAGGAGAGAGGGGTTCATCATCTCCTTATCTCTGTGGCCATGTGGGGGCGGATGGCAGCTTCACTACCCAGCATGGCTTCAGTGTCTGCAGGCTCGGCATCTGATAGAGCCCCACCGCTGCTGCTCTTGCTGGTTCACACACTCACACACACCCAGGTGCTCACACACACACACACACACATACACACACACACACACACACACACACACACACACACCCAGACACTTTGCATATCCTGTCCGGTTTTTATATTTAGCCATTTCACAGGATTGGGGAAGCTTCATCAGCAGATGCAGTGCGTGTCTGATGTGTGCTCTCACAAGTGATCTCAGTGGCTATGATAACTGCCTCTTGCTTTACAATTACATCACCTGACTGTTCAGAGAGTGTATAGTCAGTCACTGTCAGATATCAGATATTCTGGGAATGAGAAGTGTTATCAGAATGAGTGCTGTGCTACTATCAAACAGACTGAGCACAGTGGAACAAGCCTTGGTATTTCCTGTTCAAACAATTATTTTGGACAGCCAGAGATCAGAGATGAAGAACTTTTATTAGCTCAGCAATGCATACCATCAAATATGTGTGTGTGTGTGTGTGTGTGTGTGTGTGTGTGTGTGTGTGTGTGTGTGTGTGTGTGTGTGTTATAGGCCAGGTTTTAATAGCATTGCCACTATGGCATTCTGTAGCATCTGTCATCTTAAAAAGACTGCAGCTTCGGCAGTAAGCTTTTGGCAAATTAGCCAGACACGCTCCACTAATGAGCACTCAGCGACACCCTCAGTCAGAGTTGGGCGAGAACTGTGAGGGTGCCATGACACTTTTCTCTTGACTAAAACTTTAAATAACATCAAAGAGTTCATCGAACTGTCAAAAGAACTTCTTGGAATATTGTCAATGTAAGTATTAAAAATTGAGAAAATAACTGTGTTATCAGACTATGAAAACAAAGGCATGTAGAATAACAGAATATTTGGGAGAAGAAGCAGAGGTTTGACACAGAGCAGACTCACTGACTACAACTACAAGATAAGGTGGACACCACGATGTGTGGTTGCCATGACAATGGACATGTGGTGGTGACAGCATTCAATTTTTTGGGAAGCATTTTTAGTTCCATGGTTTTAGTTCAAAACATTACACACATATTTCAAGCTTAAGTTAAACTTATTCCAAGCTCTCCAAGGTAAAGATGTCAAATGGGAAAAGAGATAAACAGAGGATGTCACTGCCAAACATATCTGCAACTTCTCAGAATCTTCTCATTTTTCTGCTTTCGTCATCTTCTCTGTTTGCCCTTTATCAGTTTCTCTCTTTTTCATTGTCTCTTCTTTATTTTCTGTTCTTTCTCAGGCACACGTGAACAGACACTGCACAGACTTCAATTATGAAAAATGTATACCATCGTTTGTGTGTGTGTGTATGTGTGTGTGTGTGTGTGTGTGTCTGTCCAGGGATAAATACTCATGTGTGTGTGTGCGTGGTCATGTTGTCATAGGGCAGATAGTGAGTGAGCAAGTGCAGGGCCGTCTGTATGCAGAGACAAATACTATCCTAGATAACTCTACTGGTGCCTCTTTGGCAGGATGTGGCACAGTGCTGTATGATCTGTGCCTGCTGTGACTCCATGTGCAGGTGTCTCAACATGGCCGCTATCTTCACTAAAAGAGAACCCATGTTGTTCCTTCGCAACATATCCGCCCTCTTCTGTCCAACACATGTTGTTTCCCCTGCTGAGCTGACGCCTTGTTAGTGTAGATGGGGAAAATCCTGACAACTACCCCACTTGAACTTTATCCTCTCTGTGTGGCGAATCTACCTGCTGTGTCTGCACACATACCTACACAAAAACACACACATGCACACACACACACACGCACGCATACACATACACAAACATACACACATATACAAACACCCACCCACACACACACATACACACACAAACACATACACACACACACACACATACACACTTCCCAGGCCAGATGGGTTTGTCTCCCCTGGCAACAGTGTTTACTCTGCGGGCTCGTCTCCTCTGAGTCGCGGGCTGCTCTCGGCGAAACAGCGCCGCAGGGAAAGAGGACGGGGCGATGGCTTCAAACATCACTGACATTTTACACACTCCAGCACACCACTCCAGCTCTTGCAAGGTGAACACAACGGCTGGGAGAAGAATAGTGTGTGTGTGTGTGTGTGGTGTGTGTGAGTATGTGTTTTTTTGTGTCGGTGTGTTTTTGTGTGTGTGAGTTTGTTTTTGTGTGCGTGTGTGTGTGTGTGTGTGTGTGTGTGTGTGTGTGTATTTCCTGCATCTATAACTGACTAGTTATCACAGTCCAACAGAGTGGACACAAAGCAGTAGTGGTACGGTTTGATGCGTCCTACTCAATAGTAATCTCAGCAGCACTATCTGTTCTGACGCCCTCCTCCCTGACGCCACCCTACACACATGTGCTTGCTCTCTCGCTCTTGCACATATACACCCATACACACACACACACACACACACACTCATACACAAACCCATATGTCACAGTGGTCGTACTGGGTTACCAACGTTGCCCGTGACCAGGCAACTCAAACACAATTGCGAGCGTGGCAGGCAGAGAAATGACAAGTCGGACAAGGATATAAAATTAAATATAATTTATTGAGGACAATATGAGATAAAAGCAATTAGTAAAAGGGGATTATAGTTCTTAGGGCTGAACCAAGTCCACAATATGTCGTAGAAGTAGCAGGAGAAAACCTCGCTTCCAACTCCGCCCCACACCAAGGAGCAGCAAGCGACAGCGGAGGAAGCGAGTGGCAACAGCAAAACGGCAAGGCAGACAGGCAGGAAAACAGCAGCAGCAAGCACGGCAAGGCAGGCAAGCAGGAGGGCAGCAGCAGTAAGCACGGCAAGCAAGGAGGTCAGCAGCAACACCGAGTGGAGCAGCAGTCAAGCCGAGCCAGTACTGCAACACAGGAAGGGGACACGGCCGCCAGCAGCACATCCACAAACTACAAGGGTTGTTGCGAGGAGCCTGGACACTTACTTTGCCGGGCACAGACAAAGTCTGTGACCCGGTGATGTGATAGCGCAGAATAGAGACCGCCCGGGAACCTGGGCCAGCCTCTCACGCCGATACTGGAACACACGAAACACAGCGGCAGAACAGAGCGAGCGGACCACAAACAGGGAAGACACGGTACAAGCCTCAAACACTTACTTCTGCCGGGCACAGACAAAGTCTGTGGCCCGGAACTGTTTGGTGAGCCTGTTCTCAAACATGGCTGCCGGAGTCCTGGCCAGCCTCTTCCCTCCCCACAGACAAAGCCTGGTCATCCGCCGTCTCTGCTCAGTTCTCCGCTGCGTCCGAAGGCTCAATGACCTTCCTGCTGCCCCTGTGTCGTGTACTACCTGCCCAACGAATAAATAGGAAACCCAGCCCCGCACACACCTGGCACATAATTGATCACCAATCAGCCGTCTCTACCAGGATTGGAGGAGGTTAATTGGGTCCATTATCAGGCTGTAAATGGAACACCAGGGAAAGTCAGACAATAAAGAAATGTAGGCGCACACTGCAAATGAAATAAACCACAACAATCCCAAGCAAAATCAAATGACACTGAAAACCAAAAGACACTACAACCAAAGTACACAAATCACAATTTATCACCCCGTGACACATACATACAGATACTTATAGACACACACACCGATATGAACTCAATCATACACATATGCTCAAACAAAAAACCCCACACACAAATACAAATACTGACAGACAGAGAGATAGACAGACTCTCACCCACCCACACACATGTGCACACACACACACACACATACACACACACACACACACACACACACACACACATTTATAATCCATAATGTGGAGATCACCAAGATGTGAACTCAATCACACAACCTAAATAACAAGGGCTTGAGCTTGCCACACGGACATAAGTGCCTCATCGTTGTGATGTGTAGAGTGTGTGTCTGGTGTGGAAGAACGTAAAATGGTAAAATTGCCGCAGCACGCAAACAGTACAGCCCCTGCCATTGACACCCGCCCCCCCACCCCCTCCAGCAACATCCCTGCCCTCCACCCGGTGCTGACCTACCCCTGCCCCCCCCCATGGCACTGACCCACGGGCACAAGGCTCATCTGGTCACCGCATCAAGAAAACACTGACCTTTAGCGACCTTTAGTGCCACCCTCACCACCAGCCCATTTGTCCTTAAGAGAATCTTAATGAGGCCCATGTGTCCCTGACACACACACACACACACACACACACACACACACACACACACACACACACACACACACACACACACACACACACACACAGATGGGGGAGAGATTGGAACAAGCATAGAGAAAATGCCAGCACAATCCTTCAGTAGTTCTTTCCAAGATGAACATTACTGTAACCTGCTTTCAACACCCACACACACAACGTAACATAACACTCACACAATGCTGAATACTGTACACCATTTAACACACACACAGCCTGAGACAGCCATTAACCTGCTCCTAACACACAAGCACACACACACACACACACACACACACACACACACACACACACACACACACACACACACACACATTCAGCCTGAGATGTTACCAAGTAATCGTAGCATCGCTGTTTCAATTCCATCTGTTTCTGAATAGGTCACTGTGTCCTTGGGAAGTCACTGAACTTGGTACTGCTCCTAATGTAAGGCTGGGTCCTTGCATGATAGTCTGTCGCCAGCGGTGTGTGATTGGGTGAATGTCAGGCTTTCTAAGCATTTGTGGGACTCTGCTGAGTGTATGAAAGCACTATAGAAAGTCAATTTCAAACTTTTGTATGACAGTGTGGCCTTGGAAACACCCACTTGGAAACTTTTATCTGTGTGCCAACGCTGTACCTTCACCTAATGACCCTCAACTTAAATACTTAAATCTTGTCCAGAGATAGATAGTGTGTGTGTGTGTGTGTGTGTGTGCGCTTGTGTGTTAGGAGCAGGTTAATGGTTGTCTCAGGCTGTGTGTGTGTTAAATGGTGTACAGTATTCACCATTGTGTGAGTGTTATGTTACGAAATAATCAAAAAATTGTTTTTAATCAATTAACTGCCTTTCTTACATCAAATAGCTGTTTTGATAAGTTTCAGTCAGATTTCCGTGCCAATCATAGCACTGAAACAGCTCTTATTAAGGTCATAAATGATATACGTCTTAATTCTGATGTTGGCAAAACATCAGTTGGTGTTACTGGACCTTAGTGCAGCCTTTGACACTGTTGATCACTGCATATTACTATATCGACTGGAACATTGGGTTGGATTCACTGGTACAGTTATCAATTGGTTAAAATCATACTTACAACAAAGGAGCTTTTTTGTTGCTATTGGAAACTGTACCTCAGCATCTATGTCCTTGACCTGTGGTGTCCCACAGGGGTCAATCCTTGGACCATTACTATTCAACCTTTATATGCTTCCGCTTGGGCAAATCATCAAAAACAACTCAGTCAATTACCACAGTTATGCTGACGACACCCAAGTTTACTTAGCTCTGTCACCCAATGACTATACCCCCCTTGAGTCTCTCTGTGGGTGTATCGATCAAATCAACAACTGGATGTCACACAATTTTCTTCAGCTGACCGCAGATAAAACTGAAGTAATTGTATTTGGGAAAAAGGAAGACAGACGTAGGATCACCACTGCTCTTGAGACTAAGGGGCTTAAAGCAAAAGATACTGTTAAAAATCTTGGTGTCTTTATTGACAGTGAACTAACATTCAACAGTCACATGAAAGCAATCACTAAATCTGCATTCTATCACCTAAAAAAGATTGCTAAACTCAGAGGTCTTATGTCAAAACAAGATCTAGAAAAACTTGTACATGCCTTTATTTCCAGTAGGGTTGATTACTGTAATGGCCTCTTCACAGGCCTTCCTAAAAAGACCATCAAACAGCTTCAATTGATCCAAAATGCAGCAGCAAGGGTTCTTACAAGAACAAAAAGATCTGACCACATTACTCCAGTTTTAAGGTCCCTGCACTGGCTCCCAGTAAGTTATAGAATTGACTTCAAGGCATTGCTTCTTGTGTTTAAATCATTAAATGGGATGGGACCCAATTACCTATTGGATATGTTTCAGTTATACGCACCAACTAGGTCTCTGAGATCACTTCATAAAAATTTGTTGGTAGAACCTGCTGTTAGAACAAAATGTGGTGAAGCAGCTTTCAGCTGCTATGCTGTAAAGCTCTGGAACCGACTTCCAGAAGACATTCTGACCGACATCCTACTGTTGGCAGTTTCAAGTCTAGACTTAAGACCAAACTGTTTTCAGATGCTTTCTGTTAATGATTTTTACTAAATGTATTTTTATTTTATGTGTTTTTTATGCTTTTATATCTTTTATGCTTTTACACTTAATTTATCTTTATCTTTTATGCCTTTATATATTGTCCTTTGCTTTTATTTTTGTGAAGCACATTGAATTGCCGTTGTGTATGAAATGCGCTATACAAATAAACTTGCCTTGCCTTGCCTTGCCATTATGCATTATGAAGGACATATCCTGCAAACACAAACAGGTTTTCTATCATCTACCTGTGTGTGTGTTTGTGTGTGTGTGTGTGTGAGGCTTGGCAGCACTAGGATCGAAGGGGGTGGGGTGGGGGTTGGTGGGCGTGAGGACAGGTGGTGGTGGGGTATGAGGACAGGTGAGGCACAGGTGTGTGTGTATTGTAAATTGCTGCAGTACAGAACACATACAGGTGTGTGTGTGTGTTTGTGTGTGTGTGTGTTAGTGTTGTTTTTGGCAGCCTGTTTTAATTTTAGTTTTAGTCTAGTCTATTCGTCAAGCTGACACTTTAGTTTTTATTAGTTTTAGTCACGTCCATACCCTTTTTTAGTCTAGTCAAGTTTTAGTCGACTAAAGGTCTGAGCATTTTTAGTTATATTTTAGTCAGCGTTGTCCATGAGTATTTTTGTGTAGTTTTAGTCAACAAAAACCTCGTTAGCACCCCTTGTGGAGGGACATTTTCCTCCGCAAACGTGCTCCGAGGCACGTTTAGGCAGGTCTGCAAAAACGTAGTCAGAGGAACGTTTGTTCAATGAGACCAGGTTGACAAAAACTGATGACATTTTTGGCTAGTTTTAGTCAATGAAAATTGTATTTTTGGCACTTTTTAGTAATGCAATTCTATTTAACCCTGTCAATATAGTACTAGTGTAGCTAATAGTACAGAGAAAAACAACATTTTCTTTTAGTCAAATCCATTTCATAATGTAAAAAAGGTTATTATTACATTATTGTTACCTTATGAACTCAAAAATACTGTACATTCATTCCAGACATGGATGACACTCTGATTTAAATGTATAACAACAATATGGTTGCTAACAAAAGTATTAATAACCTGTTGGGCTTGGTTTGCTATCCATTTACGTAAAGCAGGTTATAGCTTGCTAAACTTCCTTCATACCTTCAAAGTTTCAGAATTTATCCACCAACGTCATCTTATCAGACACGAGTTTTTGTAAAGATCACTAAGTATCCATGCTTAAGGAATGATGTTTCTCCAAAACGCCTTAGGTCCCTAGCCCCACAACGTAACATGAATGTCTGGAAGATGTTTTAGAAGTTAAGAGGCATTTTAGCAAGCTACAACCTACCTTAGATGAGTAGCAAACAGACAGTGTGTTAACTTGTAAAGCTAATGTCTAAATATACATTATAGCCAAAACCTTATGTCAGTATGTAGACATAATTTATTCATCCCGAAGAAAATTAGAGATTCTTGTGAAACAAATGTCCCAATGGCTTCGCTTCTCTTTCGAGGATCCCCGGCTGGCTGGCCATAGTCCTTATCTCTGGGTAATAGTTTTAAATAATGCCAAGAAGGGGATCAGTCACCTCTGTCTGCAGTCCGGAACTGAGACACAAGAAACACAAATAGGCCTACTGCAAAAAATAATAATGCACCTAAACGAGATGAAGTAACATCTCATTTTGTCTTGTCAACAAAAATG
>CM050212.1:8030000-8035000 GCA_027475355.1 Coilia nasus | reverse complement strand
CTCAAGCACTTTCATCTCCATTACGCGTCATTAAGCCTCCCATGATGTCACTGCAGAGTCCGTAAATACTCAGTCACTGTCGGCTGGGACCCTTTCTCAAAGGTCATTCCCAGAGAGCACCTTTTCAAAAGTCAGCTTTACCATGCCTCCCCAAGAGGAGGAGGTCTAGCCAATCACATATAGATTGAGGAGGTCTATCCAATTTTAGCGAAGGGTAGGAAAAGTCACCCCACCCGGCTTCGAACCAAGGTCTCCGGGGTACCAAACGTGGGCAAAGAGCCAGGCTCATTGGTATGGCAGTCAGAGCACACCCACAACCCTAGTGATGGTCACTCCCTCCCACTGCCTTCCACTTTGGGAGGCGCAGCCATGCACTTCACACACTCAGGTGTCCCTCACGCATCTCCCACCATACTTCTCCCATCCAGGGTGCCCCACATACTGATGCTTCACCCATCACAGGGGTCCCTCACACCGGGGTCAACCTAACCTGGGGGTCCCTCATATGGCTCACACAGTGGTTACACCTCCGATGGCCTCACGGCAAGCCATCCCATTTCTGACACCATTTGTAGCGAAGGGGAGGAGAAGTCACCCCACTTGGCTTCAAACCCGGGTCTCCGGGGTACCAAACGTGGGCGCTGACCGCAGCGTCAAAGTGCCAGGCTCGTTGGTATGGCCGTCAGAGCTCCCGCAGCCCTAGTGATGGCCACTCCATCACACCAATCATGAGCCACGAGCCCTTAGATTCACTGAGGCTGGCCTCCTGAGTGTTCCAGAGGCACCATCCAAAGGGATCAGAGAATCAGACTTCTCATACTATGCCCCCAAAAAATGGAATACCCTACCCCAACACATTAGACAGGCAGAATCTGTTAACGCCTTTGAACAGCAACTGAAGTCTTACCGGTTCAACCTCACCTGCACTTAACTCCCCTGCTCAAAGACTTTCAGCCACTCAGAAACCTTCCCCCTTCTTGAAAACTCAGAGACTTTCCCTCTACCAGTCCAGCAGTTGACTTCCCCTGGGAACCACAGGGAACATTAGTGGAGCTCTCCAGAGCACCCTGGCGGCATCCTCTGGTGCTGCTGGACTTAATTAGCCTGGCTGATGCAGACATAGCTTGGTTTGGCAAACCTCCCATAGACAGGAAGTTCTCAGGCAGGATCAACGGGCGTCTTTCAAACACCTCTGCGTACTACTGGACAGAGCTACATCCAATCAGACCACTGACAAAGACAAATCCGTAGCATTAATTTTTCATTGGCGCCCGATTTTTTGGGCATAGGCAGGTTGGCCAGACTGACTTGAATGCAAAATTTAATGTAGCATCACAGGCAGTATGGGTGGACCTAGCCTAGGACTATAACATACTGTAGCTTGTCATGTGTATCTCTGTCCTGTTTTCCCTTTACAAACTGTTGAAGCTGCTCCACCAGGGGCGTGGCCACGTGGGGGCCAGGGGGGGCCATGGCCACCACTGGTCAGAGGAGGGCCACCCCGCTGGCCCCCCCTACGAACCACCCTTTGCCTACTTGAACTTAATATTTTGCACTCACAATGAAAGCTTACTAGCTCGACAGATAGTTAAACAAAGTCAGCCAACAATAAGAAGTCAATTTTTCTTATTTGGTCTTTACTTTTTATTGAAACCGAAGCACAACAAAACACGAAATACAAATGAGCATTTGTCATTCAACGGTTAGCATAAGGCTAGCTTAACATGAGAAAGTCTATAGGCAGGCTAACCGCAATTAGCATCGCTATATTTAACATTTACTTTAAACACGTTACAATCGTGAATGACAAAATAATATAAAAGTTTAAAAATCCGCCAGTACTGTAACTTACAGATATAAATTCTCTGCGTCTTAAAAAAGAAACTGATTTAATGAAACTCTTTCCAGTCTCCCATAGTAAACTACTTAACTACGGCAAGCCTAGAAGGACAAAATTCGCAACAATTCTTGCAGGGGAAGAAGGTTATTTGTGTATTGATACGTGGGGAATTAAAAAAAAAAAACATTATAGAAACATGCCAGTTATCTGGAGTCTGCAGAGTTCATCTCGATGAGAAACGGTATAGTCAACAAATATGGATACAAGACGATTTCTGAAGTATTGTAACAGTAGGCTTCCCCTGCTGCTAACTGTAAGTAATATGCTAAACTTAACGTTTTCAGGTTAACTGCCCAACGTTTTGATTCACGTTATAATCATGCAATTGACTCAACAAGATACCAAGGCTAAGTTAATCTCTAGACACATCCACTGGCCTCTCAGTCTACTTCTTCATTTAGAAGGTGCTAAACATAGCCTACGTCTTATTTCTGAAGTTATTTTTCCACATTTTCAAACGACCTGATATTTCCAGTCATAAGAAATATCACAGCAAAACACCGTATTAAGCAGTAGGTGCATGGCATAACTATAACAGAAGCACATAGGAAACCATTTTATTTCCACAGTTGAGTTATGTATGATACCATGCCATTGAACGGTTTTTATCAGCCAAATATGTGATATCAGCTTTGTCGTAAATTATTTGTTTAGCCTGACAGCAACAGTTAATCATCATCAATATCACAAATGCTTTTAACCAATGTTAACTTTAGCAAGTGCGAAAATACATGGAATTTGACACCATTTTTTTAATAGTTTTCTAATCATCTGTGCCTTTTGCTCCATAAAAAAGAGGTCAAAAGAGGTCTTAAGGCGTGCGATGGGCATATGGAGGAAACACTGGACACTGGACAGGTCCCCCTTAATTGAATGACTACTATATGGCACCAGATATGCCACAAATACACCAGAATACAGGAAATCAAATCTAGCTAATTAAAACATTTACGGGGCAGGACCCCCCGGCCCCCCAATCTACATTGGTCACAAGGCCACCCCTTCAATAACGCTGGCCACCCTTTGGCCACCCCATGTAAAAAAGTCTGGCTACGCCCCTGTGCTCCACGTCAGGGTCCTGCATCACTCTGTCGGGGCCTATTCCACAAGCATGACTCCCTCGCACAACATTATGCCTTACATGTCTTCCCCTAAATCATCATACTGGCACTCTAAAGCATCATAAATAACGTCACTCGCTGTCTTCCACCAGAACATATATAAAGGAGTACAATCACATGTATGGAGGAGTAGGTTTATACAGTACAATCACATACAGTACTGTGCAAAAGTTTTAGGCAGGTGTGAAATAAACTAGGAATGCCTTCAAAAATGTATTTTCATATATTTTCATCAATCAACAAAATGCAGTGAATGAACAAAAGAGAAATCTAAATCAAATCAATATTTGGTGTGACCACCCTTTGCCTTCAAAAGAGCATCAATTCTTCTAGGTATACTGGCATACAGTTTTTGAAGGAACTCGGCAGATCTTCTGTGGATGTAGGCTTCCTCACATATACAACCACTTTGGTATAATTTGTTGATCATACACCTGACTATAATCCTACAAAATCTCTGACTTTGTGTGAATTGATGCTGGTTTGAAGGCACGTGCCTAAAATGTTTGCACAGTACTGTACATAGAGGAGTAGTTCTATGCATTCCCATATAAAGCCAAAAGAGGAGAACACTCTTTACAGTGGCTCAGCATATTCGAGATGAGTAGGTCTACCCATTCACATATAAAACTAAAGGTGAAGGAAACATCCTTTCACCCAAAGCTTCATCACATGAATAGAGGTACATTAAACACTGAGACAAGCTTTATAATGGAATACACTTAGTGGACTGTAAGTACATAATTAAGCCACAGTATAGGACACTGGGTAACCATTACCACATTGACATTACACATTAATATATAAACGTGCTGCGTTCACCATTAAGGGAACACAGTGACTGTAGTAAATTTTACATATCATGTACACATATTGGAAAGAGGACTACTGGAACATTATGGTATATCAATAGGGCTGTAGCCTACTGATAATTATCTAGACACTCTGAAGTACAATTTAGTCATTACTGTAATATAACAGTAATTACAATGTAATGGTCCCCAGTAAATCATAAATAATAATGCATGTTTCTCATTTCAATCAGACTCTTATGAATGAATACCTGCACTAAAAGCAGTGATTACCAATATAATTACTGAATATTTCCAATAAAACTAGTCATTACCCATTCCTGGTTTTCATATATATGGCTGTAGTAATGTATTGCTTTTAAACAGGGCTAGGGAAGGTTCCTGAATTAATTATTAGTCCAGAGGTCCAGCTGCTGTTTTGAAGAACAGGTTATAAAATAGTCAGGAAAGTAAAGTTTAAAAGTTTAAAAATCAATAATGTATATATTTTAGGTTTTTCTGTCACTCGAAGGCTAGCTGCTTCATTGAGGTATCTCTCTGGTTTTCAGTCATCGATCTCCTGAGATCATAAGCAAGTCTGAGAATCCTTCCGCTCTTTTCCTCTCCTCCTACATATGCAGCTAATCAGGTTCAGGGCAAAAAAAAACCCTCTTCAAATTACAGAGAATCACAGCCTGTACACAGCAATTGTACAGGAAGTCATCACATCATCAAGATGGCAGACAGCACACACCTGTTTTCTGTGTGTAAAGATTCACTCTGACCACATTTGACGTGACACATAATGCCCTGCTCATTAGGAAACTGCGACAGTGACTAATCCTTTACAAGGAAATGTTTGCGCTGTAGCGCATGTAGGTTTCGGGGAAATGACTCCCACCGCACATAATCCCCTACAGAGGTGGCTGTGTGCTGTAAGGGGGGATCATTAATGGCAGCCCAGCACTGTTGTAGGGCCATGGGTCTCCTTGTCACCGTGGAAACAGCGCTGCAGAAAAACCGTGGGTTGTTTTTGCTTTCCTCTATTAAAGTTGGATAACAGTCTAATCCTGAACTGGGGACTTTCTCCTCTTATAGGATCGCGATCTGTCTCACAATTCCTTGGTCCAATGATTCCTTTGATATCATTGGGTTTACTGTATGACAGAAATCTATTCAGCTGCACGA
>CM050212.1:7992500-8025000 GCA_027475355.1 Coilia nasus | reverse complement strand
GTTAGGGAGATGTCAGAGGAAGCAGCTAGGACTAGTAATTGGATCTGGATGAGAAGGGCGGTCTCTGCCTGGGGTAAGCAGTAGGGTTGCCATGTTCGAATGGGGCGGTGAAGCGTCATTACGTCATTATAGTGTATAGTGATACTGCGTTGTTGCATCACGCAAGAGCCCGCATGCAACGGGGCATTGCGTGATTGCGTCATTATTATTATTATAGTGATACTGCATTGTTGCATCACGCAAGAGCCCGCATGCAACGGGGCATTGCGTGATTGCGTCATTATTATCATTAGTAGTATTATTATTATTATTTTATTTTATTAATGTGGCAGTGGAGGCTGGGATTAGTATTATTTTATTTTATTAATGTGGCAGTGGAGGCTGGGAGTGGTTAGCGTGGGTACTGGTTCAGCACAGGACATTAGTAAGGTGGTGGAGATTAGTGCAACCTAGGGCTGTTTGTGCAGAGAAGGATGGGCACCCCAGACCAGCAGATGGCAGTAGTGCGTTTAGTGGGTCAATAGAAACACAGAAGAAGAAAGAGGCTTATAAATGGCAGCCATTACACACATGGGCAGCTTAGAATCAGGCTCTCTGGGATCGTGTGGTGTATTGGGATACAGAGTGGCCAAATTTCCCGGGGTTTTGCGGTGTATGGAACACGGGATAGCTGAGCATTAGACACCATTAGATTCAAGAGGTGTATACATTTAATGTTAAGTCAGCGGGTAGAATCGGGACCTCTCGCCACTTTAAGCCAGAGATACGGGTCAGTTCTCTGAGGTTCTCTCCTACTGGTAAGTGGCAACAGCCAGTTTATTATTATTATACAACAGTCACCCATAAAAGGATCAATATGTGATTATTACAGTATTACTATAACTGAGCATTAGTCACCATTAGATTCAAGAGGTGTATACACTTAATGTTAAGTGGGTAGAATCGTCTTTAGAACTAGCATTGGCAGAGTTGTTTGTGTAATGGCATATGCGTTAGTGACTGCAAAGTAAAATGGTGGTAAAATGCAAATATTCGATAATAAGTCCTAATTAGTAAGTAAGCAGGTCATTTTGGAAGTAAATTGTGGTGGTAGTTAATTTTGTAAGTAAAACTTTGGAAGTCGTGCAAACAGGTGGTAATGAACAGTAGGTAGTAAATTTTGGAAGTAAACTTTGGTTGTAAGTGAATTGAGGAAGTACATTTTGGAAATTTGGGTAGCAGGTAGCTGAACTGTGGACACACACTAAAGGATTGATCACCTTTAGTGGGGCCGCCTCAGGGGAGGGTGTACAGTGAATAAAGGCCCGAAACACCCGTTGATCCTGAGGTACACTGCTGAGGATGTGTCCCACATAGTGTATGGATAATTGCTATTGGATAATGGCTGTAGTTAGGAAAGCCTGAAGTGTGGTACAATGGGTGCTCTCCCCACATGTGCAAGTGTCTTGTATTTTTATGTATTTATCTAGTTATTTTAATTGTTAAGGAAATGTTGGACGAAACTGCAAAGGCTTGCCAGTGGTCCTGGATGAGATGCATGTTGTTGGCATGGTGAAAGCCATGGGGGAAAGCGATAGGTAGGTGCTGCTGAGTGGATCATGTAAACGGCCCCAGCAGCCCCAGTCACTGTAACGGTGGCCGGCTGGTTCAGGTTAACCCTTGTTGAGCATCTGTCTGTACGGCTCCAGTTGGCCACCCCCTCAGCTGCTCTGTCCTGTACAGCTCACATGAGGTTGCGTGAATAGCTGTAGTCAGCGGCCAGTTGTGCGTGTTACACCTGGGAGTAGGGACTAACAGCCTGAACTATTTACTTGATTATAGATAGTGTTGGGGTAGGTGTAATAGCCATAGTTTCTCCCTAAGGTGCTCTTCCTACATGCACAAGTACTTTGTGTTCTTTGTAAAAGCTTAAATGAGTCATTACCAGGCGAATGAAGACTTTCTTGACCACCCTCACAGTTTGTGGACAGAATACCACACTAACAATATCTGGGTGTCCGTCCCATCACTCTCAGTCTCGAATATCAAAGCAGGATCACGTTAAATTCTGAAGAAATTCTGACTTTACTTACCTCAGTGGACATGACTACTTTTGTAGTTGAAAACACATGCACATGATTAGGGGAAGGGAAAACGGTACATTTTTACGAGAGTGTTCATTTACTTGGAGACACTAGGGAAGCTCCGTTAAGAAAAACCACAACGGAACACAAAGTCCCATAGTGCTGCTCTAAAGCTTTCTTTTGTAGTCTCTCATTTTCCACAAACAAGTGTTTCCACAACAAGTTTAATATTTACTGTAATGACATACTATTACACTGAACCTACAAAGAGACATACTGTACCACCCTTTGCTGCAATCTCTTATCGAGTCCCTTTATTTCCAAAAATGTTAACACTTGTTAAATAGATGGCAAATTCTAGTAAATAACATACTCACAAGAATACAGCTATAAAATGTGCACTACAGGGGTGCCCACATTCTTTAGTTATGACTTTTACTTTGGACAAGACTTTTACTTTGATATCCAGTCAGAGGGCCTTAGGGCTCATTCACACCGACTTGAGCGTGTACAGAAAACGGGCACGCGCTGCATACGGTGTGAATGAGCCCTTAGACCTAAGATGGCAGCCGCTCACCTACAGTAGAGTAATATAGTGAAACATGGGACAAAGAAGTTGTGTTTGGAGATTGTGTTGGCATATAGTTCTTTACAAGCTTTAAAGCATTGGAGTTTAGAAATATTTAGTTTAGTGTGATTTCCTTAGATATGCCTTGTGCCTTCTGAACCATTCACCTACTAATCATCTTGGAACTGGACTTTCCAAGATGTCCGCCGGGACTGCAGCTTTTTGATTTGTTGATTCACCCACCTGCCTGCATGTTTGCTTGCTTGTCTGACTGCCTACTCACCTGCTTGCCTGCCTGTTACTCTGCCTGCCTTCCTTGACCTCCATCCATCCATCCATCCATCCATCCATCCATCCAGCCATCAGGTACAAGTTCAATTTATTTTGAAAGCTGGTAAAAAAAAGCCAATGCTGTCTTCAAAACAACTTTTGAAATTCACCACTACAACAGCATAATTGAATAGTTGATCAGGTAAATATGTGGAAATATGTTGACTAAGTAAAAATGAAGTGTAGTGGCAAAAAACAAGTTTTGGTTTTTCCTTTAACCTCCTATTTCCTTCCGGTTTTCACCACATGGAGAAAGTGGACGATGCGGTGTCAGACTGCTCCTATCCAAGAAATCCAAGAGAGTTTGACTGATTCCTGTTGCCGGTAATTTATTGCAAATAAAAATAAAATACAAAATAAAAATGCAATAGTTTGCAAAGTCTTTCAGTAGTCCAACAGAAGTCCAACAGATAAGCAGGCAGCGTGATTCAAAGGCCCAACACCAAACGCAGGCCAAGTTTGCAGCAGCAGTAACGCAACGCGCAGCAGCTTTAACGCAACGCGCAGCAGCTTTAACGCAACGCGCAGCAGCTTTAACGCAACGCGCAGCAGCTTTAACGCAACGCGCAGCAGCTTTAACGCAACGCGCAGCAGCTTTAACGCAACGCGCAGCAGCTTTAACGCAACGCGCAGCAGCTGAGGGAGCGGAAGTCAATGACGGTATTCTGCTGTTCCGCCTTCTCTCAGTCATGAGCCACCAGCATCAATTTATGGGGGCACCATCACCACCTGTAGGGGGTGCAGTCTCACAGAATTCCAGAAAACAGAAAAAGTATCAATAAATTGTGAAAATATAAAACACTTGAATGTGGCTCCTTAATGAAATGTTACCCAGAAGGCTAGCGGGACCTTATCATCTGCCGGTGTTATTGTTGACCAGCCGGTGTTGTTTTTACGGGGCTAGTCTTGCTCTTTAATGCACGCTCCTCCAATCCACATTGATGAATTTGTAAAAAAATATGATGCTGATGAATGGTTCCCAAATGTTTTCTGGCAGGTGTGCTAGTGACGCAGCCCTATTAAGTCGTGTTGATAGTCTGTGACCTGTGCGGCAGTGCGAGGGGGTGCTATAGGAGGGCTTAATGTTGCTTATATTGGCCATGCCCAATAAACTAGGCACAGTCATCTCAGTGCCTCGTGAATCAGGAGTCTATTTCATATGGACTTAATGGAGCGTGCCAGCATGCTTGGGTCAGCTGACAGTATTACGCTGCATCCTTTAAGGAGGCAACTTTTACAGCCTACAACATGCGGTAAAACAGTGTGGATATGAGACAGGATTTCACTTCATAGTGTTTTAAGATCAGATGCTAGTGTGTGTGTGTGTGTGTGTGTGTGTGTAGAAGAGTAAGTGTGTGTGTCTGTGTGTGAGAGAGAGAGAGAGAGAGAGCTGGTCTGTGTGTTTGTATATGAGAGTGAGTGTAAAAAGGCATGTGTGTATGCATGCCACTGCAATAATGGCTTTATGGGCATACACTGCCTGGTCTAAAATGCTTCACCTTAATTTACACACACACACACACACACACACACACACACACACACACACATTGGCTGCCCATCTCTCCTGCTGACGAGGGCGCATTTTGAAAGCTTGGAGACAGCATGCGGATAGCCAAATTGGTGCGTCCAGGCGTGCAGTGTAGGTTCAGGCCTTTGATTAATAGTGTTTTAACTGGCCATTAACGGCAAGCGGTCACCCAGAGACGGCCGGCACAATCGCTTTCATCGCATTTCAATTTGCAATTACGCCACAGCAACCGGCCAGTGGAGTGGCAGCGTGGGCTTGTTTGCTTATCAATGTAACGCCTTTGCCACAACACCCACGGCCAGGCCCTCACCATGACTGCCAGGTGGCGGGCAGAGAGAGGGTACACTGTAAAAAAATAACAGGGCCAGTACCGGTTCTTCAGAGCGATGCCACAGAAGAACCTTTTTCAGTGCTTCAAAGAACCGTCGAGGCAACAGTTCTTTAGAGAACCATTTGACACCGATATGACACAGCACAGCCCATTATGATCTGAGGCTTTGAAGAACCATTTCTAATGTGAAGAACCATTCACATAGTGTAATGGTTCAACACACTAATAATGATTTTCACTCTCCAAGGAACCATCCAGAGATTTTAAAGGTGTACTTCCATCGTGTTTTCATTAATTTTGCGGTGGTCTCTAGTATTAATGAATGCCCTGTGAGCTGGTTTTGGTGAAGAAAATTCTTTATTGCTTCTGTTTCAGGCTGTTCTAGTTTGGTGGAGGAGATGGAGCAGGTAGAATGACTTGAGAATGGTTCTTGGCTATGCTAGTCACAGGCTACAATCATTCGAAGCCCATTTGGTCATAACGAACTAAATAGAAGATCTAAACGTTCTACACAAACACACATACTTACCTAAACTTCGCTACGTGAATGTGTGCTGCAACAAAACTTCTCCAGTAATCACAACTGTGGCACAGCTTTTTCTAATTTACAAACCTACATCACTTTGTTGGCCTTTTTCTTATTCACTCGTTTTTCCGCCTACTTTCTTTCACTGACTAATGGAGGCAATCGGGGTAGAAGAACATTTTCACGTGCAGCCTGCATATGCAACTCGGGTTGACCTGTCGTATTTCAAAAGAGCAAGTACTAAACAGTTTCTCGTGGAAGTACTCCTTTAAGAACTGTTTAAACATCTTTATTTTTTACAGTGTACACAGACATCCCAAGTCTTCCGCAACCTCCGGGAGTCTCTCGCATTTGAAAAAGCGACTCCCGGACTCCTGCACTCCTGCACTCCTGCACTCCCACACTCTCGCAAGTAATACGGCGGGGGTTATTGTTGCCGTTGTTGACCTCCGTGAAATGAGTTTCTGCAGTCTGGGTATACACAAGCTATGTTCAGTAGTGGAGGACAAAGAAGAGAATGTACAAGAGCTGTGTTAGGTGGTTGAAGGCAAGAACAGAGTATTAGAGGTGTGTGTTTGGCAGTGGTATGTTAGGTGGTGTGTTTATTTCTCTGAATCAAAAACATTGTAAGAGAGGTGTGTTAAGGAGAGGGGTGTTAAGGGGTGGAGGACAGGGAGAGTGTTAGGTAGTGGTTAAGGTAGTGTGATTTGTTTCTCTGATTCAAACAGAGTGTAAGGGAGGTCTGTATTAGAGGTGTGTTGGGTTGTGGCTGAAGTAGTGTGTATTTGTCTCTGATTCAGACAGTGTTGGAGAGGTGTTTTAGGTGGTGGCAGGCAGGGAGAGGGTGTAAGAGGTAAGAGGTATGTCAGGCGGTGCTGCTGTCAGCTCTCTGGTGAACATCTCTCCCCAAAGCCTTTACTTTACTCCCTGTCTAAGTGGGTGTGTATTTGTGTGAGTATGTGTGAATGTTTTTGAGGAGAAAGAGTGTGTCTCTTGAGTGAATGTACACGTGTGTGCGTGTGTGTGTGTGTGTGTGTGTGTGTGCATGGGCATGTGTGCGTCTGTGCGAGTGAGTGAGAAAGAGAGAGAATGTGTGTGGTGCCTCTGTCCTGGTGTGAGCACAGCTGTTTAAACTCAGACACTCGTGCTCTGTGCACCGACAGTTCTGGGCTGGGAGAGTGCGGAGGTGTCGGGCCTAGTGGGGCGTACTGGGTCGAGATGAAACACTGAGAGCCGCCGCCGTGATTTAGCCCCAGTTAGCCGTGCAGCCAGAGAGCAGCGGGGCCTCGCGCTCATCTGTTACCCAGTGGCAGAGGCTGGGGAAGAGCTAACATCACATTCCTCTGGCTGTCTGTTTTGTTCTATCAAAGTCAAAATCAGAGCTCAAGGTCAAATCAGGTTAATTAACAATTTTCAACATTTCAGGAGCTGTTAAGAAGGTATTTCAGTCTAGCAATGTTATTCTTTTGTCAGTGTATCTTAAAATAAGTTTTTTTTGTGTGTGTGTGTATGTTTTCAGGATATTTATTAGGTTGTCAGGATGCTTACACACAACAATTTCTCTAAATATGTTTGTAAACAAACATGTGCTATTAATGTTTTTTATTGTTTAAGAAATGAGTTTGTATACCTATCTATGTGAACATCCTTATGAAATAGAGTAGGTCTGTTTTGTCTTTATGAAGCAAAGACACTGTTGTTTTGCATCAAATGTTAATTATTTTTGTAATGACCTTGAATGCTCAGCCATGGAAGTGTGTGTGTGTATGTGTGTGTGTGTAAATGGGGTAAACCGTGAAGGTTTAGTGTGTGGGGACATATGTGAACACACCTGTGTTTGCCCTTTGAACAAGGAGAGTCAGTTGAGGCTAAAGACAGGCAGAGAGTGCTGTCGGAAGGCAAAATTTGTGTGTGTGTGTGTCTGCATGTTGCAGCTCTGCTCCGACTGTCACGCCATTACTGACGCTGACACATCGCACCTCACCTGCTCACGGCAGCTGCGTCCCCTGGCAACGCTGCCAGGTGTGGTGGCAGATGGCCACACGTGCCCGTCGGTGCCAATGTCACCGGGCGCTCGCACCAGACAACCCCGCTCGGCTGCGCACCACCCCTGGTCGGGCATGGCGGCGCTGCCAGTTAGCACCTGTGCCACGTTTAGCGGCGGTAATGATGATGCCGAGGCAGCACCATCTGCGGAGGCTGGCGTTATTGATATAAATGTGCGCCACTTGAAAGGACATCAGGGGATGAGTTTGTGTGTGTGTGTGTGTGTGTGTGTGTGTGTGTGTGTGTGTGTGTGTGTGGATGCATATGGATGTGTGAGTGTGTGTCTTAGGGCTGCACAATATATCGAAAATAATGCAATATCGCATACAATATAGTGATATACATATCGCAAAACACGGCTTAGCTGGAATAAATGGGACATTACTGTAAGCTATTTCACACTCCACATATTTGGAAAATCATAGGTAGTGCTACTGGTCTTGATATCCACCCCTATAGGTTGTGCACTGTAGCTAAGGCCTAGCAGTGAAGGTTAAGCTGAAATATGTTAAAACTGTATTTAAATATTTGTTTATGTATCTCAAAACAAAACATCATCGCAACATTCAGCAGTATTACCGCATATCGCACATTTTTTAAATATCATGCAGCCCTAGTGTGTGTGTGTATGTGTGCCTGTGTCCATGTATGCATGTGTGTGTATGTGTATGTGTGCGTGTTTGTGTCTGCGAGTGTGTGGGTGTGTGTGAATCTGCTCCTCCAAAGTGGCCAGCAATAGCTGGCAGATCAGCTTTAAACTTGCTGCTGTGTAACATCAACACTGCTGCTTTCGCAACAGTGCTTCCTGCATGACCAGAAACCAGTTAAGGATGCTCAGGAACCAAAACGGCCATAAAAATATTTTTCTAGGGCTCTATGCCTATGACGTTTCATATGACACACATAAATAAACCTTCCATAACAACCCAAAATAAGCGCGGCCAAACATTACAACTACCTAGGCAACAAACCATAACATAAGTTGATGTTACGACACTTTCCAATGCAAACATAAAGACATGGCCAGGCAAAGCATGCTGAGGTGTTTATGTGTATGATCTATGTTATACACAAAGGTAATTCAATTACATATATAAAAACAGAGCAAATAGAAATAAAGTGAAATGAAATATGAAATAAACACAACAATAAAGGAATAAATGAAATTTGACATTAACACAGAAGTTTTCATTGTGAGCTCTTCTGAGTGTTAGTGATGTGGCATGTTATGACAGCTCAGTGTGTTTCAGCCAAGACTGGTGTGTGTGTGTGTGTGTGTGTGTGTGTGTGTGTGTGTGTGTGTGTGTTGTAAGGTTGTGTGATTCGCCCCCTCAGGCTAACTGGATTACAGACGCGTGGTGAGCAGCTGTGTGTGAGTCTGTCAATATACCTTAACACCAGCAATAGCAAGCGAGAAAGAGAGAGACAGACGAGAGAGAGAGAACAACAGAGAAGAGAGAGTGAGAGAGAAAAAGTGTGTATGAAACACCTCCTCTGTGTATGCGTGTGTGTGTGTGTGTGCATGCGTGTTTGAGGTTTATTATGTTGACAAATACTGGCTCAGTGCCCGAGGCATACACATGTTTACATGTGTTAGATCCCATTTAGAAAAAAGCTTTAAAAAGCTGACATGTTGTTGAAAAGACAGGTAAGTATTTGTTTTCCTTAGGGAATATATTTGTGCTTACACACAGGTGTCCCAGGCTGTCAAAGCCTTCTTGAGAACCTTTTTGTGTTCTCAGGTTTTCTTTTTTCATAATGGCACAGTATTTCTTAGCATGGCCGCTCACATAGGTTAGCAATTACTAGCAAAGTCACGTACATTATACAGTATTGTGGTGATTAGCATAGTCACTCAAATAAGATATACTCTGAAGATCTTAGCATAGTAGCTCACAAAGGTTGTCATTTTAGCAAAGTTTTTCACATAGGTTACATTAGGATTATTAGCATGATCAGTCACAAATATAATGTTACACAGAATAGCTAACATTTCCCAGAATAGCTAACATTTCCCAGAACACACGTATTACCCATAGGGAGAAAGGGAGTGATAGAACTTTATCTTCTGTGAAGAAAATGAACTGATCAAGCCCTGTGACAATATTACAGCCATCTGCAGTTGTAGAACCTTTAATCAGGGGATTTGTGCTTCTGCTCAGATTCCTCATAACAGACCTTAAAAATGTGATTCACCTTTTGTGCGCATCAATGATATAATTCCCCAACAACACAGAGGTATTAAAGCTGATTCGGTTGTGAAATAAACCTGCTTAACATTCTGTTGTTTTTCGGAATATGATCCTTCCAGACAGACCTTATTCAGCCCAAGATCTCAGATTCTTCCTCCCATAACACTCTCTGATTCAGCTTAGACAGAGAGTTCCAGAACCCCTCCAGTTCCAGAACACCCCCCAGCCTCACCACATCCTCCAGCCAGGCTGTTGTTTATTCCTAACACGTACCTTGTGCCTCCTTAACATTAGCCACTTGCACTCACTCTGGAACAGACGCCAATTTGAGTTAGTAAGCAGCTTTCACAGAAACTCAATTTTTGTTATGATGCTTTATGTTAATATTAACCCAGTTTATTAAACCAAGGGTGTGTACAGCTATTAAATATGTGTACGTTTGTCTGTGTGTGTGTGTGTGTCTAGTTGGGGTCCTTTCAGGTGGCGAGTTGAGGTCAGTTGCCTCAGTAATAGGAGCTTTGCTCCTTTACCGTAAACAGAGAAAACTAAATTAAATTGTGAAATACAAATTTCAAACTTTGCTCAGTGCTCAGTAATGCGTATGTGCACAACCAATGAATACCTAATACTTTAGTTCAAAGTTGCTGTAGTTCTTTCATTAAACAAACGTGTTTGGTTTTGCTGTGTTGTGCTATGTTGTGGTGTGCTGTCCTGGCTGGTATTGTGTTGTGTTATGTGGTGCTGTGTGTTGCGTTTTGCTATATTGCCGTAGCTATGTTGTGAGTTGTCTTGTGTCATAGCCAGGTCATGAGTTGTTGTGTGGCGTTGTCATGAAGGGGAACTTGGGATAGAGTTTGTTGCATGTTGTAATTTTCGAACTATGCACTTGACAGATAAAGAAACAAGGTTGTGAGCTGTGGTGATGTGGAGACCAAGGCTGTGTTACACCCATAAGCCCCACGCTGACTTGTGTTGTGCTGTGTTGTGCCGTGCTGTGTTGTGTTGTGTTGTAGCCAAGCAACTACGTTCCATGTTAAACAATGAAGCCCAAACTGAATTGTTCTAAAGTTGCAACACCTCACACATCCATTGGGGACTGGCTGCAGAAGCAAGCAACATCCCATGGACTCCCATGTTAAAACATTTACATTTACAAACAATTTTCACAGCAACATAAATGTATTTACAGCCAGGATTTGATGTGTTTCAGTAGCTTTAATTCCCAGATAATTTGGACAGCAATAGAATGAATTGACAAAAATGACTGTGCCCAAAACCTTCATTTTAAGCCTCATCCGATCTGTGAGAAAGTCTATGAGTGACGTCACAGAAGGTTTGTCCAGTTCTCTTATATACAGTCTATGGTTGTAGCCAGGTGGTGTGTGGTTGTGTAATAACCATAATGTTGTTGAGTTATTATGATGTAGAAGCCAAAGCTGTGTTACACCCATATCCCTTCCACTGATCTGTGTTGAGTTGTGTAGCCAGGTTGTGTGTGTTTATGTAATACCCAGGTTGTGAGTTGCAGTAATCTAGAGGCTAAAGCTTTGTCACTCCCATAGCAGGCTCAGTGACCTGTGTTGTGTTGTGCTACATTGTAAGCCAGGTTGCTACACCCATACATAGGTCTCCCAGTGACCTGTGCGCTGGACAGGACATGCACTCTCTGTCCAGGGTGATGTCAGTGGCCTGAGGGCGATGACATGGAAGGAGCTGCCAGCATGCACACACACACACACACACACACACACACATACATACAAACACAAACACAGACACACACACACACACACACATAAACACAGACACGCACACACAACACATACACAACACACACACACACAACACACACACACGGTGTCCTTCCATCCCCGTCCTTATTAAGCATCATGCCCGCTCTGTTGGACTGAGTTCTTTGTGATAATGTTTTCACAACTTCCTCTCCTGTCTCCCCTCTCATTAATTAGCATTATTAGTTTCACTAGTGTGTGGCGTGGGAGAGAGTGAGTTTTAATGAGCGCAGGGAGGCAGAGGGGATTCGGGTGTTTCAGGCCTGGCTACAGCGAAGTGCACGCATAGATTAAACCGCTGTGCTCCCTCTCTCCTCCCGCCCCTCCCCTCCCCAGTCCGCTGTGCTCCATTTAAGACCCTGGACAGAGCACCAGCACTTTCCAGTAGCGTACATCCAGACTTTGTCAAGCCCTATTAAAAACTCGGATCAGTTTTGATGTCTGAGACACACACGTGTATACACACACACACACACACACACACACACACACACACACAATGCACACATACACCATGCACACACACACACACACACACACACACATGCACACGCACACTTACACATGCACACGCACACTCACACACACATGCACAAACACACACCGGCACACATACGCACGCACACTCACACATGCAAACGCACACTCACACACACATGCACAAACACACACACACACACAGGAAGACACACACACACATGCACACAGAAACACATACACACATACTGTACACACATGCATATACGTATACTCACATATGTTCACTAACACAACACACACCCACAAGTACAGACATGCACATGCACAGACATATGTCCACACAAACACACACACAAAAGCACACAGGTTTCCTGGAAAAGGATGTTTTTGATGTCTTGCATCATGTGTCTTCTTCTTTCCAGCTTTATGCATTGAGCTACTTCAGAGAGCGTGCCCCTGCTGTCTGCTTTTTCCATGGACACGCTTGGCAGAGCAGCAAGCCACCTTCAGCTCTCAGTGGGCGAAGCCTCTCAGCCTCTGCCCATCACAGCTCCACCCCCCCTTACACACACACACACACACACACACACACACACACACACACACACACACACACACACACACACACACACACACACAACCCCATTCCCTTTCTTCATGCCGCTCCCACACAACCTTATTCCCTTCTTCATGCCTTTACTACTCACACACACACACACACACACACACACACACACACACACACGCGCGCACGCACGCACACACACACACACACAGACACACACACACAACCCCATTCCCTTCTCCATACCTCCCCTACCCACATACACACACACACACACACACACACACACACACACACACACACACACACACACACACACACAACCCCATTCCCTTCTCCATACCTCTCCTACCCACATACACACAGACACACAGACACAGACACACACACACACAACCCCATTCCCTTCTCCATACTGCCCCCACTCTGCCCCGGTGCCCTCTCACCGTGTGGATAATCTGCAGGCCATGCCTCGCTAGCTCCCAGCAGGCATCACTCTCTGCTAGGCCAATCATAATCACTGGATAGCAAAAGGGACCAATGACATGCCACTTCACCGATCTGGATTGGAGGACGGCAAGGGGGCATAATAAGTGGGATCTGCAACACGGCTCGTTATTGATTGGTCGATTGATTGTCTTCTGTGCCAACTTAAGATATATGATATGGCCAAGGATGGCATTGGCATGGAGAGGCATGTGTGTGAGAGAGAATGAGGGCAAGAACCAATTTGTAAGATCAGGTTTACTGTTATCTGTGGATCTTTAAAGGTGTCATTGTATATTTTTTTCATTAATTTTATTGAGGTCTCTAGTATTAATGAATGTCCTGTGTTTCTGTTACAGGCTGTTCTAGTTTGGTGGAGGAGATGGAGCAAGGACAATGACAGGTTCTCGGCTATGCCATTCACAGGATACAATCATTCAAAGCCCATTCAGTCATAGCACACCAAATAGTAGATTTAAACGTTCTAAACAAGCACACATACTTAGCTATATTTCGCTAAGTGAATGTGTGCTGCAACGAGACTCCTCCGGTAATCACAACTGTGGCATGGCTTTTTCTAATTAACAAACTTACATCACTTTGTTTGCCTTTTTCTTATTCACCAGTTTTTTGGCCTATTTTCTTTCATTGATTAATTGAGGCAATCGGGGTAGAAGAACATTTTTACGTGCGGCATGCATATGCAACTCAGAGTGACCTATCGTATTTCAAAAAGAGAAAGTAGTAAACATTTTCTTGCGGAATGATACCTTTAAGCAGATACTGTACATGTCCACCTGTAAAGAAAAGAAATAATATGAAATGGCACTTGTTCTTCTTGTGTGTGGATGTGATGTGCTCTTAGCAGAGTGGGATGAGAGCATTGGTAATTCAGAGATAACTAAGCGAACCACACTCGGCATAATTGCGGCTTTGCATACACACTAAGCCACGCATGGTAATCGCTCCTGTGGTCTGCAGGCACAGCCACAGAACCAGTGGTGTGTGTGTGTGTGTGTGTATTTGCCTGACTATGTGCTTGTGTGTGTGTGCATGCTTGTGGTGTGTGTGTGTGTGTGTGTGTGTGAGTGTGTGAGTGTGTGAGTGTGTGTGTGTGAGAGAGAGAGTATTTGTGTGGGTGTGTACAGTGTATGCATGCATGGGTTGTTCTGTGAAATTGTGTTTATATGTGTATTGATGTACAAACATATGCATGCGTATTTGTGTGTGCATGTGTGTGACAGACAGTGAAAGATGGGTAAACATCTATCTTTTGCTCCCTCTTCTCTTTTTCCGTTGAAAGCTTGTTGTCAGTCTCACATCTGTGCGCTCTGAGCTCCTAGATATGGAGGTGGAGGAGAGAGGCCACAGAATGCAGAGAGGGGGGAAGAGCAGTTACATTCGCAGAGTAAGAGGATCGGACATGCTTGAGTGGAGGAGAACCTTGTGAATAAGGAGCGATAAAGAAAAAGAGAGAGGGATAGAGAGAGAGAAAGAGAGTGGGGGGGGGGGGGGGAGGGGAGCAAGAGACTGCTTTAAAAAAAAAAAAAAAATGTAAAATATGGGCGCCGTTTCAGCATTCTCAGAATCTGAAACGGAAAATCGTTGCATTGTCCTGGTGTGAAACCCTTTATTTTCTTTTCTGTCAATAATGTACTGGCTAAATAGTATCTCCACCGCCACACACAGTGCTCTACTTAGTAAATACACAGCATGCGTCAGCTGTAACATTTGTCCGCTGACACAGAGACAAAACTTCTTCTATAGTGACATCATTTCTCCTTTCAAAAGCTATTCAAATGCTCTTCAAAATGATACATGCATTGCACACAGTACGCTAGCTTAGAGTCAAGAGTGGTTGTGATTGGAGCTGCCTGGTGTTCCTTAAGGCTAATTTACACTTGAGGCTCTTTCTTTACATCCATTAGCTGCCCATCTACTGCTTCTAGTGAAAAAGGTCCATTGGAATCAATGTGGCATATTTTTTTATAATTTGGCTCTTTTTCTGTGGTGTCTACGTGAAGTGAAGTGCACACAGGAAGAAAATTATTTTCTATCACGGTTTATGTCACATCATAAAAGTTAACGGTTGTGCCACACCTAAGTTTTGCTCGCAGTGTCAATTTCCCTCAAGGGTTTATGGTCAGCAGAGATGTGGTTAAGTACAGAGCAGCTGACGTGTGGTTTATAGGTGCTAAACGCCTGACTGATAGTCCTGTGTTTCAAATGCTCTGCAGGTTAGTAAAGTGGGTAACACTTTCTATGAAGCTTGTATTCACAAGGCTCTATAAACACATTCATAAAGTATCTTAAGTCTTCATATCTATTTATGTATACTCCTGATTGTACTCCCTAGGCATTATAATGCTATGTCATAAACGCTATTCCAACTTCAAGTGACACAGTGCATTCGTGGTTATAAAGCTTTATATGCCTTACGAGTGCAGTCATGAGTATGTAAAGGATAACAGCCGTGGAGGCATGCATTCGACGAAATTAATCAACGCTGGTGGAGGCGAATAACTTCCCCACGTGAAGCAAAAATTAATGCATACCCCGCCAGCCAATCAAAAAGCAGCGTTTTATTTGACGGGGCCATAAGTATAAATAATTATGAATTCTAATTTCAATCATTATTAAGCTTTATGAAGGCATTATATCCCTTTATGAATGTGTTTATAGAGTCTTATGAATACAAGCTTAATAGAAGTGTCACCTTCTATGTGTATTTCTGTTTCTATATACTGTACGTCTACCCACAGTGTTCCATGTCACCGAGTCACAAAGCCTCACAGTGCTTCCAAAAACCAGTCTGAGGTTTGTAACCCAGAGTGCAAACGTGTGCTGTGGGTGGTGATGGAGAGAGCTAAAAGAACCAACATTAACAGCCTGTTGCTGTACTACTGCCCCTGAGAGAGAGAGAGAGAGAGAGAAGGAGAGAGTGAGGGAAGGAGAGAGAGAGAAAGGCAGGGAGAGAGAAAGAGTGGACAACACTGATGAGGGCCAGTAAAGGTTTTGATCTGTCCAGGATTTTGTAATGGGAATCCATGCTGGAGCTACAGTGGAGGGAGGGAGGGAGGGAGGGAGGGAGGGAGTGTGTGTGTGTGTGTGTGTGTGTGTGTGTGTGTGTGTGTGTGTGTGTGGTCAGGAGAGAAAATTGGATTGCGAGGTGAAAGAGTGTTGGAATGGAAAGATAGTGTGTATCCCTCCTGACAGACACTGATGCTGCAGCTCCCTGTATATACTGCAAATAAGCTCCTCTCCAGGTCATCTTCACAATTTTCTCCTTGCATGATTAAACACATTAGCCTCAGTGTGCATAGCCCTAGTTTCTCTCTCTCTCTCTCTCTCTCTCTCTCTCTCTCTCCCTCTTTCTCTCTCTCTCGCTCTTGCTCTCTCTCACTCACACTCACACACATACACACACTCTCTTTCTCTTCCTCTCTCTCATTCAAATTTAAAAGTTGCTTTATTAGCATGCATTAGTTGAAAAAGTGTTGCCAAAACATAAGGAACAATATAAAACCTTAGATAGACAGACAGATACCTTAGGATAACATATTTTGAACTTGCATCAGGGAAAGTGCTACGAATACATAGTGGGGGATGCAGGCCTGTGAAAGTGACCAAGCCCTGAGATATGTGTCAGTAGCTCCTCAAACATCAAGGGCTGGGCTCAGGCACACTACTGCCTCTGTGCTCATATCGGCTGCTTTTGATCTCGCTCACACTGTCTGGGGTACAACGAGGCCAAGCAGGTCGCTGCAGTTCATCAGTGAATGTGCCACTCTACCAGAGGCATGGTTATTATTGCCTGTCCTTACTTATTCGTTTATTTTCACTCACTCCTGTAAACCCACTCCACCTCACACTCTCTATCTTACCATCACGAAGTGTTACATGCACTCACTCACTCACTCACTCACTCACTCACTCACTCACTCACTCACTCACTCACTCACTCACTCACTCACTCACTCACTCTTAAATTTACTGACTCACTGACTTGATACCATGCTTTTGATAAATTGTATGAATTGTCATTAGTTTAAAACATTTTAAACAAAAACATTAGAAGTCATTAGAATGAGCAGATTAGAATTTCTAGTGCACTATACTGGCTTGTCACATATTCTCGCCTCTCCTTTTGTCCTCTGCTGCCATCTTATTTGCCTGTCCTTTTTGTCCCTCTGCCTTATCTTTAGGAGATAAAATAGAGGAGAGATAGGGAGGGAGAAAGAGAGGGATGGAGAGAGAGAGGGAGTGAGAGAAAGAGTGAGAAAGGGGGGGAGAGAGAGAGAGAGGCCACAGCGGCCTCACCCTGGGCCTTTATCTCTCCCGTCACCCTCTCCGGAGGGCTCAGTGTTTGAACTGGCAGCTTGGATGGGCACAAATCTGTGAACAACCCCCTGTTACACACACACACACACACAATCACTATCACCCCCGACCCCCCACATCCACCACCCCCTGTATCCTCACCTGCCAAGTCACCCTCCAAAAAAAGTACAACGATCTCACAAACATCCATTTTCTGCCTTGTTTGTTCAACTCAAACTGATACGGGAGAGGCAGAGAGTGTTTCCTTCAGGGATAGCTATCGACATTAGTTTACATAACAGCCTTTTGAGCTGAACAGCTAAATTCCTGTCCTCCATGGTTTACCTCCCCCAAGTTTGTGGGCTTCAGAAGAGGCCTACACCAGAGAGACTCAACTCGGATGGCCTATTGGCAGCCGGCGCTCCTCCGAAACCCCGCGGAGCAGCATGGAGGAATGCGTCCTGGCGCTCGCAGTCCAAACAGCCACCGGGTCACGCTGGGACGGCATGAGTGGATCTCCTCACGAGCAGGACCAAGACATGGGCCTCCAAGCACTTTTTTCTCTGGACGTCCAGCAGCACGCACAGCATGCTCACTTTGGGTGTACCTTGGACAGAGGAAACGGCCATAAAAACCTCTGTGGCGAGACTGGAGTTTCACTCGATTTGAGTGCTCTGTGTCTGAGGTGTAGTTTGCAAATGAACCCAGCTGGTTATGTGCAATGCAGACAGACATAAACAGGCATCCATGATGTAGTGCACTCTATATTTTACATGAATCCTACTTTTCCCTCAACATTTATGTATGACATGTTAATAACCCCTTTCAGTGTCTGGTACGAGATGCCATCGCAGTCAAAGAGAGATCATAATTAACTTACATCATTCCAATATGAGCTTTTAAGGACAAGACATCACAAACTATTATTAATGTATTACTGGGATTTCTTATGGCTTACGTCAGGGATCACATCTCTTTATGAATATGACAAATAAATGAATGGCTGTAAACCGCATCGGATTATGAATGATGTAATTCAAACTGTGTTCTTTTTGCATTTATTAATGTCTCGGTAAAAGCACACTAAATCGCTTTTGTGCAGGGAAAATATGCCATAAAATAGTAATGCCGCTTGATAATGAAAAAATGGTAATGAAGATTATTTTGGTCTATACTGAAATCATGAAATCACGATTATCTACCCCACTTGTTCATTAACTTTGCAATTGTTTAACTTTAAAAACTTTTTTAATGAGAATTCGCTTTGACATTACAAACCATTTCCCCATGAATTTCCCTTCATACGGAAACTGTATGTGCTATTCAGTAAGCAACCTGAATTAAAAAAACCTTATAGTCTAAGCCTATTTGCAAAATGGAATGTCACAAAATAGAGCACAATTATGTCATTTTTAATACTGTTGTGAGCTTTAATTGTAATCACAATTAAAATTCCATTAGTTACATAGCCGTCAAAGAAATACCGACCTCACCTTCTCTGCATAAAGGTACAGAAGTAACACTTTGCCCACAAAACCTAATCTTGCCTATAAATTGTACCATAGAAATATATATATAACCCTGACTTCCTCTGTAATTAGCATAAAGGTGGAGAGGTACTGTACAACAGTGCCCACAAACCTGATCTTGCTGGATCTCTATGTTTAGCTCCGAGCCTGCAGACCTGCACGACTCCACTGGCGTCAGCAGTATCTCACCAGCCAAATACCGTGCACCGGGTTCAAAGCATTCTGTCACAATATTAAATGCCCAAGCAAATATTGAGCCTGGGCAAACTTCCTCTGCACAAACCAAAGGGAATGGGCAGCATTTGTTTCTTGTTGACTTTCACAGTATAATCACACCGCCAAACATCCGAGGCCAACCCTTACCGTACGTAAACTCCTGCTCGGAGTGGAGTTTTTAATTAAAGGTCAGAGTCTAGCCTCATGCTGATATGCTGAATGGAACACACACACTTTGTTCTTTCTGGACACATGAAAGGTATTTTCTTACTCTCTCTAATTCCTTTTGTCTTGTATACCCATTGCTCCACAGAGATGAATTGAAGATACACTGAAATCTACTAATTAAGTCCTCTCCCTTCTAGACATTGTGCTCGGCATTCAATTTTTATGTGAAACCAGTCCCAGACCGGCTGACCTTTACTGAGCAACCATAATGCATTTAGGTTTGCAAACCCTCCCAGCAGTCCTCAGCGTTTCTGAGGCGTCCATCACCCGACTGCCGTTGAGCCGGTGGGATCGCCTCGCTCTTAAACATGCACGGCGCTATGTCATGCTACGCTACGCTACGGCCAGGATTTACAGCTGCGGCCTGGACAATGATGAAGCCTTTTATAGGCTCACGAGCCCTGATATATCAAACCATGTCAGGACTTACTCATCAGCGCTCTCCCTCCCTGCTCTGCACCAGCCATAGGAGACGCCAGCCAGACAGACAGCCTACAGACTCCTCCAGGACCCTAATGCACTGGGGATCAGGGGAGTTAGCATGCTGCTTAATAGCTATGTAAAAGCGCGTATTACAAAGAGTACATACGTCATTACTGACATAAGTGTGCTACGATAGGATAACACCTGATAAAAATCCTGATGGGAACCTGCACTGTCCAAGAGCTCCCTGTTCTAGGTTAAGGTGGTTATGGTTCTAAGGTTAAGGTCAGGGTGAAGGTTGGTGGAATACATTTATATATTCTTCCTACAGAGGTGCAGGGTTAGGGTTAGGGTTAGGTCCCAAAAACACATTTTGAAAATAAGTCAATTTATGTTTTTTTTTTCTAACACAGTGTACACTGCTCTTGCACGGAAACACAACATAATGCTGGTAATATGCTGAACAACATGGCAAATCACTCTCACACAATGTGAAACATTTTAACACAAAAATGATACAGAATGTGTAAAAATGGAAATGACACAAAAACTGTCGTTATTTTAAATACCATTTTTGAGGATGTAAAGCCATGATGGTACCTACAGGTTTCTTTACTCAGGACACCTAGAAGTTAAAGAGTGAAGATGTCTTACTTCCTGGCTTAGTGTTATGAGCACAAGCTTGTAGTGAACTCACTGTAATGTGGCTTAGACTCTGTCTGTAGTCCTTGTGCTCTGGGCACTGGACTGTGTAAGCCTGCAGTGTATACAATGTTATGGCCCTTCAAATATAACATTATGTCCTTGCTTGAGGACACCATGCTGTTGTTTTAATGGACAGTAACAAACTGTAAAAAGCGACTCTCCATTGTAAAACATGATTTGTTGACTTACATTATTAATTCAGTGCAGTCATCTTGTTGCTTTGACTGAGTGGGGCCATGTCAACACGTACTGTCAAGTTTATGTGTAATAATTAAACTTGATACTTTGTGTTGATAGTATACTGTAGCTCCATCAAAGCAAGATGTCTTGACTGGGTTAAGTGTTGTTGTCACAGTGAAGGGTTCTTATAAGACAATAGGAGCCATGAGTCCTTCTGCTCTATTAGCACTGGTGTGTCAGTCTAAGTGCTACAGAATGTCATGCCATACACATCCCCATATTGAGAGCACCACATTGTCTACATGGCCTTAGTCCTCGACTATAAATCCTTCACAGACCAGATCCACTATTTCTTTGCATGTCTCTCAAGAGAAAGAAGGCCAGTTCATCAATGACAACTTAAAGTGCTGAAATGCTGTGTAGAGCTTACCTGTCAGCGTTTGAAATAGAACAGCAGATCTTATACATACTCTTCCATATCCTGAAGAGGGTATGCTGTCACATCCAGTGAAACCCTAAAGCACAGACCACATCCATACATTTACCCTTCACAAGCCACTTTAAAAACATACAGTATTGGCGCATTCTGTTACAAGGTAAATGACAAAAAAAAAAAAAACGTCATTTTTACCGCTGTGTCAAATGGGCAAAAAATGATAGTGCCCTGTTGTGTCGTAAGGCTACACAACAGATCCAGACCTTTCCACTGCTCAGGCTGTTCCAGACCCCGCATTTGAATAATGCATTCTGAAAGAAGGCCAAAACAATATACTAACCGTGCTTCCCTGCGGTGCTCGCTTTGTTCTTCTCTCTCTCTCTCTCTCTCTCTCTGCCTCTCTCTTCCTCCCTTTCTCTCTCTCTTTCACATCACATGCTGACCATATAGGATAGGTGAAGTGGCATGAGATAAAAAAGGCGAAAAAAGGAAAAGCGATCATCTGGAGCTCTTTAGCAGAGGCATTCCATAACATGCTCCGATAGATTACTGTCCAGGTCGCCCTCACCTGTCTGTCCTTTATCTCCCCCACAGTGCATAGGTTCTGCTCATACTCGGCCACTATACACTTTGATAGAGAAAAATAATAAGAAAGATAATTCTGCGCTGACACTGACAGCAGTTTCGCCATGAATTTATATGGCTGTCATGCGCAGAGATCGAATGAGCTCCTGCGTATATAGCAACCATATGCTTTTGGCATCCAGTTTAACGTTGCCAGCCTTTGTCTCGCGGGACCATAAACCTCCACATATGAAGTGCTGGGATCCGTTCAGATGACATTTCAAGATCAATAAACAACAGTGAGCTGAGCGCTGCTGCAGCCAAACTGCAGGCCTGGGCGGGTTGGAAGGTCTTATATTGTGTAAACATGAGTGTTTCAGGTCTCGTATCTAGGCCAAGCAGGGCACCAGACGAGCAGGGAGTCATGGTCTGGAGTCAACATTATGCCCCCTCAGCTTTCTCTAGGCTAATCACTCGCGGAGCATTTCTGTCTGAATGTCTCCATTCGTCTCTGAAGGATTTCAGTAGTAATGGAAAGAAAAAATATAACACAAATCTGTTTTGGTGGACCCTTAACTACAGTGTTAGTGTGCCTTTAATGATAACAAATTAGTTCATTTATTTGGGCCATGCTTTTTAGATGCAATGATATCACCTAGTTATTGTTATTTGTATTATTACTATTACAGTTCACTAGAGTTTTCATTATAAAACTTTAATAAACGACATTATATAATAGCTAGAATTTGGTCCATGCAATAATTCTCTAAGCACCTAAGTGTGTTAAAAATGGCTCCTACTATGTCCAAATTGAATGTAGTGTATTCTGTGATGATTTCAAATACTCAGTACCTTACTGCTGATGTTGACTCATAATTTTATTTTGGGTACGTTACGACTCCCTAAGGAGTTCTTGTTGTTATTCTTCAGCATATGAAAAAGAGTAACAGACACTGTAATCAAACATGCCATGGTAAGTGTGTGTGTGTGTGTGTGTGTGTGTGTGTGTGTGAGTTGAGTTGAAACTACTATTCACATTAAAAGATTATTTACTGCTTTTGAATTTTAAGAGCAATGGGAATTGGGCAAAACAAACAGCAACAAATAATTCTGTTAATTATACTTTTATTTCTTTAGAACCACTGAAAACCCTGCAGCTACACACACACAAACACATGCACGCACACACACGCACACACACACACACACACACACACACACACACACACACACACACACACACACGCACACACAAGCACACACCCTACAAGGGTAGCCTCGTACTTCCATACATCCCCACAGATCTTTATCTACAGGTCTCCTCCAAGATGCTCTGTAAACTGTAAACTAACTGTTTTAAACTCAGTCATAAAATGCTTAAGGTCGCCACGGAGCAGACTCGCTTTGAGCCTCGGTGGGCCTGCATGCAGGGCTGCAGTAAATAAAGCTGCCTAATTAGGCAGCTGTGAGGGAGAGAGGAGCGCTTTGGCTGTGAGGGAAACAGGAGCACTCTGCTCTCATTTCTGGAGCCTTCCCCCACATGGCTAGTTTGTGAATTCAGACATATGTAGCTTTACGCATAGATACACCTAAAGACCTACACATTGCATCGTTTTTTTTTTCTTCATAAATTTTCCGGTGGTCTCTAGTATTAATGAAAGCCCTGTGAGCTGGTTTTAGTAAATAAAAAAATGCTTTAGTGCTCTTGTTACAGGCTGTTCTAGTTTGGTGGAGGAGATGGAGCAGGGAGAATGACAGGTTCTCGGCTATGCTAGTCACAGGCTACAATCATTCAAAGCCCTTTCGGTCATAGCACACCAAATAGAAGATTTAAACGTTGTAAATGTAAATCTGAATGTGTGCTGCAACGACACTGCTCAAATGTGGCATGGCTTGTTCTGTTTAACAAACTTACATCACTTTGTTTGCCTTTTCCTTATTCGCTCGTTTTTCCGCCTATTTTCTTTCATGGACTAATTGAGGCAATCAGGGCAGAAGAACTTTTTTCACGTGCAGTATGCATATGCAACTCAGAGTGACCTGTCATAGTTTAAAAAGGACAAGTACTAAACAGTTTCTTGCGGAATGAGACCTTTAATTTACAAATAGACATGCCTTTGACAAGGGTGGATTTCATCTTGCTTTGGCCCTCTCTGCACTGCAAACAAAGCTCTGCACTGCAAACAAATAGCACAGAGAATTTTACAGTCGTCTTGTTACTCTGACAGTCAGTCAATGCACAGTGTCACATTTATCCTACACATACTCATCAATCTGTCAAAGCAAAAAGATGGCTTGACTAGCTTGAGTTCTTTATATCAATATTCACAGGGTGGTGTATTATTGTCAAAACCAAAAGAAGAGGAGTGAGAGGCTGAAATAATAGCTCTCTACTTAAAATCGAGGCAAGCTCTTGTCTTAGCGCTGGCTCCGAGGTTTAAACAGCGTAGGTCATAAGCTGGCCGACTGTGCCGAGGCTCTGAGTGGCACTGATGCATACAAGAAGAGCAATTTTATGCCTTGAGTCTATTTTTTTCCGCTTGCTGCAAAGCAGTGTGAGTTAGCAGTTATAGCATAGGCAGCAGACCACCAGTTTCTCTCTCTCTGTCTCTCTCTCTCTGGGACGCAACTCTGTTGACTCGTGACTGGTGCTGAAATGGAAATCTTGCATAGCTGCCATTTACCATGTCTCATATATTGCGACAGGTCCAAATGTGTTGCAACCACAGTATAGTGCTGTACATATGCATTAACTGGGATTGTGCTTAGATGGCAGATGCGTGCATATGCAGCCAGTTTCTCATCTGCTAAATGGAGTGAACTAATTTAATTGGTAAGATGCCCACAGTGACTTTATATAGACTCAGTATGATTCACAAAGGCCTAACACACAGTGTGTAGTGTTTACATTCCTTATGGTAGATGTTATGTTATGTGACAGTAGGCTACATATAGGTCAGACATCCCAAGTCTCCTGCGACCTCCACATTTGCGAAGCGACTCCCGCAAGCAATATGAAATCTCCCGCAACTCGCGCAAATTTCTTAAGCAAATTAGGACATTAGGCAGGTGGAGTGAGGGAAAGTGAGGGTGACAGTTGCGTGTAGTATTTTTGCAGACGTATTAGCTGACGTCTGTCTCTCTCATTAGGCTATTCAGTTTTTGCATTTTTGCGTCAGCGATGTTGACTTCCCTGAAATGAGTTTCTGCAGGTTGGGATGTCTGCATAGGTACATATAGAGGTTAAACACTAGATCTACACTAGGTCATGGTACAAACTAAACTACAGCTACTGACAGTCAGGTCATTTATAGATTCAAGATTCAACACCTTTATTGTCATTAAACATTTGCCTGTACAACGACATTACACAGCTAGGCCACTAAGGTGCAAGATGAAAGTATTAAGTGAAGTGCATTGTAAAATAAGAAGAAAAAAATATGTACAAGCAATATATAGAAACCTAGTATAGAAAGTCTAAAAGAACTATCGAATCTGTCATGCACTGTTTACCCTTTGGACATTGTTTGCATTGTGTTTACTTTTTGGGAATAGTTCCAGAGAGTTACATTCTGTGTAATTTAGAGGTTTGCTGAGATGGTAGTGTTCTGCGAGAGTCAAAGTGCTCCCCAAACCTACAGGAGGAACTGGAAAGCCACACTGCATGTTTGCCATTATGTTTGGCTGAGGTCACTGAAAACTTCATTGAGTTTGCTACTTACCAGCGCATCAGTCGAGCCAGCTGTTGTGGTTTCCTGACTTGCATACAGAGTGCCAATGTGCCTTGTACTCCATTACATAACCATTAGTCTGTCTGCTGTGGGCTCAGTTTGTATTACACATGTCAGTCTAAAGACAGGCCGAATGATGATCTGGCTCTGAAGGGGGCTGCAATTATATAGTTTCTTTACTCGTGCTAGACAGGAGACGCTGGATGGCCTCGTGTGGCCCTGATCTGGCTCTGATATGGCTAGAATGCGGGCCAGATTCAGACAATATTTGTCCAGGTGTAACAGGCCATGTTAACCCCCGCCCAGATTAAACCCAGGTATTGCTTGGACCAGGCTCAAGTACACCCCGGGGGATAAATTGTCCTTACTATACGTGTGGTGTAAAATAAGGTACAGTAGGCCAGACTATGCCCCTGCAGGCCAGAATATCCTAGCCTGGTAAACCAGCCCCTCGTACTTCATTTCATTTTGTACAGAGGGTCTGGAGATCGTCAGAAACGATTTGTTGGAGGTGTGGACTCCTTTTAGTTTACAAAAAGTGCCTCTGCCTTTACCCAATCGCTAACGCCTGGTCGTCACGTATGCAATTAGCCTACCTACGCACTACAATTCAAATGTAGCACACATGGTCAACGTCATGGCTAACGAACACACCCTCTGTTCGCTGATTGGATCGGTCTTGCTGGGACTTGCTAAATGACCCTCAAGAGATTCCGGTCCAGACCCTCTGTACAAAATGAAATGAAGTACGAGGGGCGGGTTTGCCAGGCTAAGAATATCCCCCTATGGTGTAAAAACCTTTGATTGTATTTACACAGTATATTTACTCACTAATATTTACAAACAGATAAAGCATACTGCATAGGAAATCAATGTACTTTCTTAGACACAGAAGTGTGGTAGTAATGTTTGATGTTGTTGTAATTTTTACTGATTGTGGCTTTTCGCGTAGAACACAGAAAAGTATATGTGTTCAGATTTGTGGTCTTATTTTAAGATTTCAGGCAGTTGGGTCTCTAAATTACCGTAACATACTTGACAAAGCTGAAACCCTAGTAAAAAGCTTGACCAATGAAGTCATTCTTGGGGGTGGTATAATCTGGCCTAAGCACTGTTAGACCGGGTCTGGCCCTGCTGTGGCGTGGCTGTGGTCAGACCTCGGCTGCTACGTGAGCCTGCGTCAGTCACTCAGTGACTCTCTCCATGTTAATGGGCCTCTCTTTTCCAGAGCCTGGCCCCAGGCACTGACCCACAGAGCGGCGAACATTACTGAGGGGCGGCCAGCACTTATGGCGGCACGGCTCTGCTATGCTGGATGGTTTTAGAATCAGTGGCAATATATGGTCTGTGGGTCGCTGGCAGCCCCTGCGTCTCTTACTCTCTCTTTCTCTCTTTCTGTCTTTCTCTCTCTCTTTCTCTCTTTCTGTCTTTCTCTCTGTCTGTCTTTCTCTCCTTTTCTGTTTCTCTCGTTCCTTCTCTCTCTTTTTTCTCTCTGTCTGTCTGTTTTTCTCTCTTTCTGTGTCTCTCTTGCTCTCTTTCTCTCTTTCTGTCTCTCTCTCTCTTTATTTTCTTTCTGTCTTTGTCTCTCTCTCCTCCTTTCTTATGGTCCACGAGGGCCCATGAAAACAGCAAGCAGGTTTACAGCAAGCAGATTCATTTAACATTACAGTGCGCCAGAGGGGGCCTGGGGCAGGAGCTCTTAAATGCCTGGAGAGAGAAATGCAGGAGGCGGGGTGAGCGATGGAGAGATGGAGGGATGGAGGGATAGATGGATGGGGTGGGGAGTTGTGGAGAACCAGGTCCAGTCCCTCAAAGCGCTGCGAAACAACATGAGGCCTTGTGAGCCCCACACCAGGGGGAAGTACACAAACTGCTGGGGCATCAGCGCCTGGCTTCGCAAGACTGCCATGTTTTATGGCCCTCTTATGCATGAATTTATTATCCTGTTAAATATGGCATGCACATTACTGCCTCCATAAAGTACTTCACCAAGACGTGGGTAAACAGTCCGAGGGTGTGTGTGTGAGTGACGAACGCTTTGGGGTATGGCTTCCTCGACCAGCCACACCTGAGCATGAACAGGGCCAGGTGTCGTTGTGGGTCAGCAGCTGTGGTGTAGCTGTGGGTGTGTGTGTGTGGGGGTGCGTGTGCATGTGTGTTTGTCTGTGTGTCTGAGAGACAGAGAGAGAGAGAGAGAGAGAGAGAGAGAGAGAGAGAGAGAGAGAGAGAGAGAGAGAGAGAGAGGGAGAGAGAGAAAGAGAAAGTGAGTGAGAGGACAGGAAGGATTAAAAATGGCCAGTCCAGTTGTTCACAACTGCCGATTGTGCTGAATGTCAGTGTGGAAATTTGTAGAAGACTCTCGTGGTGCGCCACACTCACAAATCTCTGGCATGAACCCATCAGGGCACTGATGATTCAGAGACAAAGAAAGAGAAAGAGAGACACACACACACACACACACACACACACACACACACACACACACACACACACACACACACACACACACACACACACACACACACACACACACACACACACACACACACACACACACACACACACAGTGCTGGCTGGGTAGAACACAGGCTCCAAAGATCAATTGCGTGCTGAGCCTCTTCAGCACAATGTCCACAGACTATCAGAGACGTGAGAGAGAGCAAAAACGAGCAGAAAAACATTTCATCCCACAAGACCACAAAGCGGTGATAAAAAATAGAAGATGAATTACCGAGAACACAGACACACTGAAAAACACGGTTCACTGTAAGTCAGTCAGTTGGTTAGTTAGTTAGTTAGTTAGTTTGTAAGACTTAGTAAAAATTGTCGAGCCTTCAAAACAGAGACCTGTACCATTGTCATATCCATATAGAAATGCAGATGTAGTGCTAGTTAATTTTACTTGTGTAATTCAGATCATACTAATACAACATACTAAAATCTCCCTTTTTTGCATAAATTAGTGCAAGACTGGTGTATATTTTGCATGATACACTTTGAGAAGCCCATCAGAGAATGGGATGCAGAGAAGCATAGTGGTGTGGAGACTGAGTAGGCCAAGCCAGCTGGAAATGTGTAATACTCTTGTCATAGAGTAGGCTAGGCCACCCACCTGGAGAGGCATAGAGGTGTACTGTCCTACAAAGGCAAAGTGCAGTAACTACAAGGGCATAGGAACTGAGAAAAACACTTTTAATGTTGTCATACTGCCCAGTCAAACATGTTGTATGTATAATAGTGGTGATGCTTTTATTTACTTTCTTGATAGCAAGAAGCAAGAGATTTAGCCACAAGACAAAGGAGGTGTTATGAAGTCAATTTTCAGTCTAAACTTACTTACAACTTACATAGTTACTGCCTTTTGACGTTTGTAGAGCAGTGTAGTGGTCTGGAGGTAGAGCAGACCAACCCAGCTGGAGATGTGTGAGGGGGGAACAGGGAGGCATGGAGTGCTGTCCCCCACCCAGCGCTCTGGGAGAGAAGGGAAGAGAAGGGAAGGGAAGAGAAGAAAGGAGAAGACAAGTCATCATCAGTGGGCTGTTTTATAGTGATCCGGTGAAGGTCATGCAGGATGCAAGTGATTTATTCTGGCCTGGGGTGATGACACAGGCTAGGGACTGGATAAGCAGCATCAGGTGTGTGTGTGTGTGTGTGTGTGTGTGTGTGTGTGTGTGTGTGTGTGTGTGTGTGTGTGTGTGTGTGTGTGTGTGTGTGTGTGTGTGTGTGTGTGTGTGTGTGTGTGTGTGTGTGTGAGGGTGATGACACGCGCTATGGACTGGATAACCAGTGTAAGGCGCCAAAAGGACATGAGTGGGATACATCACCATGGGACACACAGCAGGACTAAACCCATGCATGCGTGTTTGGGCTTTCAGAAGGAGTTTTTAATTTTTAGAATTTTTTGGCATTCAGTTAATAAGGAAAGTAAGAAATGGTTCTTTTGGACAGAATGAAAGAATGCTTAAAAACATAATAGTATAACTTTATTAACAGATTATTATAAAAAAAAAAAACATACACACAATATAATACTCACACAAACCAGAACTTCCATACACAGAAATTATTAATGATTAATAATATTACAAATAATATATTCATTATAATAATTGAATATTAAGTAATCTCTGTTTTCCCCTGTCTTGAGTGTATATATGTACCTTTCCCCTTGTTCCTGTAGCTGCCTAGAGAGGATAGATAATAACATTTATAATGCGGAGTAGCGCTAAACTCTACATGCAGAACATCTGCAGCCTAAACCATTACAGCTGTCAGTAATATGTTTCTGTGGTTGTCGAAATGGCCCTATTCAACTAAATGAATGCAGTAAATAATGATCATGGAGCAGTGCAGGTAGTGCTGTTGAGCAGAGCCCTAAGAGGCTGTTACTGTCCCTCGGTCTCCATTTTGTAATTATGCTCCCCTCGGCTATTGACTGGGCCCAGTTAAGCGTCCGTTCAACACGCTCAATTTTATGCAGAAGGGATTCCATTACAGGGGCGCGGAGGGACAGGCTGGAATATGAGATGCAGGCTCCATATAGGTATTACTGCTTTAAATCAGCTGCTCTCTGTCCCGGTGAAAGGACTTTAGCTCCGGATGAGGCCGGTTCAGTGGACGGCTGCTCTCTAAGTGGTCATTGAGCCCTTCCGGCCTGGCCGGCAGAACTGGGTCAAGCCAGCCAACCCCCCCCCCCCCAACACACACACACACACACACACTCACACATACATACATATGCACACATACACACACAAACACACAAAAACACACACACACAACCCCCCCCTTGAGTCATCATCACCCCCCCCCCCACACACACACACACACACGCACACACGCACACACACACATGCACACACGCACACACACACATGCACACACGCACACACACACATGCACACACGCACACACACACACACACACACACACACACACACACACACACACACACACACACACACACACACACACACACACACACACACACAGACTCTGTGAGAAGCCAAGGCTAATAAAGTGAGCTGCCTCACGTTAGACAGTATGAAGATGCAGTCTGCTGCAGTGGTTATGCTCCATGAGGCAGGGTGTGTGTTATCGATGCTTCTGAGCACCTAGGGAGCAGGAAAAGAATACTGCAGTGGCTATATGCCCAGTACAGAAGGCTGTATGTGTATTATCGATACTGCTGATTACCCTATAGAAGACCAGGGAGACCAGGGAGTGGTGCTTTTTTTAGGCTGATTGCCTGAGTTGTTCAGGGGCGCAGCTGAAACTTTTAAACCCATTGACGGACTATATTATTGGGGCTCCTTTGACTATTAGAATAGTGTTGGTTATTATAGTGATCCCCCAATATTTCAGCTTTTACAGTCTGCTATATCACAGATGTTTTTCATTAATATGGCCATACTATGTCACTATGTATACTAAAGAAAAGGCCTACAGAACAGTATTATAATTTATGGTAACTATACTGTGACATGTAAATATTGATTAAAATGCAGTATTAATTCAATAATACATACAGTAAATGCTTTAAAACAGCAGGGGGAAGGGCATTTTAAGGCTTAAATAAAATGCTTTCTATATGGTCTATATCGCGGATGGTCACCTATCACGGGGGGGGGTTCTGGAATGTAACTACCATGGTAGATGGGGGACCTCTAACTATATATTTTATTTACTGTACTGTAATTATATTTTGTAGGGGTGCTTTTTTAGGCTGATTATCCGAGTTGTTTAGGGGCACAGCTAAAACTATTGAGCCCAATGAGAAACTATAATATTGGGGTCCCTTTGACTATCAGAATAGTGTTGGTCTTTATTTGTAACCATGGACGTCTGGGAACTTCAACTCTAGCTAGGTGAAAATAGAATGTTTAATGGGGAAATATATGTAAACATACTATGGTAAAAACAAACCTGCAAGCCATTGGAATCAACTGTTAATCAGCTGTCAAAATGGCATACGGTTACTGCGATTCCCTAAACGAGAAGCAGAGACACAAGTTAAAATGTGATGCTGTGTGACTGGGATTCTGCTAATACAAAACACCAGCAGGTGCCTTATTTCAGTGGCTTGCTTGCAGTTGGGTTGCAGTTGAGGTTTTCACCTAGCCACTCTCATTGCCAAGGGGAGAGCTCTAAGTTACCGGATGTACGCGGTTACGAATATGCTATAAGTGCCTCTGGTCAGTGCTGGGTCCTTGGAAACATTCTGACCGCAGATTCAACCTCAGTCTCTCTGTTCTAACTTTGCTCCTTCTGGTTTTTCTGCAGTCCTCACAGATACTTAACCAAGGCCTGTTCAGAATCAGAATCAGTATTTTTTCCAAGTATACTTACATATACAAGGAAGATGACTCCAGCAGATGTTGGCTCTCTCTACATTCAACATATAGACATGTAGTAGTCTACATTCTATAGACAAATAGAAATATATACATAAATGCTATGTAGTTGAATGCTTTGCCATTAAAGGCACCCAAAATGGGACCAACTGAGGCTCAGGATGAGGTCTCTCCACAGAGTTACTGTGTACCCTATTGGGCTCTGCACTTAAAGCAGCACTATGCAAATGTGTGTTCCATTGTGCTTTTTTTCTCAAAGGAGCGCCCCCTAGTGTCTCCAAGTAAAAGGACACTCTCATAAAAATGGACTGTTTTCCCTTCCCTTCACCATGTGCATGTGTTTTCAACTCAACTGATCAGAGTAACCGACGAATACAAAAGCAGTCATATCCATGAGGTAAGTAAAGTCTGAATTTCTTCCGAATTTAAAGTGATCCTGCTTTTTACAATATTCAAGATTTTGTGAGTCTGAGAGTGCCGGGACAGACAACCAGATATTGCATGTGTGGTACTCTGTCCACAGAGAGCGGGGGCAGTCGAGAAAGTCTTCATTCTGCCTAGTAACGACTCATTTAAGCATCTACAGACTTGTGAAGATGATTATTTAACTCGACAATTTACATGTATATCACTTCTGCTTTCACACGAATTCTGTTTATTCTCCCACTCATTCTGTTCTGTTCTGTTTGGGCTTCTGCATTTACTGTGCATGATGAGGGTAATCGGAACCTACCTGTGCATTGCAGGCAGAAGGGCTTTAGAACAGCACAGAACAGACCAGAAGTAATGTTTTGAACATGTTTGACTCTTCAAAGGAGAGTGTTACTGTAAAAAGGCAGACATGAGTGTGAGCGGACCAGCGTTCCTCACGAGAGAGCTGGTGTTAGAGGTCCAACGTGCCTAATGA
>CM050212.1:7965000-7990000 GCA_027475355.1 Coilia nasus | reverse complement strand
ATGACACTGGCTAAGAACATCACTGTAATGTGGCTAACACTAGCTAACAGCATTGCTGCAATGGGGGTGACACTAGCTAACAACATCCTGTAATGGGGGTGATGCTGGGTCGGATTGAGTTTCCACTGCTGTTCAAGGACAGTATTTGTTACAGAAAACCTTTTTTTTTAAGCACGGTCGTCTCAACACCACTTCATTACAGGCACCAGCAAAGTTTGTTTTCGAAGACGTGGGTTCTTTGTAGTTGATTAATTGGTATGCTGTGCGTCTATAAAGCCATGTTGTTACTGAGCCATGACGTGCAACCATACATTATGTGGTTTATGGGCTTGTGGTAAAGATGTGTTAAAATGTACACTTACATGAGAAACACAGCTTATTAAAGGCCTAATTTGATCTGCTGAGGACCAGAACAGCCTCTGCCCTCCCCAAGGACACAATTACAAAGGTTTTGATTTGAACCAATCAATTCAGCCTTTAAGACCTGCTGTGACAAAGAACATGTCATTACTCTGTCCCTTTGCTTGAGTGCTGAGAGTAAAATACACACAACCTCTTCTTCTGTCGATGTACTACTGCGTTTGTCACTTTGAAAGAGTGTTGAAGGAGTAAAAGGCAACATCTTATATTGTCTCTGTGCTCTGGTGTTAAAGTTATAATACTGCCCTGCCAAAGGCAGTAGCCAGAGTTTAGATTGGAAATTGATTTTATAACACCTCCTTTGTCTTGTGGCTAAATCTCTTACTTCTTTATATTAACAAAATACATAAAAGCATCACCACTATTATTTGACCAACAACATTTTTGACTGGGCGTTATGACAACTTTTGATTTTTGAGAATAATTACATGCATTTATAATTTATAAGCTATATGAGATTAGATGAGGCATTTTTTCTCAGTTTCAGTGTTCACATAGTTACTGCACATTGCCTCTGTAGGGCAGAATAGACATCTTCTGTCTCTGTGCTAGAGTGTTGAGGGTATAACACACAATCTCTCCTACTGTCCCTGTGTTCAAATCTTGAAGTTATAACAGACAACTTCTTCTTCTTCTTCTTCTTCTTCTTCTTCTTGTATGTAAGTGGAAGGCTGGTCGCGTGTGGGCTGCAGACAGAGATGTAATTCTGCTGTTAGCTAATGATGTTTGTCATTACTGTGGGAGAGGCACTCCAGAAAGGCTTTTTGTTTAACTTCATAACTATGTTTTCATCCATTCATCCATTCATCTCTCTCCCTCCCTCTCTCTCTCTCTCTCTCTCTCTCTCTCTCTCTCTCTCTCTCTCTCTCTCTCTCTCAAAGAATTACATGATTACTAAAGAGATATGTAAAACAAAAGACTTTATACGAGGTTTGTTAATAAAACAGAATTGATTTGCAATGAACTCTTAAATTCTTAAACTTGAGTGGTATTTTGAACTGATTTTGCAAACCGCATGCTAAAGTGTTATTCAAATTTTGCACAGCCCAGCTTTGTACTTTGTGCAGTAGGGGCTTGCAAAAGATCTAGCCAGTGTAATTAGGGTAACCCAGATTTGAGTTACCTTACACCTGTTTGGATTCTACCAGGAGTTGATGGTTTCTACCATGAAGCCTGGGGCTTAACATGAGAGTAAAAATCGTTACAGCTTGGAGGTGTGTGTCACCAAAGATGACACTTCACAGTGTTGACTGTGCCTGTCTTGTCTGCTTGGAGAGCAAATCTCAGCGGAGATGTCAAAGATTTGCTGCTGTCGTGTGTGTTCCCAAGAGAACAGAGCCTCACTCAGAATCCCACACACACAGCACACTCCTTCGCCCTTGTGACACACACACACACGCACACACACACACACACACACACACACACACACACACACACACACACACACACACACGTCCATGTAATTGACTTTTGGGTCTTCATCAAATATGGATAGGGATTCTCAGAGGGCTCGGCTCATTACTGACACATTCGAGACACGGGCTGGCAAAGCTGCTTGCGCACTGCCTGTTCCTAAGTCCTCTCTTCTTTTCCCCCACTCCTCTCCTTTATCTCTTCTCTCCGCCTCTCCTCTCCTCCATTTTTTCCCCGCCTCTTCACTCCTCTCCTCTGCTCTTATCTCTGCTCTCTTCTCCTTTCCTCTGCCTCTTCACTACCCTCCTCTTCTCATTTTCTTTTCTTCCTTTCCTCTCCTCTCCTCTCCTCTCCTCTCCTCTCCTCTCCTCTCCTCTCCTCTCCTCTCCTCTCCTCTCCTCTCCTCTCCTCTCCTCTCCTCCCTCCTTCCTCCTCCCTCCTCTCCTCTCCACTCCTCACTCACACAAGGCCTCCTCACTGCCCATCGATCTGCACAGAGGAGAGACAGGAAATCAATGGGCCCAGGCTCCCTAATAAAGCTATGGACTCTCCCCCATTCTGCTTCATGTCAAGCCTGCCACCCCCCATTTACCCACCCACCTCATCCCCCCCACCCCCAACACACACACTCACACACTCATCCTCGTCTCGTCTCCGCTCTCTCTGTCCCACGCCGTCTCTCGTGCAGCTCTAACAGAACTCGGAAGCGGGCCAGAACCTTGGCCGGCCTCTCTTCATGGTCACTTGTTAGGTCATCCATCTTGGCGTTGTCGCGGCGACGAGCGGGCGGATGTAAATGCTGAATTAAACGACTAATCTGACGATTGATGAACGGAGAGGAAATCATTATGGGATGTATTAAATTTAAATAGCCGGCTCTGACTTTCATAGGATTCCTCTCAGTCTTGCAACTCATTGCATTTTCCCCGGCTGGCCGAGCGCAGCGCAGCGCAGCGCCCCCGCAGTGATTTATTGCACCGTTCCGCGGCGGACGCACTCATTCGATCTCATTGACTTCCATTTGGAGGTCATGGACACGGGGGCTGGGGCCTGGGCCTGGGCCCGGGGCCGGGAAGCTACGCCTGGCTTTTAGGCTGCCAGCTCATCTCCTCGTGCCTGGCGTCCAGTGCCGCCCCCGCAGTTCATATGGGCGGGACGACTTAGCGGTGACTCACTGCTACTCCTTCCCCAAAATCCTCCTTGGAAGTCTGACTAATCCTCCTTCGCTCTGAGCGGAGTGGAGTGGAGCGCAGTTTAGCGGCCCGAAAGGGCCGGCCTGCCGGCCCCTGTGTGAATTGTGGCGCCCAAGTCTTCCAGGCAGGCAACCCAGTGTGTTCCTGGGCCAGCGTGGCTAAGAGCGTATAATCTCTATTATCTGGCCCCGGCCGGGCCTACTGGGTCAGCTCCCAGATTACAAGCTATTAGCCTCGCCGGTTTATGTGCAAACACTTGCCAACACAAAGGCAAACCACTTCCCCTCTGAGCCATATGTGGCACAAACAAAGGTCATCTTTTGTATGCTCCACGCTTTTATGTATCCCTGGGTATTTATGTGTTTATATACAGAGGGATATGTGTCTCTGTGTTTGTATGGGTGTGTGGATGTTTGTGTTAATGTCCTTAGGTGAGAGTGTGTTTTTGTGTCCTGCTTGTTTGTTCGACTAGTGTGTATAAATCATTTTGTATCTTGTCTTTGTGTGTGTGTGTGTGTGTGTGTGTGTGCGTGTGTGTGTAGTTGTATGCCAACATGTGCATGTAATTGTGTGTGTTGTTCTGCTGTCTGTGTTTGTATATATACCTGCTTGTTTGTGCATGTTATTTTGTGTGTGGTCTGTTGTCTGTGTGTATATGTGTGCTGTTGTTTGTGTGTGTGTATGTGTGTGTGAGAGGATGTATTTTGAGTGCTATTACATGCGTGACTGCGGGTTCAGTGTTTAAACATGCATCAGTCTCTGTCTATGCCTTTGTTATTAAAATGGATGTTAATTACATGTTGTTGCACATCATGTTTAACTCATGTCTCATGCTTCTGTCGCCGTGGGAACATCTGCGGTACACTCAGCCAATTACCTGTAGCGCTAGCCTCACTGCTAGAAGCTGTTGCCATGGCGCAGCCTCCCGGCAACCCTCGCAGTGCACAAGCACCCACCCTAAAGAGTTCTCTAACTGCTGGCCTTCGCACGCGCAAGCAGGGCAAGAGGAAAAAAGAGCCCAGACCATCCCAGGGCTCCGCTTTGAAGAACAAATTATGTGTGACACTTCAAAGAGCAGGTCCTTGTCTTTGATCAGATTTGTCTCTCAGATGTGCTGCGTACACACACACACACACACGCGTCGGCAGCAGGGTCGGACTCGGGCCTGCGGGGGTGCCTTTGCCCCTGCTCCGCAGATGTTTAAGTCCGGCTGCATCGCAGCATATTGTTGTGTATGCTTGGACAGGAGCGAATGCTTGATGTGTTCACAGTTAGCCTGTGCAAGGTCATGAATTTAACATTTGAAGGACATGCTCTGGTCAGTGATGTGGTAAAGATCTGCTTGTGTGTAAAAAAAAATCACCCCGGGGGAAGGATATTCTCACATTCTCTCAAGTGTGGAAGAATTAGGATTGTGTCTTTTAAATTAGCCCCAGTGAGTTAGCTTCTTCCGCTAGTTGGCAGCTTATCTTTGTTTGCTAATGATCTGAAGTGTGTGACAAGTCTTTGTTCTATCACAGTGAAAACCTTGTCAGAGTCTGTAATAGAAGCTAACCACAGCAAAGGTTCTTTAAGGTTCTTTAACCCCTCCAGGTGAGTGTGTGTACAAACCCTTTTTATTTTTTATTTCAACTTTACAACTGGTGGATTTCAAACTGTACCCTCTTACTTACACTATCGCGCTGTGTCACAGAACGGTGTACCAAGTTTGGCTCACCAGTGACTGAGCGGGTAACAGCTGATGCTCAAGAGACTGTGTGGGTACAGATATGGCACCAATATGAAAATCAGTCCCATTGGTCATTGTGTTCACACAGTACATTACAGCACAGTGCACACAACGAAATTCAACCTCTGCATTTAACCCATCACACACGTGAGCAGGGGGCAGCCATGACAAGAGTGCCCAGGGAGCAGTGTGTGGGGACGGTGCCATTCTCAGTACACTTGAGTCATGGGGGAGGATGGAGAAGAGTGCTAGTTAGTCATATGGTTATATGGTACAGGTATGGCAATCATATCGCACCGCTGAGTTAAACCTGGTGTGCCACATCAGGGTCAGATATGTTCCAGCATCAGTGTGTTTTGGAATGCACACACACACACACACACACACACACACACACACACACACACACACACACACACACACACACACACACACACACACACACACACACACACACACACACACACAGGGATGTCTTTCCCTGGGCTATTCCCTATTCTTTATGCCTTGGTTTTCCATGAGTTGCTGTAGTCTGGGCAGCCGCGCTGGATCAAAGCTGCGCTGCGCTTGGTGATGGAATGACCTGGCACCATGCCCCGGGGCGAGACGGGGCTAAGGAGTGGGAGTGAAGGGTGGGACTGGTATGTTCTTAAATGCAACTCCACCAGAGCATTTGGATTAAACAAATCTGCGATGAAAAACACACAGACACACACACACACACACACACAGACAGCCGCTTTCCACTTGTGCTGACATCCCTGAATCAAACAACCTGAGACTTGAGAATGCGCAGAGACAGGCTGGGAGGATGGAGTGTACAGAGAGCTATCACACAGCAGAACAGGGAGATCAGTGTGTCTGGAAAGGGTGTGTGTGTGTTTTTTTTTTTTTTTTTTATGGCGAGACTTTTGATGGCTGGCAGATTTTTACACAAGGAGCAGTGAACCCGTTTCACGAGAACAAAAGTATCAACCTTCGGAAGATTATTTCTGACCCATCGTTCACATTATCTGTATTTCTTCAGATTGTTTACAGAGCCGTGGGTTTATGAGTCTCGCGCCGAGCTTAACAAAATCAGCCTTAAGCGTACGTCTGTGTACCTCATAAATCACACCTTGGGACTCGGCTGCACCGTGTGAAATGTCCCTCCATGTTTCATCTCTCCCCTCTCTTGTGTTACCTGGGAACGTCAAACATGTCTCCCCCAGCACAGGCCCTTTTCTCTGCCATGTCAGTCCAACCATCCATCAGCAACCGGAGAAACCGAAAGACAGGAGGACGTGGGAGGACGTGAAGCGGTGATAAACTATCGTGACTGAGCCACGGCTTCGGGGCACGGCGCTGCCGAATGCATCCCGACCTGTTCCGTGCCGTGCCAAGTGTTGTTTTCTTACGTGACGGTCCGTGTCGTTCCAGCAACTGCACAGGACGAGGCACGGACGGTGGATGAACGTGTGAGAACACATCACACGCTAAGACAGACTGACAGCGGCCTGCCCCGCGCCTGGCGTGCAGATTAACATCAGAGAGACGGAATAACACTCCAAGCGTGGCCATGGCCATGGAGGAGGGAGTGAGTGAAAAGCAGAAATCATGCGTAGTCGACTCTTACTGAACATCTCACCCCCTCCCTCATCTGCTCTTACTGAACATCTCACCCCCTCCCTCATCTGCTCTTACTGAACATCTCACCCCCTCCCTCATCTGCTCTTACTGAACATCTCACCCCCTCCCTCATCTGCTCTTACTGAACATCTCACCCCCTCCCTCATCTGCTCTGTGCTAAGTCAGAAAGACATCTAAAAATTATTCAGCACACACCTTAAAGAAAAGAAAATACCATTTGCGGTTTACATTGTCTAAATTATTTATCGCTTTTGCATAAATTGTGTAAATTACAGTTTTTAATTAAAGTAATTACACAAAAATGGGCATATGACTTGAGTTAATGTTACACAGAACAGAGTAACTCAGAGCCAGTCAGTGTGTTACACTGCAGTGTGTTAGACTGAGGGTACAACTATGACCTAAACCCATGAAGGAGTACTGTTTATCTGGAAGTTATTCCAGAATTACACCACACAGGTCTAGAACATATATCAACTGCAATGTATGATGTCTGCTGGAGTCCATTGTTACATTCTAACAACACTGCAGTCAAATATTGTGATCATCCTTCATGAAAAGATATGGTGGAGAAATGGGGGTTACTACTACATGTAGATATCCGACTGCTGAAGGAGAACTATTTCCTGCCAAGTCGTGGCCAGATATTCTGTGTCCTGTACTCTGTTCTCTGCTCTGGTTCATGTCAGACCTGGACAAGGTTTAGTCTTCTAGATAACCTAGCCAGAGAGTAGACCCATTTGTTCTGAATTGTATTGCTTTTTACATTATAACTGGTCATACCTGAATTAGGTAAGCACTTTTAGTTGCTTGTATAGCTCCTTCTCTAGTCTGTACTGTACAATTTAGCTTGCTGAATAGAGTTTCATGAAAGACAGGGATATAAACAGAACCATGCTGTGGTATTTGTGTCTATGTGACATTCTGGATTAGCATGTTCTGTGCTGTTTGGAGTCACTCTCCAAAGACAAATCATAATAAAGTTGGCCACATCTGAGCTTTACTATAGAGTATGTGTGATGACAGAGCCAAAGCTGACACTGATTATCTCGTCACCATAACGGTGAAAAGCTCAAAGCCTGCAGAATAAAAGGAATGTGTGTGAATCTTACTCCGATGACTCTCTCGCGTGTCAACCTATCGTCTGTGTGTGTGTGTGTGTGCGCGTGTATGTGTGTGTGTGTGTGTGTGTGTGTCTGTCTGTCTGTGTGTGAGGGAGATGAAGACTTCCCTCGTCAGGTTTTATCCCTGCGCTCTCCTCCTCTGATCACAAACAATTATGCCTCACCAGCAACGACCTGTTTGGACTAGTTTGGGCACTAGCGGAAAGGCTGGGCCTCTGCTCTTGGAAGATGCAGTGGAATGATAAACATCTGGGGGCTGCCCTTTGTTCCTGTCCTCAGAGCAACTGCCTCTGGAGAACATCACAACCAAATCTGGCATGACTGTGGCCCTTAACTGGTTCTGGTGAGGCACTGGAACTGGTAGACCTGTGCCAGACTAGGATCTGGTAGACCTGTGCCAGACTAGGACAGATCTTCAGTTAGGGTTGCCACCTTTCAGAAATGAAAATAAGGGACGCCCACCACAGGTACTTGGGGCCATGACCACCACAGGACTATTTGGGGTGAGGTGCCCGCCGCAGTGCTATGTTTTATTTTGTAGGTATTTTAATTAAAGGGGTGATCAAGAAAGCAATTACTCATACTTAAAGTTTGAAATGCTTTACTGCCAGTGAACACATTCTTTATTGTGTAACATTGTTGCATACAAAGTGCTGCTAATTGTCTACATAAAGAATATGTATGTATGTATGTATGTATGTATGTATGTATGTATGTATGTATGTATGTATGTATGTATGTATGTATGTATGCCTATGTATGCCTATGTATGTATGCCTATGTATGTATGTATGTATGCCTATGTATGTATGCCTATGTATGTATGCCTATGTATGTATGCCTGTGTATGTATGCCTATGTATGCCTATGTATGCCTATGTATGCCTATGTATGCCTATGTATGCCTATGTATGCCTATGTATGCCTATGTATGCCTATGTATTTATTTATCACTATTATAATGGGAATGTTGTGTGGTAATATTAATAATGTATAATAATAATGTTGTGTGTTTTCTGACTGTCAGTGAATGTGTATGGTAAGGCAGGTACGTGGCTCAGAGCTATAGAATAAACAGAGTAATGACATTTTCATAGACTCCTATCTACCCATCATAAAATCTCCGTGGTTCTGATCCATGTTCTACAACAGTTGACTGAAAGAATTAAACTTGATAATAAAGAAAAAATACTTTGGAAAAGCTCTCATTTCTAAGTGCTAAGAGTGCTTAGAGAAGGGGTGTCAAAGTCAAATTTTTTGTTCAAGGGCCACATACAGCCCAATTTGACCACAACCATCTATTTACTGCTGTGTGTGTGTGCGTGCCGCTGAGATTAAGGGGGTGTTCACATTGGCAGTGGCAAAAACACTTGACCAGAGATAAGATTAAGATAAAAAGCCGGCAGGATTTTCCCCCCAAAAAAGGACAGAGTGTTTTTTTTCTATCCCCATGACAACAGTTCGTTCTGAAACACAATAGCATCAAAGAAGTTACGCTCATAGACATATAAACATGACAACGTGCGCAGGCAGGCAGCCAGGCACAGACACACAGAACATGATGACAGAGAGTGGAGGGAGAGTTTAGTTGGAACACACACACACACATAGGAGGGAGAGAACCAGGACGTACAGCTCTGGGTCGTAGCAGTTAAATGTAGCTGCTAGTGTTGATATGTGTGCGACAGACATGTAAATACGGAACAAATCGCGTCCCGTATCGGTTCAATACGGGACGCAAGATTTAACTGCCAAATGAAGGACGATTCCGTATTTTACGGGACGGGTGGCAACCCTATCTACAGTACCTCATGAGTCAAAAGTAGTAGAAGGCACAGTAACACAGCTAGCTTTACCTTTTCAGCAGGCAGTTTTACAGTTGGCATTGTTAGCCTTAGGTAGAGTAATAGAGCTAGCATGTCCCTCTTAGTTGGCACAGTGATACTTTAAGCATTCTCCATTAGCAGACAACGTCATACAGCTAGCATTCCCCATCAATAAACAGCCATACCTTTCCTTTTGAACGGACACAGTGATTACACTCTTGCAGAAGGCATGTCTCCCCTCCAACCCTTGTCTCACGTTTTGTGCCCTCATCTATCTCCCATCTCCAGACACACACACACACACACACACACACACACACACCTCTCCACACAAAAACAGTAGCCGTGCGGTGGGGCTGAGAGGCAGTGTGTGAGGGTGGCTCTTAACCTCAGTGTGATGTGGGTGACAACTTCACACACACTTGAAACACGCAGTCATAATATTTACGCCTATCTCTCTGGGCGCTACTTAGGCAGTGCCCTGCGCTCAGCTGCAGCGCTAAGAATCCCTTTGTTGTATAAAGGCCTCAGATACTGCTGGAGTACTTCCTGGTCTGGGACTGTCTATCTCTGTTCTTCTCTTTCATGACCTCTGTTGTTGTCTCCTTTGCTCTGCCAGCCTCTATTTTTCTTTCTAGACTTTTCTTTTTCTCTTCCTTCATCTCTTTAAAGATCTACCACTCTCTTTCTGTTTTTTTTTCTGTTCTTCACTGTCTCTCTGTCTTTCGTTTTTCTCTAAATAGCCTACTATCTCTCTCTCTCTGTCTCTATCTAGTTACCTTTTTCTTTGTCTTTTTTCTTTTACTTTCTTCATCTTTGCTGCTCTCTCCGTCTTCTACTCCCTCTTCACCCTATGGAGAAAAACACACGCACGCGCACGCGCACGCGCACGCGCACACGCACACGCACACGCACACGCACACGCACACGCACACGCACACACACACGCACACACACACACAAAGGGGAGTGGTGTGTACTGTACCTCAGGGACAGAGTGGGAAGAGGGACTTCTCTGGTCTAGTCACGCTAATCTGGGAAAAGAGAAAACCCAAACAGATGAAAAAAGGGAAGTTAAAAAAACACCTTCTGCAGCTCAGGTTCGCCGTGATGCTGTGGATTACTGGCCTTTCCTCTGCAGTTTCCTGGACTTGGTCACGCTTTTCTGCCTTCTTTCACATTTACACACACACACACACGCACACAGACACACATGCACACAAACACACATACATGCACATGCACTCACATAGACACATGCACACAGACAAACATACACACACGCACACGCACGCACGCACACACACACACACACACACTCACATAAACATGCACACAGATACACACACACAAACACACAGGCACAGACACACACAGCCACACTCATATCCATGAATACACTTGTGTAGACACACACACACACACACAGGCTCAAAAAGAGGGCTCAGACCAAGTGTTGACTGAACTCACTGAGCTCTGAACATCCTGCCGAACCTGAGAAGGCTCTCCTAAATCGCTGGCACAGCCTCAGTGCTGTCTGAGGGTGTTCACTCACACACACACACACACACACACACACACACACGTTTACATGCTCCTCTTTGTCTCGACTGTCTTTGTGACCCATGCAACGCGCTCAGGCCAAAGCCATAACTCTAATATTACCCTGGCCCCGTTTGCTATCTCTCTGTCTCTCTCTCTCTCTCTGTCTCTCTCTCTCTCTCTCTCCCTCTCTCCCACTCACTCTTTCTCTCTCTCTCTCTCACTCACTCGCTCTCTCTCTTTCTCTCTCTTTCTCACTCACTCTCTTTGTCTTTCTCTTCCTCTCTACATCTCTCTCTTTCCTTTCTCTCTCTCTCTCTATCTCTCGCTTTCTCTTTTTCTCTCCTCCTCCCTCTCACCTTTTCTTTCTCTTTCCCCTGCTACATCTCCCTCTCCCTCTCTCTTTTTCTCTGCCTCCTCTCCTCCCTCCCTCCTAGAGGAAGTGCGTGGTGCTGGAGCAGAGCTTGGCCCAGCTGGCAGAGGATGAGGGGGAGCGGCTCTGCTTGGCCGCTGCTGGGGCCTCTCTGCTTGGCCGCTGGAGTGAAGATGGCGCAATCTCCCATCTCTCAATCCATTACGCCAGGAGGTGCTGGCCTCTTCTATCTCCTCCTTTACTCTTCCTCCTCCCCCTCCTCTACTCCTCCTCTTCCTCCTCCTCCTCTACTCCTCTTCCTCCTCTACCCTTATTCCTCCTCCTCTACTCCTCCTCCTCCTCTTTCTCTTCCTCCTCTACCCTTATTCCTCCTCCTCTACTCCTCCTCCTCTTCTTTCTCTTCCTTCTCTTCCTCTGCTCCTCCTCCACCTCCTCTTCCTCATCTTCTTCCTCATCCTCTTCCTTCTCCTCTTCCTCCTCCTCCTTTCCTCCTCCTCTACTCCTCTTTCTCCTCCTCCTCTTCCTATTCCTCTACTCCTCCTCCTCCATCTTCCTCCTCCTCTACTCCTCCTCTTCCTCCTCCTCCTTTCCTCCTCCTCTACTCCTCTTTCTCCTCTTCCTATTCCTCTACTCCTCCTCCTCCATCTTCCTCCTCCTCTACTCCTCCTCTTCCTCCTCCTCCTTTCCTCCTCCTCTACTCCTCTTTCTCCTCCTCCTCTTCCTATTCCTCTACTCCTCCTCCTCCATCTTCCTCCTCCTCTACTCCTCCTCTTCCTCCTCCTCCTTTCCTTCTCCTTTACTCCTCTTTCTCCTCCTCCTTCTCTTCTTCTTCCTACTCCTCTTCCCCTTCCTCCCCTTTCTCCTCTTCCTCCTCCTCTACTCCTCCTCTTCCTCCTCCTACTTTCCTTCTCTTCTACTCCTCTTTCTCCTCCTCCTCTTTTTCCTCCTCTCCTCCTCCTCCTCTTTCTTTACTCCTTCTCCTCCACTACTACGACTACTCCTCCTATTCCTCCTCTTCCTCTTCCACCACCTCCTCCTCCTCCTTTTTCCTCCTCTCCTCCTCCTCTTCCTCTACTCCTTCTCCTCCTCTACTCCTTCTCCTCCTCTACTCCTTCTCCTCCACTACTACTCCTCCATCTTCCTCCCAGGTTGTGGCGTTGCTCAGAAACCCAGCTCTGCTGCGTGGCGCGAGGAGCTGGCCAGGTGGAGTTGGACCGGCTGCCCTCTACTACGACTGCTCCTCCTCTTCCACTTCCACCTCCTCCTCCTCTACTCCTCCTCTTCCTCTACTCCTCCTCCTCCTCTACTACTAATCCTCCTCTTCCTCTACTCCTCCTTCTCCTCGTCCTCCTCCTCTACTACTAATCCTCCTCTTCCTCTTCCACCTCCTTCTCCTCTACTCCTCCTCTTCCTCTACTCCTCCTCCTCCTCTACTACTAATCCTCCTCTTCCTCTACTCCTCCTTCTCCTCCTCCTCCTCCTCCTCTACTACTAATCCTCCTCTTCCTCTACTCCTCCTCCTCCTCCTCTACTACTACTCCTCCTCTTCCTCTTCCTCTTCCTCCACCTCCTCCTCCTCTACTCCTCCTTCTCCTTCTCCTCCATCTTCCTCCCAGGTTGTGGCGCTGCTCAGAAACAGAAACTGCGTGGCGTGAGGAGCAGGCTGGGTCAAGTTGGACCGGCTACCCTCTACTATGACTACTCCCCCTCTTCCTCTTCCCCCTCCTCCTCCTCTACTCCTCCTCTCCTCCTTTTCCTCCTCTCCTCCTCCTCTTCCTCTACTCCTTCTCCTCCTCTACTACTCTTCCTCTTCCACCTCCTCCTCATTTTCCTCCTCTCTTGCTCTTCGTCCTCCATGGTGCCGCTCAGGAACCCAGCTCTGCTGCATGGCGTGAGGAGCTAGCCGGGTGGAGTTGGACCGGCCGTGAGACTCCCTCCACCCGCCTCCACTTGTGCTGATTTATGAGGGTGAGGACTGAAGGCCGAAATCAAAAGGCTCTTCAGCATGTGTTCCTTATTTATCACCAACATGAATGAGAAATGAGCTCATCCTCAGCTCTCTTTCTCTGTTCCTACTCCCCTTTCTCTCTCTCTCTCTCTCTCTGCCTCACACACACACACACACACACTCTCACACTTACACACACACTCACACATGCACGCACACATACACATATACACACACACACCCTCTCATACTTACACACATGCACACTCGCACACACACACACATACACACGCACACACACACACGTACACACACTCTCACACTTGCACACACACTCACACACGCACGCACACATACACACGGACACACACACACACACACACACCCTCTCACACTTACACACATGCACACTCGCACACACACACACACATATACACACGCACACACACACACGTACACAGACACACACACATACACACACACACACACAGACGCACACACACACACACACACGCACCTCCCATTTCCTCCCATTCTTAGTTTTCTGTCTCTCCATATCTACCCCCCCCCCCCCCCTTCTGTCTCATGCTTGTGTTCTCCATTCAGGAGCATCTGGGCCGAGTTAGGGTCACCCCAGTCTGCCACAAGACACCGTGTGTGCCGACCGCACTCCCCGAGGACAGCCCAGGACTGGGGCACACACTTGTTTCTGCGGCCAGCAGATATTTTGGGGTGCGGTGGGGTGCTGGGGGCTGGGTGCCGGCTCTCTTTCACTTTGCCTCGCTGATGCCCTACATCAGCCTGTGTCATAGATCTTTCTAACATGCACACACACACACACACACACACACACACACACACACACACACACACACACACACACACACACACACACACACACACACACACACACGCACACCTAGAGCTAGCCAAACACAGACCGAGCCTCTCACACACACGCACATGCACACACACTCGCACAAGCAGGCGCATGCACACACACACACACACACACATGCACAAACACACACAAACAAAGACACACACACACATACACAGAGCCACACACACACACCCACATGCACAGACACACACATACACACACACACACACTGGTGAATCCTTTACTTAAATATTAGCTCTGTTAATGCCCGGCAGCCCCACCCCACACACACACACACACACACACACACTCACTCTCTTCACCATGAACACGGGTCACCTTTAATTTTAAGTAATAGCTTATTTAGCTCACCTCTATTAGATGCACAATCAGGCTGAGTAATACCTTTCATTTGAACTAATTCTTAATTTAGTTCACTTCTATTAAAAGCACAGTTAGTAAGTGCAGTCTGATTAGTTAGTATCTAGTGGCTAGGCAAAGTTACATACTTTTTACCAATCAGTGAATGAATAGCTTTATTGTCACTGCACATAAGTTTCTGCACAGAATTGCACAACATTTTGCTGCGCTGAGCCTGAATTTATAACGCTGTCCTAATAAAAACATAATACATGTAGTCACAGCAAAGGCATGGTGTATTTAAACCAAAAAATATTCAACACCATCTCTGCTGTCATGAAACACTGCTTTCATGACGATGTTAAAAAGCATCAGCAAGAATTCTGTCCATTTGCTGATCAGTCCATCAAGTTCATCGTCGCTCTTCTTGAAGTGAAGCCTTTTCATAGTTGGTGAAGTACTGAAATTGTAAAACTTTTAAGCTGGGAAAAGACCTCCCATTTTATCAGCCTTTTACGATTAGAATGTGACTGAGCATACCAAATCTTTCGACAGGGTTGGATGTGATTTTGAGTTGTTGGGTAGTAAGTACAAACATTAAGACTGGGTAAAAATACAACAAACCTGTATGTCACAATTGAAACGTTTCCATGACGGCATACACCAAACTGGTACCAATCTTTTCAAACATCTTTAACTTAATCTGAATTGCATCAATAATGAACAGTATTGTTTGAAGGTGTCATTGCATCGGTTTTTCATTAATTTTGCTGTGGTCTGTACTATGAATGAATGCCCTGTGAGCCAGTTTTGGGGAAAAATGCTTCAGTGCTCCTGTTTCAGGCTGTTCTAGTTTGGTGGAGGAGATGGAGCAGGGAGAATGTAGCCTGTGACTAGAATAGTTCAGAACCTGTCAATCATTTAAAGCCCATTCAGCCATAGCACACCAAATACAACACACAAAATACAACAAACACAAATATAACACACCTACTTTCCTATATTTTGCCAGGTGAATGCGTACTGCGACGAGACTTCTCCGGTAATCACAACTATTGCATGGCTTTTTCTAATTAACAAACTTATGTCACTTTGTTTGCTCTTTTCTTATTCACTCGTTTTCCTACCTATTCTCTTTCATTGACTAATGGGGGCAATTGGGGTAGAAGAACATTTTCACCTGCAGCATGCATATGCAACTCAGAGTGACCTATCGTATTTCAAAAAGAGCAAGTACTAAATGGTTTCTCAGGGAATGACACCTCTAAGATTCAAATCTGTCTCCCCAACAAACATGACGACAGATGTTGTGCTTAAGGACTCTGACTGCCTTCAATTGCTGCAGCAACATCCATTCTATTGGGTAAAAATGGGTTAGATGTTTTTAATTTCTGTTCTTAATTGAAGTTCTACTTTGCAAACAACTTTTGAGATTCTTCATGCAGACATCCTCAGTGAGTTTTAAATATTCCTGGTCCCCGTTGTCACGGCGATGAAGACGCGCTAATCAGGCACCAGGGGCGCAGCCCTAATCACCAGGGATCCCTGTTTGCCACATCGCCCCCACACTAAGATCTTAATAAAAACCAATGCCATGCCGCAATGACAAAATTAATTAAGATCCTATAATAAGATTAATGAATTGCACGTAATTGAAAGATGTGCTTTGATAAAGTATTTTTTATTTGAACACAGACATTTTTAAAGCAGCTCAGCCCTGTCTTTGGAAAAGGGTGCCAAAACTCTGCTCCAGGGTGCTCATTAGGTATTAGGCCCAGAAAAATAAAGGACAGCTGTTTTGCATGCCAGGCAGGTAGGTCAGAGCCTATCACGCACGCACGTGCAATCTCTCCCTGGTGCTAGACCAGAGGCTAGCAGCTATTAATGAGAGGAATATTCTTATCCTTTTTCTTGCAGCGCAAGACAGCGCTGTGTTTGTCTGCGTTACCTGGAGGCGGGGGGCAAACAGAGAGACACTGAGGACACTCAGGAAGGAGGGGGAGAGGAGGAGGAGGAGGAAGAGAAGAGAAGAGAAGAGAAGATGAGAGGAGAGGAGAGGAGAGGAGCTCGCTTTGAATTCCACTAGTGCCCCAGTCCCTGAGGGAGCAGGCAGTGCCGTGGTCTGAGAGAAACAACACCAGAAATATTCATGGGAGACCTGGGGGAGAAACTTGTCTTGCATCTCTCTGCTCCTCCTCACTTCTCTCCTCTCTTCTTCTCTCCTCTCCTCTTCTCTCTTTCTTCTGATGCTTGCTCTGGGTCAAACAATATTCATAGGAGACTGGATGGAAAAGATGGTGTCTGTTCTTCTTTCCTCTCTTTTCCTCTCCCCTTCCTTCATTTTTCCACTGTCTTATCCCTCCTCCTTGTTCTCTCTGCTGTCATCTATCAAATTGCTGTGGCTGCACTGGACACAACACCTCTTCCCCCACACACACATACACATTCATGCAAGGGGAATCAGCCTTGCTGCTGTGGCTTGTGTGTGTGTGTGTGTGTGTGTGGGTGTGGGTGTGAGACAGACAGAAAGAGAGAAATTGTGCCTTCATATACACATGTATCTGTGTGTGCTTGTGTGTTTAGTGTGTGTGTGTGTGTGTGTGTTTGAGAGAATGAAGTGAGATTTATGCCTATGTCCCCTCCTGCTCTGGTGTACAGCGTAGAGATAAGGAGCTGTGCAGAGGGAGGTGGGAGGAGGTGCACAGAAAGAAGGAGGTAGCCTGCTAAACCAGCCCCTCGTACTACACTGCACCTCGTACAGAGAGAAGGAGATAGCCTGCTAAACCAGCCCCTCGTACTACACTGCACCTCGTACAGAGAGAAGGAGATAGCCTGCTAAACCAGCCCCTCGTACTACACTGCACCTCGTACAGAGAGAAGGAGATAGCCTGCTAAACCAGCCCCTCGTACTACACTGCACCTCGTACAGAGAGAAGGAGATAGCCTGCTAAACCAGCCCCTCGTACTACACTGCACCTCGTACAGAGAGAAGGAGTTAGCCTGCTAAACCAGCCCCTCGTACTACACTGCACCTCGTACAGAGAGAAGGAGTTAGCCTGCTAAACCAGCCCCTCGTACTACACTGCACCTCGTACAGAGAGAAGGAGATAGCCTGCTAAACCAGCCCCTCGTACTACACTGCACCTCGTACAGAGAGAAGGAGATAGCCTGCTAAACCAGCCCCTCGTACTACACTGCACCTCGTACAGAGAGAAGGAGATAGCCTGCTAAACCAGCCCCTCGTACTACACTGCACCTCGTACAGAGAGAAGGAGATAGCCTGCTAAACCAGCCCCTCGTACTACACTGCACCTCGTACAGAGAGAAGGAGATAGCCTGCTAAACCAGCCCCTCGTACTACACTGCACCTCGTACAGAGAGAAGGAGGTAGCCTGCTAAACCAGCCCCTCGTACTACACTGCACCTCGTACAGAGAGAAGGAGATAGCCTGCTAAACCAGCCCCTCGTACTACACTGCACCTCGTACAGAGAGAAGGAGATAGCCTGCTAAACCAGCCCCTCGTACTACACTGCACCTCGTACAGAGAGAAGGAGATAGCCTGCTAAACCAGCCCCTCGTACTACACTGCACCTCGTACAGAGAGAAGGAGATAGCCTGCTAAACCAGCCCCTCGTACTACACTGCACCTCGTACAGAGAGAAGGAGATAGCCTGCTAAACCAGCCTCTCGTACTACACTGCATCTCGTACAGAGAGAAGGAGATAGCCTGCTAAACCAGCCCCTCGTACTACACTGCACCTCGTACAGAGAGAAGGAGATAGCCTGCTAAACCAGCCTCTCGTACTACACTGCACCTCGTACAGAGAGAAGGAGATAGCCTGCTAAACCAGCCTCTCGTACTACACTGCACCTCGTACAGAGAGAAGGAGATAGCCTGCTAAACCAGCCCCTCGTACTACACTGCATCTCGTACAGAGAGAAGGAGATAGCCTGGTAAACCAGCCCCTCGTACTACACTGCACCTCGTACAGAGAGAAGGAGTTAGCCTGGTAAACCAGCCCCTCGTACTACACTGCATCTCGTACAGAGGGTCTGTACAGCGAACTGAAGGAGTGTTCCTGAGCGTTGACTTTGAGTTTATGTGCCACATTTGAAGTATAGTGCATAGACAGGCTTATAGCGGGGCTAATTGCATGCACCACCACCACACAGGCTGTGGTCACGGCCAGACGTTAGCGACTGGGTACAGGCAGATCCAATTGTTTTAAACTTCAGCAGAGTCTACACCTCCAGGAAGAAATTGTTTGCTGATTGGTCAGGCAAGACTCTGCCTGAGACAACCATGTCAATGGAAGCACAGCCAGAACCTTTGTACGGAGTGCAGTGTAATAGGAGGGGCTGGTTCACCAGGCTAGGGAGGAGGTGCAGAGAGGGAGGGGAGGTGGGAGGAGGTGCAGAGAGGGAGGGAGGGGAGGTGGGAGGAGGTGCAGAGAGGGAGGGGAGGTGGGAGGAGGTGGGAGGAGGTGCAGAGAGGGAGGGAGGGAGGGGAGGTGGGAGGAGGTGTGCAGAGGAAGGAGGTGGGAGGAGGTGCAGAGAGGGAGGGGAGGTGGGAGGAGACGCAGAGAGGGAGGTGGGAGGAGGTGCAGAGAGGGAGGGGAGGTGGGAGGAGGTGCAGAGAGGGAGGGAGGGAGGGGAGGTGGGAGGAGGTGTACAGAGGGAGGGGAGGTGGGAGGAGGTGCAGAGAGGGAGGGGAGGTGGGAGGAGGTGCAGAGAGGGAGGGAGGGAGGGGAGGTGGGAGGAGGTGTACAGAGGGAGGGGAGGTGGGAGGAGGTGCAGAGAGGGAGGGGAGGTGGGAGGAGGTGCAGAGAGGGAGGGGAGGTGGGAGGAGGTGTGCAGAGGAAGGAGGTGGGAGGAGGTGTGCAGAGGAAGGAGGTGGGAGGAGGTGCAGAGAGGGAGGGGAGGTGGGAGGAGGTGCAGAGAGGGAGGGGAGGTGGGAGGAGGTGCAGAGAGGGGGCAATCACGGGGGGCTACAGGTCCACCAGCTGGCAGATTTACGTGGAGCTGCTGTGCTTCTCACTGATGAAGCATAAAATTCTGTCAATTCGACTCCTCTCGGAGCACGTGTCCATCCAGGCCAACTACACACACACACACACACTCTCTCTCTCTCTCTCTCTCTTGCCCCGGACACACACACACATAGTTCCCAAGAGCTCCAGAGATATTGACGTAAGATGTGTGAAATGCCCTGGCATGCAGTGTTCGCTGGCCAGCCGTGCTGCCTGCTTGCTTTCTGGGGAGAGGAGAAAAGAAGAGAGGAGAGGAGAAGAGAGGAGAGGAGAAAAGAAGAGAGGAGAGGAGACAAAAAAAGACGAAAAGACACTAAAGGAGCGAGGAGGAGGTGAGAGGAGAAGAAAGGAGAGGAGAGGAAAGGAGAAGAGGGGGAAAAGAGGAGAGTAGGGGGAGAAAAGAATACAGGAGTGAAAAGAAGAGAAGAGAAGAGAAGAGAAGAGAAGAGAAGAGAAGAGAAGAGAAGAGAAGGCAAGAGGAGATGAGGGGAGGGGGAGGTGGAAGGAAGGAGGGAAGAGGAGATGAAAAGAACAGAGGAGAGGAGGGCTGAGGACAGGAGATGAGACAGGACTTCTGCATGGTGGTCCCTTATCTTATTTTCTCTGTTCCATCAAGTGCGACTGGAGGAATTTCAAAAACAACCCTCATTTACATACGTTTCTCAGCTGCTATCAGTCACGTTTGCCAAGACTCACGATAGCTTTTCAAAGCACAAATGCAAATCACAGACACAGACACACACATTACACACAAACTCTCTCTCTCTCTCTCTCTCTCTCTCTCTCTCTCTCTCTCTCTCTCTCCCTCTCTCTCTCTCTATCTCTATCTCTCTCACACACAAACACACACACACACACGCACACACACACACACACACACACACACACACACACACACACACACACACACTCACACACACACACACACACACACACACAAACACAAACACACACACACACACATAAAAACACACTCTTACACTCTCTATCTCTTACACACACATACACACATGCATAGCAGTCTCTTACACAGATGGAATACAAAGCACCTGCAGCAACAGCCAACTTAATATTACTGCAGTGGCGTCACACAAGTCCAGATTAGCATGTGATGCGTCGGCTGATACACACCTGGGCATCGCAGTGATGTGACACACACACACACACACACGCCACCCAAACAGCAACACACTCAGAGACTGCTCTTGGCATCAACATCTCAGGATTAGCCTTAGTCATGTCTGCTTAAATTTCTAAATTTGCCATGACCGTTTTGTTACCTAGGCAGTTCTCAGTGAATATAATATATTGATTCTGCGCCAAAAGATATGTGTTTTCTTCCATTCCTGTTACGTCCTCGCTTTCCTTCAGGGAAACCAACTACACCTGTGGGGGGCGCCTATACAGAGGGCGAATTACCCCTTCATAATTGTGGGGTACTACCTTTTATGCTTTACATTAGGTTTAAGTTTTTATACTTTATTGATTCCTTGAGGGAAATTGGTTCTCAGCATTTATCCCAATTCCTGAATGAACACAGCACACAGTGAACACACAGTGAGGTAAAGCACACACTATCTCGGTGCAGCGGTGCCCAGTGGGCAGTGTGGGGTGAGGTGCCTGGCTCAGTGGCACTTCAGCCGTGCTCTACTGGTCGGGGATCGAACCAAATCGAAACCTTCAGTTTCAAACCCGTAGCCCTAACCAGTAAGCCACAGCTGCCCCAAAATACCTATATTAGTAATACAGTATCTCACAAAAGTGAGTACACCCTTCACATTTCAGCAAAAACTGGACCATATCTTTTCAAGGGACAATACTACACAAATGAAACTTCAATATGTTTTTCAGTAGTCAGTCTGCAGCTTGTGTAGCAGTATTAATTTACTGTCCTCTAAAAAGCAATTTTACACACAGGCATGTTTGTGTACATAGCAGGCCACAAAAGTGCAGGGTGTACAGTACTCACTTTTGTGGCATACTGTATGTGGGTACCTCCCAACCCTACTAACTTTTGTCTCATTGAGGGGTACTACTGTAGGTATTGACTGTGGGGTACTGCACCCTCCAGTACCCCCTGTAATTTGAACTATGCGCCTGTACCATAATCCGGGGACCCGGGTTCGAGTCCAGCCCAAGGTCATTTCCCCACCCTTCGCCATTTTTCTCTTCCCACGCGTTTCCTGTTATATCCTGACTCTCCTAGCTATTAAAGGCCAATAAAAAAAACCCAAAAAGAACTTTAAAAGACATTAAACGCACCTCTGATTCTGAGCAGCAGGCAGACCAACCCAGGTCCTAACCCGCCGGTGCTGATATCGCTTTGGATACCATTAAGACCTGGTGAAACGCCTCTGGAATGAAGTGGGCTGCTATCTCTGCAGATCTCCTGACGAAACGGAACATCTGACTGATGCAAGTTTCCCATCCGGCGCCATCCCGGTTCTGATCCGGCCCTGATACGGCCCGTCTATTTCTGGCGAGCCCTTTGATGCAGTGCAGGCAGGCCAGTGGAGAGCCAGCGGGGGGTTTAGAGGGCATCTCCCCAGGGACCATTAGCCGGCAGCTAGTTAGCGTGAGCCGTGAGAGACGAGGAGATGAAACAAACCGCCGAGCAGTCGGACCAGGGTCATCTGCAGTGGAGCGGGGCGTGTGCGTATGTGTGTGTGTGTCTGAGTGTCTGAGTGTGTTTAAGAGTGTGTGTGAGCTAAGAGAAGCTTAATGGAGCAAGGGCTGACCTCCCTGACACGCAGTGGATGGAATGGAATGGGGACTGTGGGGAAGTGTGCTGGCGAGGGTCCTATTGGAGATTAATAAAAGCATGAAAGCTGGGGATCCGACATGTGGTTCCGATTCCTCGGGTCTTTATGGGGGATCAGTGGCAGGCCCATATTCCAGTCAACCCTGATGGAACAAGTTCATCTCTCAATAGGAGTGTCAAGCAGTGTGTGTGTGTCTCCCTCTACGTGTTTGTGTGTGTGTGTGTGCTGTGTGCTGTGTGCTGTGTGTCTGAATGGGAGTCAACTTGGATGGAATAAGTTCATCTCTAACTGGGAGTGCTGAGTAGTGTGTGTGAGAGTAGTTATATCTTTGAATAGAAGTCAAGTCTTATGGAACAAGTTTATATGACTGGGAGCTAGAGAACTGGAAGGCGTTTCAGTACTGAGGTTTCATATGCACACAAGAGTCCTCTACGTTCTCTCTTTAGGAGTGTGTACATGTTTGCAAGTGTGCACATCAGTGGGTGTTTATGTGTAAAGTAGATTATGCATGTGTATGACAGAGTCTTTGTCTCTCTCTTTCCATCTCTCTCTCTTTTTCTCTATCTCTCTATGTCTCTCTGTCTCTTTCGCAAATCAAATCAAATCATATTGTGCTTTATTGGCACAAATGCAAAAAGTCGCTGTTGCCAAAGCAAAATACACAAATGGATCAAGGAATGTGAAAACGTGATAAATAGCAATAATCTCTCTCTCTCTCTCTCTCTCTCTCTCTCTTTCTCTGAGACTCCCTCTTTTTTCTCAGTGAGTGAGGAGTGTGTGTGTGTGTGTGTGTGTGTGTGTGTGTGTGTGTGTGTGTGTGTGTGTGTGTGTGTGTGTGTGTGTGTGTGTGTGTGTGTGTGTGTGTGTGTTTGTGCAATGTGAGTGTGTCTGTGTGTTGGCCCCTGTGTAGGACCTTTTGTGTACCTGCCAGCTGCATGCAGAATTTATGATCATAAACTCAGAACTGGGAAACTAGTGCAGTCTTTCTCTCTGTGTCTCTGTCTCTCTCTCTTTCTCTCTCTCTCTCTGTCTTTCTCCATCTCTTATCTCTTTCACATGCACACACACACACACACAAACACACACACACACACACACACACACACACACACACACACACACACACACATGCTGGTGAATCCTTTTTTTGGGTGTTAGCTTTGTTCATGCCCGGCAGCCCCATTTCGCTGCTAATCCTTTGTCACAGGTTGCCAGTAGCTGATGCGCTGCTCTTTGTGTCCTATAGAGGGCGCCCCAGCTCCACTTTCTCCCTCTCAGGTCCCAGGGTCAGCTGAGCTGACTAGAGCAGACTGCTAAAGTGCACCACTGCCACTCCCTCACCTCTCTCTGCCTTTCCCTTCCTCTCTCTTTCCCATCGCACCATATCCCTCTTTCTCATGCTCTCTCTGACTCACTCCCTCCCTCTATCTTTCTATCTTCCTCTCTCTCTTTATCCCCCTCTCTCCAATTTCTCTGTTTCTCCCACCCTACTGCCCCTGTCTATTTCTATTTCTGTCTTCCTGTCTTCCTAAAGCTGTCTGTGTGTTTGTGTTTGTGTACACATCCAGCGTCGTCTCAGTGTCTCGTTACATGCTGGCTGTGTGTGTGAGGAAGAGAAGGTAGAGGTTTGGATCACATAGAGTCCCAGAGCAGGGAGGGTATACAGCATACTCTTCCTCTTCCTCTCTCTCTCTCTCTTTTCTCTTTCCATCTCTATCCTTCTCTCTATCTCTATCTCTCTCTTTATCTCTCTATCTCTGTTTCACTCTATCTCTCTTTCTCTCTCTCTATCTCTCTCCCCCTTCCCTCTTTCTCCCTCTCTCTCTCTATCTATCTATCTCTCTTTTTTGTTCTTTCTATCTCTAGCTCTCTATTTCTGTTTTACTCTATTTATCTCTTTCTCTATCTCTCTCCCCTTTTCTCTCTCTCTATCACTCTTTTTTCTCTTTCTATCTCTATCTTTCTCGCTATCTCTATCTCTCTTTCTCTCTTTATCTCTCCACCTCTGTTTCACTCTATTTATTCTCTTTCTCTCTATCTATCTCTCCCCCTTCTCTCTCTCTCCTTCTCTCTCTCCATCTCTCCCTCTCTATCTATCTCTGTTTCACTCTATCTCTCTTTCTCTCTCTCTATCTCTCTCCCCTTCTCTCTCTCCAGCTCTCCCTCTCCCTCTCTGTCTTTCTATCTCTTTTTCCCTCTGTCTTTCTCTCTCTCTGCCCTGCAGCGAGTGCCAGATGGAGGAGCTGGAGGAACCGTCTCGGCCCTGACGGGCACCCAGATAGGACGCAGCCAGCCAGTCCGTCCCCAGTCCTGCCCTACGCAGCCTAGCCTCCCCGCACACCGCACAGCTGTCTGCTTTCTCACAGCTTCTGTCGACACTTTAGCGGTTATGCGATAGCAGCTCTGTCATGGTACATACAGTTTTAACTGTTAAACTGTCATGTGACTGGCATTCCACATGCGTGATATGTGTGGGTAGATGGGAGCAACTACACAAAAGCTCCCCAGATGATAAACTTGACTATGCAGTGAGTTGCACATCTCTATCTTGACTATGTAGTGAACCTCACGAGACAGAGAATGGCACATCCTTACTCTCGCTGTGTTATAAAACTCTGTAGTGAGTAATATGTTTCTGCCTTGGCTATGTCATGAATTTGACTTATACTCTTCCTATGTACTAAACATGAATCTGCAGTAAGTGAGTGAATCTGTACACTGGCTATGGAATATACTTACTGTAGGTATACAGAGAGTTGCATGT
>CM050212.1:7955000-7957500 GCA_027475355.1 Coilia nasus | reverse complement strand
AATTGGAAGGAATGTTGCAGTAACATAATTGCCAAAGCTCAGTGGCATGCTTACAGAAAACATTATACAATAGTAGTACTTAACAGTGACCAGAGAAATGTGTGTGTGTGTGTGTGTGTGTGTGTACTTGTCTGCATATGTGTGTGTGGTGGACTTTTCCATGCTTTCTCTGTCTCTCTCTCTTTGTCTCTGTCTTTGTGTCTCTCTGTCTCTCTCTGTCTGACTCTCTGTCTTTTTCTCTGTCTCTTTCTCCCTCTCTCTCTGTCTCTCTCTCTCTGTCTCTCTCTCTTTCTCATTTACTGTTAATCTATTTCTCTTTCACCCTCACACGCATGTGTACACACAAAAGCACACACACACACACACACACACACACACACACACACACACACAGTCTATGCTTTACCTTCGCTCTCTTTCACACACACAGATACCCACACACACACACATATGCATACACACACACAAACACATAAAGTTGTGAATTTGTTTGTTCTGGAACCTTTAGTGAGCACCAATCATGTCATCAGGATATGCCAGATTCACAATAAGGCTCCATGAAACTCATTCATGTCTAAACCATAGACTGTATATAAGAACTGGACAAACCCTCCGTGACGTCATGCATAGCCTTTCTAAATACCAAAATGAGGCTTTATTTGAAGGTTCAGGGCGCTGCCATCTTAGCCAATGCGTTCGGTGTTCTAAACCCGCCTTCTGACGGCCAGTCCTTATATGGGGAAAAAAGGTGGTGCCAGGTGGCCTGAAGACCCGCCTTCTATCTGCCCCTACATGCTAGTCTAGCTGCCGGCTAGCTCCGCCAATTTTCTGACTGACTCTTGACTGTTTGACCAGAGACCGGGCTCGATTTTTATCTACTCTGCTGGTAAGTGCTGAAATCCATGAATATTTGTAGTACCTTAGTAAATTTGATTATTAAGCATGTACGATTTTGAATAATTGATGTTGATAACCTTAATGTATAACTGTTTTTAGGCATCAGGCTTTATGGTAGTGCTAAATTAATGTACGTTAGCAGAAATTAGCAATGCATAGCAACCATGCCGTTTACAGTCTGTGGTCGTGGTCATGATACCTTGACATCGAATTTGGTCTGTTATTTGATTGAAACCTTACTATAAACGTTGCCTGTTTCATCTGTTCTTTTTATGTGAAGCTGTAATAGTCATTATTTGCTGCTGTTGATATAGTCTTGCTAGTTTATTAGGTGTACATTGTGGACTTTATCAATGAAGGTGTGCATCCCGGTGCTTTCTCACATTTTCTCATTGAGACCTGCCATAGCTCAAATGCATATAATGTACAAATGGTTTTAAAATGGTTTCAGTGGCCATTTCAAAGGGACTGAGGACAATCCAACATAATGGAAGGCACAATATGAACAAGAACAATATTATTTATGTAGCAAATACAATTGCATATAGCAAATGCACAAATGTCACATAATAATCCACATTATGAAAATATACACAAATATCAAATACAGCTATGCCACATGTCTCAAAAACTTGCTAATAATTATGACTACTCTGGTATTTCTAGAAACCAATTTAACATTGCAAATGGCCACAGAAACTAGTAAGTGGCATTAAAACACTACCAGTAGTATTGGTATTATTGTTTTAACATGCTTTCCTTTTTTTTTGTAGCTCCAACTGTATGGATTCACGGGGACAGCTACGTTCGCCGTTGAGGGGAGGCTGCAAGGAGGTCCCTGGCCACTAACCTGGGACTTAATACCCAGATGAGGTGATTTGGCTGGGGTGGACTGGAATAGTGTGGCGTCCTCCTGTTTTTCTCTCAAGCCTTACAAGAAAGAACAGTCTCAGATGTCCTTCATCCAGTATGGCTGAAATGACCTTGGACAAGTCAGGAGTGTTCATCTTATTGCAGAGATGAAGCAGGACTTGTGTGATGTCTATCGGTGTCACCCACATATGAGGATCATCATCTCTGCCATCACCCAGCGTCTCCGATGGAGATCCGCAGACCCAAAGAAGATCAAGGGCTGATTTTTATATGATAACATTAAATATAAGGACAGCACATGTCTGGAGCTAGTTGACAGAACACATTTTTCTCCCATGACACTGTTATTGGTTTTGACCACTTACACTGAAATCACACTTAAAATGTATATGGAATTTGTAATATTGTATTTATGAAATCAAGACTGAATGAAATCAAAATGTCATTTTATTTCAAACCAAACTATGAACACATAAAAGGGAAAATACTGAAATGTCACTGTAAACAAAAGCAATGCATAAAACATACACGGCAGTCAGTGAGCAAAGTGAAAAAATCTGAGTTTTGTTAATAGCATGTATACCAGGAAGAATAAGTATTGAACGTGTCAATGTTTTTTCAGTACCTGACATGACATTTTGACCAGACCTTGATATTTGCCCACATGTGTAAAGAAATCAGAACATTTAAGTTCATAAAGTTATATGTAATATAGCAAAAGGGTGAAAGT
>CM050212.1:7935000-7947500 GCA_027475355.1 Coilia nasus | reverse complement strand
ACGGCTTACAGATCGGAGATGACCTCTCCCCACATGAGAGGGAATTATGCAAATGTGTGCTTTGAGAGGACGGAGTGTGTTTTAGTTATACACAGGTTCATCATGCAGGGATCTTTGAGCATGGAAGAGAGGCTTAATTAGATTGCTCTGCAAGTCAAATATCTCCCTCCCTCCACCTCCCCCATCCCCTCAGTATATACTGTATACATTTACATGTACACTACGATCAATGGTGCGTTCAAGAGCAACCGGGTAGAGAGAAAATATCCGGCCTCTGAAACCATTTTATGTTAAATAGCTGTGGAAAGGGGACACGGATTGTTCTGGAACATCACTCCCTGATGCTGCTTCGACACCAGCGAGAAAGCACACCTGGACACCTGTCCAACAGGAAAACAGGAAGTCTTTGATAAGCGGGTTTGATGTTGGCTGTTTCTTGTTTAAATGATAATTTGTGGTTTGTTGTCATTGTTTTCCACACTTAGCTTGCTTTTTGTGCAGGTAATGTTGTAATTAGTAATGTAATATTACTTTTCTGGCCATCAATTTAACAACTGGCACCATTATTGATATGAAATGATAATACTGAACTATGACTACAATATTTCTAAATCCTAAATCCCAACAGTTCCATGATGACATAATCAGTGTGTATGCGCATGTGTTTGTGTGCCTGGTTGTGTGTGTGTTTTTGTGGTATCAGCATCTCTGTGTGTATGTGTGTATGTCATGTGCATAAGTGTCTATGTTTAGGTACGTGTGTGTGTGTGTGTGTGTGTGTGTGTGTGTGTGTGTGTGTGTGCGTGTGTGTGTAAAGGTGAGGAGCAGACGGCTGAAGTAGAGGTCATTGTCCCATGGGGCCATTGGGAGAGGATTTCCTTCCTGCAGGAGTCGTAAGGTCTCCATATAGACACAGCAGCACATCTGAGTGACACCTTAATAAGGGATCAGGGGCCACAATTTCCGACCGGGGCGGTCAGTGTGTATGGTGATGGTGGTGGGGGTCGGGCAATACAATACGCCCTTAATCCTTCTCCAACCCCCTCACCCCCTCACCCTCCACCCCCTCCTCACACTCTAGCTTTACTTTAGCTTCAGGGGACAACAACTGTAAATAAGCAACTGCAGACTCTCTCACAGAGATAGAGAGAGAGAGAGGGAGGAAAAGAGAGAGAGAGAGAGAGAGAGAGAGAGAGAGAGAGAGAGAGAAAGGGGGGAAAGAGACAGAGTGCGAAGGAGAGAGAGAGAGGAAGAGAGAGAGAGAGCAAGCGAGAGAGAGAGAGAGAGAGAGAGAGCGAAAGGGGGGAGAAAGAGACAGGGAGAGAGGGAGAGAGATACAGAGCGAGGGAGAAAGAGAGAGAGAGGGAGAGCAAGAGAAAGGGGGAAGAAGAGAGAGAGAGAGAAAGAGAGAGAGAGACACACACATACAGATAAGAGAAGTGAGGAGGAGACAAAGGGAGAGAAAGCCTGGCCTGCCTTAAGCAGAGGGAGAGACAGAGTGACCTTCTGGTTTTAAAATAAGAAATATAGATTCTGAATGCCTCCTTTGTGCACTCAAATCAATACAGCTAAGACTGTGTTTACCGAGGTGCTGAACAGCCAAGCACAGTCGAGGAACTATTCCAAGCATCAAACAAAACACTGTCAATATGCTGCTCATGGTGGTGAAGATACATAGACTCGACTGGACTAGACTCTCATGGAGAGCAGCATGGTGTTCTGGAGACAAACCAAAACAAACAATATCTAAAGGAAAGAGAAAGAGTGAGAGCGGGTGGGGGTTACTCTAACAATGCTCACCAGAACAAACAGACAGAGGAGCAAATTTAATCCCTATACAACAATAACATCATAGACAACTGGCCTGATAACCTGCTCTTCCAGAAACTCTTGTACTCCACTGTAACAAACACTACAACATTGCACTTTGTACATTGTTTTTTATATATTTTTTATGCAGTAACATGCATTATGACTTAATGATAGATAGGTAAGATTTAGTATTCTTCCTGAAAACAATGTCCTGTGTTTAACTGAAATGCAAATTAGATGTAGTCTGTATAATGTGTTCTCCCCACATGTCTACGGTGTATTTGTATGTACTTGGCCAGAAGTCGTCGATTGAAACTTTGATTTCGGTTACCTCTTATAGCAAAGCAGACTCCAATTGAAATTCTGGAGGCAGATTCATCTGTTTTGAGCGTAGGAAGTATGAAAGCATGGAACGGGACGGGTCTGGCCGTCTCTAAATAACCTGAAGAGACAGGCCGCATTTGGCACTGCTGCTGAAGGTCTTGTGTCCCTTTGTGAGCGAGAGAGTACCTGTGTTAGGTAGAGCGTGTGTGTGTGTGTGTGTGTGTGTGTGTGTGTGTGTGTGTGTGTGTGCTGAGCTGACCATTGTGACTGCGTGGGCAGGTGAGGGCTTAGGCTATCACACACTGCCCAGACCTGGTGAGTCACCAGCCCCCCTCACAGCACAGGACAATAGAGAGTGTGTGTGTGAGAGAGAGAGAGAGAGAGAGAGAGAGAGAGAGAGGTGTGGGGTGAGAGAAATTTTAGAGGAAAGACTGTGTGTTAGAGACAGAAAGGGATAAAAGAAAGAGATAGGGAGACAGAGAAAGAGAAAGAGGGAGAGAGAGGTAGGGGGTGAGAGAAATATCAGAGGAATAAAAGAAAGAGATAGAGAGAAAGAGAAAGAGAGAGGGATGAATGGAGAGTGAGGGTGAGAGAGAATGAATTAAAGTGTGATAGAGCAAGAAATAAAGAGTGTGTGTTGGAGCTGAGGTGCAAGAGATGGAGGGATTAAAAGAGATAGAGAGAGGATGAATAAAAATGTTCAGAAACAGAGTGTGTGTGTTAAAGGAGAGCAAGACAGAAAGGGAGGAAAGAAAACAGCACATAGGCAAAATGCTTTCATGCTGTCTCCCTGACAGGCACATTTTTGCTACGTGTACAGCACAGCTTAAAACAGACAGAGGGAACTTTACGTGTGTGTGTGTGTGTGTGTGTGTGTGTGTGTGTGTGTGTATGTGTAAACTCATGTCTAAAGCATTTTGATAAAGGCCATGGCTCATCGTATTTATAGACTTTTAAGACTCCTTTTCAGTATATGCCCAAAATGCAGCTCCACACAGAGGCTGTTTGACGTCAGGATGTCTGGAAGATGTAAATACACTCCGCAGCGCTGGCCTATGAAGTGGATTTGAATAACTATAATGGTCATAACTGCAGACGTCTCAGATTTATAACTGCCTGTTTATGTTGTAGGCATCTTTTGACCTTGACTGTGCAGTCATACAATACATAACGCTTTTCCGAATTGCCTTTTCATATTGCTGCAATATTTGCAGTGTGCATATCCAATGTCTAAACAGTCTGATATGTTTCTGATATGTTTCTGATACGTTTGCAACCAAGATGGTGACTCTGTCTGTCTCGTATTTGGGTTGGCCATGTGTCTGTGCATGGCTACCAATGTTGTTGGAGGGAAACTACAGTGTGTGTGCTTCCATCTGCTTTTATTACTGTACGTGTGGGGACCTCCACTGGCTGCATGGGGTCTGATACGTGACATAAGGGCTTTTTGGAGAGGCGATTCTGAGCATCTAAACAGACGTGAGAGCCATAGACATCCGTCCATGTGCAGATAGACATCCATCTCCCTTCCTGCTGGCCATGCAGTGCCTCAGCCAAAGCCTGAGTGCATTTGCAGTGATGTCGTCTGTCTGTCCATCATGTTCCACACATGCTCAGTGGCTCAGAGGCATCTGAATGTGTGTGGTGGGGGAAGGCCCTGTAGAAGTAGCCTGGTAAACCAGCTCCTCGTACTTCATTCATTCATTCTACTTCATTTTGTACAGAGGGTCTGGCTGTGCTTCCACTGACATGGTTGTCCCAGGCAGAATGTTGCCTGACCAATCAGCGAACAGAGGGAGTGTTTGTGAGTGATGACGTTGACTTTGTGTGCTACATTTCAATTATAGTGTATAGGCAGGCTTATAGCCAGGCTAATTGCATACATACACGACCAGATGTTAGCGACTAAGTAAAGGCCTACTGTACACCTCTAGGAAGAAGCTGTTCACTGATTGGTCAGGCAAGATTCTGCCTGAGACAACCATGTCAGTGGAAGCACAACCAGATGAAATGAAGTGAAGTACAAGGGGCTGGTTTACCAGACTACTGCAGAGGGCCATATGACTCAGGAACAATGCCTAAAAAACACTTGGAGAAAGTGCACATACACAATGTAGACAGCATTTACTATACATGGTGCTTTAGAAAGAAGTGCAGCCTAACTGAAAGGCATTGTATGCAGGAACAGATGAGTCTGATTCAAGCTACGGCCAATTCATTTGACTGCATCCAGTGATTGTGTTTACGCACGCTTTAGTATCTGGGTTAGGATCGGGACACTGATGCATGCTGTCTCTATGTTTGTATGTGTAAACATTATAACCAAATGTCAAAATTCAAGATAAGATAAGCCCTTATCCTGGTTTTGAGAATTGAGAATATGCCAGCTGGAGTACTCTATTCTTTTTTGAGAAATGTAAATATGTCTGCTGGAGCATTCCAAAGGCAACATGGCTGTATGCACCTTATTCCAGTTTCTGACAGTTGCTGTCAAAACCTCTAGAGTGTTGCATGCAAGACAAATCGCTGATTAGAACCAAAGAAAATACAGCAGTGGTCTCTAAATAGATATTATTAACCATGTTTCCCTTTGTTCATGTAAATATCATATTTTGAATATAATACAAATCAGGACACATTCATAGCAAAGGCAGAAGATAGATGGAATGGTTGCTCAATCAATTAATAAATTATTCATGAGTATGTTACGCTATACATTTATGTACATTTACAGATAATATGCGGCATTTAATTCAGACGTGTGTGTGTTTGTGTGTGTGTTCCAGGAGTGTAAATACGCCTCGTGAGAAACGACCTCTATCTCACAGTGGTAGTACAATGATGATGATGTCGGCTAGTTTGCTTTGCGGTGGAGAACATCAGAGAGCTGCCTTTTGATAAGCCGACTCCATGACACCCAAAGAATGAGAAATTTGCCTCCGTTGTTTATCTTCGGCGTGGCTCCTGCCCTTGCACATTTCTAAGGAGATGTGTGCAGATTACTGGCCCGGAGTGACCCCCCACACTCCCTTTTGAGTGCGGTTTGTGTTGCAGAGACACTCCCTAAGACTTGCTATGCGCTTTCTAAAGTGTGTGTGTGTGTGTGTGTGTGTGGGTGTGTGTGTGTGTGTGTATTTATGTATGTGTGTGTGTGGGGGGAGAGGTTCATAAATAAACAGGATGGTACTGGATCAGACTTCAGATAGTCAGTGCCGCCCCTGTCCTCCCACAGCTCGCTACAGTCTTATTCGGAAATTTACATTTTTATTGCTTTCACACAAACATGTTAGACATACGCACAACATTCAATTTCAGCCCCCACCCTCACATATACGTACTGTATGCAGGGTCATGGAAAATACAGAAATAACTCACACTGCATTAATTGCTTGTGTCATATCTAAATCAATACCAGCATTGATCAGAATATGAAACTTGAAATGGGAAATTCCATGAACACAGACAATTGCCCATTGCTATTAATTAGTGGTGTAAAACGATGGCTGGTCCTGAATGGTGTTCTGCTATTGCTAAACATTAAACTTGCTACTTAGTTTGACACCTGCTTCAGTGCCTCTTTGTTCACACCATACTGTGGGGCCTCTTGGTCAACCCATACTTCTGTGTGTGTGTGTGTGTGTGTGTGTGTGTGTGTGTGTGTGTGTGTGTGTGTGTGTGTGTGTGTGTGTGTGTGTGAGCAAGAGAGAGTTGCATATATCATGGGATACTCCCATGTTGAGAACAGAGGTACCATGAAAGTCCCATACTTTTACATGTTTTTATGGGTTGACCCATACTGCAGAGCTGCTTGGTCCAACCCCTACCGCAGAGCTTGCCCTCTGATAATAATGGCGATATGATGTAGACAAAGTTTTGTTTGTGACATTTTGTACTGTTTGTTTTGTTCTATGATCTTATAAAGTTTAAAAATCATATAAATTGTAATGTACAGTTCTTAAAGTTCAGATGTAAAGTACAGTTCAGATAAATCCTTTTTTGGAAATATGCAAAAAATTAAGTTGTTTTAATAATAATTTCCAGGTAACCTCTATCATACTGCAATGTACATGTTATTTCCAAATAAAAACAAATCAAGCCAAAACAATCCAATTGCAGGGGGACTGATAAAGCCTTTCAAAATTCTATCAATATGTTTCTGTAAATTTATCGTAAATGGAGTTAAAGGGTTTTGCATCTGAACTCTTCACAAATTAGTCTGAAATACTGGTTCATTGCCTGCTGTGAAACTAAAAACACATAACCCACACAGAAAGTTTAACTTGGGTACTGTGTGATTTTCCCCACTACAAGCTCAGCAGACATGGTGAGACACACAATGTAATAATTCCCAAGTTTGCTTCTGCTAGCCTCCCTAGCAATAATGCTGGTATGGTTTGGCTTTTTACGCAGGCAAATCAGACTACTTTAGTTATAGCTGATGCATGCAATATTCTAAAGGGAAATATTCTCATCTGTTTTGCGTGTGAGCGTTAGCTAACCCATAGGCTTCTACACAAAATTACATGTAAATTTGGATGGCTAAGTATCCCAACTTCTGTCAAACCCCTGGAACTCCACAAGAAGGGCCAAATACACTTTCATATCTGGACATGCAAACATGGCCAAAACAACATAGCTGACAGACAAACAGCCTGAGGATTACTAGCTTTCAAACATGAGGTTACAAACTTTTCTGCTACTCTCACACACCAACAAAGTAATAGACCAAGAAAAACTGAGGGCTGTACAAGCTTTTCAAACCTCAGGGTTGTGTCCTCAAGCGAGGCATTAACCCTCACCTCCAGCTCAGTACTCAGTGTTAGTGTTTAGCCTGCCCTCCATGCCCACGTGCTGCCACGGAAGGAGACATTTGCAGACATTAGCTCACCGCCATCCATCTCCTTAGCCCTCTCGCCTGTCTGAGGAAGTGTCTGGAAAGGGCCATAATGTGTGTGTGTGTGTGTGTGTGGTGTGTGTTTGTGTGTGTGTGTGTGTGTGTGTGTGTGTGTGTGTGTGTGTGTGTGTGTGTGTGTGTGTGTGCGCACTCTCCTGCAGGCTCCTGCAGGAAGTGTTGCTTCCTATGCCAAGCCTTACAGGAAATAATTTAATGTTTTTTTGTTAAAATGTAGTGGTCCGTTTGTTTACTGTATGGCTTGTAGATGTATACATAGGCTTAGTCACTGTGATGTTGTTGTACATGTATCAGTCATAACACAGTTTTTTTGAAAGGTTTGTTTGCCTGCTTACTGGTTTGGCCTTGTGTAATGTCAATTCTATGGGTTACTTATAACAATATTGATTGACTCACATATATACATTTTTAATTGTTATATTAATGTACAGTATTGCTTCATTAGCATTGGTTAGTGGGTAGGTATAGTGGTTTTTAGAATGTATAATTGGGTTTAGTGACATTTGATTGGTTTTATGATATAGCAGATTTTATTGCTGCCTATATATCAGTTTAATATATTGGTTTATCGTTTGTCCAGAGGGCGTACTAAAACTGGAGGAAGATAGGGAGAGAGGAAAAGAGAGCGGTAGAAAGAGAGAATTAAAAAGAAAGAGGAGTCTGGGAAGAAAAGGGAAATTAAACTGAGTGGATGCGTGTGTGTGTGTGTGTGTGTGTGTGTGTGAGAGAGAGAAAAAGAAGGAGAGAGAGAAAGAGAGAGAGAGAGAGAGAGAGAGAGATAGAGAGACTAAGAGACAGAAAGACACTAAGAGAGCGACTAAGAGAGCGACTAAGAGAGGTAGAATAAAAGCAAAAGAAAAAGAAGGAGGGAGAGAGAGAGAGAGAGTGAGAGAAATAGAGAGAGAGAGAGAGAGAGACTAAGAGACAGAAAGACACTAAGAGAGAGAGACTAACAGAGGGAGAATAAAAGCAAAATAAAAAGGAGAGAGAGAGAGGGGCCATGATTAGGCTTACTTCAGGCCTGTCTGCTGACTGCAAGGTGTCTCAAGGCCTCCCAGTAATTGGGCTGCAAAAGACCTTTTAAAAGTGCAGAAAAGGAGACAGTTACCCTGACTAAACTTTCTGCTTTACTTTAAACACTAATGCTGTTCCATGCATCTGAAACCTCATAAGAAAAACAAGTTTTTATGAGTTGTACGTACATAACAGTGAATAAGTTTAAAACCACCCAAATTTAAGCACTGCAGTGGAAAAAAACCTAATCACATTTCTTCTGGCATTGTATTTCTCTTGTGGGTGTGAGATGTAGTGTTGTGAAACACATCCTGGTGTGTTTTAGGGAGGGCTCCGTCTCATAGCAACCCTGACCCCTGGTGACCCCCAGCTGACCCCTGATGACCCTGCTGCTCTGGGCCAAGTCAGTTTGAGCTGAGGGGTGAGTGCTGATGTGTTGGGTGAGACAAGTGATCAGACAGTAGTCACATACACTTAAAAACATGTCTGCCCACGCACACACACACACAAACACACACACACACAAGCATGCATACACATAAACACACACACAAACACACACACACACACCCACACACACGCACACCCACACATGTACACACTCAATTACGCAAACATGCATACAAACACACACACACACACACACACACACATACACACTCAATTACACAAACATGCACACACACACACACACACACACACACACACACACAAATACACTCACACACACAATGACACTGACTCCCTGTCTTTGTTGCTCACACACACACACACTCAGACAGACAGACAGGGTGGCAGAGCAGCGCGCTATTTTGGGGTGTCTCACACAGATAAGCTTGGCTCATCTCCTCTCCTGTGCCACGGCAGACTGCACGCCCGTCAAAAGTCCGACCCGCCACACGTACGCCATGCCATGACCCACCGCATTCCAGACAGTGAGGCATCATGGGAGGTTTTTGTCAGGATTAGTCACCTAGTGTTGTTGATGGGCGCCTACATCTCCCCAATGGCCAGGATGTGAGCAATGGCTGACAGTAGTCTACATGCAGGCATCTCGGGATCTTCCTGAAGGGAGTAAAACATACAGAAGTGGGACAGGGGTTAACCGCAAGGCCAAACTCATTTTCAGAACAACAACATAAAACACACACACTTACAGTGAATGCGCTTTTTCAACCAGACGCTGTCAGGACTATGAGAGATTTTCTTTGAAAAAAAAAATCCACTTTTTCTTGTTGAATCTCCTCCAGAAAAGAGTTTGATCAAAGAGTTTGATCAAAACATGTGTTTGCTTTATCTTTTACTTAGATTTTATTTTGATTTCAGCATTTCTATTCATGTTTCACTGACTCAGACAGCTGCATAGATAGACTACTCGCCACAGCTCCTAAACTGAATTGTTTAATTTATCAATGACATTTATCTGTAGGCTATTGTTGTATTTGTTTGTGATGTAACGTGGTGTAGTGTGTTCCTCAAAAGGAGACTCTGTTTTGTATCTACTGTAGGTGTCTTAGTCATATGACTGCTGTGTATTGTGCTGTACGTAGCCAGAGCCTGTCAGCTGAGCCGAGACAGTGGGCGTGTGTGTGCATGTTTGTCTTGGTGTGTGTTTATGTCTGAAAGTCATGAGCTACGCAAAAATGGAAAGAGGCAAAGGGAGAGAGTGAAAAATGATGTGCCTGCATCATTTCACGTCTATAGCGAAATGTGCATGTGATAATATCAACACACCCACACACACTTTCTCTACAAAAGTGGGAGAGAGAGAGAAAGAGAAGAGAGAGAGAGAGAGAGAGAGAGAGAGAGAGAGAGAGAGAGAGAGAGAGAGAACATCTGAAGAAAAGTTTGTTCTTTATCTTGTCTTCAACGGTGCTTTTATTCTCTCTCTCTTTCTGTACTTTGTGTGTGTGTGTGTGTGTGTGTGTGTGTGTGTGTGTGTGTGTGTGTGTGTGTGTGTTTATATATTCCTCTGTCAGTGTAAGGCTTTCCTGTCTCTTCAGGGGTCTTACACTCTAGTTCTGTACTTCTTTCTGTGTGTGTGTGTGTGTGCACGTGCACGTGTGCGTGTGTGCATGTGTGCATACATGTATTTTCTCGTGTGTGCTTGTGTGTGCATGCTTGTTTGTGTGTATTTATGCTCAGATGTCATTTTCAGCCATACTCACTGTCTATATGTTTTCTCTGCCCGTACTTCTTTTGGGTGTGTGTGTGTGTGTGTGTGTGTGTGTGTGTGTGTGTGTGTGTGTGTGTGGAGTGTGTGTGTGGGTGTGTGTGTGTGTGTGTGTGTGTGTGTGTGTGTGTGGTGTGTGTGTGTGTGTGTGTGTGTGTGTGTGTGTGTGTGGTGTGTGTGTGTGTGTGTGTGTGTGTGGTGTGTGTGTGTGTGTGTATGCATGCACACTCGCTGTGTGTGAGACCAAAGAGCATGTCTAATCCTGTACAACTTCAACGTCACTCCTGAGTTTTGTTTAATTCTCTCTTGATGAAGTGCTCACTCCTAGAGCATACTGCCTTACAAAGCCGCACTGCAGCAGATGCTCTGCTCTGCACTGCACTCACTCCGAGCTGAAATACAGTGTGTGTGTGTGTGTGTGTGTGTGTGTGTGTGTGTGTGTGTGTGTGTGTGTGTGTTTGTGTGTGTGTGTGCGTGACTTTATAGAAGAGGTGCAGGCCAAGTGAGGAAGGCTGTTCCCAGGCAGTGAAAGTTCACACTGTCAGCCTTGATCCAGCAGTAAAGAGGCCTAATCGATAGAGCAATCTCAGTTCCCCAGATCTCACCCCCTCTCTTATAAAATGCAGTGTGTGTGTGTGTGTGTGGGTGTGTGTGTGCTTTTGTGCATGTGCATGCATATGTATGTGTGTGTGTTTGTCTGTGTGTTTGTCTGTGTGTGTGTTTGTGTCAGTCTCACACATAAAGAATCCCATGTGAAGTTAATTGAAAGATTTTACATACTTTGAAACTTTAGTGTATGTACTATCAAATTAATCAATTTTATTTTCAAAATTGCAATATCATCAAATCCATGGTCTCAGAATACTCTCACAGTTAATATGAATTAAGAAGAATAATTAGTAATTAAGTAATTAAGAAGAAATGAGAAACTTAAAGAAGAGTAATGAAAAATAGTACAATACAACACGAATAATGACATTTCTATGTTTAGTATATTGACAATGAATGACAAAACAGGTTTATTTAAATAGGCTACCATAAAATGAAATCTTCATAGAGCCTGCTTCCCTCACAGCAAATGAGAATCTGCTCCATAAGTGTGGAGCAAAAGTAAAGCACACGACAGTCTTACTGAATTGTCTTTATTATTTTACTAAGAGAAATACATGTGTATGTTAGTGTATCTATGTGTGTGTATGTCTCCATAGACAATTACATGTGAATGTTAGTGTATGTCTATATATTTATGTATGTATGTATGTATGTATGTATGTATGTATGTATGTATGTATGTATGTATGTATGTATTCGCATTGATTTTGATTTGCCTGGATCTCCACAGCAGTGGAGCTTTGCTTTGAGTCTTACCTGAAATATGAGCATAGGCCAAACTCAGTAATCTACATGTGTTAAACACTGCCTGACCCAGCTCCAGGAAACTGCTGCAGCAGTCTTATTTACTGCATATGGTAACAAATATCAAGCCATTAATATCAGCATTAACACACATTCCATTATGTTAAGCACTGAAGTTAAAGCACATTACTTCAAAAAAACAAGGTTATTATGGGCTCTTAATGTGCTCAGTTACATTTTAAAACACATGGCGTCAGCATAAATTAAGCAAAAGTATCTGCTGTACCAAACATTTCTCACCGACCAGAAGCAATATGGCTGACCAGTTAATCTGTGCTGTACCCTCCCACAGCTATATGTCACCACGGTAACAAATGGAGGAAGTCGATAGTGTAAAGACATTTAAGGCAAATGCAGGCAGAGAGAGGAATGCAGAAAGTACACACTCACATGCACACATACACACACACACACACACACACACACACACACACACACACACACATGCACCCAAACATACACACAAAAATGCAGACAGAAAGAGAATGTAAAATGTAATCCTGAACAACAGTGGGACAGGACGGAGAGGCAGGGGACATAAAGAAATAAAAGAGAGAGACAGAGAGATAGAGGGGGAGAGAGATTTAACACTTATTTATTATATCGTTGTCAGCGGTTTACATCGTGACATGTTACAGCCAAGTCAATAAAAACATCCATTGCGCATGTGAAGGGAAAAAAAACTGGCCTTCACATCATCAGCACCATATTCAGAGAGAGAGAGAGAGAGAGAGAGAGAGAGAGAGAGAGAGAGAGAGAGAGAGAGAGAGAGAGAGAGAGAGAGAGAGAGAGAGATATGAAGAGAGAGAATGGAAAGAAACAGACAGATATCTTGGATCAGAGATAGAA
>CM050212.1:7920000-7922500 GCA_027475355.1 Coilia nasus | reverse complement strand
CACCAGGACATCCTTTCTGGATGGTCAGTGTGTGAGGGGTGTCCAAATGGGCATCCATCTCATGCAATACACCAAATAGCACTCGGATAAACTCAAGTGCGCATGTATCCCAGCAATGCTGGCCTTGAGCAAGGCATCTATCTCCACACTGCACACTGGAAACTGTCCTTGCACCTAATTCACTTTGGTTAAGAGTGTCAGCTAAATAACATGTAATGTAAAACCCTACCACCATGGAGCAGAGGAACAAACGATTCCCAGTGATCGCTATGAAGTGTGTAAAATGAGGCGCCTCTTTTTGATAGATGGGGTGTGCAGTGTCTCTACTGCTGGCTCCGCTCATCTGAGGCTGCCAGGGGGCAGAGGGGGGCCACTCCGAATAAAGATGGCCTCCAGCGCCCGTCACAGGGAGTGCCTTTGAAATGCCAGCTCTGGTTAGGGCGGGAGGTTGCTGTGCCACGCTATGGAAAGATTGGGCACCGCAAGAGCAGCGGAGTGCTTCATTGGCATACACACACACACACACACACACACACACACACACACACACACACACACACACACACACACACACAGACTCACACATGTGCACACACACACATATAGACTCACACAGGCATACACACATGCATGCACACATCCCCAACACACAGACACAGACACACATACACAAACACACACAAAGACACAGACACAGACACACAAACACACACACAAACACACACACACACACGCACACACACACACACTTTATTTCAAAGGGCTGGCTGAATGCTAAAGGAGAGCATGAACTTAAAATGCTAAATCTCTACGCTTACCAGGAAGACAAAGGCACCTTTGTAGTGTCACAAAATGGCTGGGGCTGCAGCATCCATGGCATTTAGGCCTTCTTTACAGACCATTCTGTCTTTTTTAGGGCTAGAGGGTGCATCTATTTGTGTTGGACTTAGGCCTTCATTTTCAACTGAGGAGTGCTGAGTGATGATAACTTATTTTGAGAAATAGCTGCTTAGCATCAGTGTCTGGGAAAGCGGCCATTTTTGCATGGCTCCCAAGCTGATTGTGTGAGAGCTGGCAGCCCTGTACATAGAGCACAGAACACAGAGCTAGAGGTATTTGCCCCCTCTCCTATATGACTCGTGTGATGTACCCCAGCAGAAAAGAGCAGCAATTTAGACACAAGTTAAGTGAAACTGACAGTCTTCACCAAGGCAAACTAAAACAGATAACAGATAAACAGATAAACAAGGCCATTTGCATGACTCTCAAGCTCATTGTGTGACAGTTGGCAGCCTGGTAGATAGAGCACAGTGTTAACGTTTTTTGCCCACTTTCCAATATGACTCATGCGATGTACCCCTGCAATAAGGAGCAGTAATTTAGACACCGGTAAAATTGAACTGGCAATGCCTTCAAGGATACAAGGATACAAGTAAGGGATAATGGACGACACAGTGTTTTTTTATATCAGAAAGTTAATGCACATTCGAGGTGGTAATGCGGCCACGACATGAAACGGAATGGCCGTAACACCTCGAAGTGCAGTAACTTTCTGATATACAAACACTGTAAAGTCCATTATCCCGCTTATACCACGATTACCACACTTGTTTGATGTTAATTTCAAGTAATAATTTCGATGTTTTAATTGCTAAAACAAACTTATTTCTAGAACTACTTCCTTCTACCATAAGATGTGTCTTTTCATAACTTACTGGACAAACTGCCATTACTAATTCCAAATTGGAGGTGGCTATGGCCAAGACCAAGTCATTAGTTCCATGCCTTTGGTTGTCAAGCTAGTTATTCCAAAGTTCTGTTATGCCTTGCTTAACAAAATTGCGTGATCAAGTCAAAATGTAGCGTGACAGCACTAAAAGTCGTTCTCAGAGGCATAAAACATGTTGCAACTATGTGTTTTAGTAGAGCTGTCACATCTTTACTATTTATCCAGTTCACCACGAACTTGCCACATTGATACATAAACGTGATACGGTAATGTAAGCGAGAACTACTTCATAGATGTGTGTACATAGAAAATTAATTGCCATTTTAAAGAATGCATCACAACGACAAATTAAGCGAATGCCACATGTATGAGATACTGGGTATAGTAAGACATGCAGTGAAATTGCCGTAATTGTTTCACAGAGACAAACGGAAAACAAACAGATAAACAAGGCCATTGGCTGCCTGTGCACGACAGACTTGATTGAGTGATTGATGTGCCCAGATTCATGGTGAGAGATGGTCCGAGGAGAGGAGTCACAGTGGTCAGACAGGTTTCAAGCTGCGTATTGAATTATGCCAAAGCTGCAGTAAATGATACAGTTAGGCATCTCGCTCTGCCAATTATTTTCTGTGTGCAAAGCATATTGAAGTGAGCCTGCTGGATTCCTAGAAAAGCCCACTTCTGGCAACAGTTAGCAAGAGCAGCTAATGCCCATGCCGGAGGCTCTGAGTGCTGGCCATGAATGTATTCAGTGAGAGAGAGCGAGAG
>CM050212.1:7907500-7910000 GCA_027475355.1 Coilia nasus | reverse complement strand
AGCCTGCATTTGCATCAGACACCAGAGCTCCGTCCCGGCCTCACTCCACACTGAGTATGGCACAGCGCTCATGGGAGACCTTAGCCTGGTAAACCAGCCCCTCATACTTCATTTCACTTTGTACAGAGGGTCTGGCAGTGCTGTACTGAGAAACATTTCCATCTTCCTGGAGGTGTGGACTTTGCTGAAGTTTAAAACAAGTGGCTGGCTCTGCCTTTACCCAATCGCTAATGTCTGGTTGGGCCATATGCAAAGAGCCTGCGTATGCACTACAATTCAAATGTAGCACACAAAGTCAACATCATTGCTCATGGACACTCTCTCTGTTCACGGATTGGCTAGGCAAAAGTCTGCCTAAGACAGCAATGTCAATGGAAGCACTGCCAGAATGAAATGAAGTACGAGGGGCTGATTTACCAGGCATGAGAGACCCACAGGTGCCTTCACACATCACGTGTGTCATCATAACAGGAAATATTGCAGCAGTGCCTGAAGTTTCCAATGGATGCCTGAAGTTCTTTCAAGTGTGCCTGAAGTTTCCCAAGTTTTATTTCCCATGACTGTTCGACAAGTTTGAGTCAGAGCAGGGACATTCGTAAGTCACATTTGTGTATCTTCTCTTCTCTTCACTTGTAAAGATGCTTATCAAAATGAACTTGAGGTAGAATAGTGTCTTTAACACTATTCTAGTCACTATTCTACACACTCGCACACGCACACACACACACACACACACACACACACACACACACACACACACACACACACACACACACACACACACACACACACACACACACACACACACACACACACACACTTCATGTTTTCCAGCTTTGTTTGTCTATCAGATCAAACAGATTTAGACATATGCTGGAAAAGCTTACGTAAAGTTCTAAAACTGTCTCCATATTTTTCATCTACACCTAACAGTAAGGTCCTATCGCCATCTCTTCACTGGGCACAGGCATTCTTTTAACTCAGTGCCAATTACAACTGATATTGCAGTTCAAAATATGACACAGCCATGCTCACTGTTGGGCTATTTTTAGATGAAATGAAATCCATATAACCTATCCAATGTAACTTGCAGGCTGTCATAGTGGGGTCAACAGCAGCACTGAGTTAATGTAGTTTAATAAGTGAAGAGCTTGCTGCCTGCTGTTATGAATATGTTTGTATTCCCCTGTTGTCCAGAGGTAGAACCGATGCCTCATTTGGAGTGACTATGACAGATACTGGTGTGAATGGAAACAGGCATGGAGAAGTGTGTGATGAGCATTAGGAGCAGCAGGATTGTAGAAGCAGGAGCATCCTGCATGCTAAACAGCATCTTCTCGCATGTTAAATCGCATCATATTTCCTCTAACGAGATTAGGTGTGGAAATGGGATAAAGCAGGGCGAAGATGAGACCGGGAGATGTTGAACGTTTCTCAACCGCACTCCTGTGCAACAGATAGTCCCCACAGCCTGTTGTCTCATTTATGTTGTCTCAGTTATGTTGATCGAATCATGACATTTCGCGCACAAAGCTTGGGTTTGTTGTGTGCGTCCTGGGCGAACAGTAATCCCATTGTTGGCAGGAGACAGCAGCGGGCCAGCATTAAGTAAGTTAAGGGCCTGGAAGCCTCTCAGTGGAGAGCGCCTTGCCGCATGACCGCCCAGCATGGATCCGATTCTAATGCACAAGATAAACTCGTCTCCACAAAACTCCACGTACAGTTAAAGAGCTCTACTCAGCGCATTTATTTTGACATTTCGGTGATGCTAATTTAGTCTTTAGTCTGTACAGTCACACATGGACTGTAAGAGAGCAGAGGGGTCAGGAGAAGAGACGTGCCCTTTTGTCGTGGTGTACAGATGCCATTAATGTGCCTTGGCCTTAATTTGAGGAGTTAGCCCATGTGATCAGCAGGGTCTACAAAGACACCTGTGTCAGCTCAAGATGCAAGACACTGAATGCCATGCCTCTCTTTCATGCAGTACAAATAAATCAAATGTCTTTTGCATAGAAAATGATATAAAAAACTACAAATGTGTAAAATTGTAATAGTTTAAATATTATATAAATATAAAAAGGTATTTGCATAAAACTGTGATGATAGGTCTGTCATAACGTCTGCAGCCTTGGGCCAGGTGGCTTTGCTTAATGCTTTGATCATGTAATTTGTTTGTGATCCACAATTTTTATTGAGCAGAAAAATGTAAAACAAAAGAAAACTACATACAACAGGGAAAGAGGGCTCATAAAATCAGAAAGAAACTTTGAAGATGTTATCAAAATCAAATAAAAAAAACAGACACTTGTAGTCAGAGAGGTTTTGTACTGGTATTTGTTTTTATATCTGTAGAGTGTACTCCCCATATCCAGCATGGTAATTTTGAACTTTAAATCATCTTATTGATCAGAGCAATTGATTGATGTAAGTGATTACTTAGTGTGAACCACATTCCTGTGAATAGTCATTTCCTGTTGCATTTTAATAGCAGTTGATTTAT
>CM050212.1:7880000-7897500 GCA_027475355.1 Coilia nasus | reverse complement strand
AGCACTTTTGAATTTGGATTCAAAAGAGAGGGACAGCAAGAAAGGGAGAGAACGAGAGATAGAGAGAGAGAGAGAAAGACAGAAAGGAGGGAGGAGAAAAAGAGTATGTGCTGCACACAGCAGTGTAGCATTGAAGGTCTGTGGCTCTTGGTTATTTGTAAAGTTCATGGCTGCTTCAGGAGTTCATTACACACTCTCTGATTGAACACAAGAAGAATACTAATGTAGGCTCTCAGCCTTGTGGCCACACACTTCTGTACACTCTGCATACACACACAAGCACACACGCACACACACATACATACATACACACACACACACACGCACACACACATACACACACACACACACATGTGCATGCACACACATTCAAACACATATACAGGTATTCACATTGACGCACGCACGCACGCACGCACGCACGCACGCGCATTTAAACACATATACATGCATGCACATACACACACATGTACACACACACATACTCACATACACAGACACACATTAAAAAAGACATTGACATTGATGCACACACGCACACACGCACACACACACGTGTACACACAAATTTAAACACATATAGATGCACGCACATGCACATATGTACACACACACTTGCATACACAGACACACATTAAAAAAGGCATTGACATTGACGCACACACACACACACACACGCACACACACGCACGCACGCACGCACGCACTTGTGCACACATATTTAAACACATATAGATGCAGGCACATACACATATGTACACCCACACATTCGGTACATGTACTCACACACTCACATGCACAGAAACACATTAAAAAAGACATTGACAAATCACAGCATACACTCCAACAAACACTCACAGAAGCACACAGACACTGAATAGGATTAACTAGTTCACAATGAGTGTGTTATTAGCAATATATTATGTCAGGGAAGTCATCTTGGGCACCATTCCAGTGCATTAACATTAGCTAACACACACACACACACACACACACACACAGTGTAGGGTGTAACCAGAGGCGAACCAGTGTCTCCACAGAAGAGCAGAGCCTTAGCTGTGCGGATGTGTTGATGAATTGCAGGCAGTGTCACATAATGTATTAATAATGGCGGGGGAGTGGGGGGGTTGGGGTGGGGGTGCGGCAGCTGTATGGCCCCACTAATACACTCACCACTGAGGAATGACAAACATAAGCCCCCGCAGGCTCTATGACCCCCCCCCCCCCATACGCACACACACACATACACCCACACACATCACACACCCCACACCCACCCCACCCACCCATCTCACCTCACCTCCCCCCTACCCCCCTCCCCTCTCCCGCATCCTGCCCGTGACCTCTCCAGGAATCCGGGGCACGGACGACACAAAAAGGTCTTGTTCATGGTGAAGCTCACAGCTTCTGGGGACCTTCTCCAAGAATAGCAGAAAATGGAGGAGAGGAGGAGGAGGGGGGTGGGGGGGGGGGGCGAAAGAAAGACAGAAAGCGAGAATGAAAAAGGAGGAAAAAGGAGCCTGTGGTTCGGAGCACCTCTCATCTCTCCCGAGTTTTATACGCTCGTATTTTCTCCCGGAGACTAACTAGCGCCGTTGTCTGTCGTCTGGCTTCGGGTTTCCTCCGGCCCACTTTGGCCCGGGCTCTCCTGCATCGGCGGGGACATTCGATCGTGTTGCTGTCTGCCTGCCTCCTTTGCGCTCGGGGGCTAAGGTTCCCCTCTGCCCGCCTGGCTTCTTGTGGCCGTAACACTAGAGATGGGATGAGTGCGCCGGGGAGGGTGACACACACACAGACGCTGCTTCGCTTCTTTCGCGTCCCGCAGAGAACACACAAGCGTATGACAGGGAGGCTCAGTGTTAACACACGCAACAGGAGACAGGAGAGCTCTGTGCCAGCGTTTGTGCCCCTCCGACAGGGCCAGCCCTGCTGCTCTTCAAAGCAGGGGAAAGAGGAGAAAAGCAAAGGAAAGGGGAGAGAAGGAGAGGAAAGTGGAGAGGAGAGGAAAGTGGAGAGAAGTGGAGACGGGTACCTTGAAAGGGCTTCAGTGACAGCATGTGTTAGGCAGCAGTTTAAAAAGTATCCATTTCAGAAGTTTCCATTAAAGATTCTCAATATTTTTCCTCACAAATGCACAAGTTTTCATTGCCCACGCACATTGTTGTTTTTATAAAATTGTATAAATTACTTTACAATATCCAACACTATTCAGATAAAAACACAACTGTATGTCTTTGTGTATTGGTACTAATAACTCAGTGCTTTTGCATTTCCCAAATTGCAGTTCTAAATTTAATTTTAGCTCTAGTCAGAATATAGATTTCATTAAGTTTGTTTACAGTGTGATGTTTCTAAATGACCATTTTCATCCTCTATTAGTTTTTATATTAATTTTATTACTGACTTATTTAGTACAAACTGCTTTGGGCTGAATGTTTGCCAGTTTGCCAATTTCATTTAGTAACGAAACACCATTGTGCAATATCCAGGACAAAACATGCTCTCCTGAGTCACTGCTCAGGGGGTTGAAAGTTCATGGCAGTCTCGCTCTCTCTGTGTCATTCTTTTTTCTCTTTCTGTCTCTCTCTCTCTTCCTCTTTCTCTCTGTTCCTCCCACTCGTCATTTCTTTTTTATCTCTGAGAGAAGAAGAAAACATGAGGAATGATTGCATCTGCGATCCCTCTCAGCTGGTTTGTTTACGTGTGTTGTGTTCGGCACGTAACCATGTCCAGACAAAGCCTTTCTGTTAGCCCTCTTCACATGCGCTGCTTGAGGCCACAGAAACAGAGGACTGTGGCAAAGGGCAGCTGTACCTGACAGAGGCCCACCATTGTGAAGCTTATACAATTTGCAATAAGCACTGCACAATAGGAGTTTAATTTCCACCCTTGACTGAACAGCAGAAACTCATGGGGGGGGGCATTAGGGTGTGTGTGTGTGTGTGTGTGTGTATGTGCGTGTGTGTGTGAATGTGTATTTGTGTGTGTGTGTGCGTGTGTGTGTGTGTGTTTGGAGAGGGGTTTGGGGTGATGAACATGGACTGCAAAAGAGAGAGAGAGAAAGAGAGAGAGAGAGAGAAAGAAAAGAGTTAATTTTGAGCCGAATCTTACATTGGTTATTTTGGAATGAGAATGAGGGTGGAGGGGGGACAGGCCGGCCTGAGCTGTCAGAGGGCCGTGAAGCGTACAGGAGGGGGATTAGGGACAGATTGCAGTGGTGCGGCCATCCTGGCTTTCGGAGAAAGAAGGAGAGAGACAGTAGGAAAGAGAGAGAGAAGGAAAAAGAGAGAAAGATAGTGAGGGAGAAAGAGAGACTGACAGAGTGAGAGGGAGAAAGGAAAGAGAACAAGAGAGAGAAAAAGAAAGAGAGAGAGATAGTGAGGGAAAAAGAGAGAGATTGAGAGAGTGAGAAGGAGAAAGAGAGAGAGACCGAGAGAGAGGAAAGACAGAGCGAGAGAGAAAGAAAAAAAGAAAGAGACAGAGCAGAGAGCAGGGGCTTGCAACCAATTTCTTTTCCTCGGTATCTGAGGTGCTCGTAAGCCTCTTGTCACAGGTGAAGGAGTCCTGGAATAATTAGCACAGAGGAGTACATCTCTCTCTCTCTCTTGCCCTCTATTTTTCTCTCTCCATTCATTTCTTCCTCTCTCTCCATCTGTTTCTCTCTCTCTGCCTCTATTTTCTCTCTGGCTTTCTCTCATACTTTGTTCTCTTGCTTTTTTCTTCCCGCTTTTCATTTTTTTTCTTTCATTTTTTTTTTCAGTTTCTTACTTTCATTTGTGTCTTGCTTTCTTTGTCTTTTTTCCTTTTTCTCTCTTTTCTCTCCTTCCCGTTTCTCTCTGTTTTCCTCTCGTTCTATCTCTATCTCTTCTCCTCTTTTTGTTTCTCCTTGCTGTTTTTTATTTTTCTCTCAGCGCTTCTTTTGCAATTGTTTCTTTCTTTCTGTGTCCATATCTCCATCTCACTGCCTTACTCTCTAACATTAAAACAATTAGTCACCCACTGTGTGTGTGGGTGTACATGTGTGTGCGCTTGTGTGTGTGTGTGTGTGTGTGTGTGTGTGTGTGTGTGTGTGTGTGTGTGTGTATTCATGTATTCCATTTGAAAATTTAGCATTTCAATAAGTTGTTCATTAGCATATCAAAACGTGCCAATCTAAATTGAGCTACTAATAGGCTGAGCTATATTTATATGATATGCCACACAGATAATTGTATGACTGCTCTGCTCAGTGTATTAAAGACCTCTTGTTACCCATGACAAAGGTGAGTCTGTAAAATCATGACAGCATGTCCCAGGACATCAAAACACATGACATTAGTGAAGAGAATCTAGCCTTATCAGTGTAGCGTGTTTGGAGCTAGCGTAGAGATATTCTCGAGTGAGTACAATGTAACGTTTGACACACAGAGACATGCGATACATCTACACAGCACTCGTACTCTCTGTCAGTGTAACAGATCCTACTCGTTCAACTTTCACATTGCTCTCTCTCTCTCTCTCTCTTTCTCTCTTTTCTCTCCTCCCTTCAACCTCCCCTTCTTTCTCTCACTCTTTCTCTATGCTACATTCTCTTTTCTGTCCCTCTTCTCATCTCTCTCTGCAGTTTATTTCTCTCATTCTCACATCTCCCCTTTTCTCTTGCCCACTTCCCCCTTTTCTGTTCATTCTCTCCCACTCTTTTTCTCTCACTTTCAGTCTCTCTCTCTCCCTCTTTCTATCCAACCATCCCTTATTCTGTTTCCCTCTTTCTCTCCCACCTCACCTCCTCCCTTCCCCTCTCTCTCCTCTCTCTCTCTCTCTCTCTCTCTCTCTCTCTCTCTCCTCTCTCTCCTCTCTCTCTCTCTCTCCTCTCTCTCTCCCTCTCTCTCTCCTGCTCCTACTGTATGTTTTACCCAGTGAGGCATATACGTTAGTGAGGCAGGCATTTCTCTCTGTCTCTCCCTCTCTCTCTCTCTCTCTCTCTCTCTCCCTCTCTCTCTCTCCTCTCTCTCTCCTCTCTCTCTCTCTCCCTCTCTCTCCTGCTCCTATCTTTTACCCAGTGAGGCATATACGTTAGTGAGGCAGGCGTTTCTCTCTGTCTCTCCCCCTCTCTCTCTCTCTCTCTCCCTCTCTCTCTCTCCCTCTCTCTCCTGCTCCTATCTTTTACCCAGTGAGGCATATACGTTAGTGAGGCAGGCGTTTCTCTCTGTCTCTCCCTCTCTCTCTCTCTCTCTCCCTCTCTCTCTCTCCTCTCTCTCTCCTCTCTCTCTCTCCCTCTCTCTCCTGCTCCTATCTTTTACCCAGTGAGGCATATACGTTAGTGAGGCAGGCATTCCTCTTCTGGCTCCCCTGCTTTGATACACACACTATTTAAGATTTATAGACCAGTCGGGGCCAGGTGTAGCGCTTGGAACTGGGGTTAAAAGCTCTTTTATTGCACAATTTTATGAAGCCAGTACAAGGAAACAAGAGACCCAGTTTCAGAGATGAAAAAAAAGATAACTGCTGAAGTTCCTCCTTGAAATTCCTGCGGATAATGGAAGACATTCCCTTTATGGACTTAAAGGAGAGAGGGTGTGGGGGTGGTTGGGTGAGGTGGGGGGTGGAAAAAAGCACGGACACACACACACACACACACACACACACACACACACACACTCACACACACGTCCCTTCTACGAGTGCGGGAATAAATCTTCCGGGACCTGATCCTCTGCTGGCCCCGCAGCTGCGGTGGAAGGGAAGATGGCGGAGGAGAGAGAGAGCGGTAAGCGCGGAGAAGATATTCAATAGCAGGGGGCTTCTCTACAAATGACTGTAAATTACGGCACCATTTCCTCATGGTATTCAGAGTCACCCTGGCTTCTCTCTTAGAGACGTTGAAGTGCCCGCTTATAGAGAGGGCAGCGCGGTCACTGGATTATATCCCAGCCCAGCACCCACCCACCCACCCACCTCCCATCAACCCAACTACAGTCCCCGTCCCCAGAGATCAACCTTCTCCCTCGTTTCTGGTAATGGCCCCCGTGAAATTGCTGGAAACTGTCGAGATGGACGTGGAGCGGGAGATGGAGGGCCGTGTCTGCCTCGCTCTCTTTTCTCACGAAGGACAAAAGATGGGTAGAAGTCAAAGTCAAAGTTGCAGTTTCTTCCCACCCAGTCACCCTTTCCAACCCCCTCAGCCCTAACCACCCACACACCCCTACACCCCCCCTCCCCCCACACACACACACACACACACAGCCACCCCCTCTGTCTGTGCCCCAAAGACAGGTTATTACATTTGGAATCTCATGTCGTTGTGATGTCAATCAAGCCCCACTTTGATTGGCCTGATACCAGGGGGCTTACCAAACCGTTGTTTTCATTCACTTAATTTAAGGGAATCAAAGGATCTCTCTTTCTCTCCATCTCTCTCTCTTTCTCTCTCACTATTTCCCTCTTTCTCACTCTCATTCTTTCCCTCCCTCTCTCTTCTTGTCCTTGTTATTACTTCCAGCCCCCACCCTTGCCCCTCCAACCCCCACCCCCAATTACAGCCAGTCTTTCATCTGCATAGCTAACCATGAGGCGATAGGATCAGGACAGTTGAAGAAAGAAGCATTGTATTCCACCCCAGACCCCCCCTCTCCTCCTCCTCCTGCCCCCCCTCATCCCTCCATCTCCATCCACCCACCACCCCCCCAACTCCAGAGCCTTGGCATATCACAGGGAGCTTAATAACCACTAAGACCACTCAGGGTAGTCCGTTCCATCCGCAACTCTCTCTCTCTCGCTCTACTCTCTGTTTTTTTTTCTTTCTCTCTGTTTTAATCTCTTTCTTTACTTCCCTCTCTCTATACTGTTTTTTTCTTTCTCTCTCTTCTGCTCTCTCTCCCTCTCTCTCTTCCTTTTCTGTTCTCTGTTTTCCATTCTCTCCCTCCCTCTTTCCCTCTCTCTCTCTCTGTCTGTCTGTCTCTCTCTGTCTGTGCTGGACTAGCACCTCGCGGCATGAGGGCCTCTGGAGAGCCGGGAGAGGAGCCGTTGGTGAGGCTCGGCCTTCATGCGTCATCCAGGGGCGGCCATCATCTGGCAGCCATTACGGCAGTGCGCCGCCAACTTTGTGTCTTCCTGAAACACTGCGAGACGCTCAGCATGAAACTGATGGATTAAAAGAAAATATTGGCTGCGCAGCGCGATTGCTCCGGAGCGGCGAGGCAGAAATTAGATAGGACAATATGAAATCGGATGTAAAATAGGATTTAATTCTGCACCACTACCCCCACCCATCCCCATCCCATCCTCCCCCCCCCCCCCCCCCCCCCCCCCATGCAGAATTTGGAAAAAAAACATGTCTCTGAGTGGCCGAATTACACGCCCAGCCATTTGTAGGGCTCAGCTCCATTCCTGTGAAGTATTTAAGCTGTATTTGAACTCTCTCTGCAGTCAAAGGAAGGCCTTAAAGCACAAAACGACCTGCAGCCTCCTCTCTCTCAAGCATTCGCTTTCACATCTGACGAAGCCAGACCAGGACATAAAGTATAATGGCCACAGGGTTTCTCCCCCAAGTTCTGGCTGCTCTTAATGGCTAGGCCTTGTTTGCTATCTTTATTATGCTTGGTTTCAATGGCTTATTTTTGTAGAGGTTGTGCCCCCCTGCAATCTAGGGCTAATCTTTGGGGAAGGGTTTTAGCCCATGTCCAAATGACATTGAAGTTAATGGGGCCAGACAACGAAAAACTAACAAACTTGAAATCCTATCCCACACTAATGTCTTACCTGCCTCCATTTAAAAAGTTGTTACTTGCTTCACCGGTTATAAAAATTAGTAGCCCAGAACTGCAGCCCTAAGTGGACCGCAGCATCAGATTTTTTTTTGTATTGCTTTTGGGATGGCCATGTTCACCTTTGTTTGGGCTGGGCTAAAGTAGGGAGCGGGTGCAGTGGGAGGTGGGGGGAAACCTGAGTTCCGTGTGGGCCCCAGAAGCCTGGGCCTCTCCTGGGAGTGCAGCCCCCAGAGGGGAAAGGTAATTAGGCTAGGTGAATAGAGCCCCCAGGCCGGGCACAGAGGGGGCCTTGTTCCCCGCATGGCCAAAGCCATTGTCGCCAGGAGGAACGACCATGATTTCATCCAGGAAATGGGGGGGATAAGGGAACGTGCTTTAATTAGGCTCCTGATAATTGAGTATAATGCAATAATGTAATTTAAGAAATGTGTCTCTGAATGTGGGGTTTGGCAGGCAAAGCATTGTGTTGTGTGTAAGACCCAGATGCATTTGAGTCCTTTGGAAAAGTATGTCTGAACACGAATCTAATTTCAACAGCAACAGATGCTTTGATGACCAAAAACATTCCACATTTATTCCTGCCAAATAATCTCCAAGTGGAAAACAAATATATTAAAACCAAAAAGGAAAAATATTCAAAAGCATCAACAACCAAAACTGTTGATGTGATGTGTTTCCTCTCCTTCTTTTTGAAGAAGAAATACACAGATCAATTTTATATTCCTGTTTAGTCAAGCCTGCCACCCTCTCCCCCCCACACCCCTGCCTTGCCCCCCACCCCCCTGCCCTCCCTCGGCTGCTGGGCTGTTTTTAGTCGGCTCCGCTCTGCTGTGCTCTGCTCCGCTCCGCTCCATGCCATGCTTTCCCCCTCTAGAGCAGTGAGCTGCTACGGCCGAGATAAGACTGGCTGCTCTAAGTTTGGGCTTAACGTAATCCCTCTTCCCTCCAGAAAAAAAAGACAGTGCTCTGCCTCAGCTCATCCAGTAAGGGAGGGGGGGGGGGGGGGGGGGGGTGAAGGCTAAAGTGTGGGGGTGTGCTGCTTCTGGAGGTGATTGTGTGTGTATGCATGTGTGTGTGTGTGTGTGTGTGTGTAGGCATGTGTGCTTGTATTTGTATTTGTGTGTGTGTGTGTGTGTGTGTGTGTGTGTGTGTTGGGTTGTGTGTCTGTGTGTGTGTGTGTGTGTGTGTGTGTGTGTGTGTGTGTGTGTGTGTGTGTGTGTGTAAGCATATGTGTGGAGAGGGTACGCTGCCTCTCATTTTTTAGTTATTTATTTGAGCATAAAAGCACTGCAAAGGCGTGACGGCAGAAACAGCATTTGGGAAGGAGGACTGATCATGCAGAACACAGAGACTAGAGAGAGACTAGAGAGGCACTGGAGAGAGCTAACCCACAAGCCACTGCAGCTAACCCCCACACAATGGCCAGTGTGTGACAGTCACACACACACACACACACATTAAAACACACACACACACACACACACAAACAGGTACATAATAAAGAGGATACATGTGCCAGTACATGCACAGCCACAACACACACACTCTCTCTCTTTCGCTCTCTCTCTCTCTCTCTCTCACACACGCACACACACTCACTTATAAACAGCACCCTCATACCAATGGCAAAGCAACCCACGCATTACACTTCCAAATGTTCCAGATCGTTCCATCTGTGTCTGTGTTTGCATGACACTCCCACACACTCCAGAGCAGACAACCACTTGACCTTGTCAGTGACACGTCAGTGCGATCCTCTTTGTACTGGCACGGCCTCCCTCTCGGGAAAAAACGACAAGAGGAAACAACAGGATGACAGCTTGTAAATAAACACGCAGACAGTCGTGAGAACGCAGAAGAGTGTTATCCTCACACTCCCACGTTATTGCCGAAACCCCCTAGATTAAAGCTAACCCTTTTTTCGCCCCGCCCCCAGACATTCCTGAGCAGGACAGTATAAGGACGTTAATTGATTGATAATGTGGTATCAGATTGGATGTGGGCCAACTGTTCAGCACTTCAAACCCTTATTGTCAACAAGCAGTAAATAATGGCTACATGCGCGCACGGCACGGACTCCACCTGTCTGGGGGTGTCCTGCGGCGCCTCGGCATGACAGGGGTGTCCTGCGGAGAAATATTAGGCCCAGGCCTGCGCCCCAATCTGTTTTCTTTCTCTCATCAGCAGCAGCTTACCAAGGCCTGCGTGTCATGATAAATCTGTGCTTAATTCTCATTCTCGCTCTCTTGGGGTCTGTTTTCTCTCTCTCTCTTTCTCTCTCTCTCTGTCTCTCTCTCTCTCTCTTTCTCTGTCTTGCTCTCTCTCTTGCTCTCTGTTTGTTTGTGTATCTGTGTGTATGTGTATGTGTCTGTGTCTGCGTCTGTGTCTGTGTAACTGCCCTCTGCATGCCTAAGTATTTGTCCAAATCTGAGAGCAAACATGCCACACACATACACACACACACCAAGCCCGTTGCTGTAAAATTAGTTATGTTGGGACAGGTGTTCTTCATTTCTGCTGAAGGGTAAGGTGACATATTACTGTAATTTACACAGAAATGTCCATGGCCATGAATCACAGCTGACTTCTTCCTCTATCATGCAGAGAGCTCCTGTGGGGAAGGTGGACTGGAGATCATAGCTTCTCTATCTGTGTGTGTGTGTGTGTGTGTGTGTGTGTGTGTGTGTGTGTGTGTGTGTGTGTGTGTATGTAAAAGTGGGAGTATAAAGCTTGTGTGTGTCTCTGTGAAGATGAGTTGTCTCATCATGAGGCTAGTCAAAAAGGAAAAAAAAACAGTTGCGAGGAAGGCTTTAAAACACGACAGCTAGTGGTGAGAGAAAACGCTGCTCAAGTTCCTTTTTATTTTTGAAAGTAATAATCTTAGGGGATACTCCTGTTAGTCTCATATCTTAAGACGAGGTATTTGCAGATAAAAAATATTCTGCCTGACTGTGTACATTATTAATATTTTATTGCAGATGGTGTGTGTGTGGTTGGGGGGTAGGTGCGTGGGTGCGTGGGTACATGTATGTGTGTTAGTGTCTATACATTGTTCGCCATTCTTGGCAAAGTGTCATGATGCGGTTTTCCCACAAATTGAAAAACTTCTTATTTTTCCTTTCAGTGCAAATATGATGTCTTTACATACAAGGCTTTTATTAAGTGTTTATGATAAGTGTTTGTTATCCTAGAAACTAACTGTGTATATGATGCCAACTTTCACATTTTTAGAAAATATCAAGTACACTTCCATCACAAGATCTGGGCAGTCCACATGTATATAAACAAACAGAAAGCTTTGCGCTGACCATATGTGTTTTGAAATGCATAGTCCTCGGGATCGAGGACAGTGTATTTTTCCTAAGCTCAGTCAATACAGAACAAATCAACAAATCACCCATTAGCGTTCCTTAAGATCAGATCACATAGCAGCTTCAGCAGAAAGTTACAACTGTCCACAACACATCCTTATTCGATCCTGTAAACAAGGCCTCGTGGTTTGCTGTGATGTCAAGCTCGACTAAGATTTGTGTACTCAGCGCGCTAAAAAAGACGTGGAAGAATACCAGCTTTGATGGGAGCTCAGCGATGTTGTAAATAAAAGAGAGATCACAAAGGGCCACAGATAGAAAAGCCAGGCGGGAAGACGAGAGGAGGCAACGATGTTTCCCCGGCTGTTTATTGACAGAGCCTTGCAACCTCAGGATGGAGGGTGGAGGTAGGTGAAGGCCGCGCTGGTGCCCCCTACGCTCTGCCGATGGACGTGCGGCACCCCCAGCTGAGCCTGAGGTAAACTCCGGGATGAGAACCGCTCTTCCCTTAAGCCTCCGGAGCTCAGCACTGCTTCAAAGAGGCACCAAACAAAGGCTGAAGCAGGCTGAGGTTTATTTACACTTCTCTGTCTTACTCCTCATGAAATCACACACAAGTCGTTTGAATAGAAACAGTGTGTGTGGCCTGGCAACAGACACAAAACATGAGAGTGCTGCAGACTTATTTGGGACTTACTTTCTTTTCAGATGAAAGTTTATTTGCAGATGTAACTATGGATGTGTGTGTGTGTGTGTGTGTGTGTGTGTGTGTTGGTGGATCACCAGTTGAAGGTATGTTGCGCAACACAGGGGTAGTCTATACTGGTGAGAACTCATCTCATGATGTGTGATGTGGTCAATGCAGCATTTCCCACTGTAACACTGCAGTGTGCCACACAGAAACATGGCTACATGTGTAAGCATCATAGAAAATATATTATGAATTAATTATGGACTCCATGAACTCACTGAAGTCATGAATTTATGGATAACAGAATGGTAACACTAAAGCTTAAATCTAAATCCATTTTTTGATGATACCTGTCACCTTACCATAGGAACTGTGGACCACCTGCTGTGGCAGCTATTTTTACCTGGGCCTAACTGAGAAGGCACCATGAGTGTCTTTGGAGCACATAACATCAGGTGTGTGTGTGTGCGTGTGTGTGTGTGTGTGCGTGTGTGTAGGGTGGGAGTGGAGTGTGGTGTTTGGGGACCATTGCAGGACATGTCGAGGAGACAGAAGCAGTCCAGTGGGCCTCTCCCAGCCTCATGGACAGTCCAAATTAAGAGCAGCAGAGCAGTCCACCGAGGGCTGGATGCAGGAGTCATGGCACTGGGCATGAAACCACTCCTCACCTGTCAAAGTACCGAGCAGGCAGCAAGACCAAGGTACGCCGGGGCTCGGTTCAGACTGGCTTAGCCCAGTTCCATAGAGAGAAGGTAGCCAGCCAGCCAACCAGTGGCAGAATCTTCTCTCCATGTGGATCATTCATGCTCCGTTGGAGAAAGATGTGGCCAGGCGCGAGAATGCAAAACACACTGACGAGACATGCGCTGCCTGCATGCTACACACCTATCCGATCAAACTAGTCACAACCTTCACAGGCCGTCAACATACCCATCCGATCAAACCAGTCGCAGACTGACACACAGACACACCTGACAGGCTAGCGACATTGATAAACATTCCCTTGTCTGTGCCCTGCGGTGCGGTAGTGCAGACAGCAGCAAAACACAAATTAATGAGAGTAGTTCAGATTTACACTGATTTTACAGTGTTACAGTGTCGAAAGTAGTTGCATTACATTTCTGCTAATGTGAGTTTACATCAAAGTGAAGTTTAGAAGTGAAGAGAAAAACCAACACTATCAACATTCCTTTGTTACATTGATGATAATCTTTCTATTTGCTTTTTGTACAGCCATTTCATTGCACTGTGTGTAGTGGACTACATTCCCATTGAAACACTGTGGATTACTCATTTCTTCACAGTTCAAAGAGATGTAGGCACTGCAAGCCATTTCATTTAAAAAATCTTTTCAGAGCCTTCCAGCTATCAACTAGCGTGCATAAACAACTGGCACAAGACATGTAAGTCTATACTCAGACGTATTGTACTGTGAAACTGACAATGCCCAAACACAGCATGAAGAAACTCTAAAGAATTTAATTATAAGACTATTATTTTTTTATCAATGTTCATCAGAGGACCTGGGAGTGGGCCGGGCTTCTTGCAGAATCATTGAAGGAAGGCAAAGCAAGTGACTGCCAACAGACTTGGCAGCCATGGACCCATCGCAGCTTGCTGCAGTGTCTCGTTCCAAATCCGTTTAAACAAACATTTCTCTCGCTTGGCCCTGCTCCAGGGAAAACACACACACGGAATGGAAGAGAGCAGGATGTTAATGTGGGGGCGTCCTGACAGCTCGGCCAGGTGCGCAGGAGACCAGGAGGACGAGGCCGCGCACAAGATGGGATCACCACAGCGCTAAATAATTAACATCTTAAAAAAAAAAAACACAGAGAAAGATGGGTTAAGAACAGTGTAGGTGCTGAAGGTCCTCAGCTGTGTTTGCATCTAGTTGTGCATGACGTGCGACTGACGGTGTTGGGTAAGTTATTAAAAAAAAGTAACAGGTTACTTTACTTTAGTTACTGCTTTGAACTGTAATTGAATTACTTTACTCATTCCTAATTTTAAAAAGTAACTCACTACTCATTACTTTACTTTACTTTTTTCCCTACTCATACAAATGGCAAAAAAATGCATGCACAAACAACATACCCTATTCTTGCATGTTTTTCTGTCAGATATCGGCGCTAGCGTTGTTTGCTGAATATTTTTCTGAATTCGACTGTAGACAAAGGGAGCATGTCGTCCACCACATAAGTTGCCACTAGTTTATTTATTTCTCCCTGCGATGTACCTGTTGCTGTGATCCTACAAGTTTGGCCTGCTTTGGTGGTCTTGGTACAGTCTCATCACCGTGGCTGCGGCCATCATGGCATTCTTTCGCCACAAGCTTGGTATGGCTGTGCTGTCTTGTCAGGTGCTTGGACAAATTGCTCATTGACAGCACCGCAGTGGAAAGCAGTTTATCTCCGGGACATTTTTGCCTTTGTCTGCAACAAACCGGAAATAATAAGAATATTTCCAGCTGCCGAATGCCCCTGTGCTTTCGTCCACGTCCATGACTTCGCTCTCTGCCATCTTAGGGCTCATTTCCACCACACTCTCTGTGTGTTCAGCGCGTGGCCGTATTCTGTCCGTATTCGTTTAGAATGCACGTTAACAGATTAGACCATTTCCACCGCAAGCGTGTTCTGAGCGTATTCTGTCCCTATACAAACCTATATGCGCTGAACACAGCTACGCGCTGAACAAGGCGGTGGAAATGAGCCCTCACTCTTAACTAACCGATCTCCGCAGCAGCACGCATGCGCCAGTCGTCTCATTTAACCCAGAGCCACGGATAGAGAATTCATGTAGGCTAGCCTACTTTTAAACAAATCAGTTTGTTTTATTAGTCAACCTATAGATGGTTTTACTGCACAAAAGGGTAACGCAGTAACGAGCGTTACTGCAGTCTAGTAACTGTAATGAAGTTACCAAAATTTAAACTATAATGCGTTACGTTCCTACGTTCCTGACAACAGTAATGAAATTACAGTAACGCGTTCCTTTGTAACGCGTTACCCCCAACACTGCCGACTGAGTATAGTGTTGGCTGAGTTTGCGGCTAGCTGTGTGTGCTGCTAGCTGTGTTTGTGGATAGCTGTGTACACCAGTAACTGTATGCAGCCAACTCTGCCTCTGTCTGTGTTAGCCATAGTGCTGACACAAATATAAAGACTTTCCTAGGGTCATTTAGAAACATGGTGGTGCTCCTAAGAGCTTCAGTTGACGGTTTTGGTATCTCCGATGGGGGTAAAACCGCAAGGATATCAGAAATGATAGTCCCTCACCCGAGCCATGCTGCTAGGAGTGAAAGTTAGCTGGAATTTGAAGAGGGCCTTCGTTATGCCATGCTTTTGTGGATGTTTGTTTGCTTAATTTTAAACCATGTGACTCCTCCAAAGCGGTTGACCTAACGGTCTGTTGACCTTAACTTCAGTTGAGTCTCTCTCTCTCTTACTCTCTCTCTCTCTCCAACTGGCTCTCCCTGTATGGAGCTCTGGTTGACTGGCTTTATATCAAAATACCTCCTGCATTTCTGCCAGTAGTGTGATGGATGGAAGTATTCCTGGTTTCATCGAGGGTAGCATGTTTTCCAGCTCATTGACAGATGTCACAGTTTTTTTTTTTTTCATTCAGATTTTTTTTCATTGAGCTATGAAAGTTGTTCTTTGATCCAAACCTTTGTTTTGTAGCAATATTTTTTCCTCCTTTCAGAAAAAAAAACTAAACCAAAGACAACAAATACAAAACAAACACAAAGTTGGAGGTGACATAATTCTATCCTTCATCTGCTTTGGTTCCTCCCCTGCCCTTTTTGGTATCTCTCTCTTACACACACACCCACCTACACACACACACACACACACACACACGCACACACACACACACACACACACACACACACACACACCCTGCATGACAGATTCCCATGGCTGCTGATTATGCAGTGCATCTGTGAGAGAAGCTGGGCTTGTTACAGGACAGATCTGCCTTGGGTGTGTGGTGTGTGTGTGAGTGTGTGTGTGTGCATGTGTGCTGTAATCAGATGCATACTTAGACCACTGGTTCTGTGTGGTGTCAGCCTACTCAAAACTCCCCAATTACCTATAAACATGCACAGGTCTCTCTCTCTCTCTCTCTCTCTCTCGTTTTCACTCTTTTTTCCCTCTATACATGAGAACAAGGGCATCTCTCTTTACCACACTGTCCATGTAAACTACACTTTCAGCCTACAGAGTTAGTGTGGCAGTTAGCATCTGAATGCAAACACCCCCCCACCCTTTCCATCCAAATACACCCTCTCATTATTTTGGGAGCAGCTCCATGTTTAAAACACAGCGTTGGCATTTGCCGGTTCCTCTGGGCTTTGTTTTCTCCCCGCGCTGCTGTCCTGGTCGCCATCATTAGGCCGCTGTGGAGACAGGCGCTGCCAACGCAGGAGGGCCTGATTAAAACAAATGGTGCTGTTTTAGCAGCGCGCATCGGGGAGGGAATCTGACCTGACACACATCCGCTAATGATTGGAAATTAGAATCAGGATTAACCTTACGTGCTCACTAATGGCAGTCAAAAGCAGAGGTTGTGGGGGTTGGGGTTGAGGGTGGTGGTGGTGGTGGGGGGGGGGGGGTCATGATTTGGGCTCCACAAATGCAGTTTCTGGGAACATTCCAGTACATACTGTAATGGTTTTTACCTGTGTGTGTGTGTGTGTGTGTGTGTGTGTGTGTGTGTGAGAGAGAGAGTGTGTGTGTAGGCATATGACTGTGTGGGTGAGAGTGATTTATCTAGTATTGTAGCTTTGTAGGTGTACATGTACTCGTGTGTACTTGTGTGTGTCTTCGCATTTATTTGCATGTGTCTGGCAGTGTTTGTGTGTTGCTTGTGCATGTGTGTGTGTGTGTGTGTGAGAGAGAGAGAGAGAGAGAGAGAGAGAGAGAGAGAGAGAGAGAGTTTTGTGTGTGTCAGGAGTTATTGTACCACTTTTACTTGTGTTGCACAGGGTTTTGACAGGAAGACACAGCACTTACCCTTGGCCAGATGCCGAGAGCCCGAATCCCACCATATGCAGCACTGTAATGAGGATGAAGGAGCGAGCTAATTAATAGACTGCAGACATCAGTGGGTATCTCCCTTTACTTACCGTACAACAAACCACAGACACTTTCACATGTGTGTGATAAAAGTCCTGGGCTTTGTCCAGAAACTTTGTTCTTAACCATCAAATAGTTTTTATTTTGGTACCATTTGTAATAGTGAGTTGTTTTCGAGGATAGCCACTGAGCTCATTAACATTCATAGTCTTGTACCGACACAAAAAGGCATAAAAAACATGTAATACAAAGTCAACTCTGGAGAATAGAGCAGAAATGGCGCAGTACATTTAGCAACCCACCTAACATTTTATGGAGTGGGTCCGCGGAGAGCACAGCGCCCATTAGGAATGCTGCTGGGCTTCACAAGGTCTTTGTGTCGGTAATGACTGCTAATGCTGCAGGAGCAGATTATGAAAGGGGCTTGTATATTGCTTAGTGAGCTGTTTTTAAGGTGCGCGACAATCTCCAACAGAGGATGCAGATAGAATACAAGATGAACTTCAGTTAAGATAATTAATCCCCTTCAGTGTCTCTAGGGCCTGTCAGGTAAAATCCACAAGTGTGAGATTCCGACTCGGGGCTTTCTCCACCATCTTTGCTTCACACTTCACTAATGTTGCGTTTGTGGTGTGTGTGTGTGTGTGTGTGTGTGTGTGTGTGTGTGTGTGT